>OZ038498.1:41562317-41687317 GCA_964036315.1 Acanthosepion esculentum | reverse complement strand
TTATGATGCAGATTAAAATCATTGTTCCACTTCAAAAGTCGACAGAATCTGGATTGAGTTTCACTTGACTCAGATAAAGTGTAAAATAAAAAAAAAACAAAAAAAAAATTTACTTTTGAATATCATTCCTTTTTTGTCTTTTTCTAATTTAATAATAAAAAAATGGAAAGGTTTCCAATTTATATTTATGATGATTGGTATGCCAACTTGATATTGTGAAACAATGATTTGCTTTTGGGCATAAATAGGATGTCTGAGAAATGTGTTCAGCATCCAAGATTATTACATTTTAGTTGATTAGATACTTTTGTAAATCAATGAAATAGTGTTGAGAATGAAAAGTATCCAATAATTGTGATGCGTTATTTGAAGTGTTGAAAAAGTTGATGAACTGTGTAAACATTTTTCTGCATGCATTTCCTTATTTTCTAAGGTCTTTGTTTTCAATAGAGAATTACTGTACAATTAGAAAAAAATGTTAATAGATGGTTTTTATAATATTTATTCTGTATAAGAAAAGACTTCACTATCAGATAATGCATATATACATATATAATTACATTAAGCAATTTCTAGATTTTTTTAATCTAATAATTCTTATTACTATAAATGTTATTTTAAAAAAAATTTATAGTCATAAGAATCATTTTTTTAATTTAAAAAAAAAATCCACAAATTGTTTAAATTTGTTTGAGGTGCAAAAATATAAGTTAGCATAGACACTGAAAAATCCAAATAGCATTTCTTTAAGGGGGTAATTATGCCTTGCCTTGGTGTAAGGACCTCTATAGCTGAATGATAAGGTGAAAGTTGGCTTCTAGAAAAAGGAAATGCAGGTTCAATCCTTGCCAAGAGGTACATTTTCTGTAATAAGCCTTTCAATGATCTAAGCTGGTAGACATTAATTTCACTGCTTATAGATAAACAGCAATGTCTACTCAAACATGTACCCACTTGATACTGCTCTCGAAGTTTTTCTTCTAGTAAAGACAACTCTAAGAATTGGCTGATGCTTTAAAAGTGAATTTATTTCCGTTTCTACAAACATCAGGAATTGCTGAAAGGAAAAACAAAGGCTTCATATTGCATACACTAATAAAAAAATGTCTTGAATAGCATGGAAATTCAAAAGTGACCATTGTGTTCCAACCTACCTTGTGTGCCATCTAACCAGAATTCGAGATTAGGTACTAGTCAGGCCAAGATTCTTTTCTGAAGTGAGAATGCAGAGTTGGTATAAGTCCTGCCGAGCTTGTTTTATAAGCAAGGCTACAACAACAAATCTATTTTTGTTTTTTACTTCCAAAAAATATGGCGGTTACCATGTGATTGGTGCAGATTGAATTATGGGATTCCTATTAGTACTTAATCCTCCTGCACCAACCCTGGCACAGCTTCACCACTAAAGTTTATAGTAATAAGAAAAATATATAACTGTTTTAACAATTACAAGGCTACCATTAAAAGATCTGAATCACTTCTGAGCTTTTTTAATGAATTTAAGCTTAGACAGTTTAAGACCTTGTATGTTACTTTTTTGTTTATAATCTATGAGGCTTTGTTCAAATTTATCTCTCAATTCCTCTGCCTTTGTTGTGTATCCACAAAGGATTAGAGGTAACAATTTTATTTATTTATTTATTTTTTTTTTTTTGATTAATTTTTTTTTGTACTATATAGACTAGGGATTCTCAAGCAGTGGGGAATTTCATGGTTTCCTGGGTGAAGGGAAAAATCTATTTCTCTTTTCTTTTCTTTTTTTTATGCAGAATTTTGCTTATTGAATTACAATAGCCTGACATTCTATTGGCCATTTTGTTTGTTGAAGTTTGCTTCAGTTTCTTTATTTAATAATTAATTATGAATGAAAACAAATTACTGTACATGTATTCAAGTTAAAAAAAAAATCCATCAACCATTTCTATTGCTATTAAATTTGTAAATCACCTCTATAAAAATAATCCATGTAAATGTATATTTACTAATATGGAAAAGAATGAAGATTTTCAGTAATAAAAGTAAATTATTTGGAATGCAACTTTTGAGTTGGATAATCATGGACAGATGTTGAAAAGGGTGTATCGAGCAAAAAGATTTGAGAACCACTGGAATAGACTGAAGATTTATTTTTAACTGACCTAGGAATTTGTTTTTTATTTATTCAATCCACGCAACACAAGCAACTTGTCAGCTTAGGTAAAATCCTGATTATTGAAGGAATTTAAGTCTATCCACCTATTCATGAGGATGCTTACAATTCCATTCTCTGAGAGGGAAACTACTATAAGCAATTACAATGGAGTATTATTCTCTGTTGGAGGAAATATGACATCCTGTTCTTTAGTAGCCACTTCATTCATTAGCTTGATTTTGTTCCTGACAGTCTTAAATTGTTCTCTTCTTTCTAAGACAAGTTTCCTTCTGCCCTGGGAAATTAATCTTATAGTAGAATTGGTTCCAGGCTTTGATTCTTACCTGACTGTAGGCTCTCTTCCTATTCACCACTTCCCTATCCTCACATTAATTCTAAAGGTTGTTCATTGAATATTCAGGTTATGTTAAGGGTATTGTTAATGAGATCTTGGAGTACTTTGACATGTTACACTCATTTGCAGTTGGAATTCTTAATTCAAAATAAAAAAAAGAATGAAAAAAAATATAATGCTAGTTAGCATAACAGTAATGTCTTTCTTTCTGAGCAGGAAAAGAAACAAACTTTACTTTCATCCTAAAAAATATTTAAAATATTGATTTGAATATTTTTTAACATCAAGATTCAATTCAAAACAGTAAAGAAAAAAAGAAAGAAGGTATATAAACTTTTAAGCAAGAAAAAATGTTTTTTTTAAATCTCATTTACCCAGTCTGTTTCATTGGTGATGCAAATTGAAAAAATGAATGACTTCTTAAGGCTCTGAAATTTGATAATTCTTAAAAATAATTTCCACTTCTTAGATTGATTTTACTTTGAAATATTTACTTGATTTTGTTTTTTGCATGCTGAAAGTTCTATAAATATCATCCTGGAATAATCATGTTTTCTTAATGTGATTATTTGTGAGTATATTGTTATTGTAAATTCTATTTGATATTCTTCAGTCATTTTGCTTGTTTTGAGAATGTACTCATCAAGAGTCATTATCTGATCATTTGTTTTCTGCACATCACAGACATGGATGTCTTGGTGGGATAGTCGTTTGGAGCAAGAAATCGGAAAGCAAATTTCAAACTCCAATTGGATTACACTCACTTATGCACAAATAATTTTGGGAAAGTTGTGAATCCATCTTCTCCTACCAGCTATGGGTTAAATAGCAGGACTTGTATCTGGAAAAATCATTGTTATTCTCAAAAAATTGTTAATGTAATGTTTACTTGTAAAAAAAAATAATTCTTACAATCCAAAGAATATTTTGGCTTTAAATAACTAAAAATAAAGTACATCACAGATAAGTATTTGGAACACCATAAATTATACTAACATGTGTTTAACAAGTCATATGCATGTGAAACCTGATTAACCAAGGAAAATCAAACAACACGAAAATAAAAATATTAGAATTTCTTTCTTCTTTTTTTCCATATCTCATTCTCTGATGAAACTTTAATAAATGTGAAGGATATTAGATTGATAAATGTTTCCTATTTGTTTATCTTAATTTATCGGATTCTGGCTTATATTTGATATGTATTTGATTCCAATTCACAGATGAGTGTGTGTTTGTGTGTGGGTGTTTTTTTTTTTATGAAAGTTATTTTGTAATTGTTTTTTCTCCCGATTTAAAAAAAAATATCTTCAGCAAGAAAATCAATTACATATTTTATGGAATGTGATAAAATGAATCTACTTTGTTTATCTTTTATATTTTTATGCCAAAGATTTTTTCTTTTGGTGTAAAATTTTTATTGACATCAACTGAAGTTAAAATTCATTAAGGTGCATTGGAATGGCCAAAGATGCATTCCAAAAGCTAAGCAGACTACTAAGAAACAGAAAAATTTCTCTCTATGGCAGTGAGTGCTGGACAATCTCCCCGAAGATGAAGAGACTTGATGCAACAGAAATGTGGAACTACAGAAGGATGTTGAGTATACTATGGTCTAAACATGTGAGCAATGGCAAAGTTTTAGAGAAAATGGAAACTAAACAAAACTTATAAAGGGTGTTCCAATAACTTGGAACGACTTTAAATGTGAATTAAGTTTAAGTGTCTGATGATTTTTTTTCTTTTTCTTTCCCATTTAACAACTTAAGTCTTTGGCGTGTTCAACTGTGGAAAGATTAACAATCAAGCAACGTATCAAAGTTATTGAAGCCTATTACAAAAATGGACATTCAAACAGAAATGCAACAAGAAGTTCCCAGGTTGCATCATCTCTCGAAACAGCAAAGTCAGTTGGTCACCATGATCATGTGACTTGATGCCTTTAGCTTTCTTCTTTTGGGTTCATCTCAAAAGTACGGTCCATGCCAACAACAATTTAACAGCTGAAAGATGAGATAATAAGGCATATTGGTGAGATTGAGGAACAACTATGCAGAGATATTGTAAAAAATTTTGACCATCAAGTGGAGGTGTGCCGACAAAGCCTTGGCCAACATTTGGGTGATGATATTTTTCACACATAATTGCCATGACTTAAATGACATGATCCAATAGAGAAATAAATAAATTTTCACTAATAACACTGATTTATTTACTGGTGATTTTGATTCGTCTTAATGAAACACCCTATATTTAACATCAGGAAGAGACTATGTTCTCAAGTCACATAATGAGGAAAGAAGACAAAATGGTTGCTGACTTCTGCTTTAGGCTGTAAGCTTTCTGGTCCTATTCTTAATGTTCAGTTTGTAAGGTTCATTACCAAGATGGTTATTATTCTAAAATCAAAATGAAATAGTGAAGCATTATACTCATACAAATGGGTATCATAGGATTAAATAATAGATAGATTTATATTCACACATATATACAATATTTGTAATGGAATCTCTGCTGCATAAGGCTTCTTCTTATACTTCAGTCAGTTAAATGCCATACACGATACATGATTAGTCAATCATGTCTCTTTTGATCCATGATTGACTAAGCAGAAGATTTTCCCACAGTAGGTTTCCCTTTCTTTCTGCAGTAGACTGGTTGCCAACCAATGATATAGAACCCACTGTGTCCTGCTATTCAACCCACAGCGGCATGTAGAAGAGATAGATTCATACATTTCCCAAGGGTATTTGCGTATAAATGAATGTAACAAACTCAACTGGAATTTGAACTAGGCTTTCCATTTTCTCACTCAGAGCTGATATCCATTACACTGCAACACATATCATATTATACTTACAAATATAAAACTATAACATAGACAGTAATGATAAAAATTCAGATAAAATTTTATCAAAATCCTCTAACAAATAATCTAGCAAAATTCTCCAGGCTATTGAAAAGCCTTCAAAATCAAATAAATGCTGTCAATTTCCATAGAGAAGCCAATAAAGGTTTACTGAAATTTTCTTCAATCTCACAATGAAAGTTAAAACCCTTATCAATCAGATAATTTTAATATCTTAATTGATGTAACTGAAAAACAAAACGTTTTGTTGGTAATGAATATTTAACAGATAGGGTCAAGGTTGATTTGTTAATATTTTAGTGATTATTCCCATCATCATCATCAGAAAATCAAGAATGAAAGTAAATTTCTCTGTGAAATTTTTTTCCATTTTTACTCATATTTATTAATTTGTTTTGGGTCACCTGGTTTGAAAAGACGGGTTAATGTTTAGTATATACCATATTTCTTCACCATATAAATTCTCTGATAAAAAACATTGCTTCTAAATCACTTTGTACATTATATCACAAAGTTCATAGAGGTTAATTAACATGTTGAAGGGAGGTAACTGCTACTTATCCTGTTCATCAGAATAACTCACAAGAATAGAACTCATCATTATCAATACAATAATTAGTAAGAATACAAATTGATAACATCTATCAATATACACAAAATTACTAAAATTTAATGTGTTTCAAGACAGCAGAATTTTTGCCAAGAAAATGCTCAGAGCACTAGAACAATAATAGGTTGAAAAATGAGTCACTTGAATCTTATTAATTAATTGATATAGTAATTATTATAATAGTAAATGAAGAATGTTTGCAGAAAGCAAATCATTCACCCAACCATTTACTAAAAGAGAGTACAGTAGGAACTCAACATCCATACAAGAGAAGATGAAGACTTTATCTGTGGAATTATCAACTACACTTTTATTTATACTTGGTTGGTTCAATCATCAAAACTTTCATTATTAAACTAAAATGACTTAATGAAATATATTTAAAAGCGGCAAAATATAAACAAAATAAAGAGATATAATAATTAAAAAAAAAAAAAAATAGTAAACAATTTACATATCCATCTTCACTGAGTAGACCCTGAATTTTTTCCCAATCATAATGAATACTTGTATTCTCAATGATCAAATGTTCTGATGAGCTTAGTCCTACCAGTCCAGACATTAAGAGTTAGGACTAATCATGCCATGTATACAAGGTCAACTCATCCTCATTCCCTTCATATTCCATTGGAAAGGAGGAAGTTCCACACAGATTTTTCTCAAGAACTGCTTCATTGCAGAACAAACTTCTGAGAGGGTGCTTCTTAACCTCTTCAAGTCCAGGGTCAACCATTATCTATCTTACATATAATCTGTACTTATTTCTTTCTCTTACATCTATGCAACAAACTCATTCATTAACCCTCTACTTTGAGTGGCTCTTGGGCTTTTTATTGGGTTACATTTACATGAACATTTAGTAAAAAAAAAAAAAATCCTGAAAGCTATCAGTTTGAGTCAACAAATGATTTAATTTGAACTTTTTCTCCTCATCCTCTAAATTTGTATGTAGAAAACATGCAGAAAGGCTTTCTTGGGTATGATGATAAACTACATCTGCATTCTTGGTAAGACAATAAACTACATCCAACAGCAAGGCCTGTGATCAGGTGGTTTTGAAGAGCGTGGAACCACCTCTTAATTGTTGATGTTCCCAGGTCCACCCTGACCCGGGGTGGTAGCACCAGTTAGGGTCCCCACTTTGGGCAAATAGTTAACCCCCAATTTGGGGTCAAAACAATTTGAACGTGTGAAAATAGGTTTTAATACTAGTAATATGTTTTTGTAAAAACAATTACCAGCAATACATTTTTGAAAAAAAAAAAATATTACCAGCAATAAAAGTTTTGTCAGCATTAAATAAACCATTGAGGTTGATATGCTGTAAAACAAACCAAACCAACCACATAGAAAAGATATTCTCTGTTGTATCATAGGGCATTAAAATTTTAATTCATTTTAAGATAATCATGTCCAACTGTATTTGGAATACACAGTGAGCTCCAAATGAGTTCATCCCTTTTTCATTAGTAAAGTCTGATATTCTTTAAGTGCTGTTATATAAACACTAATCACTTGATTTATCAACACCTGTGAGATTATTGATTGAATGACATCAACTCTACATCAGGAAACATAACGATAATAATCTGAAAAATTGTCTAATCTCATTTTAGTTTGTTGGTTCATGTTGGGTTCAATGTGCAGAATCTATAGAATTATTTTTAAGTCTTGTGTGTTGGCTGTGAAAAAGATTTTTCTTATATAACTCCTTTTTTTTTTTCTTGGGAAAGAGAGACAGTTATTTGAATGTTATATTTTTATATCATTTGTATTGCCAGCTGTATATCTTCTGAATCAGAAAACATTTTGCACTTGATTGTCTTTTGGGAAATTTTTGAAAAAAATGTCAAGCTGACAAAAAAAATTCAAAAAACACACATTTGTATTTCAAGTAACTCAATTACATAAAAAAATAGTTAAAGGTAAATTATTTGTTCACCAAAAAAAAATTTGGCCAAGAACCGTATAAACAATTTCAATTTGTGCAAATAGTAGTTGGGTGCTTTTGATGAAATTCAATTCCTTTTGACAATTAATGCTGTATTAGACAGCTTAGTGGCTGATATTGTTACCTATTTCCCACTTTTTGTGAAGATCTGTGTTTGGGTAAAAGATAGGATTTCATAAGGTTTCAAATGCAGGCAAACTTTACCCAGAAGATTACTGCAATAGGACCTTCATTCAGTCTTGTGCTATCTCTGTCTCTATGCCATGTCCTTTCAGGATATGCTTGATTATTGTTCTCCACAGTTTCCTTTCTCAAGAATACTTGCTGCTTTGCAACTCTTCTTTGTTTTTATGGCTTCTTGTTCCTCAATTCATTTTCTTTTTTAATTGAATTCACCACATGTAAGATAATAAAGCCACTCAGGCACAAGGGTTATTAGGTATGAGAGAATTAGAAAACAAAAGCATTTTTGAGAAGCAAGAACAATAGAAGAGTAATCAGGAAGACAGCAGATAACAATTGATATTGCATTTAAATTTTTGAAGAACAGACTTGGCTGGAAATCAAGAAGCCAGAAGAGAGTTCCACATGCGAGAAGTGCAAGAAAAGAAACTGTTAGCATAGAAGTTATGGTTACATCTAGCCAATTTAATTATAAATTGATGGGACTTTGTTGACAATCTAGTAATGCACTTAAATTCATAAAGTTTAGGTACCATTGTGAAGAGATCATCCGAACAATTACCATGAAAGTATTTATAGAAAAGGCACAGGGAAGCAACTTTACGCCCATGGGGAAAGTGCCTGAAGCCAAGACACCAGGTCAAGACCAATAATATTGCTGATTCTTCTTTGGATTTTATCAAGAATCTGTAAATATATAGCAGGAGCACCAGACCATATGTGGCAGGTTTTCTTCATGTAGAAAATTGTAACACAATCTTATGAACTATATTTTCTTTTCATTTGTCTTTGTGCCAGACTGAGCTAATATTAAAAATAATTTAGAAAGTATAGTGATTTGTTAGTCTTTGTGTTTGGGAGAGAATTTAATTATTAATAAATCTTACAGATAAAAAGCTTATTTTTTCCATTCTGAATGTAAAATTTTTATTTCTGTGAGATTGAATGAGAATGAGTGAAATCTTTGGAATCTATGACTGTTACTAATATCTTATCTCTCAAGGTAGACTATGAGATTGGAGGTTTTAAAAATTCCAGTAATATTGGTAGTGTATATTTGTGTATATTTGTGTAAAAAAAAAAAAATTATTTTTTATTTTTAAAATGTATTGCTGGTAATATTGTTTTTTTTTGGGGGGGGGGTTCAGATGTATTACTGGTAATAATTTTTTACAAAGTATTTCTGGTATTAAAACCTATTTTTATACTTTCATAGTGTTTTGACACCAGTTTGGAGGTTAACTATTTGCCCATAGCTGTGACCCTAACAGGTGTTATCACCCCAGGTCATAGTGGACTTGGGAACACCAGCAATTAAGAGGTTGTTCCACACTCCTTAAAACCTCCCGATCAGAAGGCTTGCTGTTGGACATAGTTTATTGTCATACCCAAGATGGAAAATATTGGCTTAAGACTGACACATGTTAAATCCTGAAGAGCCACATGACATAGATGTTTGCTTCTCTCTTCTTTTGTCTGTCTGGTTTTGTTGTATGCCAAAATTTTGTGTATGCTGCTCCTGAATTACTGTCATTATAAACTCAAAGTACGTAATGAAAAATTCCTCCTCTACATGAATATCTCTAAGATGTTACACATAACCAGAATGTTGCTTTTATTATTTCTAAGAATAAATTTAGTAATACACAAATTATTTGAACAGGTATCCTCCTCATTGTTGTTTTTATCATAGTGCTTTGACTGAACAAAGCATCTACTAAAATATTGTGATTAAAAACAACAAAGGATACTGTTGGAATAATTTGTGGGATAGTGAAAACAATCTGAGAATATCTGTGAAAAAAGGAAGGTTGGAAAAATGGTTGAAATTTGATAAAAGATGAGGATATTAGTCCAAATAATTTGTTGAATACTGGCAATGCTTGAAGTGAGAACTTCAAACAATGGCTTCATTGTTTCAAGATTTGTGAATTTTCCCAAGAAAAAAAAAATACTCAATATCAGTTGGTTTTAAATAAAACCTTTAAAAATTAATCAACAAAACAAAGAATGGAGAACCAGAACAATTTTTTTTTTTTTTTTTGCTTTCTGGAAGGATTGTACATTTTTGTAAGGTTTTTATCTTGTCGTCGTTTACTATCCAGAGGAAGAAAACATTAATGATATGTAAATAAAAATCATAGCCGATTTGAAGATGCCTTGTTGACCTGATCGATTAAAGAAATTGCAATCTCACTTGAAACATTAAGCCTACTGCTTCTTTTCTGAATTATTTAGGATTAGAATTATGAATTTCTATGATTTCCATCTGTCAAATAATTCAATGGGAAACCAAGATAATCAATAGTTCAATATTTCTGATGACCTTCTTTGCAAATATGAATCTATGACACTGTCACTAATATCTTGTCTGTCAAGGTAGAGTATTAGGTTGAAGGTTTTAAAGATTTCAGTTTTATTAGTGTATAGTCACTGTGGAGCATGAAGAAAATGTCGAATTAAGATGCATACTTGTAAAATCCTGGAGATCCGTGTGATAGAAAAGTTTGGTTCTTACTTTGTTTGGTTTTGTCTTATGCCAAATCTTATGAGTATCTTAGAATTATCAAATGATTTTGTATGCATACTTTATATATATCTTAAAATTGTGTGTGTTTATGTGGGAATACACAGTATGTATGTGTATGTGTGTGTGTATATATATATATATATAAAATGTGTGTGTGTGTGTATTCCCACATAAACACACAATTTTAAGATTTATATTAAGTATGCCTATAATTTCCTTCCTTTTGTGTGTGTATGTATATATATATATATATATATATATATATCTCTGATGCGATGAGAACGAAAGTAATATATAAATTCCAATTCTCTCAGATACTTATATATATTTTTTGTATGTATATTTTTCTTCTCAAACAAATGGAAAAAAGGAAGTGACGTTTCACATCCGGCTTGCCTACAAGCAGGATTGTTCATAACCATTTTCGACCCTCACCCGTCGAAGTGCAGTTGAAATGCACTGAAACCAAGTTGCATCTTTGTAGTGTGTAAAATGGTTTTGTCTATATGTTAAAATTATAATATATATATATATATATATATATATATATATATATATATATATATATATATATATATATATGAGAGAAGAAATTATATATTCTCGTCCTGACACCAATCACAGAATCAGAACAAATGACAAAACATCTGAATGTTTTGTAGTCCTTTCTTTATAAACAAACCTAAAATATGCTGGCTGTGTTTAGAAAAAAAAAATTCCTATAATCCTAGATACATACATAAAAAATTCCATACATTCAGTTAAAAATAAAGATTGTCCTTGATGATAGATAAAAGAATAGCTGAAAGATATGCAAAACATTTGAAAAATTTTTACACACTTTATGTCCCAAAAAGCAAACGTTTATATATGAGCACAAGAAACATGAAATAAAAAGCTTAATCGCAGTACCTTGTCAGCTGTCTTTAATGAAATTGTTGGTATCTGCTGAAGAGTGTACAGACAGGTCTGTCTACGAAACTCTGGAGTCAGGAAGCTGAAGGTAACATCAATCAGCTAAGTAATAAATTTTACTGACATTAATCATATATATATATATATATATATATATATATATATATATATATAACCATCATTTCGCATGATGTGCCTTAACCGTTTGGCCACAGAGAAGCGTCTGGTTAGCAAGGTCGATTTTACTATCTTTAAACTTAAATCTTCCATGAATCTCTTCTGTTTATATCTGCTCTAGCGTATCAAATGTAAACAAATGATGTCATATATTTTTGAATTGGACATAGTCCGACAATTTATTTAAAGACATTTATAATATGTTTAACATTCTTTTTATAGATACAAGTATTTAAGCAAATGCTCTGTTTTATAATAAACAGTATTAAATAACATTTACCGGCCTGAATGTCCGAGAAATTTTCATAGAAAATTTTCGTTCTCCGAATAGGATACAGGTTCGATTCCTGTCGGAGAATGAAAATTTTCTATGAAAATTTCTCGGACATTCAGGCCGGTAAATGTTATTTAATACTGTTTATTATAAAACAGAGCATTTGCTTAAATACTTGTATCTATAAAAAGAACGTTAAACATTTTATAAATGTCTTTAAATAAATTGTCGGACTATGTCCAATTCAAAAACATATGACGTCATTTGTTTACATTTGATACGGTAGAGCAGATATGAATAGAAGAGATTCATGGAAGATTTAAGTTTAAAGATAGTTATATATATATATATATATATATATATATATATATATATATATATATATATATATATATATACACACACATACTCAATAAATATACAAAAATAGAAAGGTGTGTAAGACAAGATGTATCTTCTCACCAGATTTGTTCAACCTAACCTATAAAGATTTAGAAATCCTACAGTGTTCATTACTGGTGGTCGCAATCTTAACAATAGCAAATGAGACAATATTGATAACATACATAGAAAAGAAACTACAAGGACTTGTACAGAAGGCAATGAAGGAAAGCAAGAAGAAAGAATTAAAGATCAATTACAAGAAGATAGAATGTATGGTTGTCAGTAAAAGAACAGCCCAACATGCAAATAACAAAATGGACACACCTAAATTAAGCAAGCAGAAGAATTTAAATATCTGGGAAGTGTTTTAACAGAAGATGGAAAATGTGAAACCAAAATCCAAAGGCACACTGGGAGAGCAAAAGATGCCTTCCAAAAGCTAATCAAAGTATTAAGAAACTGGATAATTTCATTAGAAATGAAGAAAGGAGTACTGAACTGTTATCAATATCAGTATTTATCTATGGCAGTGAATACTGGACATCCTCCTCACATATGGTGAAAAGATTTGAAGCAACAGAAATGCAGTTTTACAGAAGGATGTTGAGAATAAGATGAGCTGAAGCTGTGAGCAATGACAAACTTTTAGAGAAAATGTAGACTAAACATAAGAAAGAGTTGAAATTTCTATGGTACATAATGAGGAAAGAGGGCTTGGAAAATTTTGTACTCACAGGATATATTGAAGATAATAAGGGTGGAGAAAAACCGTGTATAACCTACCAATGATCTTGTGTAAATGGCTGACAGAACAAGGTTTAGGAGAGAGAGAGCAAAAAGACAAAATTTACTAATAGCTGAAAGGACTGGAAATTGTGGAGAGCCATGATTGCCTAAATTCTGATGGGGGGACATGACACAGAAAACATGGACAGAAAGACATATAATGAATTATGTTCAGATTCAAAGAATGTAATAAACTACTGAAGATTAATATAATAAATCATTTGATAAAAGAGAAACTTCAGCTACATAACGTTTCTAACTTAATCTTATGAATAAAAAGAAAGAAAAATTTATAGTTCAGTTTTTGTTGATGAAATAAATTTTAAGTTATGCTTAATTTTTCCCAAATTCTTTTTTTGAAATTATAATTATCAAAGACAAAGCTTGAGTCAAGCAACTAAAAGAAGTCAGGAACATGGCACCCATGCGTGCATGCGCACACACAGATTCTTGGAGACTTGTTATTGTAAGCTGCTATATAGTTTCTATGGAGGAAATAAAAAGGTTTGAAATATGTAAAGCAATTCATGCTGCTTGGCTTTTGGGATTCACATTGCAACTACATCTGCAATTTTATTCATTTGCTTTCATTCTTTTCTTTCTGAATTGAAATAAATCTTTTTTTCCTTTCTTGGCTGATTCAATGGAATCCAAGCATACATGTCCCTGAAGTGCAACATTATTTACATCAGAGTATGACTCTCTGCTTTTCTGTAGATTTTCTTTTAGAAATTCAACTTAATCCACCAAACATTGACCTTGTCCACCTCACAAAATTTGTTCTTGGTTCCAATCCAATGCATTTGAGAAATGCAGAGAAATTTTTAGGGACAGAAGATATCCTGAATACCCATCTGTATTATGTGACCAGAAGGGAATATGATGCACAAAATTTGAGGAGCTTTTTTGCCTATCATTAAAATGTTTGTTATTTTATTGCTCTCCCTCTCTCCTTGTATGTGTAAGTCTTCTAAATGTTTCTATTTTGAACTTTGCTGAATTATGGGTAAAAGTAAATGGTTACAGCTATGATTCCGGGAAATTTTGACATTTTGGTCACTAAACATCTAATTGATCTTGCTAATTGAAATGATTAGATTTTGAATATCCAAGATGAGATATTCTGATTAGTTGATATTTATTATTAGATTAACATCTTTATTATTTTTCTCATTAAGGTTTTGGCTAATGTTGTAAATCAAAGAGTAAACTGGTTGTGATGTTCTGATAGACTCAGTGATGTCACTGAAAAATCATTGAATTAAAAAATCATATTGAATAAAAATTACTCTAAGATTGACACAAAAAATATTATGAGCCAATAAAATAAGATTGAAAACATTTCTACTAGAAGTTTTTTTTCACTCTGTGTAGTCTCTTTCTCATTATTACCAGGTTAATTTAGTTTGTTCAAATTTGAATGAGTTTGTTCTCGAGAAGTGAAGATATGATTTTGAGAAAATGAAGGATCAATATTGTAAATGTTAGTGATGAACTTGCAGTGCTTAAAAGCATACAGTGTAACTGTTTTTGTTTTTCTAGCTCCTCTTTTGAAAAATATTTTTTGAATATGACTTTTTTTAACAGAAAAGAAACTACAAGGACTTGTACAGAAGGCAATGAAGGAAAGCAAGAAGAAAGAATTAAAGATCAATTACAAGAAGATAGAATGTATGGTTGTCAGTAAAAGAACAGCCCAACATGCAAATAACAAAATGGACACACCTAAATTAAGCAAGCAGAAGAATTTAAATATCTGGGAAGTGTTTTAACAGAAGATGGAAAATGTGAAACCAAAATCCAAAGGCACACTGGGAGAGCAAAAGATGCCTTCCAAAAGCTAATCAAAGTATTAAGAAACTGGATAATTTCATTAGAAATGAAGAAAGGAGTACTGAACTGTTATCAATATCAGTATTTATCTATGGCAGTGAATACTGGACATCCTCCTCACATATGATGAAGAGATTTGAAGCAACAGAAATGCAGTTTTACAGAAGGATGCTGAGAATAACATGAGCTGAACCTGTGAGCAATGACAAAATTTTAGTGAAAATGAACACTTATACTTAACATAAGAAGAAGTTGAAATTTCTATGGTACATAATGAGAAAAGAGGGCTTGGAAAATTTGGCAGTTAAAGGATATTTTGAAGACAAGAAGAGTGGAGAAAAACTGTGTATAACTTACATTACTATTAAAACAGGATTTTTCGTCAACTTTTCAAGACAAGTGCAAATGTACAAATTGTGGAACAGATTTTCAGTCAAAAAAGATAGAGCAAAAAGTTTGGGAAACCTGTTACTGCTAAATTTCTAAAATAATGTATTATTTCCTTTTCTGTCAGGAAAACAATGTTTTTTTTCTTTTTTAAGTGGAGTGTTCTCTCTAAACATCTGTCTTGGTTTTCCAAATTCAATCAGTGGAATGTGTGGATTTACAGTTGAATGAAACACTGTCTCTGTGACCAGATTCTGGTTTTGACTGTGCTTAGTCAACTAAGAAATTAGAAATTCTCTGGTAGAATCAAAATACCAAATTGAATGTTGTATTAGAATGCTTTATTTACCATGACTAGTCCTCCATCCAGACAGTGCCAACCACAAAGTCTTGTCTGTAATCCTATTGAATTGAAGGCTTCACTTTCAGAATGTTTTGAAAGACTTCTTTTTTTCTTATTGCTGCTATTTTACTGGCAAAGACACCAAGACCAAAATGTCTACAAGAGGGAGAATTACAACAATTGATACAGCATTGTATCTTTTGCACATATGTATTAGATGTTTCTACATTTATCTTTTTTTTCTATTTTAGGTTTAATCAATAAACACTTAGCAGGTGTCTTTATGATTTGGTGTAACTACTAATTAGGTCATCAGTCAGGATGCTCCGATGTATCATCATAAGAATTTTGGTTGCATATATATTAGGAAACACAAGGTGCAACTCTGTGTTCTTGCAGTTTCCATCTGATTGAATAATTAGGTCTGATAGATTTCCAGTGTGAAAGATCTTTTTGCACGACACCATTGATTCTGCATGTAATGACAGGATATCAGCAGTGGAGCTAGAATAGTGAAATGCATACTGTTTGTTCCCGAGGAGGTTGTTTCTGTTCAAGCGATCAACTATCTTGTTGATAATAGATTCAAAGAGATTACTGATGACACTAAGGATAATGCAATGGGGATGAGTGCTGACCAGTAATTTTTGAAAACAAGGTATACTGCTAACACATTTCATAGACCTGGAAAACATTTCTTTTTTTTAGGCAACAGTTATCAACTGTGCCAAGATTGGAGATAATTCTGGGCTAAAGTTCTTAAGAATGAGCAGTGGAACTTCATCCGGACTGGTAGCCTTTGTAGAGTCAAGGCTTTTGATGAGTCTGGAAATTTTCTAAGCCAAGATAGAGAAATCACAATATTTGTGCTCTGTGAGAGCAGGACATCATGTAGGGGATAACACATGTTATCTAACATGAAGATAGAGGCAAACTTCATTGCAAAGAGCTTATGATAAAGATAAGATAATCTCTGGGCTATTTATAACAGGTAGAGATGGTTTTCACTTCCTACCACCTCTTCTTTCATTCATATTATGCACCACAATCATCACTACCGGCCGTCCTAGGTATGATGATAAACTACATCCACATCCTGGGTATGATGATAAACAGCAAGGCCTCTGATCAGGAGGCTTTGAGGAGTGTGGAACCATCTCAGAGTTGCTGTTGTTCCCAGGTCCACCCTGACCTGGGGTGGTAGCACCTGTTAGGGTCCCAGCTATGGGCAAATAGTTAACTCTCAAACTGGGGTTAAAACTCTATGAAAGTGTAAAAATAGGTTTTAATACCAGCAATACATTTTTGTAAAAACTTTACCAGCAATAAATTTTTGAAGAAAAAATTATCACATATTACATTACCAGCAATACATTTTTGAAAAAATATTACCAGCAGTAAATAACCTATTGTGGTTGATATCCCGTAAAAAACAAACTAAACCATTATTACTGGTTTAACAATAACTCCCTACCTTGAGTGGACCCCAAGTCTTTTATTGGGTGAATATTAGTATTAAGAAAAATGCAGTTATGAGAGTATGGGTTGGTCAATTCTTACTTCATCCACTCCTTTCTATCAGTCAGTGACATAATATTTTGCCAATATACCTGATAAGTCAGAGCACAGGGGTGTGGATTCATGCCTTTTTTAAGTATTAAATATGAAGTAAACACATACTACAACATCTAAAATTTAAACTTGTTTTCTCAATTCCATTTTTCATTTTCATAACATTTTCATAATGTCCATTCTCAAGGTTAATAAATGCATGTATAAGAATTTTGAAATGTTTTAAAGTCATTTATAATTAACACTATAAGTCATTATAGACGCTACTATAATCCACTTGGAAAATTAGGTGACAAAATGTGTTTTTTTTTTTTTTTTTTTAGCTTTTTTTTCTGAACTTTTTATAACTTGAGTGAACTTAAAAAAAGGAAGCTTTTTAAATTAGCAATAAAAACAAAAGAAAATGTACATAGCAAAAATTTAAGAACACTAGAATATTTTTTGCAACATGATAACGCATGTTGAAATCCTGACAGTATTTAGTTGGAGTTATCGCCAACATTTTTGGACAAGATTTACAAACTCTGTTTCATTCAATTTCACAAACCAATCAATGAAATTTGAATAAGCTGATTTGTTTGGAAAAAAATACTTTGACAAAAATCCTACTTGGCAGTTTTACACATCCTTGTAAAACCAATCTCTTTACCTGATTGCACTTCTCCCCCAAATTTGGTTTTGATTGGTTAGTATATGACTATTTTAGAGGGTGTGATGGATGGACTAATGGAAGTCACCAAATTTTATATATAGATTCTTGTTTAATACCACACTTTGACATTTTTTATTTATTTATTCTTTACAAAACTAAATATGAGTTCAAAATATGGATTAAATTTGATTGATTCATTCATTTTCTATGACATATGAACTTATTGACTTTCCAGGTTATTTAAAGCCAGAAGATATTTAGATTGCAAGAATTTTCTTCTTTTTTGTTTTTTAGATAATAATGGTTTAGTGATATTGCTGTACTTTACTCTTTCATAGAGTTGGTTTATTACATCTTTGATCAGTCTACTATTTTTATAAAGACACTGCCACCTGGCGTTGACAGTGCCAGGGAGATAACTAGTACACTAGAAAAATTGATTGATTCATTTTCTATAGCATCTCAACACTTTGCAGGTTATTTAAAGCCAGAAAATAATTTTAGATGGCAAGAATTATTTTTTGAGATAATGTTTTTGTGATACCTTACTAATTAAGCCATAGCTGGGGGTAGAAGTGGTTTCATACCTTTACAATGGGTATTTGTAAGTAAGTAAATATAATGAACCCAATGAGAAATTGGAACTCGGCTCTCTGATTAACAATTCCAAGTTGATATCCATTACACGACCTGAACATCCAAGCTTACAGCACCTAATATTCCCAAGCACTCACCCATCTACATACTGACCAGGTTAGACATTGCTTAACTTCAATGATTTTACTAGAACTGGTCTTTCAACATGATTTGGCTGTATGCCTGGATTAAATCCAAGAGAATGATAAAATCTTTATAAACAGTATATTTTGCTATTTATTCAGCTTCTTCATAAATTTTGAAGTAGAATTTGAGTTAGTCTATAGTGTTTTTAAATTCTGTGTTTTGTTTTTCATTGGTTGTGTAGACTTCAAGTGTATGTTTTATTGTGTTAGTGTCTTTGTATTTATCAATTTTTTAATTCTATATTTATTTTTGTTTTCATTGGTTGTGTGTGTACATTTCATTCTTGAAATGTTAGTGTAAATACACTAATATGCCCAATTTTTTTATGTATACTTAGTATACAAAAAAATTGGGCATATTAGTGTATTTTAACTGAATGGTAAATATGAAAAATTAATATTCAATACTAGGTTACATAATCTGCCAATGTTTGGATTTTACAAAATTAGATTTTTTTTTTTTTTTTTTTAATCCACGTAGGGCAGTAAAGCCACTAAGACATGAGGGGTTACTGGATATGAGAGAATCAGAAAACAGAAGCATTATTGATGAGCAAGAACAATAGAAGAGTAATGAGGAAGATGGTAGATAACGATTGACATTGCATTTTGTTATATAGGAATAAAGTGTTGCTGCCGACACCTGAGTTTGAACATAGATTGCCAGTGAGCAAACACAGGCAATCCCATTATTGAATTAAGTGGATCACGTGACCATAGAGGAAACACATAAGTAGAAAGTATTGTGACAACTAACAATCGCTATTCTTTGTTTATCATCTATACTATACAGATTGTTATTTCTATTCTATCATCTATACTATACAGATTGTTATTTCTATTCTATCATCTATACTATACAGATTGTTATTTCTATTCTATCCTCTATTACTATTCAGATCACAATTTCTACTCTATCCTCTATATGGACCACTATTCTCTACTCTATTCACTACACTATTTCTCTATACGGATCACTACTATTCAACTGAGTATTATCGAGCAAGTACTATTAGTGTGAGTGATATTCGAAGGCGTCTGACATCAGTACTGTTCCATGGTGTAATATGGTTATATCTGCAAATACAAAGTCTCTACTACAACAAGCATTATGAAAGTGAAAACAAGTATTCGTAGACATCTCAAAAGTGGCAACAAGTGTTTGTTGACACCACAAAACATTTAAAGAGATTTCATTTGAAGAGAGTTCCATAAGTGAGAAGTGTGAGAAAAGAAACAGCATAGAACTTAGTTATATCTAACCAATTCAACTGTAAACTAATGGGACTTTGTTGCTAATCTAGTACTGTACTTAAATTCATAAAGTTTAGTTAGGCACCATAGCAAAGAGTTTGTCCAGACAATTACCATTAAAGTATTTATAGAAAAGGCACAGGGAAGTAACTTTACGGCAATGGGAAAGTGCCTGAAGCTGAGATGTCAGGTCACGACCAGTAATATTGCTGATTCTCTAAATATAAAGCAGGAACACTGGACCATATGTGGCAATAATATTCGAGGCATGGATGAATGGTAGACTTAGATGCAAGATCATTTTTCTCTCCTTAATCTATCATGACACTGTGAAGCAACATTTTTGGCAGCATACCCAGCAATGAATTCAATTCTTCATATCAATGGAGAATGTTTAAGTGAGAAGGTGCAACAAGTTGCTCTCCTGGAGTTTAACATCAGCCATACTGATGGAAGGCAGAAAGGTAAATTCAGGTAATTAAAAGAGAGCAGTTTTGTTTTGGAGGTGTTAAAATTAACAAAACCATCCTTTGTCCCAGTTAACAGGGGTTTTGTTTTGTTTTTTTTCCTTGAGATCAGTCACCAATCTGACCTGACTTACTATTGAGACAGAAAAAATGGTTGTATACCAAGTTGAGAGCTGATGAGAATTTTCTCTTGTTGACAGAAGCACAAACACATTTTCCTGAAGAAGTCTTCAATCTGATGCTGAGAATTTAATCTTCTAACTGAAATCATAAGTATTTTACAGTAGTCCATATCATATATATTTTTAGTAAATGTGTGTGTTCTTATGGTATCTTAGAAACCTTTCATGGCATTCTAAGTAATCTGTTTATTTTTTCTATTTTTTCTTGATAAAAAGAAATGTTGGCTGCATTTGTCAGAATATTGCTTTGTATTTCTTTGTAGATAAAAAGATAAAGAAAATCTGTTGTTGCTGGCTTTTATTGTATTTCTATTTCTGTCTATGTCAGCCATGGCTTATGTTTCTGTTTAAAGATTATAAGTCATCAGCTGAATTGAGGCATGAAGAAGCTGGAGAGGAATAAGAGCAGTCGAAATTTTCTTTTAAAATAGCCTCAAAACAAATAGAAAAAAAAAACACAGGGGCAGCCAAAAATCTTCTAAGATATTTTGATTTTTTTTTTGTTGTTTTTTTGTGTCTCATCTGGGGCATTGTGTTATGGTCGATGTTGATACAACTTGGGTATCATCGATTTTTGAAGTAAATAAAATGGTTAACAGACATGGTGTGAAAAACTGCTTCCATGCTTAAACCTGATACAGATTATAAAAACTTGCATTTCTTTTCTAGATGAATAGCTTTACTGACTCTAATACCATGAAGAAGCAAAAAACAAATGGAGAACATATTGATATGAAAAATGGAGAATTTGATCACATGACTAATGTGTGACAGATTTTACCCTGAATTTTTGGAACAAGCATTTAGAAGCAAGAATATTTAATTTAAATTTTGCCTTGAAATATTGTTGAAACAATTTTTTTTTTTTTATTAAAATCTGTATTTTCAGTTGACTATTCAGTTATGACTACCATTTCTTATCTTCATTCAGTCATTCATCTACAGTTAACTTTTTTTTAAAAGATTTTAATCTCTCTTGAGAGATCCAGAATTTATTAAAACAAAATGCAGTTGGATTTTGTTTTAGTGTCCATTCAATGATACTGAATGCTTAACAGAGATTTTGCATTTATTGCTGATTTATTTGATGGGGCTGATATCTCTTAAGATTTCTTATATTCACTAAATTTCAAAGCAGCTGCTCATTAATTTCTGTACTAGTAAAATCTTTATTACTCAATGTTGGAAATATCTTCTTGACTCCCCTCATGAGATTAAAATTTTCTCTTTACCAAATAAATTTGTTTTTCTTTTTAGGTTTTATCCAACAAGATTTAACTTGTGATTATTACTGCAGTAATATAATTGCTATGTAAAATGCTGAGATGTTGACTAATGTCTGTTCTTTGGGACAATTTGTAAACTATTTTAATGCAGGTAAATGATTCACTATGACACAAATATATACTAGTCTTTTATGAAACTTATATGACACTAAGTTATCAAATTTTGTATACTTTTTTTTTAATTAATACCAAGAAAAACTGAATTGATCATTCCTTCATTTACATGTCATAAATTATTACTATAATTCTACTCAGTGTGTACATGTTAATTGAATTGAATTAAAGTAGAGGTTTATCCCTCATTTTCTGCTTAGGATATGGTTTACCAGTTCTTTCATTCTTCCATCCATGGCCATACTGATTTAACTATTGTAACATTTTGGTGATGTGACTGATCAGTGGCTGTCACACTTCATTATGAGGCTAGTAGGTTGACAGCTTGCTAGTTGCTTCATCCAACTGGTAGTAAGGAGCCCAGAATCTTTAGTAGCAGTTAGAGAGGTTGCTTTGATTAACAGTTACATAATATTGGGGGTATTTGTAGTGCCATGTCGTGCATGGGTAGGTATCTTTGCATGCATTTCTGGTAGGCAACCCTGAGGCCACATTATACTTTATTCTTGGCTATGTATGTTCTGTCCAGTTTCTATTGTCATTGATGGCAGTGATAATTATTTTGGTCTTTTCCTTTATTTTCTCTTTTCAAAACAAAATCTTATGATGAATGTAATGAAAAGATACATTGTCTTCTTGATTACTCTTCTGTAGTTTTCGCTCCTTAATAATCTTTCTTTTTTTTTCTTTCACACTCAGTAATCCTTTGTGTCTTAGTCACTTTACTACCTTGCTTGGGATGAAATTTTATATATACATATATATATATATATATATTTAAGAAAAGGCTAAAATTACAACCAACCTTGCAACCTGGGTTTTGGCTGTAAGGTCTCATCAGGCATGTGGAAGGATGTACAAACCAAAGAGAACTACTCTAGTATACCAGAACATTGGAAGTGAGATGGCAAAAGTGTGAGGATGGGGAAAGATGAGAGAGAGAAGAAAGAGGGTAGGAATTCATTTTTTTTATTTTGCTCATTCGGGTTCATAGGTACCTAAAAATATTTACTTAAATTGTCTGCACCCTGACTTAATCTCAGTTCTCTCATTTAGTAAGACATCTTTATCAGGATATGTGGAAATGGCCAATTTCTCTTCCTGGCACAGCCGGCAACAATTACCATGAATTCTGCCAGTTTTTACCTTCTTTAGCATGTTCTACTTTACACAAGTACTTCTGCCATACCGCTCTCTGTATTTCCAGACACAATTGGCAAGCTTGATGTCACTTCTATGGCTCTTCATCCCAAAAGATGAAGCATGATTGTAAAATCTCTTTTTGAAAGGGCCCTCAGTACATCTGATGTATATTTTCTTGAAACCATTATCATTGACCTCAGCAATGTAAATGATGCCTTCTGTGCAGCACTCCTCATCCAACAGACAATTGGTTTTATTTCTGCCGTTGCATTTCTTTTCTTTCATTCTACCTCTTTCTGTCTCCAATATTTTAAAAGTTATGGGTCTTAATAATATTTTCAAAGTTATCAGAGCAACTATAACTCAGTTTCATTGTGTTTCTATTAAACACCTTAGCTATTAAGGAGTTTTTAGGAAAATACTTATCTAAAGCTTAAAAAATATTTTTCCAATTTTGATTTTTAACTGCAAATTAAAAGTGGGGTCAAACCAGATTGTCCCTGCTTCTGGATTTACATTTAGGCTGGGCATGAGGTGTGAAAACCAAGTTGGTAATATGCCACAACTCTTTCAAAGCTTTTTCATACTTTTTTTCTCTTACAATTAAAAATCTCATTTGTGGATGAATTTCTTGAGATTCTAGATTCAACCCCAGAGAGGTTGAATGTAGAATCTCAAGAAATATCTTAGTTCTACATATTTGATTTTGAGTTTTGTAATGAGCATTTTTTGTTGTCTATACCTTTCAGGCACAGGTGTTTTCAGTCCTTTTAAATTTCTATTTGTAACACACACACACAAACACACACACATATATATATATTAAACTTACTGAAATTCTATTAGACTGTGCTAAGCTGTATGGGACTACAGCTCTGAAGATGCTACACAATGCTGCTGTGGTTTCTGTAGCAAGTAGGTTTTTATGGGATGAAGTTGCTAGTCCTATGCACTAATTGGTTTTGAATTCAATGTTATCATTCTCCTAGACTGGTTGCCAACCATAGCTAAAAGACCCTAGTCTGCCCTACCATTTAATGGGCGTATATATAAGTTCTGGCTTGAAATATTTCTCAAAATCAGTATTTTAATGATAAAAGATCAGAATACTGATTTTGTGGGAGTGACTCAACCTGGCAACTTTTCAAAGCTTCTTCAATACACATACACAGACTTCATGTTTTATTGATGTCATGATCATGAGTCCATAACTCATTAGGGTTGTAGAGGCACTACATGGACTGCAGCCACAATAGGTGTTTCCTGAGAAAGATAGCCTGACAAATCCCAATCCTTTCTAGGCTGGTTTGAATTCAGTTTTCTTGCTCATAGACTAATAGTAAACCAAGGCTATAGGACCTATTCTGTCCTACTATTTACCCATAGTTGGGAAACAAAGAGATAGATTCATACTTTTCCAGGGGTGCTAGCACATAGGTGAATGTAATGTATAGAATGCTTATTGGAATGGAAATGTTTATTTGCTGAATAATGGCAACACCTAGTATGAAAGATAACTCACTCATTCTGTGCTGATGTAAACAAATAGGTGACTTGTATGAAATCATCTAAGTTTCAAAGTTTTAATAGCCATGTTGTGAGTTTGAAGCTTTAAAATAGATTGTTAGTCTGATTTGGCAAAGAGAACTGATTAATGTCTTAGATTTCAAAAGGTTAAGCAGTGATGTAAATAGTAAAAATCGATGGCATGTACCACTGAAATATGAAGTTTGTCAAAGATCCTACATCACCCCGATGCAGGTTTGATGAGGACGAATTGAGGACGTCATCTTGTCATTCTGTATTTTATATCAAGTGAAAAACATTTTTTTTTTCCAAACTAAAAATTTATTTTTTATTTGCAAAATCAGGTTTTTAAAACATCTCTCTGGATAAAACACATATTGAGGTGAAGTCCTGAATTTCATCTCACCGAACTATGGGACATCGATCAGCAACTCCTTAAATTGCCCTTATCAGACCTGCATCTAAAATCTTCAACAAACTTCTTGACAGTGATTTTGTGTCAGTCAGTCATTTTTACAAATTACAGTATTACTGTTATCTTTTTTGCAAACTTCAAGTTTATTAAAAATTTCTCTTCATGTGTCAAATCAGCCTTATAAACCATTTTAATTTGAAATTTTATAAATTTTGACATTTTATATACACATATATAGGCAGCTATTTGTTTATATCTGTATAGAACAAAGTAGCTTTCATCTTAACTATACAGATGTTGCCATCATTCAGAAAATAATCCTTCAATTTCCTAGAAGTATTTATATATAGATAAACCATTAAGTGGCTAATAATGTGAGATGCAATGTGTGTGTGTGTAATAGCTTTATTTATTTGAGTGTATTTTCTTTCCTTATTCTAGAAAGTATATGTAAAGACATATCAATCTTTTCTTGAATGAAAAGGAGCTTCTTACAATAAATATGTGAGTAGCTTCAAATTTTGAGCAAACCACTTGACAGAGAAAGATGTCAGACAGGCATAAACAATTTTTAATGTTTATAGCTCAAAATCCTTAAAATGTATAATTAAAGTCTGTGCTAGGAAAATTTTTCATTTCACTCAGTAACCCTCTACCTTGAGTGGCTTAATGTAATATCAGTTCTCTTATATAGCAGTGGATGCTGGACAATCTCCTTACAGATGAAAAAGAGGCAACAGAAATGTAGTTCTACAGAAGGATGCTAAGGATACCATGGACTGAACTTGTGAGCAATGACAAAATTTTAGAGGAAACAAAAAAGACACTTATACTTAGGAAGAGATAGTAAAATTTCCAGAGCACATAATGAGAAAAGAGGGCTTTGAAAATTTGGCACTCACAGGACAGATTGAAGGCAAGAGGGACCAAAGAAAACAATGTGTAACCTACCTAGTGAGCTTGAGTAAATGAATAGTAGAACAGGGTTTAGGAGAGATAATAAAAAGGCAAAACTTATTAAGAGCTACAAAGGACAGGAAATTGTTGAGTCATGATTGCCAACATTCTGAAGAGACTCTCTGCACAGAAGTTTTTGTGGAATTCCTTGCACTGACTGCTTAGAAGAAGGTTGTTTTAACGAAGTTTTTCAAACACAAATCTCTCTTCCCTCCTTTATATAAGATCTTTTCAGAAGATGTCTCTCCACAAATTCCTATCTTTACTCTAAGCATCTCTTGCCATTTTGTCACTCCTCTTTATCTTTGTATACTTGTTCTATCATCCATTTATTAGAGTCATTAGGTTACTTGCTCTTTCCCTGACAACTTCTGCCTCCACTATGCCCTGTGGAGTGTTCAAATCTGCAAGCTTTTTCTCTCTTTGTGTCCCAAAATTTTAGCTTTTCTCTTTCTGAATGTTAGAAAGCTTCCTTGTTTCTTAATACTCTGTCCATTCTATTCTAAGTATTCACGAACAGAACCACATCTTTATTGCTTCAAGTCTCTTCTTCATCTAGAAGGGTTGATATACCATAGAAAATGAATTAATCAATCTACTTTATCTGTGAAGAAATTGTCCAACATTCACTGCAGTGTAGAATGTATAGATATTACTTGTTAGTTCATCACTCTTTTCTTTGTTTCTTAAGATAGTCTCCGATTGCATGATACTTTGCTCATTTTCTGAAAGCATCTTTCACTATTACTTTGGGTTTCTGTGTCACACTTTCCATTATCGGATACTAAACTACCTAGAAAGTTAAATTTTTGTACCTCCTTGATTTTGATGTCTCTGATAGGTTGTGATGAATTCATGAATAAAGAACCCAGTATATAAAAAATACTAGTTGTATTTTAACATGATAAAGACAAACTGTTAAAACAAGAAAAAAAAATTAATAACAAAAATGTTATGTAACAAAAAATATTATTACCACATAGTGGTAATACATAAACATAATACATTTAATACAATAAACAACTAAACAAGTTTAATGGTTCTCTATTATAAGAGCTCAATCGAGAATGAAAAATATGCACAGGGATTAAAAGGAACACCAAAGACCAAATGTCATATATATATATATATATATATATATATATATATATATATATATATATATATATATATAACATTTACAGGCTCTGGCTGATTACATTTAAGCCCACCAACCACTACTGCTTACAGAGAGATGGCTAGTAGGACTTATGTTTTTTTTTTTTTTTCTTTTTTTTTTTTTTAAGCGTATCACCCCAAGCAAGGCCGGTGGCCACTATCACGCATGGGGTTACAGAAGGGTTGGAGGAAGAGCAGATAGGAGTGGTAAAGGAGAGGATGTGGAGAAAGAGAAAGACAGTGGATCGATCAAGGCAAGGGGGTTACAGAAGATTTGGAGCGAGAGCAGATAGGAATGAAAGGTGAAAGGATGTGGAGAAGGGAAGTGGATAGATCAAGGCAATTGGAGATGACGATTGACGCTACACTTAAACCGTTGGAGATTGTATTTGTCAGGGAAACAGTAATAGGGAAGGGAGTTCCATAGGCGAGATGTGCGAGACATGAAGCTATTGGAGTAGAAAAGACGTCTACATCTAACAGTTTCAACGGTGAAGGGGTGGGAACGGGATGCCAGCCTCGTAGGACGCTTAAATTCACGAGGCTTAGGGACAAGCGAAAGCAACTCCTCGGAGCAATTACCGTGGAAGTACTTGTAGAAAAGGCAGAGCGATGCAACATCGCGTCTGTGAGAGAGCGACTGCAGAAACCAATTTCAACACCTTTAATTTATTTGCATGTTTGTTGTCTAACAAATATTCAGATATTACTGAACCAATGGTATTTACACACCTATGCAACTTGTCCACCTTGCCCCTGAAAATATTTGCTGATACATGTTGATTGATCGGTGCTTCCAACCTTTGATCTGTTCATTCTACATAGCAACACACTGACATTTGAATTGGTAAATTACTGAACTGATATGATGGGGGAGGTAAAATATCTTTCTGGATAAGTTACAATATTGGTCAGGCAACAAAGATATTACCTGGATTGGTAGACATAAGTTTTTCACACCCATAAAATCCGACTAGCAAACCTGATACTTGCATCACCAATCTGCATATTCGTATTTTCTTTTCTCAACTTGATGATATTTCACATTCCATTCATTCATTGAACATACACCAGGCCTTTCCCAGTTTTTTTTGTTCATACTGATGCAGACAGAAATCAAACCCCAGCATGGGGAAGAACCTAACCTGTCAGTGTAAAACTGCTTGAAGGGGCCTGTTTATATGATTACATAGGTTTTATCTGGTGAGGAGGGATTTTCATAATTACAAAAGAGACATTATGATCTCCCATTATGCAAGAACATCTAGAAGAATTGCAGGTATGGCACTTGACCATTTTATTGACAGTTTGAAACTGCACTTGTCATGCCAATTATTGCACACCTTTATCACTACATTCACCAATAAAAATTGCTCTCCAGAAATCAGTTTTGGTGTGCCAGTTTATACAGTTTACATGTTTCCATTTGTGATGTTTGCTCAAGGGTGGCAGTCTGTGAAATTTACTCAAGGGTGGCAGTTCAGTTGCTTTAGCCAATGTTCTTCATTTTCTGCATCTTTCTCTGTTTACATTCGCAAAGCCAGATTCTTCAAATATTTTCTTACAGATCAGTTCACTTTTCTTGCTTATTAGAGTGAATTTGTTTCTCAAATCTTTGTGGAATTCTTGAAGTCATTTTTTCTTTTTCTTATTGTGCCAATGATTTTACTTTATTTTTTGATTGTTGTACAATCTCTGTTCAACTTTTTACAAATTTTAATGGTGTGTTCCCATCACTCAATAACTTTACAATATCATGTTTCTCTTTTGAGCTTATATCCTTCTTACGAGTCATGGTAAACTTTATAATGATTTTCTAAGCATAGCTTAGATGTAGCACAAGGCTGAAATTATGGAGCACCCAGTGGTGATCGAACTCACTACTCAGTCATAATTGAACTTGTGAGACAGCCTTGCTAATGATTACACCACATTGAAGTACCTAGTGGTAATCTTTTATATATATATATATATATATATATATATATATATAATATTTTAAAAGATAACTATTAATAACTATATTATATATTTATTTAGAGGGTAGTTTGCTACAATGGGTTGCATGGTGAGTCTTTGCCATGAAGGTCAAAACTAGTAAAACTATGGAATGTAGTTCATCTGAGCACTTTCCATGGAAATAGCAGTAGAATAGTGAGGGGCTTGCAACATTTCATCTGTGGGGAAAGGGTGGAAAATAATTCATCACCCACAAGGATGCAAAGATACTTTTAGATTATTGAGACTGGAAAGTAAAGTCTGGTCAGTTCCTGCCCATATATGGCAGCAGTATTCCATTTTTGGCCTGATTTGGCTCTTGGATAGCAGGAAGAGTCAGGTACTTACTGGAGTGGTACAGGGAACTGACCATTTTTCCAGCATCTTCAGCAATGGATCATATGTACTTTCCACTTGAGGTCTGAGTCGAGTTTAAGTCCCAATAAGCACTCAATGCTCAGTCTTCCTGAGGAAACACTCATTCATCATGATTAGTGAAAGTTCTGGGTCTACTCAGTAATGATGGAATGTCACTAGTTTGGTTTTTGAGGTATTGAAAGTGACCAGCCAGTTTTTTCCCCTCTCATCTGTTAGGGCGAGATCAGAGGAGAGATCAGCAGCCAAGCTTTAGTCTTCTAGAGTTTTGGAGATGCACCCATATACCGTTGAATCATCAGCATAGATATTCACAAATAATTGAAGTATACTCATTGGCAGATCATCTATGCTAATCTTTACAAGTTGTCCCCCTTGGTGACTTTTTACCCAAAAAGGGGCTGAGGGGGCCTTATTACTATGAGATGCACGTGGGAGATGAAGAAGTCGAATAAAACATACTCTTTCCATTACACGTCTGAGTTGCTTTAAATTAAATTTACAATCTATGTAAAGTAGAAAAAGGGTTTGGCTGAAAAGCAAACTTTAGGGGATGCCTGTGTTGATCACAAGAGTCTCTGAGGACTAGCTGTTAACTACCTTTACAGACCTATCCATTAGATGAGTCTTTTTATCTTTTTAATAGTGACGCCTCTTGTTCAGTGATTAATTCACTGAATTGCTGAGTCTTTGGGAGACAATAGTTCTTTGTCTTTACCATCAAGCTTGCCTACTGCATCAGATTTTGTAACATGGCTGTCATGCTTGCTGCCATTGATGATTTGAGTATCTCAATGCTTAAAATACAATGAGGAATTATTAAATAAATTAATATGTAAATCAGAATCATCATAATGCTTCATTTTTTTATGTATTCTCATTTGACCATTCCTGTCCTTTTGAGTCACCTCTTTTTGTGGCACCAAATAACTTAGCACAATGAGCTTAACAGGAAAAACTTACAGGTATTGAAGATCATCTTTCTTTTGCCAGCATTATGAATAAACTGCAAAATTCTTTCTAATTTTCAATGTCACTTTTTCTCTCTCCCTCCTTAGACAACAGTTTTTAAGCAATATTTGCAAGCTATACATGGCAGAATACAAAGATGTCAAATTAATAGAAACATAGTAATAAATGTGCTGCCAGGCAACATCCCTTGTCAAAGCAAACTACAGAGCAAAAGCAGATGGTACCACTTCAAAATGGGAGTTTCCTCTGGCTGCCAAACTTCTGCATCTGAAGCAGGAAGGTGTGCTTATCCTGATTAGGCCTTGTTGGCCATCTAAGAGGCTTTCAACAGATGTGAAAAATATTCCTAAATTTTTGGTTACAAATCCAAGCAATGATTTTATATGTCTATCAATATATATATATATATATATACAGACACACACACTACACACATACACAGGGAAAATGATATATAAATCTTTACATATTAAGAATAATTTTAGGGAAATCCATGTCAGAAAAGTTTTCATGTGATTTATTTCATCCTTTAAGATTTTATCTGACTAAAGTGATGTTTTTACATTGATACAACTATATATGTTGAGATATATATTTGTCATCCACAGACAGACTGTTTTGCTGTTTCACAGCTCATCAGTATGGCTAGACGTCCGGTTGCCTCTAGCTAGGATCAAAACCTGACTGAATTTGCGTCAGTCGGAATCTCTCCCACTAAGCCGTCGCCGCACAGCAGGGATGAAGGTGAATTTTAGCGTGCTTATTTTTAGATTTAGATAAACACACAGTGACTGACAGTGACTCAATTCTGCCGAAGAGTCGTGCAATATTAGCTTAAATAGTCACTGTTTACAAACTCACACCTCAAACCTAAGAGCTCAACCAAAATTAATTTTTCAGGAGCCAATATTTTTGTCATCCACAGATATATATATATATATATATATATATATATATATATATATATATATATATATATATCACATGAACAATTATGTTAATTATATTCATTATTAGTGTAAAATTCAAGAAATCATGAATTAAAAGCAAAAATAGGGTTTACATTACACTGGGAATTTTGTTTACTTGTATCAACAAAGTAACTATGATGTCGCAATCTGAAATGCAAATACCACTGCTTTTATTTGGTTAGAACCAGGCCAATTGACTTGTCATTAACAGTCAACATATATACATGTAGCAAATTTTTTTGTACCAGACATTCTCATCTTTGTCTCCACTTGCGTGGCCAAAGATAATGCAAGTCTGTAATTGACATTGGACATCTGAAACTGTCTTCATGTTAAGACAATAAAATACACATTTCACATCTATAATACAATGGTAGGTATTGTGTTATACACAAAAATAAATGATGTCCTTGCATTTTATGTAGGAAAATATATCTGAATAAAAATGATATGTGCACACAAAAATTTATATATATATAGATTTAGGAAAAATCTCCTTAGTGCCACATTTTGTTTTAAGAAGGAGCATCTTCAAACTCATAATGGTTTTATTGACAGAGGGAAGTTGTGTGTCGATGGAATAATACAACAAACACCTGTTAAATTTTCTGTTGAAAATGTTTAAGATGCACACACACACACACACACACACACACAAAAGTAGTGCAACAGTAACTCTGTGAGAGAAATTGGCCAGCCTGTTCAAATTTCAGCTTAGTTTTTTTATATTCACTTTTATACAAATACTCATTGGAAAGAGATATATATATATATATATATATATATATATATATATATATATATATATATATATATATATAATCTTCCATTGTGGTTTAAATAACATGGCAGACTGCTCTCTAGCCTTGGTTGGCAACCATTCTAGAAGAGCAACTCTGAATCCCCCCCACTCAGGACAGTTTGATAGCTTTGTGGTATACTGTGCACCATTTCTGGTATCAGTTCTACCAAAAAAATGTGGCACTGGTTCTATACAAGCCTTCATTACTATAATCGAACCGTGTGTGTAGATAGTCTATCTGTTAAGTTCTAAAGTAACTGAACTATCAACCCCTTATACAATGAAATTCAACTGGAGTGTCCATTTTATATATATATATATATATATATAGTCCCCTTCGAAAGTATTGGAATAGCAAAACCAATTTCTTTTGTTTTTGTTATTCACTGAAGACATGACAGTTTAAGATCAAAAGATGAATGTGAGACAAGAATTCAGAATTTCAGTTTTACTTTCTAGTATTTACATTAAGATGTGCTTTGGATCATAAGCAGATCCTTTCTTTCTTTACACTTTGGCCTTTGCATCACTTTGGTAGAGATTAATCTTGATCACATCAGTCATTAAAACATTCTTCCAGAACTTTTGTCACGCATCTCTGTACTTTCTTGCAAATTCCAAACTGACCTTCCAATTCTTACTGCTGATAAGTGGTTTACATCTTGTGATATGGCCTCTATGTTTCTGAACTCAAAGTAGTCTTCCAACGGTGGATTGTAAAACCTTGACCCCAGACACTGTGGAAGTTGTTGATGCCACTGGCTGCTGTTTTTGAGTTCTTCCTCACAGCTTTAACAATGTTTTTGTTATCAACTGCTGTTGTATTCCATGTCTGTTTCTCAGTATGCCAATAGTTTTTCTTCTTCTTCAGGACATTCCAAATTGTTGTTGGCTATGCCCAATGTTTGTCCAATGAGTGACCAATTTTCCTTCTTTTCTCAGCTTCAAAATGGTTTGGTTTGCTTTTCTCCTATAGACAGCTCTGTCATCTTCATCTTGGTTTATCCTTATAAAAATGAAATGTAGTCTTTACAGTGAAACTCAAGACTAAAACCAAAAGTAGTCATTCAGAGCTAGTTAATGTTGAAACAATCTAAAATGCAACACCTCAGCAACAAGGAACCTGTCAATGATATGTTCAAATAGTTTTGCTTACTTGAAAAATGGGTGGGTTCAAACAGAAGGGGTTATGTTCTAAGTTGTTTAGTATATCTAAATGTAAATATCACAAAATAAAAGCTGAAATTCTGAACTCTTGTCTCATATTTATCCTTTGATGTTAAAACGAAATGTCTTCAGTAAAAAAACAAGGGAATTGGCATTGATGTTCCATTACTTTTGGAGGGGACTATATATATATATATATATATATATTGTCATCTTTGATAATGGCTTATGTAAGCTTGGATTAAAAAATATGTATCAATATTGTGATTTTCTTTCATTGTTTAATGATATTAAGCTTATCAGACGATATGAAAAGAACTTACATAAAATATATAGACAACACTTATCTATATTATTTAATGAAACATGTATGAAATATATATATATATAGTTTTGTCAAGATGTCATTACGTAGAACTGTTAAGCACCTATAAAAACGGGACACTTCCTGTCCTCTCTCTCTCTTTCTGTTCAGCCTGCTTTAGTGACAGCACCACCAGGACCTTCTCCTGAGCATGTGGATATTTTTCCCCAGGTGGATGAACTTTCACACACATACATGTATATCATCTACATAATTCCTAACTTGACTTCTTTCTTTTGCATGCAAATTAGTTTTTCACTCTTTTTTTTCCTCATATATATAAAAAACAAAAATATAATCTATTGCCTTGTTCAAATTCATTAATTTTCTTACACTTGTGATTTAGACTAACTAGAGGCAGTGCCCACAACAGGTCATAAGAACACCACCACTGCCTTAATAACACTAGTTGTTGTTCATCATAAGGAGTCACAGAAAAATTTTAACCCGGCAATGATCCTCCAGTCATGCTATTGGTGTGTCATATTATATACCTCAACAAATCTTCTGAATTAAATCATGTCAACCGAAGTATCAGCAGCCAGTCATAATGGCTGAATTTCTTTACAGATTTATTTTGTTGAAAGAATTGTTCTTGTTCCAGCCTCTAATGAATTAGTTATGGGAAATGTAGATATTATCTCACAATGAATGTTGCATAATATCATGATTCACTTTTGAATTCAAATTGGATGAGTGATTCATTTGGCATTTGTTTCATGCATGATTTGTGAAATCAAATTGTTATGAAATACAATCTTTATTGTTAGCTTTGTATTATCACTGCCATTCAACATGAAGTAATTCTCTGATTAAATATCTTTATTTGCTAAGTGGAGGCTTCTCTTTCAAGGCTATTTTGATTTAAATTTGATTAAATTTATTGATAATAATTGCTACTTAAAGAATAGACCTGATAAATACAAGCCTTTTATTTCCTGTTTTCATTTTAATCTTGTTCTTTATCTGTTCAATTGAAGTCTCTGCATTAGAATTCTTTCTAGAGCTTTTGTTATCTTCTAATAGAAATATTCAGTTTTCAAAAGTGAATTATTATTAACAAATGAAAAACTGAAGCATTGTTAATATATTTGAAGTAACTGGTGTGCCGGGCAATTAATGATTAGAATTGTTCAATTTTTGTGATTAATTATAAGCTGTAATTATAATAGATAAGATTATGCGCATGGATTGTATTCTGTCTATAAAAAGAAAAAAAAAACAATATTTCTGTTCATTTCTCCATTTTCACTTTTCTTTTTCTGTGTGTGTGTGTGTGTGTGTGTGTGTGTGTGTGTAAGTTTCCTTCTAGTTGTCTGTATTGATTTCAGTGGAAGTTTCTATTTAATCGCCCCATTCTTCATAGTCTCCAAAGATTTGAACTGAAAACCCCAAAAGGTAAAACTGAATAATAATAATTCAAATACTGTTTGATTTTTAAATTTTTTCTTTTTCTTTTCTTTTCTTTTTTCTTTTTTCTTTTTTTTTCTTTTTTTTTTCTTTTCTTTTTTCTTTTTTCTTTTCTTTTCTTTTTTCTTTTCTTTTCTTTTTTCTTTTCTTTTCTTTTTTCTTTTCTTTTCTTTTTTCTTTTCTTTTCTCTTTTCTTTTCTCTTTTCTTTTCTTTTTTCTTTTCTTTTCTTTTTTCTTTTCTTTTCTTTTTTCTTTTCTTTTCTTTTTTCTTTTCTTTTCTTTTTTCTTTTCTTTTCTTTTTTCTTTTCTTTTCTTTTTTCTTTTCTTTTCTTTTTTCTTTTCTTTTCTTTTTTCTTTTCTTTTCTTTTTTCTTTTCTTTTCTTTTTTCTTTTCTTTTTTCTTTTCTTTTCTTTTTTTTTCTTTTCTTTTTTCTTTTCTTTTCTTTTTTCTTTTCTTTTTTCTTTTCTTTTCTCTTTTCTTTTCTTTTCTCTTTTCTTTTCTTTTTTCTTTTCTTTTTTCTTTTCTTTTATTTTTCTTTTTTTTTTCTTTTCTTTTTCTTTTTTTTTTAAAAATGTTCAGCTTCCTTTTTTTCTTGATGGTTTGTTTTCTTGTAAGAACTCAGTGGAATATGAATTTGTTTTTAATGAGGAATGCTTCTTTTTTTTCCTTTGTTTTTTTCTTTTTGGACTTTTTTCTTGTTTTTTTCCCATTTTTTTCCATTGCTTCCTTTCTTTCCTCTTTCTTTTCTCTTTCCTTCCTTTCTTGCAATAATTGCATTGCCACTGTTAAAATGGTAAGATGTCCTTTCACATAATGAAAAATAATAATAATGCCTATTATTCTGCAAGCACACAAAAAACAGGGGAAAACATATCTGAAATTTCATGGAATATCTCTCTTCAAAATTTAGTTAACCCTTCTACAGCAGAGACTCAAAAATTGTGTCAGGATCATCTTCTAAGATAACTTTATGACAATGCATAATTAAATGGATAAACCTGATCTTCTTCAAGGATATACTTCTATGAACCATGTGCCTTCAGGACGTGGGTGATCATGGCTCTTCACAACTTCATATCTCTGAGCAATATTTATCTTTTTGCTATTCCTCCCACTCTGTTCTGCCATCCATTTATACAAGGAGGTTACTTGTTTCTTCCTCTGTCCCTCTTGCATTCAGTATGTCCTGTGAGTGTCAAATTTTCCAAAACTACTTTTCTCATTATGTGTCTTAGAAATTTTCACTCTTTCTTTCAGATTTTATGTAAAAATGTCCTTTCTGTTTCCATTTCACTTAAAACTAAATTGTTTATTTTCCATGTCCCTTCAGGACGTTGGAGATCATCTCTCCCTATAACTTTCTGTCTATCCTTCAATGTTTGTCTTTTTGCTATCCTTTCACTCTGTTTGCCATCTGTTTATACAAGTTCATTAGGCAGGTTACTACCTGCTCCTCTTGTCTTCATATGTCCTGTGAATGTTGAATTTTTCAAACCCTCCATGTTCTACCATCTATTTATACAAGTTCTTTAGGTAGGTTACTCTCTGCTTCCCTATACTCCTGCTGAATTCTTCAAGCCATCTTTAAGGATACTCTCTGTTCTGCCATTTATTTATACAAGTTCTTTAGGTAGGTTACTCTCTGCTTCTCTTTTCTCGCCTTCAATATGTCCTGTGAATGTTGAATTCTTTAAGCCTTGTTTGCTCAAATTCACAGAATGCATTTTGCTAAGATTGAATTATATTTAATAAAATAAATACTTTTTATGAGTAAAATTTTCACCTACAAACACACAAAAAATGGTAAAAATCATTTAAAAAAAATCAAATTTAAAACCGTATTAAAATTTTGTAGAAGTATGCCATCTGGTTGTCCTATGTTTGTACACCCTGAACATAGCTGGTTCAACTACCACTTTATATATCAGGCAGCCAAAGACATTCTGTGAGTCATGAAATCTGCACCTGATGGCTAGGAAGTTACCTTCCAGGTCAAATCACTGATGACTTCTCTGACTCTCTGTTATGATACTGAGTGCAATGTTTATTTTGTTATCATTTTGGTTGAGCCTAGTACATATTGGGCTTATTACAGATCAACTTCTCTTAGGACAAAAGGTTCCTTATTGATATTAGATTTGATTCAGACCATCAGGTGTTTTCTAGTGTTAGCCACTTACTATATCATTATGTGATTCTTAGATTTCTTTCTCATTATTAATCATCAATGAAACACATTGAAATATACTACTCACTGGTGAATTAATTTCTATGATTTGTTCATTCTTATAAAGAGTGTTGTTAGCAAACCAGGAACACAATGCTTGTAGCATTACAAGAAGTGATGCCATCCGTAATGCAGATAAATTTATTTTTGTTAAATCTATTAATTTTCTTTTGGTTACTAATAAAGAGTAAAGAATGAAAGTGATTTTCATTTGTCAGTTAAATGGTTTATAGAATGTGACATTTTGACATTGAAGTGATGAATATGTCATTTAAGTCTGTAAGACTTGCTTCTTAATAAATACTTGTTCATTATAAGTGATCTTCAAATTCATTGTCAAAGTGTTCAAATATTTAATCAAAGTCATGACTTCATTGTAACTAAATTAAGTGCTGGTAATAATGATCCAGATGTCTATTTGTAGAATATTGACTAAAAATCTACATAAAGGTTAAATCTGTTTCCAAATCTTTTCTAAACCTTACGATTTTAACCTGTTTGAATATGATGTTCATTTGGGTTTTTTTATTTGGAAAGCTTATGGTTATTAAGATTGTTACTAAATTTTTTACTAGAATAAATGACTATAAAACTGCAGACAGCAATTTCTCGTTGAGATTACTCTGCAGTACAAACTAAGCCAAACAACATTCACAATGTACAATATAGTAAAATTGTGGAGACATGGTGGAATAATGGATGGTGATTTGGATTGAGGAACTGGAGAGCTGAGTTAGAATTCTAGTTGAGTTTGTTACATTCACTTATGTGCAAATACCCTTTAGGGTAAAATAGCAGGACAGACTTGGTCCTATACTCTTAGGTGGCAACTGGTCTAGGAGAATGGCAACTGTGAATTTAAAGCCGTATGTAGCTCTGGTGCTGTAGAAACTATGTAGTTAAGGAGTTCAAAATGATTCTAGGATCCTGATTACAGTTGTCCTACTGCCATCATAAAAATACATCACAAAACAGACTGTATTGTACACTATTATATGCTGTTACTTGTTTGTAAATAGAACAAAGTGCTAGTTTATAACACAATGTTAAGAACTGATATTTCAGTGTCAGATACACACACACACACACACACACACACACACACACACACACACACACACACAGAGCATTCCTATAACTCCATACGTTTAGTTAAAAATAAAAAATAAAAATCATTCTTGATAATGACATGGAATATGAAGAAAATGCTGCCTTAAGATGCATACTTGTAAAATCTCGGAGATCCATGTAATAGAAATGTTTGCTTCTCTCTTTGTTTCACCTTCTGCCAAATCTTATGAGTATTTAAGAAATATCAAAATGATTTAGTAAATATACTTAAAATAACTCTTAAGATTATGTATGAGAGTGTATGTGTATGTATGTATATATATATATATTTAGGGAGGAAATTATATATTCTCATCCTGATACCAATCACAAAATCAGAACATAGGACCAAACATCAGAATGTTTTGGAGTCCTTTCTTTATTAATGCAGCCACAATATGTTGTGTTTTGAAAAAGAAAAAAAAAAGAAAACAAAAAGTCATCCCTGTATCTCAAGATTCATACATAAAAATCCATACATTTAGTTAAAAATAAAAATCATCCTCGATAATGACTAAAAGAATAGCTGAAAGACATTGGATATGCAGAATATTTAGACAGTTTCTACACAACTTATGTCCAGCAAAGAAAACACATACAAACACAAAAAATAAAAAGCTTAATCGCAATACCTTGTCAGTCACTTTTAGCGAAATATATATGTATGTATATGTATGTATGCATATATATGTATGTATGCATATATATACCCGCCTTTTATAATCAAACAGATACCAAAATCGATTAACCGCAGGCTTTCCGACAATTCCTCCAATGAATCTATATTTACCAAAGCTAAGAAAGACTACGAAACAGCCTTAAAAGATAACAGATTCCCAGCAACACTCACATACTCACCACAGAACACAAAAAAGGCCAACAGGAAAAGAAATATCATATGGTTCAACCCACCGTACAGCAAAAACGTAAAAACAAACATAGGAAAAATATTCTTCAAACTTTTACACAAACACTTCCCGGAATCAAACACCCTACACAAAATATTCAACAAAAACACAGTAAAAATCAGCTACAGTTGCACCGAGAACATGGCACAAATAATAAAAAAGCACAACAGGAAAATTATTAACAAACCACACGAACAAATTAAACCCACGTGCAACTGTAGAATAAAAAACGAATGTCCCTTAAATGGTAATTGTTTACAAAACAACGTAATCTACCAAGCCACGATAAAACCAACAGATAATGAAGAAAAAGTATACATAGGAGTAACCGAAGGACCCTGGAAACAAAGAAATTATGTACACAAAACATCTTTCACAAATAGTAAATATGCGAACAGCACAATGCTTTCTAAGTATATCTGGGAAATAAAAAACAAAACGCACACCACACCAAAAATATCTTGGAAAATAATAAAAAAATCGTCAGCCTACAACCTATCAAAAACTTGCAAACTTTGCTTGGAGGAAAAATAGCTATCATTACCTTCCCAGACCAAAATAAATTATTAAATAAAAGATCCGAGCTAATCTCAAAATGCAGACATGAAAACAAATTTTTACTACGTAACTTAAAATTGAAAAATAAATAAATACATAAACAAACAAAATGACAATAAAATAAGCAAAATAAATTAATCCAAACAAATTACCAAACCACACCTGTTAGAATAGGTGAAATAGAATAATAAAATAAGGAAAAAAAATCAATAAAGTAAATAATAAACAAATTATCAAACTATTATGACCAAAAAATTAAACTATAAAAATCAAAACAAAAATTTGGACGGAAAATAGTTATAACTGTTATATAACGATAAAATAAAAAAAAATAATATACCGCGTTACTTAAAAATTGAAAACCAAAAAGAGAAAATATACAGTGTAACAAATAAATAACAAGTATAATAAATTGATCTAAATACATCCAAATATATAAATAAACTAACAACCGATACCGATAAACTAGTCGTTTAGAAATAACAAATAAAGATAATCAATCCAAATAAATAAAATAAAAAACTGTTCCCACCAAAATAATAGCCAGAACAAACCACAATATTCAACCCCAAAATTCAACAAATAGCTCTAATCAATAATAAATAAACAAATATATACGATAAAAATAAAAATGAAAATAAATAAAAACAAGCAAAACAATTTGACCCAAATAAATAAGTAAATACACAACTTCCAGGAAAATGACCGCCATAATACAATAAGCTATATAAACAAATTTTTACTACGTTAATAAAAAACACCGATAAAAAAAAAAAAAAAAAATATATAAGATAAAAAATAAAAATAAAATTAATTAAACAAGCAAAATAATTTGACATAAATAAATAAACAAATAAGCGACTTCCAGTAAAAGTAACTGCCAAAATAGACTACCCACAATGCACCACTGACCCTTATATATAAATAGCCGAGAAAAATAAAAGCACTAGTTGCCTGACGATTGCACTAGCATGAAACAGACTGTCGCCTCTAAGTGTTGACTTCTATGTTCACTTTTATATATATATATATATATATATATATATATATATATATATATATAAATGCAAGAGTGACCGTGAAAATCAGCAGACAACTTACCTAACAAGCTAAAGTGTATGAATGATGGAACAAGCGGTGGTCATCTTGACAAAGAAACAAACATTGCTAAGGATTACAAAGGATAGGAAGTTGTAGAGAGCCATAATAGACCACAACTTGAAGCATTACAGCACATAGAGGAAGAATGAATTCCCGGGAAATAGTTTCTGAAAAAAATGTGTGAAAGGATAAGTCAAAAGAAAATTGAAAGAAATATTTTCAAATAGGCAACTTAACTCACTAAAATGTTTTAGATCTGCAAGGAATCTTATGTTGCCTAAAGCTTATAACAGTTTCTTCTATTTGTACTAAGGATAGCATTAATTGTTGAGAATTTTTCTCTTTCAGACCATCATGACAATGACTCATTTGCAATCTGGGATATTTACCTTTTGAGTTTCCTTTCTTTCTTTCTATCTATTCCACTTTTAAAGAATGAATAAAAAGGTGAAGAGTTCTACCAGATAGCACTTATGTGGTGGTCAGGGTTAAAAATATCTAAACATGCTTTCTTTATTCACCTTGATAACTTTTGAGTTTGTTGATTCTTTATTCTTGTCAAAAATTACTTGACAAATTGAAGATGGACAAATTTTAAAAAGCATGTTTATGAAGACGGACAAATTTTAAAAAGCATGTTTATGAAGATGGACAAATTTTAAAAAGCATGTTTATGAAGACAAACATTTCATGCTGAAAATGCAATCAAGATCCATTTCCTACGTATATCTCAAATGTAGTGAGTTAATATAAATTTAATTGTAAAAAGAATATTGACTTGTATAATAAAATCTGACATTTTATATTATGATCTAAGTTAAAATCTTGACTTGTGTGATATGGATTGATTGCCTTGACCCAAAAATAAAGTGTTATTCTTCATGACTGATATACATGTTGATTGAAGACAAACTTTTATTCATGTTATGAATTGGTTTTCAACAATATTCTTAGACCAAAAGGCATATAACTGTAACAGCTTCTTCCCACAAACCAGTGTCCTGTGGAACAGACACCCAAGAGTATGTTTCCCCAAACACTATAATCTTAACCTGTTCAAGTCTAGAGATAACTGTTATCTCTCCCTCTAATCCATATAAACTACCCCTTAATGTAACCCTCTACCTCAAGTAACCCTAAGCCTTCTACAGGGTGAAGTTTACTGTAAAAAAAAAAAAGTTTGAGATGCAAGACTTTGTGATTGCTCTTAAAGTCTTTAGTCTGTCATTAGCCCATTAATTACAGATGACAGGAACTTCAGTTATTGCCTTTCTATCAGTCAGCTATGTATGACAGAAATTTCCATGCCTATATAACTATACCTCAGTGTATATGACACAATTTTTTATTTCACTTTGATGAAAATTCTGTTTTATCTGAATCTAGGCATAAGAGACACTCCTTCCTCTATCCAATCAGTGCCCAGAAATACACAAAAAAAGAAAATGGAATAATTGGGACTTTTTCCTCCTCTCTTAAAATGGTCAAGTGGGTTATTATCAATAAAGAGCTTTGCAAATATTCTTGTGAAAGTGAGCAACCAAGCTTAGATTTATCAGAATTTACTAATGAGGTCACAGTTGCTGATTTATCAGACAACAGAACAAACGCACCACAAATTTTAGTGTTGTTCCTCATCAAAAACAAAAGAATTTTTTTTGTTTATTCCTATTAGAACTTTGAGTGCAAAGGAAACAAATTCTGATCATATTTTAATGATTTTTTTAACCCATTCAAAGTGCTGAAATAATTTATTAAAAAGTAGATTTTTCTGAATAATTATTTTTTATATTATTTTCTTTTTAAATTACCCTCCAAATTATTTTCATATTCAAATAAGAAAAGTTAAAAGATTTTAAAATGTTTCACTAATTGTCCCCCAAAGTTAGCACTATATTTTCAAAATGGCAATTTAGCTGCTTTTGTTGCAGTTAATGAGTAGAAATAAATTATTTACACTATTTATATTTGGACAGTTGTCCTCATCTTTTTTGTTGTTATCAAGTTTCAGCTGTTGTGCCCTCTAGCCTTCATCAGGTATCTCAATCTTGAACAAACATTAATCTTTGCATTTTTTTTCCATATATCTGAACTATAATTTCTGGAATGAGGAGTTATTATTATTGACATTCAGACTATTCTCCTTATCTTTGTTGTTATGACAATATTTTGGGAATTCTGTCTTCTAGCCACTGGGTGCATATTGATCTGGGTAACCTACAGGGAATTCTGAACTGAACCCTTTATTTAATCTACAGGAGTATTCTGTTCTCTTTCCATTGTCCATGTCTCAGGATATCTCATCTAGTTTTTATTTCTAGTACTGCTCAGTTATTGCTCGCCCTGTTTCTTCTGAATTCAAGTACACACTGCTTGGCCCAAGAATTGAACTCACAATTACTATGTCACCAAATTCACAAACCAATGTTTTGTCCCATAATAAAATAATGTAAATAACTCCTCATTCTATAAATTCAAACGAAAATTATAGAAATAATTTATAATTTCTTTTAACTCTACATATCTATGAAATTTGAATAAATGTTTTAAGCTTAATATGAGTTTTTAAATTTAAACAGGAAATGTTGGTCAATTTCATAGTGTTTATGAAAATTAACTTTGATAAAGTTTTTCTTTGGTTTTTCTCATTTTATTGCTTTTTGACTAGTCGAAGGTAACTTTGATGTTTGATTTTGGAATTACTTTTAAATGTGAAGGGTCTGAGTACTTTTAGTAAATTTTATAATTCTATAATTTATTTTTTTATTGAAGTGTTAAATTTTATCATAAAACAAACTCAAATGTAAATGTTCATTTTTTTTTTTTTTCATCATGAATCATCTTAATTTTGAGACTAATTTTCTCCTCTAATGGATTATAAGTAATGTAGACTTTTTGAACATGGATTTATTTTGCTTTAGATTAAAATCTTTCATTTAAAGTAGATTTAAATGGAGAAACTGAGTAGTGATCAGATGCACATTTTAATATATTCTTAGAAAGGAACTGTTAAATTGTCAGCAATATTTTATTGATCATGGTGAAAAAAAGCCAAAATAACAATGAATATAATAATGATGCCTAATATAATTTTACCTTCTTAAATAGCCTAATCTGATCTATACTCATATATATAATATATATCCCAACTTTAAAAAAAAGTTTTTTTTAAATTTTTTTTTTATTTAACTTTAGGTCTGTCTGTTTTGATATGTTTTAATAAATACCATTAATCTCCATTTATTTTAAATATAAAATAAAAACTGATCTCTGTATAATATATGGACTGTACCAGCATTGTGTTAACCAGATATTTTTATTAAAATTATGTGATGGTCAGTCTCTACCCAGCACCTGAAAATTGCATTGTGCATGAAACTCTGAGTTGTGCTACTGGTGAGGGATAATATGCATTTTTATTAATATGTACTTAATATCTCTTATATTACATCAAGAACTATTTTATTAACACCAGCACTCAATGTGCGATATCTTCATATATATATATAATATAAAATTTATTTGTTTAAACGATACTCATATTTGAGTAGATGCTCGGTTTTTATTATTAGACAGTATATTTATTTATTTACATCTACTGGCCTGAATATTTGAGAAATGTACATGTATATTTAGGCAGCATATCATCATTCAAGCATGTTTGGTTGAATAATCTAAACATATTATTATGTCTATTTATTTATTTTGTAAGCTTCTCAAATTCACAGATCAATATCTTAGTGCTGTTACAAAACTAAGTAAGAAAGACACCATAGTTTTGATTATTTCTTTTATTTTCCCCAAGTACTTTTAGTCTCATCCAAGACCATCTTCAGCGGTCAATTGCTGAGACAATTAATCAAATTGATAGTTGTGAGCTTTTATTTATTTATTTTTTTTGTAAATGCACAAAAAATTTGCTCTCTTATAGTTAATTTACATTAATATATAAGGGAGGTAACTTAGTTTAAATCTTTATTATTAATGTTTTAAAAATATTAAACCTGAAATTTAAGAAAAGATTTGTTTACAATTTAAGCATCCCAAATCATTGCTTTTATAGACATTTTAAAACATTATTGCTATACTCATAATTAATTTTATTTAGTGTTGGTTTCATTTTTTTTATATAGAGTGCTTTGAAAATTTAATGTTTGTTTTTATTTTCATGCTGAAGTATACTTGTCAATTAATATTTCTTTAAAACATAAATGTGGGCAAGAATGTTCTTTTAAATGTTGTGCAATAGAACTTGCATCTGATATGTGTAAAGTAAACCTTCTTGATAGTGTTTTTATTGTGAAACCAATGTATATATTTATGTTTTTGTCAGAGATACAATCTCTCAAGGGATATTTAAATTAATATACAATGTTAGTCTTTTCAAAAACATTACTTGGTAGAGAAGAGTTATGGCAGACGATTAAGTTGGTTGTATTAAATTTAGTTTAGTATATAATTAGTTGTTTTTTTTTTTTTACTGGGATCTGTTGGGTATATATCAGTACTTATGAGTGTTTTTTTTTTGTTTTTTTTGTCTTGTTTGTTAGTGTACTTTATTGCAGTATAATAGGTTGATATATTTAGGGTTATATGAGGAAGTATTATGTTCTTTTTGGTTTATGTTAATATTTCTAATAGCTTATCTAATTTGTTCATCAACAACATAATTAGGGAAGTCTTTAATGATTTTAATGTTTTTTAATTCCATGTAGAAATTTTTTTGTGGAAGAGTTAACTTTTGCATGGTTTATTAAATTTTGTATAATTGCTGTTTTTTAATAGTCAGGACATTCACTTTTATAGTTGAGAGTGCACGTGTTTATGCTAGTTAGTTTTTTTTATATGGGAGGTAGTAAATGTATTACTATTGGTGTCTATCAATATATCAAGTAAAGGAATTTTGTTATTAAGTTCATATGTGATTTTTAAGAACAGAAATTTTTGGAAGTTTTTTTGTAATTCATGTATTTCATCTGTTTTTTTTTTTTTTTTACTAAGATGTTTGAATATCATCTACATAGATGGATGATTTTTTAGTGATATTAAATGTCTTATTTTCAAGGTTAGCCATGTAGAACTTACTAAATGTTGGTCCTAGAAATGGACCCATGAAAATGCCATCACATTGTATGTAGATATTATTTTGATTGTCATAGAAGGGAACCTCAGTAGTACAACTTAAGAGTAGTTTCTGTAATATGTTAGGTTTAATTCTTAGTGGGAGGAGAGATGGATTGTTGTAAATATTCTTTATAATTATATCAATCATTTCTCTAACTGGGACATTGGTAAATAAATTTTCAATATCAAGTGAGGCTATGGTTTCATTATTAGGTTTTTGTGTTTTTAAGATTTGGATCAGTTTGAGAGTTGATTTAATACTGTATTTACTAGACATGTATGCTGTAAGGAGTTGGTTAATGATTTTTGTTAATTGATAAACTGGACTGGTAATTAGGGATATGATAGGATGGAGAGGGAAGTTAGGTTTATGTATTTTTTTCTAGTTCCATATCAGTATCCTGATTTGTAGTCACCAATTATTTTGGTAAGTTTTAAATTGTCTCGTTCTGCCTTATTGGTTGTAATCAGCTTGTTGAGTTTCAATTTCAATTGGTTAATAGGATTTTTTTGACCTTTTTAAAATTTGGAATTGTAATTGGATTTATTCAATACAATGAAAATATTGATTTTTATTTTTTTTATTTTTTATTTTTAAATTATAAGTATGCTTTGGCAGTGATTTTGAATTGTTTTGTTGGGAGATAAGATATATATATATATATACACACACACACCCGACAGAGCATTCAACTCATTCAAAAATATCTAAACTATCAGCTATATGTAATTGATTTATTAGATCAGTGATTGAAAATGTCTTCATATGAATGAACTCTGTATGAATGAATTAAGACTGGTACTATAGAATTACAAAGAACTTTACCATATAACAAAAACAATTTCACTTGATGTAGACAACAGCAACAACTAAAATGGATAGAACATGTAACTAGAAAAAAATGATATTAATCAAGATGTCAGCTTTCCACATTCCTCCATTTCCTGAAAAGCCTTTTTAATAGAAAGATTTGAAAATTACAACTGACAGTAATGCTAATTGGTCAGTGAATGCTGAATGTTTCCTTATATAGAAACAACTAATTTCACCATTACTATTACCAGATGGAATTGTTAAAAATGCTAAAAATCAACATCCACATGTCTTGTCCATTACATTGGGTGCTTGAAAGAGTGCAATTCCTTGCAGATTAGTCCAGCAAGCTATAGATAGTGAGTTTGGTAAATGTTTCAATATTGTGCCATACAACACTGAACTTTATAAATATCTACTTTGTATATCGGATAAGATTTTTGTGAACTTAATTAGATATTGATACTTGATTAGAGCTTTTCTTTTTCTTATGGATTACACCTGAAGATACCAAGGTCATGGTCTACTGAACTGTTGTAAGCTTGACTCTACTGTATGCCTGTGGGACCTGGGTACTCTACTGAAGAGACATCTGCAAACTTGAAAGATTCCATCAAATGAAACTTTGTCAAATTCTGCAGAACACATGGCAGAACCAGATCACAAGCAACAAAGTTCTCATCTATGTACAGATAGCCTAGAAACCACTTGACTTCAATGGGCTGGACCCCTTGCCAAATGCCAGACATTTGCCTACTGAAACAAATCCTCTTCTCAGAGCGCACATCTGGCAAGATACCACATGGATCCCCATGCCATTGATTCAAGGATCACCTGAAAAACACCTTGCTGAGGACAGAAATCAATCTGGTCAATTGAGACAGAAGCTGCAGAAAGAACCAATTGGAGAAGAGTAGTCTTTGAACAGCAGAAGACAAATCGAAGACAAAAGCGACCAAAGAAAAGCCAGAGCTCTCCATCTCCTGAAACCTTCTACCCTAACATGCAGGGGCTGTGGACATCTCTTCAGATCTAACATAGGACTCCTTTCACACAGAAGAAAATGTTGATGAGAACCCCAATATTCAGCAACAAGTTATGACAATTACGATGACACCTGAAGAATGAATCGACCAAAACATTGTTATGACAAAAGCAGAAATGCATAGATGTGAGCATCCAAATAATATTGGATATATTAATGACTCTCTTGAAAGTTATAGACAACATATTGTTGCGACTAATACTATTAGTATGAAAAAACAAATATAGACTGATAGAGATTGTTTAAATGGTTAAATTTAATCTTTTGGTGTGTTCAGCCAGGTTACCTTTATACCAAGGAGACAAGAGTTCAATGCTCATTCATAGTTTATTCTTTATTTCTGATCAGTGCTGTCTACTCACTGCTGTAGATCAATAGCCTGAGTCATGTCAGGATAAAAAGCAACTGATATTGAGATAAAAGTAAATAATAATGGTGGTTGATTAGATGTCATATAATTAAAAACAAAATTTGTTCTCTCCTGTCTCCTCTTTCTCCTTCTGATTGAATCTAGATTTTCTTTTTTTTTTTTTTTAAATGTTGGCATTTTGTTTACACCATGCAATACTATACATTTTTGCTTCAAACTAATTAATTTTAGTGGAATCCTGTTTTATTCCTTTTGAATTCTTCCTGTTGCTTACATTAAAAAAAATTAGGAATCTGTAGCAGCTAAAATCTTTGACATTTCATACATTAAATAGTATTTAAAAATCATCTGCAAGAGAATTAAATCTTGAACAAACATTAATCTTTGCATCATTAATCCATTATCTTAGCATTTTATTTCCATATATCTAAACTGATTTCTGTCTGAATTTCTGGAATGAGGAGTTATTATTTACATTGTTTACTTTCAGACTATTCTTCTCATCTCTGTTGTTGTTATGACAACATTTCAGGCATTGTTCCCTCCAGTTGTCATCGGGTGTATATTGATTTGGGTAACCTTCAGGGAATTCTGAACTGAACTCTTCATATAATTTAGGGGGTAGACTGTTCTCGTACCTCTGCCCTTGTCTAAAGATATCATGTCAAGTTCTTATTTTAGTACTGCTCAGTTATTGCTTGCCCTGTTTCCACCGAGTCCAAGTACACACTGCCCAGCCCATGAATTGAACACACAATTGCTATGTCAACAAATTCCCTGTAGATTACCCAGATCAACATACACTTGACAGGGGCTGAAACTTTGTGATAACAACAACAAAGATAAGGACAATAGCATGTATGCAAATAGCATAAATAATATGTATACAGGTTTTTAATTATACACCTATGAATCTCAAATAGCACAACTGAGTGTCTAGATCTTTTTTTTAATTTATATCCTTAGACATGAGTAGTAGAATGAGAACACTCTATCCCTGTAGATTAAATAAAGGGTTCAGTTCAGAATTCCCTATAGGTTACTCAAATCAGTATACACCTGATGAAAGCCTGAGGGTACAACAGCAAAAACATTGTGATATCAACAACAAAGATGAGGACAATAGTCTTAGTGTAAATAGTGTAAGTATCTGAACTAAAGTTATAAAGTATAATTTTGAAAACTAAAATATATTTGAAATTTTAAAAGTTTTCATCTAAAATCAAGGTAATACAAACTTGAAGCTAAATGGTCAGATAATATGTAAAAATGGTGTCAGTTTAAACTGAATCCAGAAGGATGTGGGTTAAGTTATAAGCTTCTCTGAGAAGAAAAGGTGATAAAATACTGTCATGCTTATAAGATAGGAACACAACTAGTTAACTTAGATCAAGATGATTGAATTTAATTAAGATTTTTAAAAAATTGTGTCCTTAAATCAAACATGTTTTTGGTTTAAAATTTTTTTTAAGAAATTTTTTAAAAATTGGGGTTCCCAATTTTTAAAAAATTTCTTTAAGAACCTTACAATTAATACTGTATTTCATTTTTTGGCAAAATACTAAAAGCTCTAATCAACTATGAATTAGTTAAACATCTCACTTCACATGGCCTTCTTTTAGATAAACAATATGGCTTTTGCTTCTCTTGGTCAACCACTGATGTGCTAATGATTATTACTGAATTTGTCTATCAAACTTTAGATAAGAATGGGAAGGCTCAAGCTGTATATATCTCAAAGGTGTTTGATTGGGTTTGGCATGCTGGCTTTCTTCATATGGTGTTTCTAGCAGAATATTTGACTTAAAACAATCATTCTTAACAAATTGTGTAATGAAAGTAATGGTTAATGGTCACACTTCTACATCCTTTCACATTAATGAAAGGGTATCACAGGGCCTTGCCCTTCTGTCCTACATTGTGTCTTGTCTTCATCAATGACCTTCCTGATGTAATCGGTTCCCAATGCGGTATTTATGCTGATGGTACAACTATTACTGCTGTCTTAATAGTAAGTCTAATAGGTCTGACAAAGTAAAAATGGTAGCTGCTCTTGAAAATGACCTCCAATCAGTTGTTAACTGGGGCAAGAAATGGCTTGCAAATTTTAATGTCTCCAAAAAGAAAATATCTTTTAATCATCATAGAGAACTATTTTTGCTTTCTATCAGCATGACTAATGCTAACCTTCAGGAGAGCAATTCACTGGTTTCTTGTTTTCTACTGGTATGAAGTGAAGTGATTATATTGAATCATTGATTATATTACTGTGTTGTGCCAGATAGTATTTCTTGCCAGAATCCATCTTGTACATTTATAAATCTACCATTTGACTGTGCATATCTGTTCCTGACACCTGTAATATACCTTGAGATTGTCAGCAAAATCCAAAGGGGAGGGTTTGTAATGTTATCGGTCCTGATCTTGACTTTGGTTACTTTCCCACCATTGTGACATGGCTTCCCTCTGTCTTTTATATAAATATTTTCATGGCAATTGTTCTGATGGGCTTTGCTCCTGAGTATCACAACCACATGAATTTAAGCAAACTATAAGATTGGCAACTAGGTCTCATCATTTTACTGTTGAAATAGATGTAACTATATGGTCTATTCTAATATGTTGCCTACAAAACTGCTGCCCTTGTCACTGATCAGATCCTTTCTGGAATGGAGTGTTTTATACCCACCAAAAAAATTCTAGCAAAAACAGTCAACCGTGGTTCAACCCTGAATGTGCTGCAGCCTTAACTCACCAAAACCACTACTTTAATATCTACCACAAAGAGTGATGTAGTTTGGACTTCACTGCATTCAGAACTGCCTGCAATCACTGTAAAAAAGTTCTAGAAAATGCCAAGTGCAACAAATGCACAAGCAGTCCAGACAATGGCTGAAAAGAGACAAATTGGATCCCATAAATTTAGATCCCAGTATCTTGTGCTATTCAACATTTCCTCATTGCATGAAAGCCTGAAAAAAAAATTTTTTTATTTTTTTTTTTAAATAATTTCTCTTTTCATAAATAATACAGATAGGTAAGATAAGATTCTGAACTTGCCTTCATCAGGATTTTTAATTCACTTCTCAGGTCAGTGATGCCTATCAATTATTTTTGTAAAATCTGTATTCAACATTTCTATTTATCTGTCAACTTAGCCTAATGATGCATTTTAAAGCTGCAAACATGTAACACTGTGATTACTTTGAGTCTTCAAAATTCAGGACAATATGGCTGCCTTTATTTGCATCTGCACAGACTGAATCACATTTCATCTTAGATGCACATATGGTGCCATCATTCATAAAATAAAACTTTAGATTCCAATGATTTTATATATATATATATATATATATATATATATATATATATAAACAGGAAGTGGGTAATAATGTGAGAAGCAGAGTATATTTATTTTTGCTTATGTATATACGCAACCACCCATTGCCCCCAGTCAACTTTTTACTTCATTTTCCCTTTTGGGCTTTCTCTTTGTTTTTCTATTCTGCCTGTTTGATGCATAACTATTTTGGATTCATGTCTCTTTTTCCAAAACACTGGCCACTTGATTTTTGATCACTTGCCATGTTTCTGAGCCAATATTTTGCTATCTGTAGCTTTTGGCATAATCCACCTTATCTAGATGTACATGTATTACAGAAATAGCAACATCAAGGGCCACAGCAATATAAACTCTGGGAAGTGGAAGAAAGAGGTGTGGTTAGGGATCCATTGGATGTGCTTGGGTAGAGAGAGAGGGGTTATACAGGTTAAGATGAAAACAAGTTTACCTTTGATGATCTTAAGAATTATCTGGTTGTCATGTTGGTCACTGTCAATGAGGACACACATCAATTTTAAGGACCAGGATGTTCAGCTCGATAGATAAGAAAAGACTGGCAGCTTTGTGACTTTACAATAGAAAAGTACATGGATTAAAGGAATAGCAAAATATTTAATCTATACTATTTATTTATTTATGTATGTATGTATGTATGTATGTATGTATGTATATATATATATATATATGTATATATATATATATATATATATATATATATATATATATATATATATATGTGTGTGTGTGTGTAGGATGCAATGGGTAAATTGTTGCCATTTTATATTTTTAATTTTGCACATTGTTTGTTTTTGATTTTGTTGACTGCACAATATAGTAGGGTCAGTTGGGCACCATCTGTGAGCAAAAGAGCACCATAATGCAATTCACTCTGCCAGAAATTTGGAAATGGCATGCTGTAGTGCATGGCATTTGTGCCAGAAGATCCAATAAAAAAAATTTCAGAGTGTTTGGATGTCAGTCTGAAGACAGGCAGAAGATTTGGAAAGAGTTGGATGAGTCTAATCATGATTACAAAAGTGTGTGGAGTGATATTGACATTATGCCTCCATTCCTCTTCTGACAGAGCCTCAAACTCAACACTGAGGCCTACATCAAATGCCTTGAGGTTGTATACTGCTGCCCTGAGCCAAGAGAGTGACTACTGGCAGCCCCTGTCTGGCAACAGGACTCTGCACCATGTCATACAAGAAGAATAACCCAGTTGTGGCTGTCAGTTTCTGCTACCACATCATCCCTTACATCTGGCCAACTAACTCTCCTAGACTGTAACCCTCTTGATTATGTATGGAGTGCAGTTGAGTGAAAGACTAACAAAACTTGTTGCAACACCAAAGATGAACTGAAGGCAAGGATTATGGCAGCATTCACCAACTTAAACAAGGAGACCATCCAGAAGAGTTGCAGGAGATTCTGAAGTCATTTAGAAGCTGTGGTTGAAGCCAATGGCGATTTTATTGAATAAATTTACTTTTTAGTATTCAAAATATTTTTGCGTAATTTTGGTAAATATTGGATTGTTCAGAAAGTTCATGTCACTTTTTAAGGGAAATTAAAACAAAATTATGCCATTAAATATTTATTCAACTAAATATGAACCATTTTGTTGCACAACCTTTCTTCATTTTTCCTTCAACTTAGATTAAATCTTCCTAAAATTTTGGTGGTTTCCTGGCAAAGAACTCATTAAGGTGTTTTTTTTATGTCATCCAAAGAATTAAAATTTTTACCATTGAGATTATTTTGCAAGGACCTGAATAAATGAAAATCCGAAGGAGCAATGTCTGGTGAATATGGCGGGTGGGGTAACACATCCCAGCCAAGCTGCAACAATTTTTGCTGGGTCACCAAAGACACGTGAGGTCTGGCATTATCCTGATGGAAAACGACACTTTTCCTGTTGGCCAATTCTGGGCATTTTTCTTGAATTGCTGCCTTTTAATTTGTCCAATTGTGAGCAGTACTTTTCAAAATCAATTGACTGGTTACTTGGCAGAAGCCTATAGTATAAGATTCTTTACCAATCCCATCAGATGCACAACATGATTTTCTTAAGGTGAAGACCTGCTTTTGAGGTGGCTAATGTTGTCTCATGTCACTTACCTTAGAATTTTTTTCACTGAACATTGTTGTAAATGAACCATTTCTCATCACTTCAAAAAGGGTGCATTTTCATTGCATTTATACAGCAAATCACAGGTAAAATGTGCTCAAAAAGATTCTTTTCATTCAGATCATGTGGTACCCAAACATTGAGTACCCAAGCTTCACTAAGTGCTCATGGATGGTGGATTTTGATAAATTTAGTGTTTCTGTCAATTTCCACATTGTGTAATGTGGGTTATTCTTAATCAATCTCTTGATTTGGTCATCATCTGTAGTGGTGGTCTGTCTGGGCTTTCTTCATCAATAGGGCTACAATCACCAACTTAGTGAACCACTTCTGTACAGTTCTGTCAGCTAAAGCACCTACACTGTACACAGCACATATCTTTTTGTTGCTTTTATGGTAAAAAGAAAAAGCAAGTGTTTAAAACGCATCTTATAATCTTCCATTTTCTTAGGGATGCAAAATTGACACAAATTAAGTAATTTTAAACTTTCTTTCTCAAGAGATAGCTTGAAGTGTGCTCTAATTGAAAATGTAAGCATATTATATCAGTTGATAAATTTGGACAACCCAATATATCTGTTAAAATGAAATGTCAGTGTTATTTTCATTTTTTTTTTTTTTGCTGCATAATTTAGACGACAATTTATCCATCGCACCCTCTGTGTGAGTGTGTACACACACACACACACACATATATAAACACACACACATAATGTGTGCTTGCAGGGGGTGTAATAGCTGTTTAGAACAAGTTCTTTAAATTCACTTTAACACAAATACTCTCAGAAAATATTTGAATCTATCTCTTCTTCCAGCTACGTGTTAAATAACAAGGCAGACTGAGATCATTAGCTTTGGTTGGCAATAACTAGTATAGGAGGAAGGCAAAGCATGATCTGGGCTGTTTGGAGACACTTTGTGGCACACTGTGCACCAGTTCTGTTATCAGTTCTTCTGAAAAGTGTGACTTGTTCTGCAAAAAACATTCATCATTATAATCGAATCACTTGTGTAGGCATTCTGGCAGTTCACTTTTAAAAACTGAATTGTTAGGCACTTGTAATCAGTGGGAAAATTCTGACATGATATATATATATATATATATATATATATATATATATATATATAATGAAATATAGTTTTAAGGTATGCTATATTTAAGATAGTGTAAATATAAAATATAAAAGTGGACATTGAAATCAACAATCAGAGGTGACAGACTGTATCATACTAAACACAGTCATCAGGCCACATGTGTTGTGTTTTTTTTCTTGACTATTTCTATATATGGGTCAGTGATATTGTAATGGTTATTTTGGTGGTAGTGGTTTGTTAATTTATTTATTTAGATTAATTTATTTTACTTGTTTTTGTTTTATTTATTTTTATTCTTTTCAGTTTTCAATTTTTTTAAGTAACATAGTAAAAATTTGTTTTCATGTCTGCATTTTGAGGTGAGTTCTGATCATTTGTTTAGTTTGTTTTGGTCTGGAAAGGTAATAATAGCTATTTTTTCCTCCAAACAGACTTTACAGTTTCTGGATTGATTGTTGTAGGCTGATGTTCTTTTCCTTATTTTCCATGATATTTTTGATGTGATTTGTCTTTTGTTTTTAATTTCCCAGATATACTTAGACAGCATTGTGCTGTTTTCGTATTACTATTTGTGAAAGATGTTTCGTGCATGTAGTTTGTTTCCAGGGTCCTTCAGTTACTCATATGTATATTTTTTCTCCATTATCTGATGATTTTACCATGGCTTGATATATTACATTGTTTCGTAAGCAATTGCTTTTTAAGGGACATCTGTTGTTTATTCTTCAGTTACATGTGGGTTTAACTTGTTCGGATGTTTTGTTGATAGTTTTCATGTTGTGCTTTTTTATTATGTGTCATGCATCACTCACCCATAAATATATATATAGTCGAGAAATGTATGTGGCCTGACGATTGCGTTTAGTATGAAACAGTCTGTCACCTGTGAGTGTTGACTTCAGTGTCCATTTATATATATAAATAAATAAAATTAAATGTTTATTTCATCTTTCCCAACATGGAGTTTTGTGGATATGGTATCCACTTGTCAAGTGGTATGATAGAAAATAAAAACATTTATCTGTCAATAGAATGAGAAATTTACAAAACCACTAGCTACACAGCAAAATAAGTTCTACATTGGATCAAAAGAACAGTTGTTTAAGCAAAGATTTTGTAACCACAAAACAATTTTTTTTTATATATCTCTGGAAAAAAATGTATGACAAAGTGGAAAAAGTTTTCTTGTGACACATTTTGTCCTTTAGGACTTCATCAGTCTAAATTTGTTTTGTTGGTGTGCCTACACATATGCACGAATTAGGGATGCTGGAAATTTTATAATTTAAAAATTTTTGTTTTAATCTACCTGTTTTCATTTACATTCCTTTTCTTTTATCACTTTTGTTATTAGATATCCAAACTGTGACAATAGAAGTTCTGCCAGGAAAGGTGAAATGTAAGACCCAGGGTGCAAATTTACTGTGGATGACCTTGTGATCAAAGCCCTCTCTAAACATTTTTGTCATAGTGAATTGTTTTCTCCTTTGATCAGAGTGGCATTTCTTTTGTCAAAATTGAGGTCTGTCTCGTTATGGTGGACAGCCAACACATTTGATGTATTGCCTTGTAAAATGTCACAAAAAACTTTTTCCAATTCATCATACATTTTTCTCCAGTATTGTTCTTGATATATATATATATAATATGTGTGTGTGTGTGTATGATAGTAAAAAAAGTATTTTTGTGGTTATGTTTGTTTAAATGATTGTTCTGTTCATCCAAAAGAGACCTTATTTTGATTAATAATGTATCTATGTGGCTTTTATAGTTAATGGCCTTATTTTTCCATTCTATTAGGGAAATATTTTCTTTTCTTTGTCTCATTCATATCTTGAGAAGGCAGTACTAAAGAATTTCTTTAAAAATGTTCTGAACAATCTGTGCCAATTTCAGTGGTTGTGAGTTCAATTTGTTGGTTAGTATAAAATTCATGTATACTCTGGTTCAGTGAAAAAAAAACAAGTGTTATTGCAAGGATGAATTATCTTCTAGGATGGCAGAATTAGAACAACCTACTTCCTTGGACTGAACAAAGACACATGGTACGGTGGATAAAGGCGTTGGTTAGATCCAGTAACAGACCCAAAAAGAGTGTGAGTTCAATACCCGGTTCAGGCAGTGGAGAACTTTCAGAGGGAAAAATTACCAGGAGATAACTGATAACTGACATCCATCAAACATGGCTCGTGGAACTAGAACAGTCTATCCCAGTGATCGAAATAAAGGGTTCGGTTCGAAATTCCAACCACCTGAAGAAGGCCGGAGCGTACAACGGCCGAAACGTTGTGACAAATATGGCGACAAAGATGAGGACAATAGTCCGAATAATGTAAATACTGTACATAATACCTCATCTCAGAAATATAGACAGACAAAGAATTCTGTTTTAAATTTTTATAATAGGTACCTGAATAAGGCCAAAATGTAATGATTACAACCAAGATGAAGACACCAGTTGGAGTAAATCAGTATATAAAATGGATTGTTGATTCACTGAAAATAAGATTGTTTTGCAGTGAGCATTCCATTTTCACTTGATCAAATATGCAAGAATATATTCAGCAAAAATACAATGAAGAATAAATACATCACTGTATGTATTGTAGAAAATAAATTTCAAATTCTGTTTGTAGCTTTCCTCATAATGCCTTCTTTTATCCAGCATATCTGCATTGTATGCAAAGCCTTTGGTTATATTTAATGACAACTATGAAGATATGTTGCCAATATTCAAATTATGTGACCGTGTTCTCAAAAAATGAATAAAAAGCCAACCAGTTTGAAATGCTGCTGCTTTCACGCTGCTGTCATCTTTTCTGCATTATTCTTTGCTTCTGGTTCTCTTGCATCTGTACAGGTGGTCACTATTATCACTTCTTTTCTGATCATTTTCTCTGGTTGACTATTGATTTCCCACACAAGACAAGTTGGCATTCTCTCTAACTTGTGCTAGCAGGCAAATACCAGAAAGGTTTTCAATGTTAAAATTTTATACTTAAAATTTAAATTTTAAAGGTTTCGAATAATTCTAATATAAAACTAGGTTTCATTTTTATTTAGTACACCAGTTTTACATTTACAATGAATAAATTTATTATTATTTTTTTTTTTAAAACTTTTTATCAGGAATTTCATCAAAGGCTTTGAAGCAAACAGTTCCATTCTCTTTCGCATTCATTCTCTAACCAGTAAGTGCTTTTGAAACAATTCTCTATATGCCATGTCCCTTCAGGATGTGGACGATCATGGCTCTCCACAATTTCCTGTTTTTTTGTAGCTTTTAGTAAGTTGTTTTGCTAAGTCTCTTAATCTCTGTTCTGCCAACCATTTACACAAGCTCATTAGGTAGGTTATGTGCTGCTTTCCCCTGTCCCTCTTGCTTTCATTATAGCCTGTGAGTATCAAATTCTCCAGGGCCTCTTTCCTTGTTATGTGTCCTAGAAATTTTGACTCTACTTCTAAGTGTTCTTTTTGTTTCCATTTTCCCTAAAACTTTATTGCTCCCATGAGAATATTTGCTAGCGTAAAGTCAAAAGTCATCTCTCTTAGGAATCCTTTGTTTTTTTGCTATTCTGTCTCTCACAAATTCTCTATATTATTGACTTTTACTCTTTTGCTCTCTATCATGTGATTTATATGAATTATCACAGAAATGCCTTCCACTTTCTTGGACTGAAATATTGTAAAATATTTTAATAATATTGCTAAAATGTTATTTTTATATATATATATATATATATCACACAATCTATTTCACTAAATGTTGACAGTACAGTCCAAACAAATATCTTATGCATAATATGAGTGTGTAATTCTTTATCTAAAAGTGGTCAATAAACATGCAAGTGATTTGGTAAATTGATTTATATATCAGGTGTCCATTCATCTAAGTGTGTCTGCAACTTTGCAGCTGAGGTCCTGTGAAGATATGTACGAAATCATAAGTGCTGTGGGCCAGAAATCTTCCCTCTCATGCAAGTGATTTCCAATGCTTGTTGCAATTTGTTTTGGTGTGGAAGTGATAGGCCACTTGGTGGAGATTAACTCTGCCTGACCTTGGTTTTCGTCTGTTTTTGAGTAACTAATAGACTGGCTTTAACTTTGAGAATCAATCTTCTTGATTCTGTAGATCTGGAGGATTATCAGATTATCTCCTTATGTTCAGAGTACAAAATAAGAGAATATATCTAAAAGCTGTTTATGGTGAAAAGCAATACACCATTTTATGAGCATTCTTTGTTTGAATGACTGACTTAGTCTGCAGCTAGGAAAAGGTGTAAAAAAAAAGATAATTTTTGTTTATAATAGAATGAATGAATGCTTGCTTGAATGCAATGTTGTTCTTATAAAAAAAAAAAAATCAGTATCAAAATTAATTACTATTTGTTCTGTATAACCTATCACCAATCTTTTAGGTACTTATTTAAATCCTGTTTATAATGGTGACAAATGCTTTAATGTTCAATATCAGCCAGCTCATTTTGCTTATTATACTCACATTCCAGACATTGTACTCTCTGACCTTTTTCAGGTGCACTGGGTAACCTCCTTGATATTTTGATCATACTTTCTTTGGGATAAATTTTTCTCCTGCTTTTCATACTCAAAGGATATTTCATAACTGTAAATTAAGCCCTGTTATTTGTTCATTTCTACTGAACCAGAGTATGTGACTTTTCAGCACTTCCAAGGATTGAACTCACAACAGCCAGGGAACCCAATATGTTTTAAGCAATGCTTTAATCCACTGGGCCCTGGGTCTGGTAATGCTGAAAATTTCTCAATGATAATTCCTCTTCTCAAAAATTCTGACAAAACTTGATGGGGTTATAAAAAATACCTGCTAAAAACAAAAAGTATTGTATTGAAAATAAAAAGGAGTGTTTTTTGTGTCATGATACTTGTGTTAAAACTCTTAATGATACAATGATGAGCTTGTTATGACTCATATTTTTGTCACAGTTTTGGTGCTTTTTCATAAATAATTTCCTAACTAAGATGGAGTGCTGAAAATCTTTCAGTTTGATCCACTTTTCAAAATTTTTTTTTGTATTTCATTGACCAAACAGAATACTGATTTTGGGAAGTAGGTTAAACTAAGAATTGTTCAGCACCCCCCACACTTTTTTAAAGGAAGAAATTTCAACTGCTCACATTAAAGACAATTAAAATTGAGACATGTTTCTGTCCTATTTATAGTATGTCAGTTGTTTTAATTAATTCACACAAATTAGTTTCAATTTAAAAAGAAACAATATTTTTCTGATCTTGCTGTTAAAATTTCATGCTTTATTTAAAGACTACTTTTGCACATACACTGTAGACACTCTAGCTACAAAGTTCATTCATAAATTTTAATCCAACAAATAATAATAATCATCAAATATTTGTATTAGTTACATGCAGGAATAACTATGAATTTTGTCATAATTTCACTGTCCTATGAGTAACACTTATTTTTCTTTCTATCAAAGGAATTTAATTAGAATGTGTTTAAATATCTGGATTTTAAAATAAATTGTGCATTGCTGAAAAAAGGAATTTTTACCTAATGCTTGTTTTGAGAATTTTGCTTGTTATATTCTTGCTTAAAGACATTGCTTGTATATAATATTTTACATATCATCAGTCCATGATTGGGCGTGGTCGTAGGGTTGCTGAATAGCTTCCTTCATATGTCTTGTTTGCCTGCCAATGTCTGAGTCACTGTGAAGGAATATAACTATATGAATATATATTACATATAATAAATTTAAATTATTGTTAGTGCTGTACCATATGTATTCAGTCCTTTTTTAATTGCAGTTTTTAGAGTCAGAGCAGAAATATAAAACATTGTATCAAATATTTTTTTCTTCATATTGGTCCTTGAAAATCAACAAGGAGTTAAGCATAGATATTATTGCTGTTGAAACTGTTTAGAAACTTTCCTTAACTCTCAGGGTTTTGTCATTTTAGTCTGACATTTCTTTTGGCAGCTAGCTTTAGAAGAATTCAAGTGGTTATTTATAACATCCAATATTTAGCTAATTATCTTTAGTTGTATGTATGTGTGTGTGTGTATATATATATATATATATATATATATATATATATATATATATAAAATATGGAATAAATCCTAAAGAACCAGGGACAACTTAGCTAGGTTACACCTAAATGGATCTTCAGGGTAAGCTGAAGATCTGTTTAGGTGAAACCTAGGAAGGTTGTTCCTGATTCTTTAGGATTTATTCTATTTATCCCTGCTCTACTTAGTATATTGAGCACTCTACGTTTTAGCTTTATTACTAGCTTGAGGTTTTTTCTTCGGACTAGAAAGTTAAGGCACTGGGAGATTTATTTCGCCTTGTTTGGATGTTTCTAGTTCTTTCTTTCTTTTTTTTTCAATTTTTTTCCTTGGGTACCAATTTGTCTTGATAGACTTACAAGTTGTGCTATTCGAGGTTTTTTCCAACCAAGTATTACTAGTAGTGTAATTATATATATATATATATATATATATATATATATATGTAATATCGAGAAAGTGAGAGGACTCTCCCATTGTTTTTTATGTATGATGGTACAGCTATTCAGTTCTTAGAATCAAACAAACAGACTACTCACACAAATGATTTGATTAAAGTGTTGAAGGCTTGTGCAGAAGGAACCACACTTTTTGGAATCTCCAGATACAAAGAACTGTTGCACATAGTGTACCACAAGTTCCCCAAACAACCCTCTTCAGGTTTTAAATTCAGAGTTGACCTTCTAGACTGGTTGCCACACAATGCTATAGGACCCAGTCTGTCCTGTTAGGTAGGTAGAACAAAGGAAAATATAGAATGTTATATGCCAAGCTAAGGCATGTTTCTTTCTGGAAATGTGAATTTTAGATCTAATTCTTCATTAAGATATGTTTTATATCCATCAAAATATAGATGATATAGAACTGCAAGCCAATGATTGAATAAGTGAGAGATTACCAATCTTCAATTCCATAACAGATGCTGAATTCTTTCAGATATTTTTTTTTTGTCATCCTCTCACATTTGCCATATCACTGATATTTCTTGTCTTGACTTACATACCTGTGAATAGCAAGTAAGTAGGTCGATATCTGTTGGTTGCAATAAGACCCGTATTAATTAAAGGTATTGTCCATTTGAAAAGCTGAAGAAAGTGCTACTCTGAAAATAGCAAGACCTATATGAACTGATATTCATGAAAATGATTCTCTTTTTGTTAGGTTGGTTGATTTTATGACCTGTTAATCTTTCTTGCGTTATTTAATGTTGAATTTTCTATAGTGGCATTCAGTGGGGATCAAACTAATTACTCAGTAATGGTCAACCAGACTAGACTCACTGATCATTACCCAGTTGCCAAGATGCCCTTATTTTATTGAGTGAAAGAACCACATGCCAACAAAGTGATGTTGGGGTACTGACATAAGAAGCCCAATATACCCATTATGACACCTAGTTTGATAAGGGTATGCCAGGAACATGCATCACATGTGTGATATGGTGACAGGTTTTCATAAAAAAAGTCTGCATAAGCTTGCAGATAGAGCTTGATTGGAAATACCTTCAGGTTGGAATCCAGTCTGCTCAGATGGTCTATGATTGAGAAGGTTCCTAAGTATTTAGATTTGGCTCCCTAATCACCTTGGCTGCCTCATCCTTCAAATTTAAGGGGGGGGTTAAACCATCCCTCTTAATACCCAGTCATCATGCTTCCCCACTACTCTCCCGCTCATGAACAGAGGGGACATAGCCAACTGTTTGAGATCAGGCAACTGACAGGCAAATTTCTGGTACTGAATGCAATATTTATTGTAGCCCATCTTAATTCACCAAAACAAAACATTTGAAGATCTCCAATCAATCAAGATCAGAAACTATGAGATCTATGCTACGTTGTAGCATCAGGGCATTTTATTATTTGTTTTTAAATGGAGGGTAATTGGAGAAAGTGTGCTTCATGAACGAGCAAGGAGATCTAATATTGCCAGGTGAGTGAAAATGATTTTTGTGATTATCACAAAGAATTAATATTTGCTGGCTCATTTAAGAGAATTTGTGTGGAACAAAAAAAAAATTCCATACAATGCACACAGCAGCACTTGTAACTTCATGGCCACTCATCACTTCTTTTTGTTTAAGTATTTCCTCTTCTTCCTTAAAAGGAATTTAATCAACTTGATATCATTTTATTAATCCATAGATTCTCTTCTATTCATAAAGTGCAGTTGAGAAATTAAAATCTGTATTGAAGAAAAAAAATCTGATTATTATTTATTTTTTAAGAAAATAATTGTCACTTCAGTAGTCCTTCTGCTCAGTCCTCTTTTCATAATTTTATGCTTGTTTGAGTCAGATTCATTTTTTTACCTTAGTCTGGCTCAAGGACACAATTGTATGATCCTGGTAATAATCAGACACACTACAGTATTAATCATCTGCAAGACAAATTTTCTAAATTATGCTACAGTCACTGGCTCATAATTTATTAAGCCTGACCTCTTCTGGTATAAGACAATGTAAAGATGTCTACTCAGGATCAAACTCCTTTTCCATTGTGACCTAGAAATTTCAGCTGTCTCTTTCTAAGTCAGAAAAAGATAGTTGAAAATTCTAGGATGCATAATATGGAATGAATAGTTACAAAAATTGACACTCACAGGGTATATTGATGACAACTATTTACTCCTGTCGTAATAGTAAATTTGATTGGTTCAATAAGGTCAAATTGGAAGCTGATATAAAAAATGACCTTCAATCTGGCATTAACTGGGGCAAAGAATGGCTTGTTAATTTTAACACCTCCAAAATGAAACTGCTCTCTTTAATTTGTCTCAGAGAACCTTTTTTGTCCTGGATGATGCTGACCTCCAGGAAAGTGACTTCTTGCACTTGGACTAACATTTTCTGCTGACATGAAGTGGAAAGATTATACTGAATCAATTGCTAGATCTATTGCTAGGAAAGTTAGTTCACTGTGTCATGCTAGACAATTTTTCTTGCCAGAATCTATTATGTACCGTTATAAGTCTTCCATTCATCCATGTATTGAATATTGCTGCCACATTTGGTCTGGTGCTTCTGCTATGTATTTAAAGGTTCTTGATAAAATCCAAAGAATCTGCAATGTTATTGGTCCTGATTTGGCAACACATAGATTCCCGGTGCCCTTTTCTATAAACAGTTTCATAGTAATTGTTCTGATGAACTTTCCTCTTTGGTACCATGACTTTATGAATTTAAGTGCAGTCCTAGATTGGTGGCAAGGTCTTATCATTTTGCAGTTGACATGGCTAGATGTAATGAAGTTCTATGCTAACAGTTTCTTTCCTCACACTTTTCACTCTCTTTTGGCTTTTTGCTTCTTAGTTAACATTGATCTTCAAAAATTTAAGTGTAATGACTCAATCATTATTTTCTGTCTTAATTTCTGTTCTTTTATTGCTCTCTCTCTTTAATATTTTTTCTCTATCTCTAACACTCAGTACCCCCCCCCTACATCTTAATAGCTTTATGGCCTTGTTTATATGAAATAACTAAAAAATTTAAATATGGAGGGATAGTAAAATGACACATTGCTAAGAGCTACAAAGTATCGGAAGTGCAATGATTATCCATGTCCTGAAGGGACACATCACCTACAAAACAATGAGGGTACAATTTCAGAGCCTCTGTGAAAATGAAACTAACAACAAGAGTAAGCAGGTAGCTTAAATATTAGATTATTTTACTTAATATGTTAAAATACACCTATATTCTCAAAAGTTTATGGAATTATCTTTTAGAAATATTGTTTGAACTTCAAATATAAAGTATCATTTGGATTAGTATCTTTATTGTTGTTTTGTTCCCAACATTTGAGAGTGCACTGGCTTAATTATTTTTCAAAAAAATTCTTCTATTTTCAATTTTTCTCAATGATAGTTCAGTGGTTCTAGCTTAGGAATAAAATACTTGTTTTCTGCTTTAATCCCTTAGATGTGCTCTAAGTTCACCCCAGACGTTCCATCTGTTAATTATAACATTTCCCTATCATGACACTACACCCCCAACTAGTAAATAGTAAGAGAGCAGAAGCCATAAAAATCTAGTTTTAAATACAAAATAACCAGAAAGTCAAATTCCATTAGAATTTTTTTCGTTTTATTTTCCCCACATTCTTCCAAACTTTTTAACAAAATGGTTAACATTGTATATTTCACACATTTTCAGGTCAAAGGAAAAGTCGGTTTATAAATTAATCTGTTTTGCAATGATATAGCTCAAAACAAAACAAAAAACATGATGATTACAAGATCTTGAAACTGATTGAATTTCTCTCCTTGCCTTCTATGACAAAGCCCAATGATACAAATGAAAATTGTTGTTATTTTGAAAAATCTTGCAAGGAACTATAACTATTAAGGCTTCCGTGGTTGGGGATTAGTGTATTTACAACATCTATGTTTTAGATATTAAATTAATGCAATTTCTGTTAAGATGTATATTACAATCTGCAGTAACCCCATTGGCATGTGTGACTCAATTTGGATACTTCAGACAATGACTTCTCTTTCTCTCCTCTTATTTCCACAATACTTTTCACTTTTTCTTTGTGTCTTTCTTCCTTTCTTCTTTTTTCTATCTCAGTTGCCTCCAATCTATCAAACGTTGCCCCCTTTCACTTGCCTTGTTTCCTCTTTTGCTCTGGTCACTTTTGCTCTGCATACGACTCATATTTTCAATTGTTTTCTTCTCTGCTCTTCATTTTCCAATTCATCATGCCCTGCTTTTTTACTTTTACTCTGTTCATTTTCTTCTCGTCCAATTCTTATTTTCTCTTCATTCTTCTCTCTACCTCCTTCTCCTCATCTGTTTCTTATTTTCTCATCTTCTCTCTCGTCCTCATGCTCTGACTCCTCTCTCTCTCTCACTCTATTCACTTGTCCTCTCTCTCTCGCTCTATTCACTTGTCCTCTCTCTCTCACTCTATTCACTTGTCCTCTCTCTCTCTCGCTCTATTCACTTGTCCTCTCTCTCTCGCTCTATACACTTGTCCTCTCTCTCTCGCTCTATACACTTGTCCTCTCTCTCTCACGCTCTATTCACTTGTCAACTCTCTCTCTCTCGCTCTATTCACTTGTCAACTCTCTCTCTCTCGCTCTATTCACTTGTCAACTCTCTCTCTCTCGCTCTATTCACTTGTCAACTCTCTCTCTCTCGCTCTATTCACTTGTCCTCTCTCTCTCGCTCTATTCACTTGTCCTCTCTCTCTCGCTCTATTCACTTGTCCTCTCTCTCGCTCTCGCTCTATTCACTTGTCCTCTCTCTCTCTCTCGCTCTATTCACTTGTCCTCTCTCTCTCACGCTCTATTCACTTGTCCTCTCTCTCTCTCGCTCTATTCACTTGTCCTCTCTCTCTCTCTCGCTCTATTCACTTGTCCTCTCTCTCTCTCGCTCTATTCACTTGTCCTCTCTCTCTCACGCTCTATTCACTTGTCCTCTCTCTCTCACGCTCTATTCACTTGTCCTCTCTCTCTCACGCTCTATTCACTTGTCCTCTCTCTCTCACGCTCTATTCACTTGTCCTCTCTCTCTCACGCTCTATTCACTTGTCCTCTCTCTCTCTCGCTCTATTCACTTGTCCTCTCTCTCTCTCGCTCTATTCACTTGTCCTCTCTCTCTCTCGCTCTATTCACTTGTCCTCTCTCTCTCTCGCTCTATTCACTTGTCCTCTCTCTCTCTCGCTCTATTCACTTGTCCTCTCTCTCTCTCGCTCTATTCACTTGTCCTCTCTCTCTCTCGCTCTATTCACTTGTCCTCTCTCTCTCTCGCTCTATTCACTTGTCCTCTCTCTCTCTCGCTCTATTCACTTGTCCTCTCTCTCTCTCGCTCTATTCACTTGTCCTCTCTCTCTCTCGCTCTATTCACTTGTCCTCTCTCTCTCACGCTCTATTCACTTGTCCTCTCTTGTGCTCATGATTTGACTCCTCCTCTTCCATTTCTTATTTTCTCCTCTTTTCTCTTGTCTTCATGCACTGTCTTCTTTCTTTTGCTCTATTTCCTCCATGTGTTTCTTATTCTCTCTTTTCCACCTCCTTTTGTATCCACCCACTCATGTTTATCCTCCTCCAAACTTGCTCCCCACTCTCTTCTTAATCAATTCGTCTTTCTCATTTCCCACTTTGTGAACTTGCCGACCTACTTCCTTTATGATTACTGCTAATAGTATGTTTTGTTCTCTGCTTCTTTGTCTTCACAGTAAGTCTGCATAGAGGCATATTATTGCTAATGATTCTCCTTCATTATGCCTAATAACTTCATTGCCTTAATCACAATTATTAATCAACAACCTTTTCTATTTCATTCTTCTTTAAACTTTAAGAATCTGGCAGAAAGTTGGTCTCCAGATTTTCAGTTAGACATTTACTCGTATTAACAGTATGAAATAATTAATTTATCAGTTAATTTATCATACTTATTATTAATAGTATTGCTCTGTGTATGTGCATTCATTTATTATACCAATCAGGTACAGCAAATAATTACTTTTTCTATCATTATTTTATTTTGACTTTCCATAAAAATTTAATATCTGCTGGTTGCTTCATTTGGAGATATTTTGTTAGTCTTTTTAAATCTTGTGACAGAAAATTTCTGCATCTGTATAATGCGGACCAAGTTTCCTGGTGGCCAAGTTGCTGATTTGTTGATGAAAAGAAAGATTATCGCATAATAGTTATTGGATTTACATACAAACTTTTATATATTAAATGTAACAAATATTATGGGAGTAACCTAAGAACTTAAATAGTTCTTAAATAGTCTTGCCAGATCTAGACTCTCTTATAGATGCCATATATAGTGCCAAAATCATTCTAAACTATTATCTATTTAACAATCACACTTACAAATGAATGGTTAAGAAGGAAACCTCCGTCAATACTGGAAAGAGTTATAACAGTTACTGAACTTGAGAAAGCCTATTTTCCTGAAAAATTGTTTTAAGATAAAAATTGTATAAGTTTTAGCTGCCAGTAGCACAACAAGGATAAATATAAATAATGACTTCTGACACATCAAATCTTACATGAGTCATTTAGTATAATGGAAATTTTTTCTGCTTTTGAAGTTTTGTATCAGTTTCTTGTTTTGTTGTCTAATAAAAACTAGTGATAACAAAAAAGAAATTGGTTCTGACAATATTTAAACAATGTACAGTTTAATAAATTTGATTTTGTTTCTTTGAATGCAATGTCAATCATTATCTTCTGTCTTAATTCCTTTTCTTTTTTTGTTCTCTCTCCTGAATAGTGTTATTTTTTTCCTCATATTCTTTAATATTCAGTAACTCTTTGCATTTTAGTGGCTTTATTGCTTTGCTTGGGATGAAATGATTAAAAAGAAAAAATTGCTTCAACACCAATACATTAATCTAAAAACTGGAGTCATATTTTTATTTTTTTTTTAAGTAACCAAAAAAGTGTTTGTGTGGCATGGATTTTGATTTGTGTATGTGTACAAATGTGACAAGAATACATTTCTTTTTCAGTTTGAAATATGATATAAGAAATCTGAGATAAAGAGATATTATCCAATTACTGTAATTTTATTTCATTATTGTTTCACTAAAATCCAAACAATTGACTTCTGCACTAGATGCAAAGTGTTCATTTTGTCTCAAAATTGTAGGTATGATGTAAGCAATTGAATATGAAATAACCATGACATTTGTATGTCATGTATAACAAAGGCAGGCTCTGTGTGGATCCCTTTGCCTTACTCGGATAGGCTGTGCTCATTAAACACATATCAATTATTTGTGGGAGTTGGCTTGAATGTCAGTGAATGAAGTTAATACTGTTTTGTTGTTTCAAATCTGAGCCAATTACTTTGGTGAATCGGTGAAAATGCCAAGGATAGGATTTCAGGTTTATGTGAGCAGAAGCATGAAAAGTTGGGATCTGTTACTTCAGTTTCAGTTTTTAAGAGATAACATGCTCATAATTTACTAAAGACTAAATTCTTTATTCTTTGGCTTTCAGTATTTATGAAAATAATTATGTAAATTTGGAATTTCATTCAGACTAATATTCTCAACTGATGATTTTTTTTTTTTTTACTAAATTTCACTCAATCTTCTATGTACCATACCCCCACCTTCAGAATGTAGCAGATCATGGCTCTCCATAACTTCCTATCCTTTGTACCTCTTAGTAAATTTTACCTTTTTTTTTTATCTTTCCTAATCTTTGTTCTGCCAACCATTTACATAAGCCTCTTAGGGAGGTTTCCTCATTCCTCTTGCCTTCTATATCTTCAGTGTCCTATGAGTGTCAAATTTTCAAAGCCCCTTTCCTCATTATGTGAATTTCATTCTCTCTTTCTGATGTTAAGTATAAGTGTCCTTTGTGTTTTCTCTAAAACTTTGTCATTGCTTGCATGTTCAGTCCATGGTATTCTCAGCATTCTTCTGTAGAACTATATTTCTGTTGCCTCTGTGTGAGGAGATTGTCCAACATTCACTGCCATATAGCCACTCAAGGTAGAGGGTTACTGAATGAGGTGTATACTTTAATGGGTGGTGGCATTAGGATGTGTTTAAATAAATCTGAGAGATGTCTCCTTTCAGACACAATCCACCAAAGCATTTCGCAGTTGATATTTGCCAACTTCTATGTTTAACACTATTTCTTTGCTTCTTTACGCAATATGTCTGCTTTGCCAAACTCAGATGACCATTCCTGCACAAAAGATGATAAAATTCATATTTCTCTGTGCTATTATTGCAACTAGGTCTCATTATTTTACTGTTGAAATAGCCAGATGTAACTGTAAGTTCTATTCTAATAGTTTCTTTACTTGCCTGTGGGACTCTTCTGTTTTATGTTTCTTTGTTGTATACAATCTTCAAAAATTTAAATGAAACTCCAGTAGTCACCTTTTGTCATCTCGATTCCTGATCTTTTATTGACCTTTCTTCTCAGTAGTCTTCTCGTTCTTTTTCAATCTCAGCAACCCCTTGCAACTTAGTGGAATTATTGACTTGCTTGGGATGAAATGATTAAAAAAAAAAAAAGAAGGATAGTAAAAGTGAAAAAACAAAGTTTGCATTGTGATGACCGAACTCTTAATACAACAGTCATCCTTCAAACTTCAACCTTAAAGCTACAACTCATACCATTAATACTAGCTGGTAAACATTACTATTGTAGAGACCTACCTACAAATGGACTCTTCCACACCTATATATAATATGGCTACCAACTCTGAGTAAGTCACTCACCCCGTGACTGGAACAGTTGTATAAACTGTTCTTTGCTGTCAAACTCTCTGTCTCGGCGGGGAGGGACTCGGACGGGGCTTTGCCGCAGGGCAAAGTGCCATCCAGGGAGGTAGACAGTCCCTGAACCCATTTATACGGGTTCTAATGGGCATATTTTTGGCCGAACCTACGGGCTCGGTAAGCCCACATTAAGCCGGCCTTGTGCCACATTCGACCTGTGTGGGGGGGTTGCTAAATATCCAGTCACCAAGTGAGGGTCTCCGAGTAGTAGCCACAGAGTGAGAGAATGAGTGATTCGGGAGACCAGTGAGAGAAAGTACTCTCCAATCCACATTTACCTTTGTACTACGTTTCCGAGAATATACTATTTAACCTATATCTGAGTCCGTGTTATTTTTCCATGGTTTTACATCATAACAACTGGCGACGAAGAATATTCGAATCACAAAGAGAAACCTCTACCTAAAAGAAAAAAAAAGGTCACACCATAACTCTAAAGACGTCTAAAGATCCCAGTGTGTTAACCTCAAGTCTGGCGAACCAGAGAGAAATTTTCACGAAAGAAAGCTACACATACAACAGTTGTATGTTAATATACAACTGATAAAAAAAAAACGCGGACACCAACCGAATAACAGGCAATGTAAATACGAAAAAAGGCACAGATGGGGACGTCGGATATATTTAGGAACAAGGGAAAAGTATAAAAGAAATATTAACTCAATCCATTTAAAACCAACAACTTGAAAATACTTACTACTGAAAAATTGTGAGATTTTTTTTCCCCCCTCGTTGCTATAATCTAAAGCATTGCATTGTTCTTCACTTCTCTTGACCACACAGGGAAAAAAGGAAGAAAGAATATATTTTCTGTTGGCAGTGTGGTTGTTTATGCAAATTTTTTTTCTCTCCTCTTAGAGAAAAATAGATGCACTTTTAGACTGTATTAGAAAAAAAGATTTTTTTTTTTGTTAACAACCAGAGCTGAGAAATATTAAGGAAAGGAATTACTTTCTTTCCCTCTCTTATAGAAGAAAAATTGTCTAAATTCCGTTTTTTTTTCTTTCTTTCTGAAAACACGTATTTGAAGTCATAATGGAGGACTTTAAAGAAATCATTGTTCAGATGATGAAGGCACAACAGAAGACTGAGGAATGTATACTACAGCAGCAACAGAAGTCTGAGGAACGGCAACAAATGTTGGAAGAAAAATTGCTCCTACAACAAAAAGAACAGGAAGAAAAGCAAAAAGAATGGGAAGAAAAATTGCTTCTACAGCAGAGAGAACAACAACAGTTTTTTTTTAATTCCAAAAACAAGAAGAAGAATTACTTCTAAAAACATTAAGTAAAAAGGATGTTAGTGAAAACAACACTGCATTTGGTCACAACACAATTTGGAATTCTATGGAGACATTCAATTATCTTCCTGAAGAAGATAAAACATTTGAAGCTTTCTATAGAAGATATGAAGATCTTTTTGCAGTTGATTGTGAGGATTGGCCGAACACTAAAAAAGTTTGCCTACTTTTGAGAAAGTTGGGAACAGCGGAACATAGTAAGTTCGTCGATTACATTCTTCTGAAAAAAACAAGTGAGTTGGGGTTTGATGAGGCAGTAAAACTTTCGTCTGAGTTATTTAGCCCCAATACAACACTGTTTCACAAAAGATGGAAGTGTTTTAACTTGTCAAAACGGGATGATGAGGATTATCTTACTTTTGCGTCCATTGTAAATAAGCACTGTGACTATTTTCATTTGGCAGAATTGTCAGCTGACGATTTCAAATGTTTAATATTTGCCCAAGGTTTAGTCTCCGCAAAAACTTTGGTGATTAGACAGAGTTCTATCAAGACTAGAAAGCGAACCAGGTCTCACATTACAAAAACTAGCTGAAGATTGCCAGCGAGTAATTAGTGTTAAAAGCGATTCCAAAAACATTGAGGAATCAGGCATATCGTATGTTAGGAGAATTAAGTACAAGCTAAAAAATTACTCCCCGGGAAAAGGTAAAGAAAGCAAAGAGTATGCCCATTCACAATCTAAAAGTAGATGACCCTGTGAGAAACAAAAATTACCCCCAAGGCCATGCGGACGTTGTGGTGGACAACATTGGGCGGCTGACTGTTTTTACCAAAACAAGACATGTAATTATTGTGGCAAAATTGGCCACAAGGGGGTGCACTGTAGAAACAAAAGGAATAACAGAAACAGAGTCAGACAAACTGTATCAAATGAAAAAGTAGATAAGAATCTACAAAAATACATTGTAGTTAACATTCTAAACAAAACAGTTAAGCTGCAACTAGATTCTGGCTCAGATCTCTCAATCATTAATCTTCATACTTGGAGGAAATTAAAAAAACCAACGATGAAAAAGGCAAATAAAACAGCCCGTGCAGTAACAGGTGACAAACTCAAATTTGAAGGTGAGCTAACGCTACCTGTAACACTAAATGGCATCATAAAGAAACTAAAAGTTTTCGTCCATAAAAACTCTCAGAATTTATTTGGGACAGATTGGATGGAGCGGTTTAAGTTGTGGGATCAACCAATCAACAATTTTTGCCAAAAGGTGGAAAACTGACAATGGATGCCCAAGACCTGAAAGACGAATTAAAAGAAAAATTTCCCAAAGTTTTCTCAGCGGGGCTAGGAAAATGTAATAAGACAAAAGCCAGATTCGAGCTGAAAGAAAACGTTCAACCCATTTTCAAAAGTAAAAGAAATGTCCCATTTGCATCAGTAGGAAAAATTAACGAAGAATTAGACCGACTAGAAAATGCCGGTATACTGTCCAAAGTGAGTTTTAGCGAATGGGCGGCCCCCTGCTGTATATGTAAGAAAAAAGTCCAACCAAATTCGCGTCTGTGCGGATTTCTCAATGCACCTGAATGGGGCTCTAAAAGATTTCCATTACCATCTCCCCACACCGGAGGAGGTATTTAATAAACTGAATGGTGGGGAAATATTCTCCAAATTAGACTTAAGTGATGCATACCTTCAAATCCCTGTTGAGGAGGAGTGCACAAAACTTCTATGTATCAACACCCACAGGGGTTTATACAAGTTTGATAGATTGGCTTTCAGGGTCAAAGTTGCACCTGCAATATTTCAGCAGGTCATGGATACCATGCTGGGCAGCCTTGACTTCGCGTGTGCCTATCTGGATGACATTGTAATAGCAAGCAAATCTACCGAGGAATATCACAAACATATCCACAAGGTTTTTGAGAGAATTCAGGATTTCGTTCTCAAAGTAAAAGAATCGAAATGTGATTTTTATATGAATGAAATAAGGTATCTTGGGCATATCATTGATATGAAGTGGAAGAATCCATCGAGATCATTTATGACACATTTGACCTCAAGCCCCCGCAGCATATGCCTGAACAACGAAGGTCGGGGAGAAAGAGGAAATTTACCGAGCCTTTAACAATCAACCCCAAAAAGAAAAGCTATTAAATTTCTGGAAAATAATAAACCTTTTTACTGAGTAAAAGGCTTGGGAGGGGGTTATTGTGGGGACCTACCTACAAATGGACTCTTCCACACCTATATAATATGGCTACCAACTCTGAGTAAGTCAGTCACCAAGTAGTAGCCACAGAGTGAGTTAATGAGTGAGTCGGGACACCAGTGAGAGAAAGTACTCTCCAATCCACATTTACCTTTGTACTACATTTCCGAGAATATACTATTTAACCTATATCTGAGTCCGTGTTATTTTTCTATGGTTTTACACCATAACAATTACCAAAAAGAGCTCTCCAAAGAATGGTACACAGAAGTTCTTCAAAGAGAACTAAGTTTAATCTTCACTCCTGTTAGTTTAGTACAATGAAATTTCTCTTTAAAATAAGTTATGATGCTTTTCTAAATGTAGCTTAAATGCGACACAAGGCCGAAAATATGAGGCACCCAGTGAAGATTGAACTCGCTATTCAGTTATAATTGATTTACTGAAACAAGCTTGGTAACCATTACACGGTGTTGTGTACCCTAAATGATTCTCTAAGCCTAGCTGAGATGTGGCACAAGGCTGAAACTGTGGAGCACTCAGTGAGAATCAAACTCACTACTCAATTGTAATTGATCTAGCAAGACAATCTTGCTAACCATTACACTATGTCGAAGTGCCCAAAATGGTTTTCTAAGTGTAATTTAGATTTGGCATAAGGCCAAAAGTGTGGAGCACCCAGTGACTTTAACATAAGTTATGCTTGTAGTCCTTTTTTTTTTATATAAATGTTTATAGCAAAATTTTACTGCTGTAATTCATTCAAAGATCATCATCTTGATTATTTTTACTCCTATTTTGATTCATATGTTCTACATTAATCATTTGGTATTTTTTTGAAACTGTGTCTGATCAATAAATACTCTGAATAGATAACTGAAAATGACATGATGTTAATTCTGTGTAACAATTTGGATTCATGTTTCTTCCTTGGTAATTTAAAAAAATTTTTTTTTTTTTTTTTTTTTGAGAAATTAACAAGATAGAATTATTTGATATAAGATATCCTTTAACATGGATTGTGGAGGGAAAAAAAACTCTTGTGGATTTATTAGAGGGTTCGATTGTTAAATTCCTCGAAGATTACAAACTGTAACAATTACTTGAAGATGACAAGAGGGCAAAATGGCTGAAACATTGTGAAAATGACAATCAGGATAACACTAGTCTTAGCAAATCAGTGCATGATAATTGCTTATCTTAATAAATCAAACAGAAATAGTTTAACTAATTTGTACTAAATGAATTTCTTGAATACTAGAAAGAATAGTAACAACAGCCTAGTGCATCACTGCCGGAGCATTTGTGTTTGAATATTTTTAATCTGAGATTATGATGTTGCTGGAATTCAATATCAAAGAAAAATGGTGAGTGTAACATAGAGGTGAAATGGAATGAGAGTTTGATCGAGGTAGTCACAGCATGAGTTAGGATAAAACATAACTTAGATTAAACATTTCTGCTACCTAAATTTTTTCTACTAAAGTTAAAATGCCTGGATATTTGTACTTGAAAATGTGTTTTGAAAGCTGTATTAATTAATTATGCTATATAAAGTAATTCATATCAATTATTAGATAAATTTTTCATATCAATTAATGATATAAAACTAATCATCTCATACTTGATATTAACATGGTTATGAATACCAAAATGACTAAGATCTTATTCAAATGATAATTTTTTTTTTCCTCAGCATTCGAAATTCATCTTTTGACTCACCAGATATAAATTCAATTCTTTTCAAAAAGTTTTGTATATTTTTGTACATGTCTGTCTGAATTTCTGGGATGATGAGTTTTCATCATTTACAGCTACAAAAAAAAAATTCTTTCTTCACCATAACAGATCTTTTGCACTTGTACAAGAGTTATTTACATTATTTACAGTTGGACTAATATCCTCATCTTTGTTGTCATTATCACAACAGTTCAGCCATTTTACCTTCTTGTTTTCAGGTGTCTGTTGAGCCAGGTAAGTTTCTTGAAATTTTTGAGCTGAACCCGTTATTTAATCTATGGTCATAGATTGTTCTTATATTGTTGTCCATGGTCATAAAATAAAGGGTTCAGTTTGAAATTTCCTGAAGGTTACATGGATTGACAGCTACCTGAAGAAGTTCAGGTTGTACAATAGTTGAAACACTGTGGCTGAAATATCTAAGTAAAACAAGAGAAATAGGAGTAGATGGGTTCACTATCGCCCCGTTCACACTCCTCCCCAGTATTTTGAACAGGAGTAGAATTTATCTCTTGTTTCCTGTTTAGGATTGGGTTTCCGGTATCTTCTAAATTCTACTTCAGTTCTATACTTCAACATTTCTGCTGGAACTCTGAAATTTAAACTATTATTGTGTTTCCAGTTGCTTCTTTTCCTTTTCTTTCATTTCCAATAGCCCCTTGCATCTTAGTGACATTATCACCTTACTTGGGGTGAATTGATTAAAAAAAAAAAAAAAATAATAAAGATTAGCAGTCTTGAATAATTGATGAAATAATGACAATAATTTGTCTCAGAACTTCAAACAGTCATTGTTGAAATTCTGAGCAAGAAGCAACTTTGGCAACTGAGCTCTTCATCTGTTGAGAAAAATATTGTAAAATATTCTGCAGTTTTCTGCCAGTGACTGAGAAAGCAGATGATTTTTTTCTTACTTTTCAAACTCATGATCAATTTGTCCTATTTTATTCATTTTTGTTTGGTTACTGCTTCAACCAAGCCAGATTATACTGGACTTATTTTTGTATCTAAGAAAGTTATTTGGCAAAATAACTGCCTTTATAGCAATGTCTTAAGGATTGAGTCAAGTTGATCTGAAAATGTTTTTTCTGGATATTATGAGCTGCTTTTTGTTTTCATTCAAGATTTGAGAAAAAAAAATAGAGTAAATTAGGTAAAAAAAATTAATAATATTTTTGACTAATTTTAACAGTATTTCTGCTTTTATATTGATATTTTGATTTAAAAATATGTGCATTACACTCTTCTTTTTTTTTCTTCAAGTATTGAATTGTAAGCAGCCTTTAATATGAGTTCATGTATATATTGTAAAACCATTAGTGACTTTTTCTGTTTTTAGACATCTCAATTGTCAGTCTAATGATCTTTGATTCATCTGCTTTCAACTGGTGTTACAGAATTTTCCTGAATTATCTCATTACATGTGAAACTGACTCCCTCTTCCTTTTGATATGCAGTTATGGTTCTGTAAATGTATTGGATGTCAAACAGTTAATAATGAGAAGACATTATAAATCAGTTACTTGACAGTAATTGATTCATATGCTATGAACACAGAAACCAAAGTGCAAATGTTTTAGTGAAAAATGAGTCTATAGTGATAGAATTTTTGTTTTTTTATTAAGATTGTTTTACGGCAAAGCTTGACATAGAATTCAAAATTCTTTGATAAAATGACACAAGAAAAGCTATCAGGAATCATTGTAAAATACAGAATATTTTTTTCTTTTCACTCAAAGTGAATTGGAGAAAAGGTAAAGAGTAAAACACTGAAATTGCTTAAATATAATAAAAAAAAAATGAAGTTTAATTGTTTTACACAAAGAAAGTGAAATAAATGATCACTATTATTTATTCAAGGTTTCTTTTCATACAATTATATATAACTTGAAAGGAAAAAAGATTTGTTGAACAAAAAATCATCTTGGATTCATTCAAACAGTCAAACACAATTTTTTTTTTTTTTTATTTATTTTTTTTTTTTGTTGGACTGAAGAGTATAATAGGAATAGCCATGAGTTGAAGCTGTTAGAGTCACCTTTATAATCAACAGGTTAAACTCGTTTTTTTTAAGCCATACTTTACTTCAGGATTCCATACTTTTCCTGTTGTATGTATGTATGTATTTGTGTGATTTCAAAGCTGTCAATAGTTACCAAGGTTCAAACAATAAAGCAATAAAAGTTTACATCAAAAGCACCAGTTCTTCACCACCCAAATTCAAAAGGATATTTTTTTGCAGGGGGGGTCAAACTCTTAAAAAAAATCTTGAGTTGAGCCTGAAAATATATTTAATTTTCTTTTTTTCTGTAAAATTCAATGCTTTTCTTTTTTTCTTTTCTTTTACCTTTTTGTTTTCCTTATTGAGCTCTTTTCTCTTACACATTGTCTATGAAAAGCCATTTCATCACTGAGTCATAGTCTTGAGAAATCAAAGTATCTTTTTGTCACTTTAGTGGTTTTCAGCTTTTATCTCTGTCCAGGTTTTGAATAAAGTTTATGACAATTGAAAAATATAACAATATTAATAATCAGAATATGTGAACAAAAACATTCTTTTAAATGATTACTTATAGCATTCATAAAAAAAAAAGAAGCTTACCTTGAACATTTTTAATTACTTCTTTTCCAGAAAATTTTATTCATAAATAAGATTGTACTTTTTTATGCATTGAATTGGACAAAGTTATTACTTTTTATTCTTTGTTTTTGATTTAAAAAAAAAAAAAGACGAATGAAGAGATAAAAAGGTTTTTATTGCAATGTGCAGGGCACAGAATGAGTAAATTTGAAAATATATGAACATTTATTTGTACAACTTTCAGCCAACAATTAACGGTTGTTTTTATCCTTCGGAATGGCTTTGATATTTAGCTTATTGAAGATGCACATTCATTTCCTTTTCTTTCAATTTTCAGTTGTAGCTATATTGTAAAATGGCTCTTGTTATATATCATTAACTATATATATATGTATATATATATATATATATATATGTATATATATATATATATATGTATATATATATATGTATATATATATATATATGTATATATATATATATATATATATATATATATATATACACTGATGACTAAAAGCAAAATTAAGAGCAAAAATGATTTTATACTTGATAAACAGTGTAGCCTCATTGATATCTCTCAGGGACAAGGACTCCTGTTTGGTGTATTGAGGGCTGCCATCAATGGAAAGCATCACTCTGTAAAAATATAAACTTAGTTTTTGTTGATCAGCATCATTTTCGACAGATAATTTTCCTCCAATGAGGACAACAAAATTTTTAGGTGAGCCTTTTTTCAATATAGCAATGTGTGAAGATTGACAATTTTTTTTTTTTTTTAAATTTATCATACATATTAAAAAGTAGAAAATGAGAAAAGTATCATATGCACAAACTTTTGTATCTTCTGTAAATTGTAGAGGTGGTTGGGGTCAAGTTGATTGCAGTAGTTGGGTTAAGGAAAAAGAACATAAAAAAGCAGTTATTTTTCTGCAAAATGTCTTTTTTTTTTTTTTTTGTCAATGAATAAATGAAAAAAAATTTCAAAAGCAATGAAATAATTGGATGGAAAACTTTTCCCCTTTTATTCATGTAAACTTTGCGTTATCTCAATGGGGGAATCAATTTTGGCACGTGGAACTAATATCTATTTGATGAATATTTGGATTTCAGTCTGAAATGCAACTTTTATTTATTTATTTATTTTTAATTTAAATCATTTTATTGACTATTTGGAGTTTATTCTTTGATTTTTGTTTTTACTTTGGCTCCAAATATATGGTTCTTAATGTATAGGATGTGTATACAATAAACTGATTATTTGCATAGGAAACAAAATCAAAATTCAAATTCTGCTGTTACATTTATTTTCATATTGAAGCCCTTGGGAAAAAGCATGAATCCATCTCTTCTCCCCTACCAGGTATCATTTAAACAGCAACCAATCTAAGATAGGTAAAACTCATAATTCCATGGAGAAGTTAGTGGGAAACCACTTCTCTATCCTCGATCTTCTCCCAAGAAGGCATGGCAATTCACAGATAATAAAGAGCAAGAACTTTGATCATCACCATTGCCTATGTCTTGAAGGGGGCATGGCATTTAAAAAAAAACAAAAAAAAGAATTGCTAAATTAAGAGAGTGCTTAATACAATTTTCCAAAAATGAAAATGTAGAGTAATTTAAGATATAAAATATTTGAAACACTGACCTTTATGCTACCATGGTTTCTACCAGAATGGTTTCATCAGGCAGTAAGTTACACACACACACACACACACACACTATATATATATATATATATTATATATATATATATATTATATATATACACACACACACACACACACATACACTCTAACAAGTTTGATTAAAAAGAATCAATAAGATCTCTTTTTATTTTTTAATTGTATTTTTTCAGTTAAGGTATTGTGTATTGAGAACAAAATTGTGGATAAACTTTCCAGTATCTTGAAGTGTATATGAAATATTTAATATGCACACACACATATAATGCATTCTTTTTGGTATGGCCTCACTCCCAATAACCATTACACATATCATCATTGTAGACTATTTCAAACTTTTACCTTTTCAAAGAATATCAAGATGTAGACAAACGGATTCTGCTTGCCACACATATACCAGGTTCTTGAATATGTCTGAAGCACTTGAATTTATTTGAACAAAACAACAGCACACACATGAACTTTCGACATTTTGATCCCAATACATAACACCTTATTGGAAAAATACAATGAAATATTAAACCGACAGACCTTGTCACTTCTTTTTAATCTAACTTGTTTGGATTAATACTTTCTATCTAAATATACCTCACACATACACACACACACACACACACACACACACACACACACACACACACACACATGTGTATGTCTGCATGGCAGAGTAATGGATTGCAACTTGGATTGAGGAATCTGAGAACCAAGTTTGAATTCCCATTGAGTTAATTATATTCACTTACATGCTAATTCCATTAGGAAAGGTAGGAATCCATCCACCCAGCTATGGGTAAATAGTAGGGTAATCTGGGGTCTGTAGCCATGGTTGGCTAGGAGAAGGACAACTCTGAATTCAAATCTAGAAGCTCTAAGACAATCTGATGTCATGTTCAATTTTGTTCTAATAACTCCTATAGCAATGCCAGTTTCAAGCCCTATTGGCCTCTGCCTTTCCCTTAGACAACATCACTGGCATGGAGGAAAGGAGGTGTGCTGCATGGGCAACTGCCAATGTCTCATAAAAAAATCCTAGCCAGGTCCGTGCTCTGGGGAGATCATAACTCTTCTGCTGTAGATCCATGGTCTCTTAAGACCGATGGATGCCATAATATATATATGGGTACTGGACCATATATGGCAGCAATATTTTAAGTATGGATGAATGGTAGACTTATAGATATGTAACATAGATTCTGGAGAGAAAAATTGTCTTGCCTAACATAGTGAACTAACTTTCTTAGCAGCTGATCTCACAATGGATTCAATATAGTCTTTCCATTTCATAACAGCAGTGAACGTAAGCCCGAGAAGGTGCAATGAGTCACTTTCCTGGAGGATAGCATCAGCTATGCCGATGGAAAGCAACAAGGGATCTCTCAGATGATTAATAGAGAGAAGTTTAGTTTTGGAGATGTTAAAATTAACAACTCATCTTTTGCCTCTGTTAACTATGGACTTCAGGTTGTTTTGGACATTGGCTGCCATTTTGACCTTGTCAGACTGATAGGCCTTACTTTTGAAGCAGGAGTAAATTGTTGCATTATCAGCATAGATTCCAGGTTGAGATGTCATCAGGAAGGTCATTAATGAAAATTAAAAAATAGATTAGTACCAAGGATGGAGCCCTGGGGGACACCTGCATTAGTACAAAAGGATCTAAATGAGTGGCCATTCAAGATAACTCATTTCAGAGGAAAAACTGGATCAGTTCAAAAATAGTGTCCAGAGACACTGTAAAACCTGAATACCCCACCCTGTCAAAGGCTTTTGAGATGTCTAATGCAACAGCGTAGGCTTCACCATTTTTATCTGGAGCATGATAAATTCTTTCTGCAGATATCGTCAGTACATTGGCAGTTGACCTGGAGAAACAAAGGTCATATTGCTTGTCTGAGAAAAGGCCCTGCAATGAGATATGAACTAATTCAGCATTGATTAGGGCATCTAGGAGTTTCCCCAAAAGAGGTAGAAGGCAAATAGGCTGATGGAAGGAAAATGTATATTACAAATATAGCCTCTTGCAGCTCTGCATGATTTTAGAGAAGCTTTTGTAAGTTTCTTATGTTCTTTTGTTTCTTTTTGTTCGTTTCTTCTAATATTCAACTTATTTTCTGGATTCAAAATTTCTCTTCAATGTAACTTCTCTATCTAATTTTTGTTAAGTCAGCAATAAATAAAATGTAGATCTTCTACAAGATTTATTTTTAACTTAAATTTCATTAAAATTTTTCATCTTAAAATTAACTGTTTGTCTATTTTTCATTTTGTTTCATTTTATTCTATTAATGCAATATTTCTTTTCATCTATATAATAAATATCACTTCAATTTTATTCCTGAACTCATATTTTACTTATTATTTTTATAAAATAACATTTGAATCTAAACTTAGTAAAACTTGACTTTCTCACTTCTGTTCTTTTCTTCAGAACATGCTTGCCGCCTCAGTCAATTTTGAATTAACATGGCATTGAGTGATTACACACTTTTCAAATTTTGTATCTAATTCATCAATTTCTTTATTGTTTAAGTTTATAACCCATTCTTTTTTAAGTTAATTTAAAATAAAATTTTACATTGTTTTGTACTCAATTTTTAATAATAATTAACCAAAATTTGAATTTTTTTAATGAAGATCATTTTTGTAATTTTGGTTCTTTTTCTGTTAGAAAACTGAAAATTGATGTTCGTTAAATTTAGAACCTTATAAACAACGGCAGCCAGAGATCTTGTACACACTTGTTGAATAGTTTATCTATGACACTATTCCTTCCTGCAATATAAAATACGTTGAAATTGTTGGTATCTCAATCACTACAAAAGCTTTAACCATGAGATGAGCTATGTAAAGTTAAATGACTAATGTTTTTCTTTTTTTTTTTTTAATATCAAGAAAGAAAATATAAAATCAGAACTGTTAATGCTTTCTAATATGAAAAATTTAAAATTCTGTAAAATAAAATAGTTTTCCTAAAAAAGATGTCATGTAAGTAAAAAGTAGACAAACTCATGGTAGACAGTCAACTTTAACAAATCATTTAAATATCTCTTTGATAGTTAACAATAGTAACTTTATAGTTATAAAAAAATCCTTATGATTAACTTGATTCTGTGTAATTATAATTTATTGCAGAATTATTATAATTATTTACAGAATGTTTTCAGAATGTTGTGCATATACTTAATTTTGCTTAATGTCTTTTTCTCCCTATCTTGGAAAACACATGGTTTATATATATGTTTTTCCTGCTAACAGTAACAAGTTATTTTTAAACAGGCTATATTACATCTATCAGCCTACTTGCACACACGAGAAATCTTAATCTTGTCTCCTACAAAGGGAGACACAGGTTTGAACCCCGTCAGAGAGCATATTTTCTTAAGATTTCTTGAGTGCACAGGTTGATAGATATAATATACAATGTTTAAAAATGAAAATAGGGCATCTATTTCAAATACAGGTGGATGAGCTTATGGGAGCCAATAGTTAACATACATAAACACATACACACACATCTAATATATATATATATAAATATAAAAGTGAACATAGAAGTCAACACTTAGAGGCAACAGTCTGTTTCATGCTAGATGCAATCGTCAGATGCCTGATGATTGCATCTAGCATGAAACAGACTGTCGCCTCTAAGTGTTGACTTCTATGTTCACTTTTATATTTACACACGCTCTATCTCTGATATTGAGCACTTTATCCCATAAATATAGCACACTTTAAGACTATATTTCTTTTTATATATATATATATATATATATATAGGATGGGGTCTGAAGCCTTGAATGGCAACCTTCCTAGAGATAGTGTCTCAATAATAACACTCTGTGTACTCAGACAACTGTGAGTGTCTGAGTTGGGCATCAGGAAGAGCATACACTCTCGTAAAACCTTGCTTCAAATCATGATAAATCCTGTCAGGCAGGACCCACCTTGCTTTGTGCAAGATTAATCCTTGGCCTGCCTCAACAAAAAATCATAGCTATGTATGTATTTACTAAAAAAAAAAAAAATTTGAAATAGCACACACACACATATAAATATATAAGTGGATGCTAACTAGCAATAACAATTATAAAAATGTTTTTCCATATTGAAGAATAAAAGTTGCATTTCATTTAAAAGACAGAAACCCAAATAAAACCTCATCCAAATAACACAAATCAAGTTATATATATATATATATATAAAAAAAAAAATACTCATCATGACATGATTGTAAAGGCTTTCAAAACTTCTGCTAAGGAGGCTATTATTTCTTGGATAAAATCAGATCCTATAGAAATGTGACATCAATAAAGAAAATAAGATTCAATTCATAAATACCAAGGTTTATTTGAAACTGAACAAAATGCTTTTTTATCAATAAATTGATGTGAGGTAACAAAAGGACAGTCATGTGGTTTACTTTTTTCAGACTGAAAGGAAATGATGCTATACTGAAAAATACAAATATTATAGAAATTATTCTATTCATTATTTATTAGCTATTTTTGGAAATTGGCTATTTCTTTCTCAAAATCCTATATGTGTGTATCTGTGTAAGTCCCAAAGATTAAAAATTAAATTTTGGACCCCTTCTTTTCTCCCAAAGGATTGGCAGTACCAAGGAAGGCAAGGGAAGATTTGCAAAAAGATCAATCAAAGCATCTAAATAGAAAGAATGCCAGAAAAATATACAAACATGATAAATAGGTAGATATATACAAACATGATAAATAGGTCATTATGTACAGAGGCAAATGTTGGGCAGGTTGCTTAGGGGATTTGTAAGTTGAAGTGTGCAAAAGTGAAAAAATTGAAGGCTGGTGATGTAAAGAAGTAACAATAAGAAATGGGCTTTTTTTGTCTTTTTTTTTTTGGTTTTGTTTTCATAAGTTCAACTGAATATACTTTTGGTTTTGTTTAAAAACAGTCTGTACAAATCAATTACTTCTGACATAGGAAAGGGCTCACATTGTCTTGACTTTTTCCTTATAAGGAAATTGTGTTCATTCCCATCTCTCTCTCACACACACACACACACAGTCTCTTTCTCTCACATTTTCTCTGAAGGTGCAAATGCTATCACCATTGCTTAGCAGTTTGCTGAATAGATAGATAGATGAGTACCATTTGCTTATTTAGTTTCATACCTTTTGCTTTGTGAGAAAATAATTTCCAACATTGCAAAAATGTAGATAAATAGAGAAAAGAATAATTTAAGAAGCAAATTAATAAGAAGGCAAGTCTTTTAGAATCAAGATTAGATTTTGACTTTTGTTTAAAGAAGGGAGACTCCTTCTTGATTGAGTTAAAATAATGCATAAAACTTTCATTTGCATATTTAGTTTACACTTTATCAGAATGATTGACTTATAATCAACACCACATCCTCATCATTTTTCTTTTTTTTTCTTTTTTTAAAATTTTTAATGTTTAATTTTTTTATTATTCAATTCTTGCTTTCCAGAAAATATTTAATGTCAGAAAAATTCACTACATAAATAACTGAAGTTTTTTTTTTTTTTTTTTTTTTTTTTTTTTTACTTTTGAAAATCTATTTTAGATTTTTTTTCACACACGGAAACACAAAAAAATTCCTTTTGATTTTGTTTCATTTGAAAATAATGCCAAAAAGCATTTTTAAAAATTATGAAATGATTTGAAATAAATAAGCAAAAAAGCTAAGAGCTAAAACCAGTCACAAATTATTATGAAACCTTTTTAAAAACTGGGAAAGAATCATCTTCATTTGATGACATGGCTAACTTAGGATTTAAAAAAGGAAATCTGTCACTGATTAAAAAATAACTGAAAGAAAGACTCAACATAAAGATCACACAACCAATCATGTTGATATTCCTATAAGGTAACATCCTCAAGAAAAATAATGCTGAATCAACTTTGAAAAGTGGCCCATGAGACGCACTGCTGGGTGCAGAACACACAAAAACCAAGGCACGGAAACTGTTGCTTGAATTTTTACCTGGTTTCATATGTAATTGTTTTTTGTAAAATTTTTAACAACATTAATAAACTATTGAGAGTGTAGAAAATTATGAAGCAAAAAATAAAAAATATTTATGCATACATCAGCTTTGAAAAATCAAGCTTATAGAATGCCATTTTGAAGTTTGTTTATAGAATGGCACCATTTTTAAGCTGCTACTTAGCTTTTTAATGTTTCTTTCTTTCATATTAAAGACTTGTGTGAACTTTAGGAATTTTAATATCATTAACTGTTCTGTGGCTTTACTTACAACTGCAGATTTGATTAAATTTGAGCAAATTTTTTTTTTTTTTTTTTAGTTTCAGAAAATTGAAAAAAAACTTAAGGGATATATAATAGCAATTAAGTATTCTGTGGGTGGTGAGAATTAATTTTATAGTAACTTTGTATTTTATTTATTTTTTGTATTTAAATTGTTTGTTTTTTTGTTTTGTTTTTTGTTTTTTTGTTTTTTAGCCATTGTTCCACCCAGTAAGTTAAACTCTTTAATAATCAAACTGATTTTTACAAAAAAAATTCAAAGTCTATAATAAACTTATAATATTTTGTTTACAAAAGAATATTAAGACAAATGGTATAACAGAGGATTAAAACCTAATAAATGCATAGTTTTTCTATAAAACTGCAACTTTAGTTTTTATTGTCATTTTTAATTAAATTTTCAATGATACTTTATTTTCAAAGTAAAATTCCTTGAAATTAACTTACATATTCTATTTGGCACTGTTGAAATGTTAAATTATGGTTACTTTTACAGAATGTTTTGCTTTATAATTAAATGCCCCTGCCCAATTTTACAGTCAAAGTGTTTTAATTTATCTTTTATCACAGAACAATTTAAAACAGTATTTAATTTTTTTTATACACATGTTTACAATTAACTCCAGTAATTTATAACATTTTCACTAAAACTGACTTTTTTTATTGTTTTTATTGCTTTCTTAGTATTTTTGGTTTACAATGAAACTTTAAAAGAATTTTTAAAAAATTAGCTTTGATTGATAATATTGGTGGGATATTTACTTAACAGCTGTGATTCTGGAGGCTTAATATTGTATTTTTTTTTTTTTAAGTATAAATGTTGTCATTTTAGACCATTTCCAAGGAATCTGGTAATAGAGGAAATATCTTTTAACCTAATATTGTATCCAAAAATAACAATGTTTAAAACAATTGTTCAATGGTTTGATTGCTGCATCTGTCCTTAACATACTCCTTATTTTCAATATATTAAAGTTAAGTTTTCAAGTTTTTTCTTTCATATGATTAAAATTAATGAAGTTATATAAAATTTACTACTATTATTGTCATAATTATTTAAAAATTGTTTGCTTGGTCATTGTCATTGCAAGTCATTCAGTTAATCTTGTCAAAATTTATTCAGAAATCAATTTATCTTGCTTTCATTAACATCTTCCTTATTTAAAAGTAAAGTCCTAAGAGGCAATTATTTTTGCTGTTAGAATATAAGAATTATATTTTATGGTTTATTATTTATGAATTGTATTTTGTCATCCCATTTCTCTAAAGTAAAATGTTAATTTCTAAAAAAAAAAGATAGCCTTGGATAGTATCCACCTTAAAGTTGGTGATAATGTATTTGAACTAAATTCAGAAAACGTGGAGTCAGATTCTTCATAATTAAAATGTACTCTCTCTAATCTGTAAGGTACTGTTCAAATATATTAAGCTTTCAAAGAAACTGAAAAAAATGTTCAAAAGGAAAACAAACCTGTAGAAAATGGTGTTCAGAAATTTAAGCATTTTCTAAAATACATACAAACTGGAGATTATTACTAGAAAGTTATGTTTGCTCTAGTTATGAACTAAAATTTAGAAACTGAATTGTCTGTTGTTGATTGGACTGTAAAAGAATTTGGCAAAAATGTTGTATCTAAAACATATGCTAAACAAAGAAGTAAAATGATTTTTTATACAAATTTTCTTTAATATTAGATCTCTTGTTCTCTCTCCTTTTCACCCGTTTTCGTTCGCTCTCCTTTTCACCCGTTTTCGTTCGCTCTCCTTTTCACCCGTTTTCGTTCGCTCTCCTTTTCACCCGTTTTCGTTCACTCTCCTTTTCACCCGTTTTCGTTCGCTCTCCTTTTCACCCGTTTTCGTTCGCTCTCCTTTTCACCCGTTTTCGTTCGCTCTCCTTTTCACCCGTTTTCGTTCGCTTTCCTTTTCACCCGTTTTCGTTCGCTCTCCTTTTCACCCGTTTTCGTTCGCTCTCTTTTTCACCCGTTTTCGTTCGCTCTCCTTTTCTCCCGTCCCCTCTTGTCCTCTCTATCCTTTTTTCCCGTCCTCTCTCTCGTTCTTTTCTCCCGTCCTCTCTCTCCCGCGCTCTCTCTTTGTTCTCTCGCTCTCTCTTTGTTCTCTCACTCTCTCTTTGTTCTCTCACTCTCTCTTTGTTCTCTCCCATTCTCTTTCTTTTTCTCTTTCCCTCTCTTGTTCTCTCCCTCATCAACTAGATGCACATTTAATAAATTAGTTTTCTGTTATAATTAGCTGAGGTGATTTAAAAAATACCAAAAGTAAATGTACTTTTTTTTATAATTGCAGACATCAGAGAATGCCCTGATCTGCTGCTTTATTTGGGTCAATGAAAGAACATTGAATGTTATTTCTATAATCTGAAACTATCTCAAAAGAGAAGTTCAAATTATCAAGCATCAACTGAAAACCTCTCTTTTGACAAAGGGAAACAGAAGATACTCCAGTTAATAAAAACTCTGGAACAAATTACATTTTTCTAACTTCAAAATAATTTTTTATAATATTTATAAAGATTGTTATCCAAAAAAAAAAAAAAAAATTACCTTTACTTCATAAAAATGGCATTTGAAAATCTTTTTTGTGTTTATAATTTCTTATTAGCATATTTAAATTGAAGGTAAGGGTTTGGGAAAATATGAAATAAGCACATTTTAATGATGTTAATCAACAGGGTAGCAATTATTAAAAGTAAATCATTGGTACTTGACTTTTGCTGAGAGATTCATAAAAATTAATTTTAATGCAAAGTGTATTAACATGAAATTTTATAATAGTCACTTTCATTATTCAGTTTGAATTCACTAATTATAAAATGAAATATACTGTAAAGAATCTTTTTTCATCTTAACACATTTTTATAAGCAGTTAGAATTATCAAGCATTTTGAAGCATTTCAAAGATTCTTAACCCTGGAGAGTTAAGTGTTTGTTTTTATAGCAGTTTGACTATTTACCCTTGCCTACTATGTAGTTTCAGCTGAAATCCTGTTGGAAGCTAGAGACTTTTCACAATGGAACATTTTTATTTCTGTAGCAATTAAAATCAAATAAGTCTTTTTTGGTAGCAAAATAATTTATTTCCCCACCCCCAAATTATTTCTTGTTGTTTTTTCCATTAAATATTTCAGCCTCTAATGTTAATTAAAAAATATTGTTTGTTTAGCTTGGGTAGAAATAAATTTTCTGTTACTTCTAAAATTATTCTAAATAACTTTAATAAAAGAAATGATAATCTTCATGAGAAATTTCATAACAGTAGTAAAGTCAGGATTTGTTTTAAAGAAAATACGATTATTAAAATTTATCAAACTTCATCAGAAAGAATTAGTTGTCTTATACACAAGAAGGGTTACAATTTCACTTGAAATTTTAATGGAAGTTTTGAACTTTAACAGCCAATTTTCTAACCAATTTTCTGAATTTTTTTTTTTTTATTATTTTTTTTTTTATTTTGTTTAAGGAGTATCTGTGTAGACTGTCACAATTGGCAGTTTCAAATAATTCTATCTTTAATTTCTTTTATGTGTATGTTTTCTATTTTATTTCCAGGCATAATTTTTATTTTTTGAGTCATGGAAAAAGATGTTTTAGATCTGCCAAAGTTAGATTTGTGTTCTGTTATTAATTAAATGATCGAGGTTTTGTTTGTCTTCATCTTCTCTGCCAAACAGCATGTGTCATTTCGAAAGAACAGTGAGACTGTCTTCGAATGGGTGGAAGGCCACAATAGAATGTCCTTGTCAAATGTCAACTTGATATTTGATATTAGCATAATTCTATTCCAAACAAGATGGTCCTGTGTCATCAAAGACTCACCATTATAAATTCTAAGAAGATTGGCATATCTACAAAGATGTATTATTACATATTTTTGCATTTTTTTTGTCACCCCAGTATCACTCTCAGTTACCAAACTGTAGCAGAAAATGCATGGAAAAAATTGGTAGGTAGAGGGGAAAAAAATCTGTCTATCACGGAATCAGGTATGGTAAAAATTGATGATACATGGGCAGCTCCACTGCTACATGGACGGAGTGTATTTGGAGGTGATCTCTTTCTGAAAGTTTATTGGTGAAAGAATAAGGTTATTGTAATGTGCGTAAAGTTTTTGCCCTTGAAGACAAAAAAAAAGAAAATTAAACAATATGGGAGAAATTGATTTTTTTAAATTTTTTTTTTTTTTAAATTATTTTTCTTCTTGAGAAAAGTATTTGAAAAATAGATCAGGAATTTTTTAAAATTATTATTTTCTTTTATATAACTATACCAAAGTTAAAACCAACTAATTAAAAGGTTTTGGAAATTCTGAAGAATATTTGGACCATCTCAAAGACACTAAAGGCATTGAGAGAACAAGAGTTGATTGGCTATAAAACTTGTGAAACCAAGTCCTCGAGAAATAGAGCTCTGTCTGAGCATCCATTTAGAATGGTGAAGAGCTTAGGCAAGTTTCTAAACATCTAATGTCTCCCTTGGTTATTGGAAGTAATGGAAATTGTCACAATCCCAACTGAAGGATTGTAAAAAATATTATTTAAGACTAAATTTAAAAAAAAAAATACTTTTATCAGAATCCTGAAATTATTGCTATAAAGAAAAAGATGAACTTTGGAAGAGGAATGGTAATTTGATTTCTCTGGTTTCATTTTGTAAAAATTTGATAGAATTTATAAACTTTTGTGGAGAGAACATTGTTTAAAAAAAACACAAAATACACACACAAACCTCAAAAAATTGATGAAATTCTATAATAAAAGTATAAAAAGGAAAAAAAAATTGCTTGTAAGATGCTTACCCTCATTTGATATGGAAAATAGTCTTGACCTGAATCTGCATTCTCTTCCATGAAAGCTTTATTCTAATCACTTTATTTTTAGCTCTTATTAAATTTTATATCAATTTCCCTTTTTGATATTTGAACTGAAATGACTATTAATTTAGTCATATTTCTTTGTATATCCTCAATTCAAGACTAGATTAAAATGACCTAAAAATATTTTTATTGATTTTATTTCTAGGCTTTCAAGGTGAGCTTAACAAAGGTTATTAAGTGTTATTTTATGAACAGATACATTGTAACATTTTGAGTGAAGGAAGCATTTTTAGGATTAATTTGCAAAATATGTTTTTAAATTATTTCCCTCCTCCAGTCAAAGAAGCATTGCCTGTCTATTAAAAATGGATTCACTTAATAAATTCTTTACCTGACCAATTTGGGCCCAGTGACTTTAAAACCCGAACACTGTGGGCTGTTGGCTCCCTTTTAATAAATATATTGCACCAGGGGGACCAATTTACTCCATCTCCTTTAAAACTGAAATATTCTTTGCTCTCAGATTTTGGAGGTTAAGTGAAAAAGAAAAAATTATCTAAATTATTTTATCATCAGTTTATATCCTTTATATTATATATATTATATTCTAGATGTAATGTTTATTGTGTCGCTGACTTCTATTTAGGTTTTCATTATTGCATCTTGGCCTATAATTTCAACAATATATATTATTGAAAGAACCATAAAATTGATAAACTTTAAAAGCAGCAAGAATAGAATTGATTGTGATGGTTTTCTGTATGTAAATAATTTAATTTGACATTTCAGTATTTTCAATGGAAATAATTTATTGCAAATTTTTTACCCCCACCTCCCATTAATAGTTCTCTGAGAAACCTATTTCTGCACGTGCATTTTCTTCATGCAAGCAAATATTCATGAATACACTTTAAAAATGTTTGGCTGTTTATCAAGTGTTCCACTGAGTTTTCAACGTATTTTTATTGCTTAAGCCTGGGAATGTGAAATAAGTGAAGTCCGTGAGGAGCATATTGGTGTACTTGGTGGGTTACACAGGTTTTCCAGTGGAATATGTGAAAGCGGTTCCATCTTATCAAGACCGAAAGGCTCCTCGTAGTCTTTTCGTTTTCGGAAACGGCGTGCCACTGCTATGAAACACATGACTGTCAGCATGATGCTTGCCGCAGCAATTACTCCCATTACAACTTTGGGATCAACAATTTTGATGATACCACTTGGGTCAGCTTCTCTTTTTGTGGTGACATTAATGCAGTGCAGTTTCAGTAGCTCAGCATTAGTTCCATACAAAATGCACAGTTCATACATGGTATGGGGTTTGAGCCCAGTAATTGTACAACGGTGCATACGTGATTTTAGATAGATCACATTATAGCTGTCAGTCTTCCCACTCTCTCGGTAGTGAATCTGATATCTATCTAGAAGCATAATCGATTCACTCCCATTAAGGATGATTGTAATATATGTGTTAGATGTTTTACCTGTAATCATGTTGAGTCTTCCTGAAAGAACTTGCACTGCTGTTGAGCTTGTGTCATTTCCTGCTGAGTTTTGAGCAATGCACATGTATGTTCCTGAATCATTTGGACGTGCAAACTTCATATAAAGGATTGAGTCACCTATCTCAACTCTTTCTTCTGCCGATGTTTGGTTGATGACCACTCCTCTTGGTAATGACCATGAGATTCTTGGAAGGGGCACACCAATGGCATAACATTCCAAAAATATGTCTTCCCCAAGAGGGATTTTAGAACTTTTTGGAAATAATGGGAGTGTTGTTGGGGGGCAGGCTTTTGGAATCTTGCTAAGTGGGATTCCTCTCAGCAGTTTGTTAATATCATTTGGAGGGTAATCACAGATTAATTTGTCTGGGTCGTGAAACTGCACTTTACTTTTATTATAGTTGAGGATCTCTTCTTTGACCCAGCGTATGTTACAGTCACACCTGAGTGGGTTATGGTAAAGGTGGATGTTAGTGTGGTAAGGGAGGTTGTCCCTGACTGGATAGGGTAAGGCAGGGAGCTTATTGTTGTGTAGGTAAAGTCTATGAAGCTGGGGCACATGGTTGAAGGCATATGGATGGATAAAGATCAGGTTCTCGTTGTCATGCATGTGCAGAATCATCAGCTTTGGAAGGTGATGGAATGCATTGTTCTTAACACTGGTCAGCTGGGGTAAGAAGCTCAAGGAAAGCTCACTGATATTGAGCAACCTAAACTCGTCAGCCTTTATTGTTTCAAATGAATTGGCATCCAATATCAAAATACGCAAGTTATAGAGATGTTGGATCTGCAAGGTAGGAATGGCTGACAACCTGTTTTTAGACAAATCCAGAACACAAAGGTTATCGAGTCCATGAAAAGCATTGGAGTCTATCATCGTGATCTGGTTACCAGTTAGATTCAGTTTGGAAAGATGTTGCAGTTCTTGAAATACCTCTGCATTGATTTTCCTCAAATTGTTGTAGGAGAGACAGAGTTCACTAACTGATTTGATTCGCTGGAACCAATCAGGATTGATTGTTTCCAATCTGTTGCCATCAAGGTTCAGCACCTGAAGACCATTAAGGCCGCCAAATGCATCTTTCTCAATGGAGTGAAGATGGTTGTAGGACAAATCTAGGCTCCTAAGACTTTTCAGGCCACTAAAGGCTCCGTGCTGTAATGACTTGAGCCGGTTATTCCGAAGGATTAGTTCCTCAAGCAGCTCATAACGGACAAACTGCCAGTGGCTGTCAAACTTACTGATTCTGTTGTTAGACAAATCAAGAACTTTGAGCTTTCTTAAGTTTGGAAGTTCCTTGATAATCTCGAGCTTGTTGCCGGAGAGAATTAAGGCTTCTGTGTCAGCATCAAGCTCTGATGAAATATTGGGCATTGTCCAGAAGTCAGCATTACTGCAGTTAATGGTTCGTAAGCGTTGGTTGTCTGAGTAGGTCACCAGAGTGCATGTGCAGTTAAAAGGGCACAATCTGGCCCAGCGTCCCCTTTCAATAGTGTTTTGCTGAAATGGCAGCAAGGATACTGGAAAATGCTGGTCAATTTCATTTAGAAGGTTATTTTGACTGAAATTTTTGCTGCTACCAATATCTCCGGCTAGTACCTCAGTGACTAGGATGAATGAGAGCAAGCCCAACGGACTGTGCAGGATTGACCACATTCTTCATTCTATGGAAATTAGGCATGAGATGTTCAAGTCAAGAATGAAGTTTGCAACTTGCTGCTGCTGTTAATTAGAGTAAGACTTATATTCTTTGAGATCAAAAGGGCTACTTGTTTGCCATTTGTTACATTTCTTTGCTGTTTGTCCACAACTGGTATGGGTCATAGTCAACAGTCAGGAAGCGCCTGTGAAAGAAACAAGAATAATAAATATGTTTTTAAAGACCAAAAGATTTGTTTTTATAAAAATGTTCAATGTACTCAGTGGCCTTCATCAGACATTCTTTTTATTATTAGTTGTATGTAAAAAAACAAAAAACAAAAAAAAAAAACTAAAATAATAAAATAAATAGTATAATATAGAAAAGAAATTTTTTCTGCTTTGAATATTGTTGCACTGATTAACCTATTCAATTCAAAATTCCCTGTAGGTTACACTTGATGAAGGTTGAAAGGCACAATGGATAAAACTTTGTGATAACAACAACAAAGATAAGGATAAGTCTGCAATATAAATAATGTAAATAATGATAAATCCTGGTCCCAGAAATTCAAACAGAAGGCGATCAGGTGATAACAACAACAAAGATGAGGACAATAGTCTGAATGTAAATAGTGTAAATAATGACAACTCCTCATCTCAGAAATTCAGACACAAAAACAATTGTTTTCAAAAGGTGACAAAAGAACAAGTTATATTTATGTAAAATCTGATGAATGCTAGAGATGTTAATGTGATACAAAAGAAAAAATTGATATACAATGGATTTAAAAACTCTGCAGTTAATGTAATCACTTGACTGATGGCAATCTCGTATAAATGATCCATTGCTGGAGATGCCAGAAAATAAGTATCGCACTCTTCCTGGTATGCTCTATCTTTACCAGAGCCAGATCAGGCTGAAAATGGATTACTGCTGCTGGAGCTGTCCAGTCTTCATTTTCCAGTTTTGATAGAATCCATAAATGTTTATATGGCCTTGTGGGTGATGAATTACAACCCCTTTCCCACAGATGAAACGTAAGCTTCTCACTGCTATATCACTAAATGAAAAATGTTAAGATGAGCTACATTCCTTAGTTCATCTGACTCTACCCCTCCCAACTAAGACCTGCCATGCTGTGTACACTGAGGCAAACTACCTTCATTCACTTCATATTCCTTTAGTAAACTTCACTCGGATAGCTTTCACCCAAGAACTGTTGCTCTGTGAAACAGAATCCCAATAGGATGCTTTCCTCACTACTACAGTCTTAACCTATTCAAGTTTAGGGTTTACCTGTTATCTTTACTACATATCTGCATAAACTGTGCCCCTTGCACAACAATTGCCTTCATTAATCCTCTACCTTGTGTGATGATTGGGTTTGTATAAGATTAGCTGAAAAGCTCCACATCTCATATAAGCATTGTAAAGTACTTGAAAACATTGGGATATACAAATTACTACTATAGTTGTATACCTCCCAATTTAATGGAAGGATATTTAATGGACTGCTTTTTTATCAGTGATTCTCTGTTCAAACAACAAAAATAAAAAAGGGATCCATTTTTGAAAAGGATGGTAATACACAATGAGAAATTTAACCACTTCAAAAACTAAAAAGTGGGATTTGAAGAGAATTATATATTACAAGCTCGTTCCACAAAATCAGACATTGAATTCAGATATGTGCTGTTCCCAATTGAACAGCAATTGATGAAAAGCACCCAGAAGTGGCCAATGGGATAGCTATCATCTTCTACCAGACCTAAGGTATCTTTGTAAACCCAGCAGAAATTGTTACATCATGGCTGGCATGTTCTACTATGGGCGCCAGACTCACCTGATCTTGTGACTTTGGATTACCATTTAATTTGACCCCTACAAAATTCTCTAAATGGGAAGAATTTAAATTATTTGAAAGCTTGTAAAAAAAAAAAAAAGTAGACCAATTCATCACCCAGAAAAATTTCCAATTCTGGAAGGATGGAATCAGGAAGCTGTTTCAAAATTGGTGAAAGGTAGTGAAAGAAAATGGCAAATATGTGATTGAATAAATCTATGTACAAATATTGTCATCCTGGGTATAAACTACATCTGGCAACAAGACCTCTGACCAGGTGGTCTTGAGGAGCGTGGAACCACTTCTTAATTTTTGTTGTTTCCAGGTTCACCCTGACCTGGGGTGATAGCACCTGTTAGGGTCTCAGTTATGGACAAATAGTTTGGTTAACTATTTGTCCATAACTGGGGTCAAAACACTATGGAAGTATAAAAATAAAATTTTCTAGTAAAAATACCAGCTGTACATTTTTTGAAAAAAATATTACCAGCAATGCATTTAAAAAAAAAAATATATATATATATATATATATAAATATTACCAGTAATACATTTTTGAAACAAGAAAATATTAATACATATCCTATTCATACAAACCTATCCTAAAAATCTTCTCAGCTTTAAATAACCTTTTGAGGTTGATATGCTGTGAAACAAAATATACCAAACCAACAAATATTATCTTTGAATTTAAATTAAAAAAAAGCTACAAACCTTAGTTCTAACTCACTAGGAAGTGAAATTGTTTGTATTCAATGGATAACTGACTGGTTTAAAGATATGAAGAGTAGAAGAAATTTTCTTTTATTTTGGGAAACTATTAGAGAAAGCAAGTTTTGAAAATATGTTCACTAGTTTTCTTTGAATTAAAAATTTCAAAAACTGAGATTTGTGGAGAATAATCAAAAAATGGATAAATATTTTTCATATAAAAATGGTTTATATTTGCTCTCTTTTGATCCCATAGATTTTACAAGTTTCTACTTCTTATTTCATATACCATATACTTTCAGGATGTAAGTGATTATGGCTCTCCACAAGTACTTATCTTTTCTTGCTCTCAGCAACTTTTGTCCATCTTCTGCCATCCATTACTCAAACTCAAGTAGGTTATTTGCTGTTCATGTGTTCATCTTTTGTCTCCAGTATGTCATCTGAGTGCTAAATTCTCCAAGCCATCTTCTTTCTGAAGGGTAGCAGGAGTTTCATTGTGGTTTCTATCCTTCTTAAAACTTCCTTGTGACTCACATCTTCTGCCCATGGTATTTGTAGCCCACATCTGTAAAACCATGTCACTGTTGCTTCAAGTCTCTTCTTCCTCTGTGAGGCGATTGTCCATCTTTCACTGCTGTATAGGAGATTAAATATTACATAGCAGTTCAGGACTCTTTTCTTTGTTTTTAGACATTTTCCTATCCTTTAATAGTTTGCTTAGTTTCTGAAAGGTATTTTTCACTTTTCCTGTGCACCTTGTTACTCTATGATCTTGATAGTTAAATCTTCTATATTTTGATTTTGACAGGCCAAATATGTTGCTTGTGGTTTGGGTTATCTTATTCCTGCTCTAAGTAATAAAACTCAAGAATATGATTTGAATTTGACAAGAATGTAAGTGATTAAATACAGTTACTATTCAAAAAATAAAGAAGTGTTGAAAAATTACAAACCACTTTCCCCAAAACTAATCAGCTGACAAAACATGAGATGTTTTTTTTTCTTTTTTTTCTAAATTTGTTTGCATTCTGTCTCATTGAACTGGAGGAAATGGCATCTTATTCTGAATGAAATTAAGAATACTCTAGATGAGTGTGGAACATTGACTTTCAAAGTTCAATCCTTGTGTTGTTTGCTATTGAACATTTCTATTAAAGATTTTAGATTGGATATTTTGGGAAGAAAATTTAAATACAAGACACAATTTAAATACAAGCTAACATAGAAAGCAAATTTCAATGAAAGCTGAAAAAAATGTAGGCTTTTGTTTCTCAGATCTAAAAAATAATTTCTCATGTCAGCACAGATCTTTGACACCTAAATCTCTCCATGTGAGGCATTTAATTTTCAATACCTGAAAGTTTTACTGGTTAAACATGAGCAAAGCTGGAGAACACATCAGCAATGAAGTATGGTAAAAACAACAGCAATGATATTACTCATTTGAATTATTTGTTGAATAATGGCAACATTTGATCTCAGAATTTCAAGTGGCAAAAATGCAGATGCTCATCATGAGAAGTTTGAATATCATTAAAAAGGGCAAAAATAAGTGTTTTTCTTAAATATTGTGTTTTTCTTGTTTTTAGATTTGTTTTCCTCCTTACAAATGAAAGCAGATTACTGCTATGAACTATATCTGACTAGTTTAATTACCAATCATAAACTATTTCTGACATTTTTATAGCATTTTAGACCAAACTTTAAGAAAAGTTAAAAATCACTGTTTTTGTTGTAGTTAAGGACACCTGGGCATAGTTTGGGGTTGAATTCATTGATTTTTATATTCTTAAATATAATATACACTTTTATGTAACACACACACATACAACAGTGGATAGTAATTTTTCTTTATCAATCTTGAAGACACAAGACATGATAGCCATTTTGATTATTGAAGAATGATATAGATCGACAACCCCCAAAATATGCTATATTGTTTAATGAAAAATTCAGTAACCACAATTTGGACAATTGTGACCATTTCCTGTCTTATCTGTATAATTATTCAGTTTCTTAGTTTCTTTCAGAAAACGATCTGGTTAACTGTTTCTGTTCAAACAGGATGTAACAAAAATACAACTTGGATTTTATTTGGGTGCTAACAAAAAAAAAAAACTACAAAAATCGTAAAGAAAGATCTTTACCAAATAACAAGGACCACATCACTTGAACACTTCCAAAACTAGAAACAAATAAGATGATTTGTTCATCTAACTAGAAGAGAAAATAAGGATATAATAAAGCTGTTACTTTTCTGCCCTACCAAAAACAAAAGATTTGGAAGGAAACCATTATTATTACTAGTAAGATTGATAACAGTGGATTTTTTTAAGTCTAATTTCCTGAAAAAAAAAACTGTTTTAAGAAAAAGAATTTATTAGGTTATCACACATGAAATGACACACTTTAAATGGATAAAATGCTTCCGAAATGTTAAATAACAAATTTATTTAGTTGAAATAGGCACCATGACTGTTCTCCAATGTACCTCTAAATTTTTTATATCATTTTTAAAAAAATTCTCATCCTTTTATGTGATAAACGGTTCAAATGCGTTGATTTATATCTTCCTTATTGGGGAATGTTTTATTGTATAAAAATATGCTTATGTAAGTGATAATCAGTGGGAGAGATAGTAGTTGAATATGGAGGATGAGACAAAATTTCATAATGCAGATTATGTAGCTTTTGGACTTGATTCAGAAGTGTGTGGCCATGCAGCGAAATTGGGCCACATCCCTATTCACAAGTCTTGGATGTTTCTTTTCAATTTTTCATGCATACACTCAATTTCTCCACACTGTTATTGTTTTCCCTTGAGGCAAGGATGAATAATGAATAACCCCTTTGAAAGACCACCATACAGTAGCCATTAACTTTTAGTGTGCAGTGGAGGTTTTGCAGATTGTTTTGGTGATTCACTTGCATCTAACCACTGGCCTACTCTTTTACTGTTGTCAAAGAGTATCAATTTCTCATCGCATGTAATGATTTGATGCAAAAATGGTTCTTTTTCCCCAGTTTGTACTTGTACAGTAAGATTACTCAGCATTGTTTCATTGTAATCATTTTCATTTGGCTTATGAGTAACAATGTATTGAAAAAATAATCTGATATGAAAGAGTCAGGAATAAGTATTTTTTTTTTTTTTATATACTAAGGAGGTTACTTTGTTCGATGATCAACCAACCAACTAAAAACGGTATCATTTCATGTGTGACAACCTAATATAAATTTCAACTGAGAATAACAACAACTGTTTAGACAGAGAATGTTTGTTTAGTGGCATACCAACTCGTTATGTTTCATTTAATGCCGAAATTTAATTCTCTTAGGAGTATTAGTAATTCCTTTTACAAAAATGTATTGCTGATATTTTTACTATAAAAATGTATTTTTATACTTTCATAGTATTTTGACTCTAGTTTGGGGGTGGTAACTATTTGCTCATAGCTGGGACCTTAACAGGTACCACCCCAGGTCAGGATGGACCTAGGAACAACAGAAATTAATGAGTGGTTCCACAATCCTCAAAGTCTCCCAATCAGAGGCCTTGCTGCTGGATATAGTTTATCATCATACCCAGGAATGTGTCAGTGAATGTCAAATGTTTCCTGCAGGGAAATGGTTGATCTTGCCATTACCATTTGAAAGCAACAAAGTTGTGGTTCTAGTGTGGGATGCTGAGAATACCATGGATGGAGCATGTAAGCAATGAGGAAGTTTTAAGTAAAATGTAAATGTAAAGGATACCTGTACTTAGAATCGGAGACAATTAAAATTTCTGGGATACATAATTAGGAGAGAGGGCTTTGAGTATTTGACACTAACAGGACACTGATGGCAAGAGGAGCTTGCATAAATGGATACAGGACGGGAATTGCAGGGGCTATGAAGGGGTCAAACCTTGGTAGAGCTACATACGATAACAAGTTGTAGAAACCTGTGATCTCCCACATCTTGAAAGGACAATACATAAAAGATTGTGTGTGCCTATACAGTCAACGATGAAATTATTTGTACAATTTTGAATATTTTTATCCATTTCTCAGAACGTAATGTCTGCATGATGCCAGGTTTTTTTATATGTTAATAAGCATAAAAAAAAAGGAATATAAAACTCAATTTTCAGAATAGAATTTTGTATTTAACCTATTGTTCTGAAAATTGAGTTTTATATTCTTTTTTTGTGATGGGTGTGTGAATAATCTCACCATTGACTGTATATACATATAAAAAATAGAATTTAGGCTGCTATGAAGGTTTTTTTTTTGTCAAACGCAGTAACAGAAATTCATTGAAAGCAAATGGAAACCAAAAAATAAACGCAGTAAATAAAAAGGTATTTGCTATTGACTTTTGTTTTTAAAAAATATCTTCAATGTATATTGTCTAAATAAATGTTCATTTGTAATCATAACACTTAAAGCTAAAGAAAATAAAAAAAATGTGAGTAATTGGTTGAATGCTACCTGCTGTGTGATCTCAAAAGAAAACCAAATGATTACTGAAATATTGAAATTGATTGTGGCTATTTATAAAAAGATAATTTGTTAATTAGATCTCTAATTGGATGAAAAATATTAGGAAAATATTTTCATTGGATAAAATATCAATGGCAGAATTCTAAGTAGGTAGGCCGTTTTGTTTCACCTTACTTTTAACATAGTGACCATTATGCTCAGATGGAAAATTTAGCCTTTGCTACAAGTATTCTTATTGGTCACAAAATGTAAAAGTGAAGATTGAAATTTTCATCAGACTGTGGTCTTCTCTCTGCACAAAAATGATTCAGCTGAAAGTCATTATACTATTACAGCTGTCAATGGTTTTGTTTTGAGTAATTAATTAGCAAAATGGAGAGAAGTCTGATTGGCAGATTTTAAATATCACTCAATGTAAATAATCATGATTGCTTGCAATTCAAGGCTTACTATAAAACTTACTACACTGACCATTGGTTTGTAAAAGATTCACTTCTAGGCAAACAAATGTTTCATGTATTACAGGAAAATTTTTTATTGATTGGAAGAATTGTGGTTGCTCCAGGAAAGTCTTGTCTATCAAATTTTGCAAATCTATAAGTTAAACTATTTATACATTTCTGTAGTTGTGAGGCTTTTATCAGAATGCAGAGGAGTAACTAGTCAAGTGTCCATAAAAACAGCAAAAGCTTATGACCACATAGCAAGTAGATTTTATGCCAGTTAGATATAGATTTTCTTAGCATACCACTTATCTGGAAAGTAAAAAGGCTGCTGCAATGTATTTTCATTGTACTGTCAGTGTTTCTTTTTTTTTTTTTTCTTGAATGTTATTTGAAATTCTATTTTTGAAGCTCATATGCAATATAGCTTTCAGTTTAAGAGGTTCATAAAAATATAAATTGTGTGATTGTAATTCTCTGAAAATGGATCCAAATAAGAGCTGTGTGCTGGGAAAGTTGGAGAATTTTCTAAATGTATCATAATTTGTTGACAGAAACCAATTTCTGATTGGCTGGGAGAATAGAGTAGATTACAAATCGGTGAATTATTTTGAGCTGTTATAGATTTTACAAATACATTAATAAAACAGAGAATCTATTCTGTGAGTCATGTAGGCTTCCCATATGATAGAATTAAAATATTTAAATGTTTGATACTGACATGCAAAACAGATGAAGAAAAATGATGATTAAGATATCACAAAGTCCAGCATTCACCCAAGAAAGGTTGAAGAATATGTTGTAATGAAACCAGCAAAGACGAATATCTATGTATACTATGTCCCTTCAGGATGCAGGCAAACATTGCTCTCCATAGCTTCCTTTTGTTTTTATAATATCTGTAAAATATGCACTGGCTCATTCTTCTTAAGATAGAGGAGTGATTTTCTATTGCTTTTTCCAAAGTTGTATTTCTAGACTGATTTCCAACCAAGACTAGAGAGCCCACTTTGGTTTGCTTTTTAATCCATAGCTGATGGGGGGGGAAGATGTGGATTCATGTTTTTTTTCCTTTTTCTCAAGGACATCCGTACAATGATATAAGTCTTTGTATGAATTTGAACTCTGCACACTGATTCAGTATTCCAGACTGTTAACTGTTAGTCCAGCTGCACTTCCAAAGATGAGGATATTAGTCTAAATAATTAATGGAATAAGGACAATTTACAGACTCAGAATTTCAAACAACAAAGTGAAAATTGTATATACAACACTTGCTGAAAAGCATTCATATTTGTTCCAATTCATGTCTCAAATCATAACAAATTATTGTATGCCTGTAATATTTGAAATGATGATCTTAAGTCTTTTACACAAATGCCCTTGAGAAAGACATGAATCCATTTGTTCATCCACCATATATGGGTTAAATAACAGATTAAACTGGACTCTCTAGCTTTTGGTGTCAGCTACTCTAGGAGGACAATTCTAAATGCAAAACTGTAGAGAAGGCAACAGGAAATCACTCCTCTGTCATTCCAAAGAACAAAGAAAAGGAATCTGAAGAAAGCTATGATTACCCAAGTTCTGAAGACATATGGCATCAAAAAAATCCTAAAAGATGTCACATGCCTCAAGAAAATTTCTGTATTAATAGAGAATTGCCAATGTTATGAAAACATTGAAATATAAAAACTGATGCAACATCTGGGAGAGCAAATCCATATTGACATTGAATTTTAATAATGATAGCCTCTAGAGAAAGATTACCTTTATTTTTCATTTTTTTTATTTTATAATTTACCTTCTATGAGTTGCCATTTTGTCTTATCAGAGAAATTTCAGTTTTCTTTATATCCAAGACTGAAGTGTTCACACATTTTTAATAGCATGGGTGTTGTCTTTATAAGATCAGAGCAAATTAAAACTTACTCTTGAAAACGGGCATATTGTAATTGGTTAGTGGAAGAAAGTAAGTAATCTCTAATGAGCTATGACAATGGAATTGGTAAATTGATGCCTAATCTGGATATATTTTTTTAATTTATAACTGATTGATTTTCAATTGGCTTTAACATGAATCCATTTCTAGAAATTATATAACAGTATCATATAGAAGTCAAGCAAAAAATAAAGGAAACATTAAGTTTTTAGATCTTTTAATACATCTTTTTATAAAAAGAAAATCTATCTCTTGTCCTATAGTATTTATAAATGTGTTTTTTTTTTTTTTATAGTTGCCATGTCCCTTCAGGAGGTATGTTGTCATGACCCGCCACAGATTCCTTTTCTTTATTATCTGTGAAGTGCCATGAATTTTTGGGAATGTTAGTGAATTGTTTTTTTTTGTGTTCTCCAGTGCTTGGAATTCAGAATAGTTCTCTTAGACTGGTGTGTCACCCAGTGCTAGGGACCCCAGTTTAACTTTCCATTTAGTCCATAGTTGAAGAGAAAAAGATATGGATATGTACCATTCTCAGGAGCATTTTTGCTTATGTAAATATAGCAGACTAGGTCAGAATTTGAACTTGGCTCACCATTTCTACTTTCCACATTGATTATTGTTATACTACCTATGTATCTTTGTATGACTTTTGTATATTTAAATATAGCAACTATTATAAGACAGGGGAACAAGTTTTTCCTCTCTGGCAAATTACATATTTTAAACACTGTTTTTATTTTTAGAAATTAAAAAGTCGTAAAGAATAACAAACCTATATGGAGGCACAGTGGCGTAATCGATAGTGGCTCAAATTGTGGAATTGGAGAGCTGAGTTCGAATTCCAGTTGAATCCATTACATTCACTTATGTGCTAATACCCTTGGGAAAGGTAGGTATCCTCCTCTTCTCTCCCCAGCTTTGGGTAAATAGCAGGACAGACCAAGTTCTATAGACTTGGGTGGCAACTGGTCTACCGCAGAAAGAAATGGCAACCTACCGCGGGGAAAAATCTGCCTCGTCAGTCATGTATCGAAAGATACATGATCATCTAAACATGCATCATGCATGGCACATAACTGATTGAGATGGATGTGCAGAGATAAGATAGGAGTGTGAAGGGAATTCTTGGATGTTGATTGTGATAATGAAAATGTTTTATTACCGATAATTGTGTAATGTTAAAGTTAAGAGTAATATGAATAAGATAATACAGGGTGCGATGGGTAAATTGTCGCCATTTCATATTTTTCATTTTGCACATGTACTTTCTTCTGGATTTTGTTGACTGCACATTATAGTAGGGTCAGTTGAGTACCATCTGTGATAAAAAGAGTACCATGATGCAATTCACTCTGTGAGAAATTTGGAAACGGTGTACTGTATTGCTTGGCATTCATGCCAGAAGCTCCAATATGAACATTACAGAGTGTATGGGTGTCAATCTGAGGACACTACAGAGAATTCAGAAAGAGTTGGATGAGTCTAATGGTGATTACAAACATACAGCAGCTTGGAAAAATCACTTTGATTGTTGTGATGTGAAAATAACTCCTGAATTTGTTGGTGATGGCCTCAAACTCATTCCGGGTGCTTACATCAAGTGCCTTCAGGAGGTAGTATGGCCCTGGGTTAAGAGGGTGGCTGCTGGAGGATCCTGTGTCTGGCAACAGGACTCTACCCCATGTCATAAGCAGGAGAACACAGTCATAGCTCTCAGACAATTTCTGCAACCACAACAACCTTTACATCTGGCCACCTAACTCCCCAGACTGCAACCCCCTTGATTATTATGTGTGGGGCACAGTTGAGTGATAGACCAAAAAAAAAACTCTTTTTAGTACCAAAGATGAATTGAAGGCAAGGGTTATGGCAGCATTCACCAACTTAAACAAGAAGACTCTCCAGAAAAGTTGCAGGGGACCCTGAAGTCATCTGGAGGCCATGGTTGAAGCTAATGGCAATTTTATTGAATAAATTTACTCTTTAGTATTTCAAGATATCTTTGTGTAATTTTGGTAAATATATCTGTTAAAGTGAGATGTCAGTGTTATTTTCATTTGTGCATAGTTTAGATGACATTTTATCCATTGCACCCTGTATTTAAGATTACACTAGTCTCTGATAAAGAATTAGTCATATAATGTGTATCATGACTGTTATAGAAAAAGTCTTGAAGGCAAAAAGCAATGATCATTACTGATCTTTTGGATTTGGACCAACATTGAAAGAAATAAATTGTCTTCCAGTTGAAGAGAATTACCCATACTCTCCTAATAATAGATGGAATTTGGAATCTAAACAAAATCAAAGCTCATATTTGTCTTGAATCAAGAGATTGGCTTTGGTAAAGTTAATCTGGGAATTTGCTTCCATTTGTTGGCTCTATTTTTATCATAGATTTTATTTATGAATCCTGTCTTTCCCACTTTTATTTTAAAATGCTGAATTGTGTTTCTTTCTTTTTACAAACTGGATCCAATAGGATGAGGACAGTGATCTCCCCTTTCTGAGAGAGAGAGAGAGAGAGAGAGAGAGTTCTTTCTTTCCCCAAAGCAAGAGTTGAATCATTAAAGTCAACTTTAGCTTTTAGGAAAGAGATTCTAGAAAACAGGCTTTGTTTGCCATTCACTCAAAGATTGAAGAAGTGAGTGCAGCAGAAGGTCGTCAAAGCAGAGCTTCAACAATGATAAACATAAAGCTGAAGTCAGTTTTGAAATAAATATTTCAAAACTGGACTTTAGCTTTTTTTGAATTACAAGATTGAAAAGTTTCAAGAGTCAATTTCGAAGTTTTTAAGCAAAAGATGAAATACAAATGATTTTTATCTATTTTATTGTAATTAGTATTTATTCAGTTAGATGAGGATATTAAGTGTTAGTTTCTATTTTAATTATCTCTAAAAAATTGAATTCAGAGTCATTTTGTGAAAAGAGAAGCCTTTGTGTACAAATGAGTTTATAAAGGAATTACTAACCATTAGTCACTTAAGTTGAATCCACTGAGGATGCTTTGATTACAGTTGGTTCATCAAAGCCAATTATTTCTTTCAGATTCATTACCTGAATTTTATAGTGTTAGCTAAATTCTTTGATTTACTGGGTTGGTGAAGCTAGTTAAAAAAATATTATACATTTAAAGTAGACTGATCTCTTATGAATGTTGACCTGGAAGGAAGTTTAGACAAGTCAGCCTTTTAAATTGAAATAGTATCATTACTGAGATTATCTGTCATGTGACAATGCAGAACCAATCATTGTCATGTAACTCTGCAAGCACAAAATTGTTTCTGATTATTTTCTTTTAATGGAGATTATTTTTTATCCATTTCATAAAACTTTCATCAATCTAATACCAGTTTTGGAAGTTTTATGTACTAACTTAATTGGTTTCGGTTATGGTAATTTACTCATGCACACATAGACTCTCCCAGCTATAAATAGGAGCAGGTACTGCCTTTTGGAGAGGGAAGTTTCTAACAGTCAGCTCTGACAGACCAAACATTCTTGCTGTAACACTCTTGTTTGTATATGTTTGTATTACTGTTTCTGTTAATATATTTAACTCAATTCCTCTCTTTATGTCTTTGTTTCTGGCTCTAACAAGGCCACAACAGTTTTATTTCCAGTCATCTCCCGAATTAAATACCACTTACATTGATCTCAATATAAAATACATCTGTGTGAGATTTTATTATACAAGTTAATCTTTTTCCAGTAACATTGCAATTAAATTGTTATAATTTTTTTAGGATGTGTGTGTGTGCGTGTGTGTGTGTATATATATATATATATATATATATATATATACCATGTGAAATTTTATCTTTTAATATGAGGGTCAGTCAAAAATGAATGACTGTTTTAATTATATTTTAAAAGTATTAGTCAGAATTCTATGCTTTTTCCCTCCTTTTTTTCCTTAGCTATAAATTATAAACTGTTGAAAAAGCCAGGAATGATATTTAGATAGTTACCTTCACCTATCCTATACATAAACTCTTTCAAAAATACTCCCTCTCTGGAACATATAGAAAGCAAAAAGCTGTCATATAATTTTTGTTCTTGGAAGGAGACAATGCTGCAAATATTTATGTAAGATTAGTGAATATTTAGGGAAAGACAGCACTTGATGTAAGGAGTTAGGTCAGTAGTGGTAATGGCAATCCTAAAAAGGAAAAACTGATCTTAATGGTAGGATCTGCAGTGGCAGGACAGCTGCTGCTGTGAATGAGAATAAAGTTCTCATTATACCTGGCAGAAGAATCACTATTGTGATAAGAATTGCTTATTATATGGAAACTTTCTGGTGAGCCTGCAGTTTAGTTCAATCTCCTAGCAACTCAGAACAGGCTCCATGTAGAAGCAGCTTCTGGAGCTTCAAAATATGGATAATCCATGAAGTAGGCTAGTCATTATTCAGTGATAAGTACAAGAAGCAACTCACAAGAAAGTAGCCCAATTCAACAAGGCATATACACATGCTATCATTTAAAGATGGAATACTATGATTGAAAATAAAGGAGACTGTTGAGAACTAGATTTACAATCCTGTATTCAATTTGATATGCTTTGTTTTCCCTGATTAAAGAAGACCTGCCATGCGACTCACATTGTAGTGAACCACCTTTTATTCCCTTCATATTTCATTGGTGAGATGTATGTTGCCATGAACTACTGCTTTGTGGAACCAACTCCCAAGGAGATGCTTCCCTGATCACTACAATCTTAACCTGATCAAATTTAGGGTTAACCATTATCTTCCCTTCATATCCCCATAAACTATGCCTCTTCTTCTGTAACCCTTTACCTCGAATGGCTCTCGGGTCTTGTACAGAACGACCATCATTGTAAAAAAAAAAACCCCAAAAAACAACAACAAACAGACATTACTTTTTGACTACTACTCCTTTCAGTTTTTATTAGAAATATTTATGGTAACTTATTTGGTAGTGTGACATTATGCAACTTAAAGGCTATTCTTCATGTTGTAAATATATAATAATAGTATAGTTATTGATGTTTTTTTTAAATTTTAGATTGTCATGAGTCATGTGATCTCAAAAGAGAAACATCTAAATTTATTGAGTGATGAGAAGATAACTGTGAAAATTGTAAAAAAAAAAAAAAAAAGAAAAAAAGCTGAGTGGTAAGCCCAGAGCAATGAAAAAAGAAATTGAAAACATTGTCAGTGTAAGAACAAGAAAAAAAAAAACTAGCTTTATGAATGACACAAAAAAGAGATTTGAAAAATATACTTAAAATGTTAATCAGCAAGAAAAGTTGATTGACAGGCATGAAAATATTGTGAATGTGAACAGAAGATGCAGAATACTAAAAACATAGGCTAAAGGCATGAGAGCATTAAATCAACCAAATTATCCCTTTTCAAGTAAATATCACAAAGAGAAACACCTAAGCGGAGGGGTGTGTGGAGAAAACTGATTTCTCAACATTCATTTCAAGTGATGAATGTTGAGATGAATTGTACTGACCTGATCACTACGCGAGTTTCAGGGAAACGGTGAACGAGCATAATACAATTGGAGTAATGTTTTTGGCTGAGCAGTGAAATTATAAGTACTTTCAAAGTTGATGAGGTTGCCAAGATAAATACAGAGAACTTTTGTAAATTTTATATAAAACTTCTTGATTTTTTAAAATTTAAAAAAAAATTTTTTTTTAGTGGTACAGGTCACAGCAAAGAAGATTTAAGCTTAAACGTATACTCATGCAAAAAGCTGCTCTTTCACTTGAAAAACTGAATATTGCCCACCTTGCCAAAAAGGATTTCACATAACCAAATTAATAGAAGTAATCAAACAAAAAATGTGTGAAGAGATATAGATAAGAACTAAAAACAATATTAAGCAAAGATGATTTCTATGTAGCAATAAAAAAAAAATGCGGTTGAAGTTGAAAAAGTAGAAAATTTAACAAAATCAATGAGTGAAAGATTGAAGCTTGCTGAATGTCCAGAAGCCCATATTAACATGTAAAATTATAAGATTCTTAATTCCTGTTATTTTATTGTTCTCTCTCTCTCTCTAATAATTTTTTTCAGATTTTCACACTCAGTATCTCCTTGTGTTTTAGTGTCTTTATTGCCTTGCTTGAAGAAAAATGATTAGAAAAAAAGGTGATAATTTTTTTTTTTTTTATAGGTTTATGGAATATTGTGTTATGCAATTGTCACTTTGACTTCTATTCATAAATTAATAAATTATTTTGCAATGAGTTTGCATAATAAAAGCTGACACCTCCAAAACTCAGTACCAATATTTTTAATAAGGATAGATATTATAAGCTGAAACTCTCAATATATTGTTCATATAAATATATCTTTAAAATTTCTACCATAATATAACTAAAAACAGTAATTTGTACAGTTGTAGCAGATGAATTGAAATTAATGAGAAGTGATGATTTGAATATTATATTGATTTCATCTTTACTCATTTTGGTTGTTCATTGTGTTCAACCAGCAATCTTTTACAAAGTTTATCATTTTGATCAATAACATTGCTTGGAAATTGCTTCAGATTTTTATGATTTTTTATATATATATATATATTTATATATATATATATTTTCCTGATTTACCTATATTTCTTTCTGTGAAGAATTCTTCCCACAATGCAATTCTGCAAATAATGAGATGATGTTCTTTTCATTCAGTCTTATTTTTTATCTTCTGCACATGAAAAAAATTTTTTCCAAATATATAGAAACAATGTTTTTTTTTTTTTACTTTTTTCTGTTTTCTGTTAGCTGAGCATAAGAAATAATTGATTGAAAATTTGTCTTAAAAACCATTTACAGATATTTACCTAATTTTGTTTGGCACAGCATTACAGTAATCGTCACCTAGTGAGAATCAAACTCATACTCAAAATCATTAATGAGAGTATTTTCTTTACTCGTGCACTATGGTAGATATCTTATTACATTTGTGTGTGAGTGCACATACCATTTGTAAATAAATTGAATGTTCTACAAGCCACTGCTCTGTAGTAGACAATGAAAATAGTTGGCAATAAATTATTCTTGGAATTTGTAAAGTTGATATATTTATATCTCGTACTTTGATAGATTATTATATTTATATTAATCAATCAAGCAATCAGTTACCCAGTAGACTTCCTGCAGAGCATAGAGCCACAGCTTCACCACACTAGATGTTGCTGCTGTGATTTCTATAGTAAGTAGGTTTTTATAAGAGTTGCTCACATCGTACTCAACCAGTTTTGAATTAAAAGTTGCCTTTTACTTACACTGGTTGCCAACCAAAGCTAGAGTATTCAGTCTGCACTATTATTTAATCCATAGCTGTGAAAGATATAGTCATAACTTTCTGACGGTATTTGTACAAAAGGAAATGCAATTGCTGGCTTAGCTGGAATTTGAACTCTGCATGCCATTCTCAATTTCTATGTGTGTATGTGCATGCATGTGTGTGTAAACTGCATAATTTTAAACCATTTCTTTCCACCTTTTACTGTTACAAGCTCCACACAGTTTTCTTAAGTGTGTATATGTGTCTACTCACATGTGTATCATGTGACTGCATTTGTACATCTTACGACATTCTCCTGTGTGTCCTATACATTCATTCTCCCTTTCTTTGGATGAAAGTAGTTTAACATACATAAGTTTCTGCCACGTTGTTTCTTCCAAAATTCTCTCAAAATTCAAAATGTCTCCATTGTCTCATGTGATGCTAATTGAAAATATGGGATTTCCTTTTTTTCTTTTTTTTTCTCTCAAACTTACTTATTTGGGGATGACATAGTACAAGATTTTTTGCCATATCCAATTGTTATTTATTGATCTTGCTGTGAACATACACAGTTTTAAGTTGGACAAAGAGCTTACTATTTCACTTCTCTTCCATCTCTACTCATGACATTTGTCTCCAGCTGACCAGAGAAAACACTTGGGCCAGATTAGCTGACTATAGTTACCTCGTTGACTGTCAGGAACCATTCTTGAAACATCACTCTCTTCCTGTTCAGTACTTCATTCTACTCAGTTCAGTTGTTCTTTATCATTTAAGAATCACCTATTTCCTCATTGTCTTATAGTTATTTATGTAACAGCAACAATTCCATTATACAGTTGTAAGGGAATAAAATAAATTGCCAGAAAGAGATGCGGAGACTATATCTGTTCATTTCACAAATTGGCACCCAATGTTTAAAAATATTAGAAAGTAATCAAGAACTAATGTTTCTTACTGATATCTAATTTTAAAAATAAACAATAATCTTCATATGTATAATACTCTTCTTTCTACAATTTTTTGAGCTGAAAGGACTGCAAGTCTTGACTTTCAGTTATTCATGTTCAAAGATAAAATGCTAAAATTCAGAGATGAAGTACTGTCCTTACTCTATGAATTATTTGGTTATTTTATTGAATTTTGGCATATACAAGTAAATTTCAAAAATTACAATATCATAAAAAGTAAATATCTGACTTTCCTGCCATAATTTTTTTTTTTTTACAAAAGCCAGATCAGACTAAAAATAGAGTACTACTGCCATATCTGGGCTGACGCTGCCTAGTCCCCACTCACCCATCTTGATAAAGTTCAAAAGCATCTACACAGCCTTGTGGGTAATTAATTATTTTCCAATCTGCAACCCCTTTCCTCACAGATGAAATGTTGCAAACCTTTTGCTATTTCCATGCTATGTATTCTGACGAGCTACATTCCTTGGTTCTACCAGCCTTGACCTTTGCGGCTAGGACCTGCCATGCCACATATACAAGGATGAATCATCCTTATTCTCTTTGTATTCCATTACACTCTGACAGCTTTTCCCCCCTGAACTGCTGCTTTGTGGAACAGACTCCCAGTAGGATGTTTTCCTGATCACTACAGTCTTGAGCTCTTCAATCTTTTATCTTTCTTGCATAACTTCATGAACTGAACTTTTTGCGTTTTCTTATGTCCAAACAATACTACACAGTAACCATCTATCTGAGTGGCTCTTAGGCCTTGCACTGAGTAAACATTAATTTTAAAAAAAAGTGAAACATTTCAACTTGCTTAAATTTTGATGATTACAACTTACAGCTCATTAAAGTCAAAAACCCACTATCTCAAAATATTCTAATAATTCAGAAGATCAACAAAACAAATTATAAAGAAATGTTGATACTTTTCTAAGGTCTGTTCATTTATATATTCAGTACTTGGTTGAGTTTGAGTCTCAATTTACATGAATTACTGTATCACTGCTGCCTGGCAAAGAGATGATCTGCCTGTGGCATTGCTGAGGGGTTATGGAAGCCCAGGTTGCTTTGATAGTGACCTTCAGCTTGTCTATATTTTAGGGTCTGGGGATTTTTATTGTCCACTTGATAATATTGTCTGTGGAGTTCAGGTAAGGCAAGTTGGTTGGCCAATTAAATACAGTAAGAAAATGGTCTGCAAACCAGTTACAAGTAGTTTTGGCACTGTGGGCAGATGCCAAGTTCTGCTGGAAAAGGAAATAGACTTGTCAATAGATAGAAGCATGGCAAACTCAAAAATCTTCTGGTAGAAAGCTGTGATGACTTTGGACTGGATAAAACATGGTGGACCAAGCACCAGCAGATAACAGGGTATACAAATCATTACAATGAAAATTTCACACTATAATTCAAGCGAAATGGCTTTAGAAAATTGGTTATAACAGTAAATCAGTTATCAAAGTAGATATCCACAGAATAGAAGATCATTTCAAATTGACACAGTTATTTAATACCACTTCAAATAGTAGCTAATGATGGCAGTCAGTTATATGCCATGTGTGATACATGCTTAGACGATCATGTATCTTTCGATATATAACTGACAAGGCAGATTTTTTCTTGCAGTAGGTTGCCATTTCTTTCTGTGGTAGACCAGTTGCCATCCAAAGCTATAGAACCCAGTCTGTCCTGCTATTTACCCATAGCTGGAGGGAGAAGAGGATTCAGACCTTTCACAAGGGCATTAGCATTTAAGTGACTGTAATGGATTTGAGAGGAATTTAAACTTGGCTCTCCAATTCCTCAATCCGAGCCGGGATCCATTAATCCACCATAATGACATTTTCTTATTCCAAGGATGCTAAAGTCTACATGATGAGGCTATGTTTGGTCTGTGGAAATAATCATTTATGAAACTCAATAGTTAAAAAGAATTTATCATGGTTTTTCATTTTTGAATTACCAGTCCTTATTGATCAGTCAAAAGTTAATGATTCTTGTATACAGTTGCCTAATTACATCATATATAAGTCATCATCATCCTCATCATTAGTCCTATGATCAGGTATAATTATAGGGTTACTGTACACCTGACCACTTCCACATATCTGGGTTGGAGAAGCATTCATGCCATAGTGTCTTGGGCAGGGAAACCTGGATTATATAATATGAAACCTTTTGGCAGACTGACTCAGTAGAAAACTTGCCAAAAAAAAAAAATATCACCCAATGTTGTAATGGAATTTCCCACACTCCCTATCACCTATGTGGACTGACTATATCAGTAGCTATATATAGTGCTTTTTCAAGTGTAGCTTAGATGTGGCACAAGGCCAAAAGTATGGGGCACCCAGTGAAGATCGGACTCCCTACTCAGTTGTTCTAGTGAGACAAGCTTGCTAACCATTACACCACCTCAAGGTGCCTCAGTAGCTATATATAGTGAGCACAGGATATACCTGGGGGCTTGCTTCAGGAATTACTAGCCTGCCACCTGATTCCCTGCCTTTCAGTAGTTTATTCTCTTTTACAATAAACCTCTCTTCTTTCATCTTCACTCGAGTAATACCTTTGTCTGTTGGTAACCTCTTTAAGAATACAACACCAAACTCCAGGTAGATCTTGCAAACTGTCAGTTCAGAAGCACCTACGCATATCAAGGTCTTCTGTTAGTATGTGTAGCGAGATTGTAGCTAGTCCTGTTGCATAACTTAACAACACCTGCTATTCCTCAGTATTTACTCATCTGAGTAGTGACCAGGCTCAACATTGCTTAATCTTGGTGATTGAACACAGAACAGTGTTTCAATGTGATATGACCATAACCTGACCTAGCAGACTAGATATAAATTAGTGTTAACTGAACATGTATTTCTCTTAATTGGTACAATCATAACACATACAATGCAGGAATTTGTCAGTACTACCTTGTACATATATAAAATATATAAATGTTAAGTTAAAACTTGAAGGAGGAATTTACTCTATTACCTGTAATAATTGTCACAAGCAATACATCATAGAAACCTCAAGTAATTTAAATAAAAGATTATGTGAACACAAAAGGGATCTTTTACAAAACAACACATTAAATGCATTAGTTGCTCACCATATTGAGTCTAACCATAATTTTGATTTTATAAAAATGATACTCTAATTAAAAAGAAAACAGTTTACTAAGACAGAAACGTTTAGAAAGTGCTTTAATTGCTAGATCATCCACAGTACATTTGTATCCAGGTTCTTAAGTTTCACTGTTCTTGTTAAAGTTTCTATTATCACAATGTGGGATAACAATAACAAAAGTGATGGAAACATGAACAAAAAGAATCTGAATGAAATCAGCTAGAATTATAGACCCAAAACACATAGTTAAAACAAAAATATTTTAAATCTAAAATTCTCAGTATATCTCTTTTGTTCATGCACATATGTAGTAACATAAACTTAGTCTAATGAGGTCCTAAAGGACGAAACGTGTTGTGAAAACTTTTCCACTTTGTCATACTTCCTTCTCCTAAAATATTATCATCTTGGCTTATATATTTGTTCATGTCCACTAATTTATATAAATCCAGACTTACGGTGAGGATGTTATTAAAAACATTGACATTTTATGTTATCTCCTATGTTCTCGTCTCTCATTCAAGTCATTGATTCATAGACAAACTCTTTATCATTTTCTTTTATCAAAGATAATGACAATCTCAGAATCACTTACCCCACTGGCTTTTTGCACTCGGCTCCTCCATTTTCAAGCATTTCTTGGATTAATGCACTGAAACTATTGGCATCAACACTTGTTAATACAAGTAATTTCTCTAAAAAAAAGTGATTGTCTCTCACAAACCATTAAGAATTTACAAAATAAGAGACTAAGGAGATTTTTATCAAGAATGTTGAACTTTGTGATTTTATTTCTATAAAAGGTGATGAAAAGTATAGAAAAACTACTGGTACATTGTTGAACAATGAAAGATGCTTCTTTAGAAGCTGGGCAAAGTATTAAGAGATTAAAAAATGACATTAGAAACAAAGAAGAGTGCTGGACAATTTCATCACAAATGAAAAAGACTTGAGATGGGTGAATTCTTCAACAGATAAATGAGGAAATTTCAAGGAAAACAAGAAATAATAATCTACAAAGATGCTATTGCTGACAATCAAAGACAGCAGAAAGTTTTTGAAAGAAGGCTTATGAGAACTTAATATTCGCATCAAAAGCAAACCCAACAAGTTTAAGCAACTGGATAGAGGAACATATACAAGAAAGGTGTTTTGAAGAGCAGGTATTGCTAAAAGCAAAAAAAAAAAGAAGAAAATTGTAAAAAAAAAAATTAAAAAAAATTGACTGCCCATGTCAAAGACACACACCGATAAACAGACATTTTTAGTTTTTTTAAACTAGGTTTCTCATCGATAATTCTGAGAGGAGTCATTGTCTTTATTCTAGGAGATGTTGAGATTAATATTATCACACTCATTTATTTTTTATAATTATTTCAACTTAAGTGTCCTTTCTTTTCCTTGTGTTCTATTCATTTCTGAGATGTCCTTGTCATTAAAAAAATTCAAATTGTTGGGATTAGTAATATGGTTAAATTTCCAATACAGCACTTTACAAATCGCCTGTGGAACGCCCTTCCTTATTCCTGTTTCCCTGACAAATATAATCTCCAACTATTTAAGTGTAATGTCAATTGACATCTCCAGTTGCCTTGATCTAACTACTTCCCTTCTCCACATCCTTTCACCTTTCATTCCTATCTGCTCTCGCTCCAAATCTTTCTCCACATCCTCTCCTTTACCACTCCTATCTGCTCTTCCTCCAAACCTTCTGTAACCCCTTGCATGCCAGTGGCTTCCAGCCTTGCTTGGAGTGATAAGCTTAAAAAAAAAAAACACTTTTGACACCTTTGATCATCAACATTACCTTCATAAGCTGAACAAATCTTTTTCTTGATTGAGATGCTTTTTTAACTTTCTTAAAGTAAAAAAAGCATATGAAGATTTTGCCAATTTAGTGTGACAATGATAAAAATATGGTAATTTTGATGAATGTTCTTTTTTTTTTTTTTTTTTTTTTTAATGACATGTTGATATGAGGAAATTTTACTGAATAAAGTTAGTGGAAGCTAAATGATTCTAATGTCATATTACAGCAAACAGGGAAAATATTTTTGCCAACCCAAAAGATAGTTCTAGATGTGGGTATCAAAGATTCCTGCATGCTGTAGTAATTAATGAGTCAAACTGAAAAGGTCTGGCCACATATACTGTAACATTTGTTAATTTTCTGTACAAGCTTGTCAGACAGTAATGATATCATATTTTCAGATATCTGTGGGCCTCATGGTGATTAATGTATTTTGTATATGAAGCTAAAATTTATCAGCTTGATACAAGAATTTCTGTTGCTTATATTTAAGAGTCTCTGATGCTCAAAACAACAAACATCTAGTATGGGAAACCCTTGTATTTAACAGATCAATTATGCATCTGAAAACACCAAATAATAGAAAGGTTGATGTATAGTGATGAAGCCAATGAGGATAATAGTAAAAAAAAAAAAAAAAAAAAAAACTTGGTTTCCTTCTCTATTGTCTAAATTTTTCCATTTTATATATATATATACATATATATATATATATATATATATATAATATGAGGGTAAGACAAAAATTATTTGCACTTTCACCATAACATATCTTTAGGTTTGTCACACTGCCTTCTGTTCATGTGTGCTTATAGTTAGTACTATTGTAGTCATGTGATCAGTTTGAGCTTGATCATGCCGATTTCCTTGATGCTGTTACAATGTAAACATGGCCGCTCTGCTATCAGTGTGCACCACTTCTTGATGTCATAAATATTGCATTCTTTGCTCCATTGTCTTTAACAAAACCAGACCTGTTTTTGTCCTATTTCTGGTCTAATTTTACTACACGGGCTATTCGTTAGAATTTAGATAAGTTTTGTTATGCAGTTCATTAGGGTGATTATCCAATGGAATTCACATTCATTTGCACCTGGCTTCTTAGACAATGCAAGGAAAATGAATCTACTTGGGTCTTCCAGTATATCACCACTGTTATATATATATCATTTATTATCTCTGAAATCATTTAAAGGGTGCCAGCATCTCTATTACAATTCCATCTGGCCCAGCTGTTTTGTCTTGTTCAATTTGGCCACTGCTGATTTCACTTCAGACTTTAATATTTCTAGACCTTCTAGGAGTGAAATAAAAATGGTCTTGATTTCAGGGAGAAGCTTACATTAAATTACACTAAACATCTTACAGTTGTTATATCAAATAATGGCTGTCACATTAAATATCAAATACTGTTTGATGTGTCAAAAACTTCTGCATGTTACTTTGTTATATTTATCAATAAATTTACGTTGATAAGCATTTCTTCATTCTCCTTGTGTATATTATTAGTATTATATTTAGTTTGAGTTTTAACTTAGTAATCATAATAAAGATTATGTCAAAAAATCTTACATGTCCAATACTTTTACATGTCACAATCTCTCTCTCTCTCTCTCTCTCTCTATATATATATATATATATATATATATATATATACATACATACACACACACAGGGTTTGATGCATAAATTGATGTCTAAATTATGCAAAAATGAAAATAACACTGACATCTCATTTTAACAGATATATTTACCAAAATTACACAAAAATATCTTGAAATACTAAAGAGTAAATTTATTCAATAAAATTGCCATTGGCTTCAACCACAGCCTCCAGACAAATTCTGAATCTCCTGCAACTCTTCTGGATAGTCTCCTTGTTTAAGTTGATGAATGCTGCCATAATCCTTGCCTTCAGTTCATCTTTGGTTTTACAAGGAGTTTTGTTGGTCTCTTGCTCAACTGTGCCCCACACATAATAATCAAGGGGGTTGCAGTCTGGGGAGTTAGGTGGCCAGATGTAAGGAGTGATGTGGTTACAGTGATTGTCTGCCATCTATGATTGCATTCTCCTGCTTGTGTGGCATGTTGCAGAGTCCTGTTGCTAGACATAGGATTTTCCAACAGCCACCCCCTTGACCTAAGGCAACACTACCTCCTCGACGATGTAGGCTTCTGTGTTGAGTCAACAAATTTGGGAGTTCTTTTCTTATCAGAATGGGGTTTTCTGAGCTGCCATACCTTTTGTAATCACCATTAGATTCATCCAACTCTTTCTGAATCCTCTGCACTGTCTCAGTTTAACACCTGAATACTCTGAAATGTTTGTATTGGACCTTCCGACATGAATGCCAAGCATTCCAACAAGTCGTTTTGAAATTTCTGGCAGAGTAAACTGCAGCATGGTACCCAATTCATCCTACTTTTCTATGCAGTTGACAAAGTTAAAAACTAACAACGTGCATGAGCAAAAATAAAATATAAAATGATGACAATTTACCCATCGCACTGTGTCTGTGTGTATATATATATATATATATATGTGTGTGTGTGTGTGTGTGTGTGTGTCACAAAAAAATACATGACAAACTTCAAGGAATCTAAGTAAGATTATATAAACACAAAAGGGACATTTTACAAAACAATATGTTAAATGCATTGGTTGCCCACCGTAATAAAACTAACCACAATTTTTACATAAAAAATGCTACTCTGATCAAAGTAGGAAACAATTTATTACATTGTAAATGTCTAGAGAGTATCTTGATCGCAAGGTCTTCTACAGTAAATTTGCACCATGGCACTTACAATATGTCACCATTCTTGGCAGATCTTCTCATACCACAGTGAGATACCTACTTGCAAAAGTGATAGAAAAACAAAAAGATTCTAAATGAATTTGACTAGATTTTTTAAAAAATTCTAAAATCCCCAGCATCCCTCATTCATGCACATATGTAGTCATAACAGCACAACAATTTTAGTCCGATGAAGTCCTGAAGGACAAAACGTATCACAAGTAAACTTTTTTCCACATTGTCATACAGTTTCCCCCATATATATATATATATATATATATATATATATATACTGGAATGTTCTCAGACTGACCCACTTTACAAGCTAAGCATACATCAAATTTTTTGGGAAGGTCTTCTGGACCAGAAATTTTTGAGCCATCCAACATGTGCTGGATGAGAATAAAACCTGACTAAGCAAATAGATATTAGACCAGTTGAACTGATCTAAGCAAAGTGATTTATAGTTTCCTATTAATCTTACGAAGGCACTGTCAAAAAAAAAAAAAAAATGAAAACCAATTAAAAATATTGAAAAAAGGAGTAAGTCTGTATTTTTATACTGTGATGTCTCTTTTTTTTTAAATAGTGCCTCAGGTGAGCACAAAAATAATAATGAAGTGCAATGAAATGAATTTAAATTAATTTTTTTGTGTACAATAAATATAACCCAAACTTTCACTTGAATTTTTCAGTCATTAGGTTCAGTTAAGCTTCTCAGTCTAATATTAAAACAGTTTTTTCAGTTGTGAATTTTTAACAGCTTTTAATGTGAACAACTTTAGCTCTGTATTGTTTCACATAATCACAGTAATTAGGTTAAAATCTGAGTATCTTCTTTGCTTTAAACATTGAATAAATGTATAAAATTTAAGCAACTGTCCTTCTAAATGTGTCTAATCATCTGCACTTAGGCATTTTGTGTCTTCATGGAAATGCCTATCAGACAAGCATTCATTTTTGTTTGTTTTTAGCTTCCGAAGATCATGCAATGATAATATTACATGATTCAAATTGTTTGCACTAATATCCTCATTTTTCTTATTATAATGTTACAGCTGCTATCTTCAGCATTCTTCAGGCATTGGCTGCATTTGAAAATTTTTGAATGTAGCCCAGAATTTCTCATCTCCACAGGCCAAATAGTTTGCGAATTCAATTGGCAATTTTATTGGCTCATTAAAAAAAATTGTGATAAATTTAGGAAAAGAATCTAATTATTTTTTATTTAAAAAAAAAAATTTAGTTTTAATTTTCATATGGAAGGCAGTAACAGCTAAATTTTTTTCTCCTACATATTGGTTCCTATATGAACTTGAATTCCTTACTCAGCTTGCTGCTGTTGTTATATATCCTATATGCCCCTTCTTTTCTTTGTCAAGAAAGTTGTTGAACACCTAAACAAAAGCAAACTCTTGATTGACAAACAGTATGGCTTGAGCTCTTCTAGACCCAGTGCTGATGTTCTGTTATCACACATAAAATGAGTGAAGCACTTGATAATAAAATTATCTTGTGAGTGATTGCCCTAGATATCTCAAAGGCCATTGACAAGGTCTGGCACAGGGGATTGTTACACAAACTGGTGAGCTAAGGAATCTCTGTAAGAGTCCTGTCAGGTAAGTCTATGAAAGTCATCGTTAATGGCCAATCGTCTGAGGTACATGAGATCAATAGTGGTGTCCTCCAAGGCTCTCTTCTCAATCCTACTCTCTTTCTACTTTATATTAATACTCTTAGACTCTTAGTAAATATGTATGCAGATAATATCACAGTATATAGGTGCACCTCCAAATATTTTGGTAATGAGTGCCTGGCAGCTGATCTCTGTTCTGACCTAACTCTCACTGCTCAATGTGGAAAATAAAGGCTGGTATCATTCAATCCATCCAAAACTAAGCTAGTAACATTTCATCTCCACTGAGCAGACTCTAAACCTGCACTAATTGCGATACGTACGCATACACTAAAAAAAGGTTCTTGATCCAAACACTGGGTTTAAAGCTTACACTCAACTTCAAATAGAACATGTGTTCCTTGTAACACTCCAAAAAAGAAAATTACCTGAATTGGGGTCTGAAGTTAGCTTCAGGACAGACTATATATTACTGGTTTTGAAAATTGTGTATTTCTTTTTTATTTGAATCATTTTATTTCAAGGAAGGAAATAAAGCCACTAAAACACAAAGGATTACTGAGTGTGAGAGAATCAGAAAAATAAACACTATTAAAGAGAATAATAAAAGAATAGGAATTAAGACTGAAGATAATGATTGACATTGTATTTAAATTTTTGAAAATCAAAGTTTACTGGGAAGTAAGAAACCACAAGTGAGAATTGTGACTGAAGAATCTGTTAGCATAGAACTTAGTTACATCTAGCCATTCCAACTGTAAAATGTGATCTTGCACCAATCTAGTACTGCAATTAAATTAATAGTGTCTATGTACTATAGAGGAAAGTTCATCAGAACAATTGCCATGAAAGTATTTATAGAAGATGCACAGAGAAGCTATGTTATGTTGGTGGGAAAGTGACTGAAACCAAAACACTAGGTCATGACCAGTAACATTGCAGATTCTTCTTTGGATTTTATCAAGAATCTCTAACTATATAGCAGAAGCACCAGACCAGATGTGGCTGCAATATTCAAAGCAAGGATGAATGATCAACTTATATATGTGCAAGATAGATTCTGACAAGAAAAATTATCTAGCATGACACAGTGAACCCACTTTCCTAGCAGCAGACCTAGCAATTGATTCAATATAATCTTTCCCCTTCATGCAAACATTAGCCCAAGAATGTGCAATGAGTCACTCTCCTGGAGGTTAGCATCAGCCATGTTGAGGGAAGGTAAAACGGTTTTCCCACCAAGAAACATTCTGTTGGGAGCAAATCTGGAAGTAACCCAAACAAGAATTGAAAGACATCTGCAGCTTGTACAGATTTCGCACTTGGTGCAATTAGCTTGTTCATTTGAAAAATTACTGTTTTCTTGATCTTGTGCAATAAGCTTGATCACTTTCAACCTTCCCAAAAACCAATTCTTTACCTACAAATCATCTTCCATACTGTTTCACAATGCTTTAATGATGTAATCCATTACTGCTTCCTGCAACTTGGTCAGACAATCTTGATAGTCAGAATTTTGGGATTTGAAATTGATGCCTTAAAAGTTGGTAGGTCTCATAATTTCATAGTTGAAATTGCTAGTTGTAACCGTAAGTTCAATGCTAATAGTTTTTTTGTCTCATATGTCTTGTTTGTGGAACTCTCTTCCAGCTTTTCAGCTTCCTGTCACCTACAATCGTCCAAAATTTAAATAGAACATCATTTTTAATCTTCTGTCACCTTAAATCCATTTTGTTTATTGTCCTCTCAACAATAATTTTTTTTTCAGTTTCTTTGACTCAGTAACCCCTTGCATCTAAGTGGCTTTATTGCCTTGCTTGTGGTGAAATGATCAGAAGAAAATTTCTGATTTTGATTCTTTCGTTGATCCATTTGAAAGTACAATTTTTTTTGAGAACTATTCATCTTAATAAAGAAGTTTTAATTAGAAATAGATTGCTTTTCAATCCTTTGTCATGCATTTTGTAAATCCCTTTAATTCCTCATTTGCCATCTTTATGTATGAATTTGAAGTTTAATAGAAAAGCTACAATGCAAGTTGGTCGCCAAATTAACTCTTTAGGATTAAATTTACTCTTTAAGAGATGAAATAAAAAAAAAGTTAAAAAATCTGATAGTTAAAAGTAAAATATGTTTTAATGTTTAAATTTTGATGAAATATCTTAGTTTTGGGAAAAGTGATGATTGGCTATGAAAACTAAAATAATTAAATAAAGTACACAATGTAAATAATTTAAGTGTTCATAATGTTATGGAAGCAGCTTGGTGTCAAATAACAGATTTTTAGCTACAATTGTAGATTGACTTCAAATTGTTGTATCCAAAGAGAACTGCAGATGTAATTCAAGAAACTTGACTTTTATCAGAAGACCTAAGTAGATCTATTTTCATAGCACTGCCTGAGAAGTCAGGTGCAAACAATCAGCTTAATGAGCCACATAACAAAACTTATCCGAATTCTGAAGAATAGATCTTACAGCAGAATCAGACTAGAAAAAAAACAAGAACAGTGTGTGTTCATTGAAGACACTGGAACAAAGAATGTGATTTTTATGCCCAGAAGAATAACAGAAAGAGCAATACGAATGCAGAAGGATGTGCACCTGTGTTTAATAGATTATGCAATTTGGTAAAGTATGTCTCAAAGAATGGTTGTAACTTCTAGGTCACCATGACATATTTGGGAAGGATATTAAAATAATCCAGAACCTATACTGGCAGCAAACCACATACATACAGATAGAAAACAAATTCAGTAAATATACAAAAATAGAAAGGGGTATAAGACAAGGACGTCTCTTCTCATCAGACTTATTCAACCTATACAGTGAGGTGATTCTGAGAGAATTAGAAGCTCCTACCATTCATTATTATTGGCCACAATCTTAACAACATAAGATATAAAGATGACAGTATTGATAGTACATATGGAAAGGAAACTACAAGAACTCCTACAGGAGATAGTGAAGGAAAGCAAAAAAGGACTAAACATCCATAGTAAGAAGATATAATACATTTTTGTTAGAAAAAGGAATAGCCCAACATGCAAATTACAAATTGGAGATACTAAAATCAAATAATTTTAACAATTTAAATATCTGGTAAGTGTTTTAACAGAGAAAGGAACATGCACTACGGAAATCTAAAGATGCATTGGAATAGCGAAAGAAGCCTTCCAAAAGCTAAGCAAAGTATTAAGAAATAGAAAAATTTCATTAGAAACAAAGAAAAGAGTATTGAAGTTATGGAATATCAGTTTTTCTATGTGGCAGTGAACACTAGACAATCTCCTCATAGATGAAGAAGGGATTTGAAGCAAAAGAAATGTGGTTCTACAGAAGGATGTTGAGAATATAATGGACCGAACATGTGAGCAACGATGTTGTTTTAATGAAAACAGACCTAAAAAGGACACTTATACTTATCATGAAGGGATAGTTGAAATTTCTAGGTTACATAATGAGGAAAGAGAGCTTAGAAAATCTGACACTCATGGGAAAGATTGATGGCAAGATGGATAGAGAAAAACAACGCATAACCTAGCGAGCCTGAGTAAATGGATGGCAGAGCAAGGTTTAGGAAACATAGCAAAAATATAAAATTTATTAAAAACTATAAAGGACAGGAAATTATGGAGAGTCATGATCACCTTACATACTGAAGGAATATGGCACATAGAAGAATAATAATACAATATTTGAAATGGAAACCTTGCAGTCACTTATTTATTAATGAAACCAATTTTGTGCTTCTCAATAAAAGTACATTTCTAAATTATTGAGTATCTTAATGATACATT
>OZ038498.1:41459817-41557317 GCA_964036315.1 Acanthosepion esculentum | reverse complement strand
TCATACCTGGTACAAGTTAGTGTGTGAAAAATACTTTTTGTACATGTACCATTAAATAAAGATTGATCAAAGAATGTTTGAAAGCTTTTTGTTTTTTTTCCAATTAAATGGAAAGAAACCGCCATCATCTTCATTCATTGCAAGGACAAAAAGTACAATATGTATCATCATAATAGCAAATTTGAAGGAACTGAATTCATTTCTGTACTTAAAAAAAAATCAACTAATTTTTTATCCTTTGATTAAATATAAATGAGTAAACCAATGATCAGCCATTTTAATGTAAAAAATGATAAGGTGTGTGTGTGTGTGTGTGTGTGTGTGTGTATATATATATATATATATATATATATATATATATATATATACACACACACACACACACACACCATTAAAACCAAATTTGGAGGCTTGCAGCTCAATAAGACTAGTTCCTGTACAATCACCAAAGTTGAGCCTGGTCAGTATCTAGATAGGTGACCACTTGGGGATACCAGGTGCCTTAAGCTTAAATGTGCTGGTGATGTAATGTATAAAGGCTTGGAATTGTTAATCAAAGAACTGACTTCCAATTCCAGTTGGATTCGTTATATTCACATACGTGCAAATATATGTGGGAAAGATATGAATCCACCTCTTCTCCCCCAAGCTATGGGTTAATTAGACTTGTATCACAAAGTCATTACTGCAAAAAAAAAAAAAAATTTCTGAAAATCTACAAATATTTTTTGGGTTTAAATAACCTGCAAAAGGTTGATAAGCCATAACAAAACAAATCAATTTCTCATGCAGTAAAAATACTAATAAAGTTCTCCCCCCTCCTCCGAAAAAAATGATGTGCAAAATATTTAGATTTCAGTATTAAATAACACATAGAAGTTGATATGCTACTAAACCAAAACTAACAACCAATCCAATTTAGATAAATAAAAGAAATCAGTGGTGATAATATAAAAATATGGAATAAAATCAAATACAAATTTCTTTTCTTCTTTGAGAAAGTTTAGTTCATCATAAATTATTTTATTGACTTCATCAGAAAGGAAACATTTTCCAGTATATGATTGTACAAATCAAAAATTTTAGCTCTAATCAAGCACTGAACAGTTTCTATTGGCATTTTTGCCATTAAGTTAATAGCAAATCCATCAAATAGAATACAACGGTTTATGGAAATGTCAGTTTATGATTAAAACAGCATTTTTTTTACTTTTTAAATATCAAAACACCAATCCAAACACTAATAAAAAAAAAAGAATGGTAAAAATTACCTGCTTTTCCTTGAGTTATGACAGCTAAAGTTCATAAATTCTGCAGTTTATATTTTTACAGGTAATTGCTCATTTAGGTTGTTTGATTTTTTTTTTTTTTTTTTTTTTTTCCCCCCCTCTTGTGTCTGTGTTTTTGAAATTGAATTGTATAATTTCTCCCAGTGATAATATTTTCTGCAATATTAAAAAAATTGTGCTGATTGCTTAAAAAAAATTTTCTCTGGAGGATTGTAAATTTTACGAATAATGTCCACAGATGGGTAACTCTGCACTGATTTTGCTATCCCTTGGATGTGACGTATTTATTTACATAATTTAGCAGGGTTTATAAAATATGAAACTTGCTAACAATGATTAAGATATCATTCAGAGTGTCTGTGAATGCGTCCCAGTTTGAAATATAATGAAATAGTGGATATATAAGAGGTTGTTGTCCAAGGCTCCAAGTTATTGTTATTTATCAAGCATTGTTAATTTCTTGTTAGTGTAACTACATCTGAAGGCTTAGATAGTTAATCCAGTGTTCAGAGTAACTGAAATACAGGATGAAAAGATATCAACTATAAAAAAATAGTCCAGTGATTGTGATATCTTGTCACGGTATGAATCACTATGATTAAGTTGAAATTTAACTGCTGTTGACTGCTTGCTGATAAGGACACATGATCAACTTGCATCAGAAACACTCGACTACCAATGATGGACCATTGACTAATTTAGTATAATATCAGTATGTACTAATGATGCTCTGGGATTAATTTGATGATAGATCTACAAATGTCATTGGGATAATGGACAGTTTTTCTGACCATCAATCAATCATGTTGGTATTCATTTGATAGGTGTCTGATTCAAAAATGCTAATTTTCTCATCTTTCAGGAACTTGGCATACAATCTAATAAATGTCATCTTCATAAGTAAAATCACATGTTGGTTAAAATAATCAGAATTGGTATTTTGTTATTTGCATGATTAATTAAAGTGACATTTTCTCACTGCATTGAATTTGATAGATTTTTTGCTGCGTATCATAAAAATGCCAGCAAAACTGGCAGACAAAAGAAACATTTTGCTGCCGAGTAATTAATGTGTTCGAAAATTTCTGTGAACAAATAGGCTTAGAAGATGGCAGTAATTAACATGGATTTCAGATTTTGATGAATTCAAAGTTCTGGTTAGATTTCTTTCTTTTTTTTCTTTTCTTTTTGTACTGCTTGGAAGTTATTTTCATTTTCAGCAGATATTTTTTTTTTCCTTTTTCCACTTTCTTCCAATCCAACCCTCAACATTGTTCTTCTGGAGCCATCAGGGTTGTAAGCCTGAGTATACTGATTTTGTGAATATTTTCTACAATTATCAGTCATATTTTTAGAATTGTTTTTCTCTATCTTGCGTGTGAGATGAAAGCAAAAACAGATTTATAAATATCACATGTATGTGATTTGTATGCCAATATGGACAAGCGATACATATTGTTGTCACTGCAATAAGGAAATTACAAAAGGCAAGATTATTCACTCATTAATAACAAGAACATATTAAAGATAATTTGTATTGAGAGAGAGCATGTGGAAAGTTGGATTCATGCCTTTCTGAAGGTCATTGGATCAAAATGAATGTAAACAGCCTTAAGAACTTGAATTCAGTTCACTGATTTCATGTTTGGGATTCATAACTGTTATATGCTTCTCCCCCTTGTCACTTTCTATCACTCTCCTCTCCATTTCCCTCTTCTCTCCTCTCCATTTCCCACTTCTTTCCTCTCCATTTCCCTCTTCTTTCCCCTCTCTCCTCTCCTCCTCTCTCCTCTCCTCCTCTCTCCTCTCCTCCTCTCCTCCTCTCCTCCTCTCTCCTCTCCTCCTCTCTCCTCTCCTCCTCTCTCCTCTCCTCCTCTCTCCTCTCCTCCTCTCCTCCCCTCCTCTTCCCTCTTCATTTCCCTCCCCTCTCCCCTCCCCTCTCAATTTCCCTCCCCTCTCCTCTCCATTTCCCTCTCCCCTCCTCTCCCCTCTCTTCTTCTCTCCTCTCCATTTCCCTCTCCTCTCCCCTCTCCTCTCCCCTCCATTATTTTCTCTTCCTTTATATATGCAAGATTTACTTGTGAGGTTGTCACTCTTTTATGCAAGTGCAATCTATTTCTTCCAGTCAACAATTCCTGTTTAATAGAATGCTATAGAATAAAAAAGCTCATTTCAGCCACTTTTCTTTTCATTAATGTTTCTCTCATTCAACTTAATTAAACCCATAATTTTTTTTCTGGTTGAGCAGAAATAATGCATCTCCCTAATAAAAGCATTCTCCATTTTTAATGTCAAGTTTATTCATAAACATTCTAATTAATATAATGAGAATAGGTTATGGTATGATGAAAATCATAATAAAAAAATTCTTATTTGACTTTCCTATACAGGCATTTATTGGTTTCAATATAATTTGCATTAATTAATGCACTGATAGTATATAAGTATTTTTTGGCTTTGGTTAAAAGGAAATTTATTCTTTTTTTCCCCCCACAAATACTTAATTTAAGGTTCTGGTCTTAAATTTGTTTTCACTACAAATTTCTCAAAATTTAATCTACATGTCCCCTAATATAATGAATGTATGAAACAGCTTCTCTTTCAGTTTTCTAGAAAAATTGTCATATAAAAAATCCCTGTTATTTGCCCACCTAGTTTCACATATACCTAGAATTTTACCTCCCTGCCCCCAAAAGTAAAAAAAAAAGATAAAGGTTATTCAATAAAACCACTTTCAGCCTTAAGAACATCTTTTATGTGGCCTTGGAAGTGACTGCATGCTTGGATTAAAGTGTTCGGGTTTATAACATCTATGATGGCAGCCTTTGTATTATGGAGCTTCTTGTTAGTCACCCTGTCAACAATACCTCAGATATAGTATCAAGAGGGATATCACTATGTTAAGGCTGGCATGATTATGAAAATTCTTGGACAGCCTCAGTACTATGGACCATGTCAGAGAGAGTGAGATCCTGCTGGAACAATACAATCATCCTATTGAATCAAGTAGTCAGGGCTTAATCCCTATGTCTAATACCTTTATGTAGGTGGTGGTATTGACTTTGAGCTGTATGACATGTGATCAACCTTGTTCATCACAATTCTCTATGGGGTCTGCACAAAGTCACCCGTTGTTATTCTAGTTAACTTTCCACTTTAAAGAAACTAGTTGTCCCTGGCTTTCTGTGGTTGGTAGCTGATGCTATGAGGACAGTGTGACTGTTCATTTCTTGGCTCATATCAGAATCTGTTATATTAATGCTCTTGATACATCAGAAAAAGATTTTGTAATATTATGCTTGGTCTTTTTCCACTAAAAATGTGTAAGACCATCATGCAAGGCACCGTTCAAGGTAGATGTAGGAGAGGATGCCAACGCAAAAACTGGTTGGACAATGTCAAACAATGGAGAAGTATGACTATACCGGAATTATTGATGGCTGCTATTGATAGACCATTATGTAGGAGATTCAGTTTGGCTTCTGCATTCAGATTCCCCCTATGATTATAAAAGTCAAGGGGATGATGATGATATTAGAAATTTGTATTGCATTTTAAGTCTTTTGAAATTCACAAACCTTTTAGCTTTCTGACATTAGAAGTATGTTGTGTTTGCAATTTTAATAAATATTTTTTTTTGTTTACCACTATTTTACCTCAGTAAATTTAAAAAAAATTTAAATGAAACTCAATAATAAAGATTAATTTTGTTTATAAAATAAAATTTTCCCCAAGTTCTTCACTTATGTGAAGGGGTTATCAGAGAAAATACAAAGGATCTGTGGTTCATATAACATCAGGACAACCTTCAAAAGCTGGACGACACTTTGCAAATATCTCTCCTGAGTAAGACCTCCCCATAGAGGAGAACATGACTAAAGGCTGTGTGCACGCCATCATGTGCAGCTGCGAAAAGAAATATAAAGGGGAGACAGGCTGCTTGCTTAAGGTAAGGCTTCAAGAACACCAAAAAGCTGTAACATGTGGGGAAGTAGAAAATCAGGCGTGGCTGAACACATATGGAGAGAAAAGGGAGATCACTACCCCCTGTGGGATCAGGTAGAAATCATAGACAACATCATTGGAAAATTCATAAACTTAAGGAATCAGCACATATGCGAGGCCACAAAAATCTCCTGAGCTGACCAAGCATAAAAATGAATACAATATGGGAACCAGTAATAAGGAGTGCCAGAGGAAAGCAATAATAACAACGAAAATTGCAATATGAGCTCTGGTAAAAAACATGCAATGATAACAGCAAAAAATTGCAATATGAGCACTGGTAAAAAAAATATTGCTGAGGACATTAGGTTTATAATACCCAGAAATTTATCCACTGTGCCATGTGTCCTTAAGGACATCTGTGTATGAAGGCATTAGTTAGATCCAGTGATAGGACCCAGAGAGTTCAATACCTTGTTAAGGCAGGGGAGAACTTGGAGAGGGGAATTAACAGGAGATAACTAACATCCATTAGACATGGCACATGGAACTAGAACAGTATACCCCAGCGAGTGAAATAAAGGGTTCGATATTCCAACCACCTGAAGAAGGCTGGAGCGTACAACATCCGAAACGTTGTGATAAATATGGAAACAAAGATGAGGACAATAGTCCGAATAATGTAAATAGTGTACGTAATACCTCATCTCAGAAATATAGACAGATACTGAAGGTTTTTTTATATATAGAAAATAACTACTTTTTAGTATTTTTTTAAAATTTTTGCTGGCATGTGTAAAAAAAAAAAAAAAAGTATACGCTTAACATAAAATTATCAGACTGATTTTTAAATTCCATCCATGACTTTTACATTCACTTTACACTAATACCTTTGGGAAAAGCAAACTGGTCTCTCTTCTACAATAGAAGTTTTTACAGACAAAAACTGATATAAAACAATGCAATACTTTTAAATCTAAATAAGTGCAAAAGATGCCTTCCAAAAATTAAGCAAAGTATTAAGAAACAGAAAAAAGTGTATTGATCTGTTATGTAATATCTGTTTGTTTACATGGCAGTGAATCTCCTCACCGATGAAGAGACATGAAGCAACAGAAATGAAGTTCTACAGAAGGATGCTAAGAATACCATGGACTGAATGTGAGCAGTGATGAAGTTTAAGAGAAAGTGGAAACAAAAAGGACACTTATACTTAGCATCAAAAAGAGATACTTGAAAATTCTTGGGCACATAATAAGGAAAAAGGGCTTGAAAAATTTGAAACTCACAGGACATAGTGAATGAAAGAGAGAAAGAGGAAAACAACACATAACCTACCTAGCAACCTTGAGTAAATGAATGGCAAAGCAAGTTTTAGGAGAGATAAAAGACAAAATTTATTAAAAGCTACAAAGTGCAGGAAATTGTGGAGAGCCGTGATTTCTATGTCATGAAGGGACACAGCATATAGAAGAAAAAGAATGGCCTTATTCCAGGTTTTTCCTCTCACCATCATTTTTGTTTTTAATTGATTTTAAATTTTGTCCTTCCTAAGATGTTTGTTGCACCTGTTCACACAATACAGCAAGAGTTGTAGGTGGGCTAACTGAATGATTTCGGTGTCATTGCATCATGTTCCATACATATTCAATGAAGAACAGGTCTGGTAATTGTACCAATAAGGGAAGCATATTGTAGAGATAATACATGACAAATAGTATCTTGTAATTTTATGCTTTTTGCGCATGTTGACAATACGAGTGTTTTAGGTAGGCTAACTGAACGAGTTAGGTGTCATTCCATCATGTTACATATATATTCAGCGGGGAACAAATCTAGCAGATGTACTCGTCAAAGCATGATAACACTCAACAAAATTGATGGCAACAGATCAAACAGAGAAAGAGTTGGATTCATGGATTTTCTTAAGGCGTTAATGCAAAAGTGATGTAAGCAGTCTCTAAAATTTGAACCATTTTCAGTGATGATTATATTTTGGATGCTGAAAATCTTGTCATTTGTTAACATTTCTGTCTTGATATTTGTTTGAGATTTTAATAAATTGATGTTCTTCCTCTCCCCCCTACCTATGTGGTTAGTAGATTTGGTGCTGGTTTCTCTGTTTCATTTTATGAAGTACTAAAATAACTTTGTCAGTTAAGTGAAGTTAAGCCTTGTCATTGAGATGGGAAATCATTTAGAACACTTTTAGGTTGCTAGGAAACAATCTTTGTATGGTGTTTGTTCAGACCAATGTTTCAATCACATAACCTGCACAGGTTTGGAGGGTACACAGCTGAAACAGTGTGGAAAACAAACAGTAGAAACAAGGAATCAGACCATACAAACCATGTATCATGATGAAAATGAATTCTGTGGAAATCTATTCACAGGTATAAAGAGCTTTTTGTTGGTTTAACTTAAAGAACTGGAAAATAAACAGATGTCTTAATGATTGTGTGATTTGATTGTTTAATGACATATCAACTTCTTATGGGTCATTTAATGACAAAATTTAATATTCTTGGAAGCTTTGAACTAATGAAAATATGTCATTTTGCTTCCACAATTTTATACATGGAAGATAATAGTTTTTGTGTATATACATGTTTGTGTGGACATAATTACTGGAGGTGGTGATATATGTGTTTTATGTTAGAGTTTTGTTGATGCTAGAGTTTGAAATACAGTTTGATTTAAGAAATTGTAGGCTATTATATGGATTAATATCATGAAAGAGTTATGTTAGTTATTTGGTGACATATCAATACCTCTATGGGTTATTTAATGCTGAAATCTTAATTTGAACTATTTTATAGCTTCAATTAAATATGTTTTGAATGCAGCAGTATGCCTTCAACTCCAGATAAATATGTATTGTTGGTCCTTTTTTATATAAAAATGTATTGCTGATATTTTTGCTATAAAAACGTATTTTTATACTTTCATAGTGTTTTGTTTTGGGGGGGTTCACTATTTGCCTATAGCTGGGACTAACAGGTGCTACGACCCCAGGTTAGGGTGGACCTAAGAACAACAGCAATTAAGAGGTGGTTCCACACTGCTCAAAACCTCCAATATCCAGATCAGAGGTCTTGCTGCTGGATGTAGTTTATCATCTGTTGTAACCTAGGGAACCTTAGTGAACAGAATAATCAAATGAAGGTTGGTAGTGAATGATAATACTTAGGACACAAACAACACATAAGATTCACCAGTGGAGTGTTGAAGTAGTCAAGTGAATTCCACAATGAATTTCCAACTGCAGACCAACATACAGTATTTACTACTGTATTTATACGAATGGGGACATACCCATTATCATCCATGGTCATGCTACAATATTGTCATGCCTCAGGACTTCTTAATGACTGAGAAATAAACATTTTGCTAAGAGAAGTAGCTTTCAGTTTAAGTATTGAACTAATGAGGCCTGTTAACAGATTTGCTGATGGGAATAAAGCATGGATAAACATTTAATCATTACACTAATTTTCATAATATCGATGCTCCCTAAAATTATCCAAAGATATAGATAACTCTTCTAATTGGAGGTGGGCGATCATGGCTCTCCACAACTTTCTGTTCTTTGTAGCTCTTACTCAGTTTGTCTTTTTGCCATCTCTCTTAATTTCTGTTCTGTCAATCGTTTATCCAAGCTTGTCAGGTAGGTTATTTACTGCTTTGCTTTGTCCTTTTCTTTCACTGTGTCCTGCGAGTGTCAAATTCTTCAAGTTCTCTTTTCTCATTATGTATCCAAGAAATTTCAATTCTCTCTCTCCAATTCAAAATATAAATGTCTTTTTTAATTTTTGTCCTTGTAAAATGCATCATTGTCCAACTTGTTATCAAAAGCTCAATTTTTATTTATATTTTTTTTGACTTTTCAAAAAATGTGTTAGAAAATTTGGGTGGGTGAAAGAAAGAAAATGAAATATTGAAGAAGCAAGAACAATGAAAAACAAGAGGAAGATTTCCTTGAAAATTTGAGATTGGTAGGCGGCAGGTTCCAAATCTCATTCATGGAAATTTGAGATGATATTTAAGTTTTTTTGCAAAAAAAGAAGATAGGATCTTCTGTAGAAAATTGACAGGACCATGAGAAGTACTTGCTGGCACTAATAGAGCATTCCTCAATTTAGGCAAAATTCAAAGAACAATGGGTTTTTTCCTGCTGAGTTCTTGCATTCCCGCTCTAGTGGTTTGCAGACTTTGATGTAAGAAGCATGGTAGATAAAGAACAATGGTTGAATTGGAGATTTTTTTTTCCAGTTTGGTTATCACAATTCATCCTTGATTTAAAACCACATGAAAAGAGAGAATACAATGTGTATATATGAGCATCTTCTCATATTACACATATGTATATGTGATATCATTTATATTTTATGGCCTTGTCAAGATACATGTACAATATTCTACTCACACATCAATATGCACTATATATATATATATATATATATATATATATATATATATATATATATATATATATATATATAATGCCATATTTATGGGTTAAAGTGTTCAATATCAGGGATGGCGTATATGTAAATACTAAAATGCACACTGAGATCAACACGTTTTGGCCCAAAGATTGTGTTCAAGCATGAAACAAACTGTCGCTACTCAGTGTTGACTTTTTGTATTCCATGAACATGGTTAATGTTAACCTCCAGGCCAGTGATCAATTGCACTTTCTTGGGCTAATGTTTTCCACTGACATGAAGTGGAAAGATTATATTGAATCAGTTGCTAGGTCTGCTGCGAGGAAAGTTGGTTCACTATCTCATGCTAGACAACCTTTCTTGTCAGATTTTATCTTAGATAATTATGTCTAACATTTGTCCATGCATTGAATATTTCTGCCATGTCTGGTCTGTTGCTTCTATGAATTTAGAGATTCTTCATAAAATACAAAGAATCTGCATAGTTATTGGTCCTGACCTAGTATCTCAGCTTCAGTCACTTTCCCGCCACTGTAATAGAGCTTCCCTGTGTATTTCTATAAATATCTTCATGGTAATTGTTCTGATGAATTTTCTGCTATGATACCTAGACTTTATGAATTTAAGCAAAATACTAGATTGGTGGCGATGTCTCATGATTTTACAGATGAAATGGCTAGATGTAACTGTAAGTTCTATGCCAATAGTTTCTTCTCTTGCACTTCTTACTTGTTGACCTCTTCTGACTTCTTGCTTTCCAGTTGACTTTGATCTTCAAAAATTTAAATACAATGTGAATTGTTATCTTCTGTCTTCTTCTGTCCTTTTCTTTTATTGTTCTCTCTCCTTAATAACCTTTTTCTTATATTCTCTTACACTCAGTCCGCCCTTGTGTCTTAGCAGTTTTATTACCTTGCTTGGGGTGAAATGATTAAAGAAAAATTACATAATAAAATATAGTTTAAAGGTGTACTATATTTGTGGGTTAAAGTGCTCAATATCAGAGCATATGTAAATATAAAAGTGGACATTGATGTCAACACCTAGTGGTGACAATCTGTTTCATGCTTATGCTTAATCATCAGGCCATATGCACTGTGTTTATAATCTATAACAAATAAAAACAAACAACACAGTAAACAGCCAAAAATCTGGATCCACAATTATTTCCACCCAATAGCCCCTAGAATAATTCAAAATATAACCATTACAACAATACAGTAGACTACCCAAAATGCATCAGTGACTGTATAGTTGAGCCAAAAAAATATATGGTCTGATAATTGCTTATAAGCATGAAACAGACTGTTGCCTCTGGGTGTTGACTTCCATGTCTACTTATATATATTGTGCATCTGCAGGGTGCGATGGGTAAATTGTCGCAATTTTATATTTTTAATTTTGCACATTGTTTTTTATTTTGTTGACTGCACAGTATAGTAGGGTTAGTTGGGCACCATCTGTGAGTAAAAACACTATGATGTAATTCACTACACCAGATATTTTGAAACAGCATGCTGTACTGCTTGGCATTCATGCCAGAAGCTCCAATATGAACATTTTGGAATGTTTGGTTGTCAATCTGAGGACAATGCAGAGGATTCAGAAAGAGTTGGATGAGTCTAATGGTGATTATGAAGGCACATCAGCTCAGAAAAGTCACTCTGATAAGAAAGAACTTGTGTATTTGTTGTTGAGGGCCTCAGACTCAACATGGAGGTCTTTGTGCCTTGAGGAGGTATAGCTGTCTTGGGTCAAATGGGTGGCTGCTGGAAGACCCTATGTCTAGCAACAGGACTCTGTTCCATACCACACAAGCAGGAGAAGCCAGTTATGACTGGCAGACAATTTCTGCAACTACATCATCCCTTAGATCCAGCCACCTAACTCCCCAGACTGTAACACCCTTGATTATTATGTGTGGGGGTGGAGTTGAGTGAGAGACCAACAAGACTCCTTGTAACATGAAAGATGAACTGAAGGCAAGAATTATGGCAGCATTCACCAACTTAAACAAGGAGACTGTCCAGAAGTGTTGCAGGAGGTTCTGAAGTTGTCTGGAGGCTGTGGTTGAAGCCAATGATTTTATTGAATAAATTTACTCTTTAGTATTTGAAGATATTTTTGTGTGATTTTTGGTAAAATGAGATGTAAGTGTTATTTTCATTTTTGCATAATTTAGACAACAATTTACCAATCCTACCCTGTATGTATACATGTATAAATTTTTACATTGTATATTTAGGCAGTAATCCTTCATTTTAGACATGTTTACACAATGAACAAGGAATGTATACTAACCTTTTTTTCTAAGTTTCTCCTGATGTTAGATAAGTCATTTGATGCTAAGTGGAAACTTGTAAATTAACTTGTCAGAATTGTATCTAATGTTATGAGTACTTTCATCCTTCATTGGTCATTTAAAAAAAAAATGGTAGAAATTGAGAAGTAGTTGTTGACAGCTGAGTTTGGGATAGTGTAGTGTCATTGACTAAAATTGTCTGATAATTCAAAGGCATTTTATTGTCTGCACACCAGGATTAAAACAATATACACAAATTATTTCCATGAAATATATAAGATTTTTGTTTTATTTACCCATTTTTTCTTAGTGTTTATTTTTTTCAAAATGGGTGACTGTTTTTTAATAGCATTCCCAAAACCTATTGTTCTTTACACATTCAGTCTGCTGACAGTTCAAAATAATTTCATTTCTTTTATTTATTAGATTATCCACAAATATTTATTATTCATTCATTCAAAAAAGGAATATTATTTATAAATAAATGGAATTAAATTATTTTAAACTGTCAGTACAATGATGCATTCCATTTACACAAACAAACAAAAAATGATAGATCTCTGAATACAATTTAAAATAGTTGCCATTTTGAAAAATTGTTAAGCATGAAACAACTGTGTAAATGGCTAAATAAAACAAAAATTTTATATGTCTTAAAAAGCTATTTTAAAAGAATTTAAAATAGAACACACTCATATATGAAAGAAAAGGAATATGTAAATATGTAGGATTGTCTATTTTTGTTACCTTCAATGTCTTAAAAACTATTAATAGCAATTGAAAATGTAACACGTGATTGAAAATATATTTTCTTTTCTGTTCTATGACATAAAATCTTGTGACAGTGAAGATGAATATATTTTAATCAGGAATTCCAAAGTAATATATTTTTCTAACATTTACATTGGATAATAAAACTGGCATTTTATGTTGCATGTCAAAAAGAACAAAAAGCTTTAACTTTGGTCGCAAATTGGGTTCAAAATAGATACTGAGTTGAAAGCTGATGACATCAGGAAGGTCATTGATGAAAATTGGGAACAATGTAGGTCCAAGGATAGAGCTCTGGGTGACACTGAGGCAAAAAGATCCATAAGAGTAGCCATTCAAGACCACCTTTCATTTTGTAATTTAATAAGAAAGATTTGAATCATCAAAAATTCATCCAGAAATACCATGACCTTTCAATTTGGGAAAATGATCAGCTTACCAAACCCTGTCAAATGCCATCATGATATCAAAATCAACAGTTCAAGCTTCACCATCCTTATCTAAAACTTGAGGCTCTTTCAGCATTAACCATTTAACATAGCAGTTGATCCCAAGAAACAAAAGCCATATTCAGTCAGTTATGTGCCTTGCATGATATATACTTAGGCAATCATGTATCTTTTGATACATGACTAACGAGTCAGATTTTTTGCAGTAGGTTTCCATTTCTTTCTGTGGTAGACCAGTTGCCATTCAAGGTTGTAGAACCAGTCTGTCTTGCTATTTTCCCATAGCTGGGGGGAGAAGAAGAGGCTTCATACTTTTCCCAAGAGTATTAGCACATAAGTGAATGTAGTGGATTCAACTGGAATTCAAACTCGGCACTCCGACTCCTCAATCTGAACTGCTATCCATTACTCTACCGTGCCTCCTCTAAAAGTCATATTACTTTTCTGAAAAAAGACCCTGTGAGGTGAGATAAACAAATTTGAATTTGATTAGAACCTCTAGTATTTTGCAAAAAAAAAGGTAGTCTAATAGGTTCATAGAAGGACCAGATGGTTCACTGAAGTTCTTAAAGACTGGAACTAAAGAAGGTAATTTCCAACAAGCAGGAAGCAAAAAGCAAAACATTTATTATACAGTTTAGGAAGAACAGTTCAGGAGCCTATTTCTTAACTATTGCAGAGATAGCACCGAATTGACATGCTTAATAGACATCCAGTTTAGATATGATAGCAGAAACCATGGCTGGATGTATATGCATATCACATAGTAGACTCGGTTCTAAGTGGAAAGTTGGGCAAAGAAACTCCAGAAGATTCAAGAGTAGAATTGGAAGAGAATTTACAAGCATGACATTCTTCTTTATCAAGAGAAGATATTAACACCTAAAACTGAGTGAAGAGAGGAAGGATAGAAAAAAAAAATACTATTATAGAGCTGTCAGTAGAAACAAGAACCAAACTTGTTAGAGACTATATTGTACCTCATTATGTCAGTGAATAATGACATAATCTCTTTGAGAACACATTTATAATTATTATGAGTGGACACAAGAGGCCCCTATTGTGACTGGAACAATCATGTTGGTACAGCCAGTAAAAGAGATTCACATATCATAGGATAATTGCTCAAATTGTTCAATGAGAACTCTTTTAAAAATGCATTATGGTTTTCTCACACACTGGACCAAATGATATCAACTGTCACTTCATTCTGTCCTTTCTGCCAAACAAAAATATCTTTTTTTTTTCTTGCTTTATACAAATATATTAACAAAACAGAAGTGCATACCTTCTAGTTTCCTCATGAACATTTTTTGCATATGCAATAGTTTTCCCCTAGTTTTTGCGTTTCAAACTCTGTTTTCTTAATAAACAAGACATTTTTGTCTGAAGACTGATATTGTTAGGTTTCTGCTGTAACAGAATTATTAGTAAAGAAAAATCTTGAAATATTTGTTATTTCAACAGTCATTAGCCATCTAATTTCAGATAAAAGATCAAAGTCTGTATTTTTTTGTATTTTTTTCAGTAAGGTCTTTTTTAAGCTTTTTGAAGGCTAAGTAAAATGTGCAGCTGGTACACTGAGACAAAAAAAATGATATACAACATTACAAAGTCTCTGGATTGTAATATATTGATGAGTTCTCATCAATAAAAATCATGTGAAAAATGTTGGATACTTTAATTTTGTTGTAGAATTTTTTCTCTTCATTTCTGTGCATCAGAAATGGCCAGGTTATGAAAACTGATTGTATGTGTATAGGAATTGCATTACAAATATTGTGACAAAACTTTTCTTAAACCTTAAATGTTAGGAAGAGTATAAATGAACATGCATATCAAACAAGTTAGAAAAAAATGAAAACTACTTTCTTAAAGGGTAGTTTCTATGTCTATTTTTGCTTTAATTTTATTCTTCTTCTGTGTGTCGTGTCTGTACAGGATGTGAAAAATCATGGTTCTCCACAACTTCCTGTCTATTGCCACTTTTAGAAATGCTTGTCTTTTGGCTATCTCTCCTAATTCCTGTTCTGCCAACCATTTACACAGGCTTTTTAGATAGGTTATTCACTGCTTGCCTCTGTCTCTCTTTCCTTTAACAAGTCCTGTGAGTGTGGAATTTTCCAAGCCCTCTTTCCTTAATGTTCCCGAGAAATTTCAATTGTCTCTTTTTTTGTCCTTTTTTGTTTCTATTTGCTCTAAAACTTTGTCATCATTCACATGTTCAATCCATGGTTTACAAAAACTATAACAATATTTATCTGTTTTGGATTATAAAAAAGAGAAAAAAGGGAAATAAAGCAATTGTGAGGTTCCTAAATTTATTACTTTTTAACAGTATTTCGAACTATTCTTTTCATCTTAGTTGATATAGATGCTGTTATAGAGACATTTTGTCCAAGTACACTCTGGTCATCATTGGCAGGGTTATTGGATGATATGGGATATTTGTTGATTATTGTGATATTTTGTCCCTGTTATTTTTGTTAATTCCTGTTGAATCTGTGCTTCACTGCCTGATCCAAGGATTGAACTCCTGACTACTAGATGACAGTAATATGTATAATCATACATCTTTCATCTGAAGAACATTAGTGGTGTGTTTTTCTTTTTAGCCTTTTATATTTAAAAAAATATAATTAACAAATATCTCCTATCAATCAATCAATAGACACCTGATGATGACCAGATTGACTTGGTAGAAACATTGTCTATAATAACATTGATATCGACCATGATGAGAACAACTGTTTGAAATAATGCAAGTATATTGACAATTATCTCTGATAGGAAATCGGATACAATTTGAAATGTTTCATGCAAAATGGAGTTGTGCATTCTCTGCACCAAATTGTCATCATTTCTTTTCTCTTTTCTTTGAAGAGAAGAAGTAAAAAATGTATACATTGCCAACATAATATTGTCTTTAGCTTGATCTTAAAGCTTTATTTGCAAGCAAATATTTAAGGAATTGATGTAGTCTCAAGAACACTAGTAAATAATGACCTCATTAATCCTAGAGTTGCCAATTAGTCATTTAGACAGGAAACCTCAATGAAATGATGCCTGTATCATTGGGAAAATTTTAAATCCTCTATTGATGATATCTACTGATCTCCAATGAAGCATCAATTGATGATACCTGCCATTTAAAGGTTAAAGGGATTAATGTCTGTCACTCTAATGTGCAATTAATTTATATAATTTTATGACAACAAAACCACTTCTGATGAATTCAGTTGAATAATCTCAGTGATAAAAAAATATATATATGTATAGTTTTCATATTTTAATGAAATATAATCTTGAGTGTTATAACTCCAAAGCGATTTCCTAAATTACATTCAAAATTAATGAAATGAGATCAAATTGTTTACCATTTGACTTTAGTACAGAAATCTGACTGGATATATAGGTAGTGTATCCATTATTAACACAGTGGAAACACTGAGCTAAGTTCAAATCCCCACCTAGTATTTTGCATTCACTTTTATACTCATGTCTATATCTTCTTCCTCTTCTACCAGCTATAGGTTAAATAGCAGGGTAGACAGAGTTCTCTAGACTTGAATAGCAACCAGTCTAAAAGAAGGAAAACCTAAACCAGGAAGGCAATGGGGAAACTACTCCACTATCTTTTCCAAGCTATCACATCAGGTTTGAGAGGATAAAGGAAAGGAATCTATATAGAGCCATGATCACCATGTTCTGAATGGACATGGCATTTAAAAAAAAAAAAGAAAAAGAAATTTACTTTATTGATCTGATAATACATAATCCCCAAATAACAATTTCTAAAGAGATTATAAAAAAAAGATAAGAAAAACAGGAAAGGGGAGAATTTTTTTTTCTGTGATTTTGATAATCTTTTTGGCTCTTGAAACTGAAATCATTATGTTATGTCAAAATTGGTTGTACAACTTTAGTTTCATTTCCAAATGTTACAAATCTATCAATAACCTTATGTACACAATTTTGTGAAAAAAAGACTTGCTTATTTCAAAATGTTTAATAAACATTATATTCAAGTTTTCCATGAACATAATTTAATAAGTTTATGAACTGGTGTTCAAAAGGTTTTCAGTTCAACAGTCAAACAAAAAGTTACTTTAACTCATTAATGTTCATCATGAAATCTGGTATTAATTATAAATTAAAAAAAGAAACAAATTTGGTATTATAGACTCATAAAAAAAATCTGTTATTTTTTATAAATTCATAATTTATAAAAAATCTAGTATTGATGATAGGTTTATAAAAAAAATCTGGTATTGATGATAGGTTTATAAACAAAATCTGGTATTTATTATAGGTTTATAAAAATTGGTATTTATTATAGGTTTATAAAAACTCTGGTATTGATTATAGGTTTATAAAAACTCTGGTATTGATTATAGGTTTATAAAAACTCTGGTATTGATTATAGGTTTATAAAAACTCTGGTATGGATTATAGGTTTATAAAAACTCTGGTATGGATTATAGGTTTATAAAAACTCTGGTATTGATTATAGGTTAATAAGAAATCTGGTATTTATTATAGGTTTATTAAAAAAACTTGTATTGATGATAGGTTTATAAAAAAACAATTATAGGTTTATAAAAACTCTGGTATTGATTATAGGTTAATAAGAAATCTGGTATTGATTATAGATTTTTTACCTATAACACATTAATACACGCTATCCCATTTTTGCCATGAGGGTAATTAATGGGTTACTATATTTGAATAATATTTTTTTAAAATCCTGCTGCAATTCTTCAAATTACACATTTTTATATAAGAGATTATTTACATTTGGATTAATTCTTCTGCCACGGATTAGAGTATCTGTGCATTCTGCTAATGATCAAAGTATAACTTCCCAGCACATCTGCTGAAGATCAGTGTAATATATGTGCAAAGTGTTACTCACATAGTATATATGTAGATATCAACTGCTGTTAATTTCTGTACATTGGAATTGGTAAAAGCAATGGAGAAAGGTGATATAAAGACGGAAAAGTAAGAATAAAGAAAGATAAAGAAAATTAGGGGAGGGAATGGGAGGGAGATGAAGAAAAAATATTGACAGATAAGTTTGTTCTCTTGAGTTTTATCACTCCTTTACTCCTTTAAAGTGGGTGAAGATTTAATATTTTTTCTTAAGATGCACACCTCACGGAAGAAAATAGGCAAATACTATATTAATATATAGATTAGATATTAAAATTTGAAGTTATACTTCGTTATTTAAAAAAAAAAATAATGCTTAAAGTATTCTCATCAATTATGACAAGTAAATTACTAAAACATAACAGAATCCAATTGATGTTGAAAGAAAGATATATTTGAATTCAATGTAACTATTTAGACTAGTGTTTCTCAACCATTTTCACTTCAGGGTGCACTTGTCAAATAACTAAAACTCTGGGGTGTACTTTAAATTTTAAGAAAGAAAAATGAGCCCTGAAATTTGAAAATAGGAAAATAATAAAGAAATCTCCTGAAATAAGCATTGAGAAACACTGATTTAGACATAAAGTCAACAGATGGAAATTAAATGGTCTTCATTTTAGTCATTATAAAGAAAATTCTTGTGCTTGTGTGAATATAATTCATTTGAAAATTTCTTCTCGTCTATGTCTATACAACAAAGTTAATCTCAAAAGAATTGCTTTAAAAATAAGTGAAATTGCCAGAAAGTGAAAAATATATCAATATGAAACTTATAAAATCTTAATGAAACAGAGATATCATTTTATGATTTTATTATATCCTAAAAGGCCTGATTTTCATTTAAAAATATAAAAATTTGATATTGAGGTATATTAATCTATTTTCTGTAGAAGTGTCAGGATCATGAATTAAGAAAAAGATAATGTACTTAAATAAATATTAAAACAGTAACTTTAGTTCTTACCAGAGAATTGAATAAATTACATCTAAAGATTAAACTTAACCATTTTTGCTTAACCTTGTGTTTTTTTCAAGACTATCATTTAAAAGCCATATACTAATGATGGCCTTGTTACATTTGCTTCATGTTATGTCAGTGATCAAATATCATTGGAGCCTGTCACATAAAATGACAAGACACAAGAGTTCCTTACCCTGTTGTTGAAAGTTTTGAAAAAGTGGGCAAATAGAAATAAATTTAAAGAATGGATCTGAAATATGTTTTAAAAAAAAACAAAAATTAAAACATTTGAGATATTCAGAAGGAACATTGCCTTCTTTCCAGTCAACTTAAACTCAAGAGTCACATGTTTCTATGGAAACTGTAGGTAAAATATTTAACATTTTTTTTTGTTGCAAATCTTGTCAGCTCGTTTTCCAATCTTTGATGAATTGAAAATGACAAACATTTTGAAGAAAATCATTTTTATTGGGTCTTTTTTTTTTCTCCTTACAAAACAAAAAGCTTACTATGACATTTTTGAAATTGTTGCTTTTAAAATTAAACAATATGGAGCTTGTTCTTTCAATTTGAATTGATGAATAGTTTAGTCATACATCAGTTTAATTTTGAGTGAAGCTAACCTTGTAATTAATTTTTATTAATATTATCATCATCTCTCATGCTTCTGTTCATATTTTATCTTCACATGAGAATAGACTATTCTCTAGAGAGAATTTACTTTGGAAACCCACAGAGGCCAAAACTGATAGAGGGTCTTCTTTTATAGAGGTAAGTACCAGAAATATCCTGTTACCTTTATGTAAATATCTGGATATCACTATTTACATTGTTCAGAGTGTTGTCCTCATCTTTATTGTCATATTCATGATGTTTTGGCTGTTGTATGCTCCTGCCATATTCAGGTGATATATGTTGGAATTTTGAACTGAACCTGAACATATATCACTTGAAGAAGGCATAAGCGTAAAATGGCCAAAACATTGTGAATATGACAAAGAGGAGGACAACAGTCTAAACAATGTAAATAGTATAAATAGTTACAATACCTCATCTCAGAAATATAGACAGATAACTGAATATCACTGTTCTATGTCTAATAGGGAGGTATTGTTTGGTGGTTAGATCCCCATTTAACAGGTAAGAAAGCAGGTGCAAGATAAATGCATTATCAATTAATTTTTAAAGATTTTGATTCCTATGTGTCAGAAAATAGCAATGAAGAGGTTCAGATCAAAAGTCTGAGGTCATAATTCCAAGGGCCATAAATTTGTCTTGCAAGTCCAATGTCAAAAATGCTGACGGGCATAAATCAAAAGGGTAAGAAATTTGTATTCACAACTACCTTCGTCACCTACAGGGAGCAATCACCTGTTGTCCAAACTATCATTCTTTTATTAGGGTAAGAAAGGCTGTGATTGGTCAAGGCTGGCAGGGAAGTGTTAAAAATTACCATATTTTGAGGCCTATTAAAGTTGACTCAACCTTGATTCTGATTTTCTTTTTTGAATGACAGCACGGAGAACACAAATTCTTTTTTGAGTTAAGATTTTTCTCCTTCATCACCGCACTATATAATGCTCCAGTATTGAATTTACTAAATAAAGCCATCACACAAGATTGGGTGACAGCAAGTCCCTAGCTTTCTTCATTATTCTTGCCAACCACAAAAATGCTGTGGTGTACACTTTCTCAATTTTTTCTTGGATTTCTATCTTTTCTTTAACTAGTTACACTGTTCTTTTATACAAGAATGCAACAAAATCTTTTTCCAAAACAAACTGAAAACACACTTCTCATTTTTGCCCTGGACCTTACATTTATTTATTTTCTTCACTCCTGTTCTAAATATTTGAGTGTCTTCTTTCAAGCAATGCATTTCTCAATTCTTTTTGCTATAAAAAGAAATAATGACTTCAGTTGCTGAGTTGAAACTTTCTGAAAACAGATGTTTTCTTTGATAGACATTTCATGTATTTTGACTTTGGTTTCTTTCATTACTATTTCACAATTTAATTGTTTCTGATTTAAATCAAGGCAATTCAGATTTAACTGCAATCATAAAGTTCTGACAAATCATAGAAATTTTAAAACTGATTATACTTGGATTGAGATAATTTACAGTTTAACCAAGTTGTAATAATCAATTCTTACTTGGATCAATGAATTTAAGCAATCTTTGTTATAATCTAATGAGAACTTGATGTATTTAGATGTTAAAATTAAAAGCATTTTATGAATCTTCATTTTCTATGTGCTGTGTCTCTTCATAACATAAGCAATCATGGCTCTTCACAATTTCCTGTCCTTTGTAGCTCTTAATAAATTTTGTCTTTTTGTTAGCTCTCCAAAACCCTGTACTGCCATCCATTTACTCAAGCTTGCTAGGTAGGTCATATGTTTTTTTCCTCTCTCCCTCCTGCCTGTGAGTATCAGATTTTCCAAGCTCTATTTCCTCACTATGTGCCCTAGAATTTTGAACTCTTTCTGTTAAGTATAAGTATCCTTTTTGTTTCTATTTTCTCTAAAACTTTGTTGTTGCTCACATGTTTGTTTCATGATATTCTCAGCATCCTTTTGTAGAACCACATTTATTTTGCCTTCATTTGCAAGGAGATTGTCCAGCATTACTGCTATATAGGAGGACTGATATTATGTAACAGCTCAGTACTCTTTTCTTTGTTTCTAATAACATTTTCCTTAGCTTTTGGAATTCTTCTTTTGCTATCCCAATGAGCTTTCAATGACACACTTTCCATCCTCTGTTTAAACACTTCCTGGATATTTCAATTTTTGTACTTATTTGATTTTGTTATCCCCAATTTATAATTTACATTTTGAGCTGTCCTTTTTGCTGATAATCACGCATTGTCATTTTGCAATTGATATTTAGTCCTTTCTTAGAAATGAATACAATATGGGAATCAGTAATAAGGAGTGCCAGAGAATAGCGATAATATCAATAAAATTGCAATATGAGCTCTGGTAAAAACATGGTTTGATAACAGCAAAAAATTGCAATATGAGCACAAGTAAAAAGTGATGCTGATGACATTAGGTTTATAATACCCAGAAATTCATACACAGATGTGCTCAAGCACATAGCACAGTGGATAAAAGCGTTAGTTAGATCCAGTGACAGGACCCAAACAGTGTGAGTTCAATACCCGGTTAAGTGGAGAACTTGGAGAGGGGAATTAACTGATAACTGACATCCATTAAACATGGCACGTGGAACTAGAACAGTGAGCGAAATAAAGGGTTCAGTTCGGCATTCCAACCACCTGAAGACAGCTGGAGCGTACAACGGCCGAAACATAGTAATAAATATGGTGACAAAGAGGAGGACAATAGTCTGAATAATGTAAATAGTGTACATAAATACCTCATCTCAGAAATATAGACAGATACGTAATGATTCTTCTCCAAAAATGTTTATTTGCTGTTGTTCACATAATGTTTCAGCTCATTTATTATTTAGCACTCATCAGGTGAAATCCAAGAAAAAAAATCTCAAGAAACTAACAGACAAATGAAATTTTAAATTAATGTACCTACTAGACTCATCTGTTTTCACAACATCTGTCTACACATGATTCCAACCCACATCCTGATGAAGGCTAAAGAATTGTTCTGCTGAAAAATTGTGTGAACAACAGTAAATATACAGAGAAGAGACTTCAATATTAAAACAATTGGGAATAGTTTCTGTTTATTCAATATGAAAACAATTTTTTATTAGGCAGATGAAAATCTTAATGTGGTTATGGCAAATACATAATTTTCAGATTTTGCATGAAATTCAATCTATAAACTTATGAGAACTGATTGCTTAAAGATTAATCATGCTTTACCAATGAAAAGAAACAAGATATTTTATCTAGTCAACCAACCATACAGTTTTTTTCCTTTTGGCTATCAACCAATCAAGTAGAGTCCATTTTTAACAACCTCACACATTTCCTGGTAACCTGGAGGCCTAGAAAAACAAATATTACTTCACACCATTTAGCCAAAGGAACAGGCCAAAGCTGTTATCATAAATCAATTCTGTGCTTACTTGTCAAATTTTATCTTAGAATAAATATACAGTATGGATATTTTAGAATTGAATAAAATAGGAGCATTGATCATGAGTTAAAAAAAAAAGAAAAAAAAAGTAACTAGTATTTGTATGTCTGATCTGAACCAATTACATTTGAATTCCTGATGAAGGTAGAAGCAACTTTGGTAGAAGGACCTCGGTGTTCACTAATTTTTTTTTTTTTTTTTTTTTTTTTAAGCGTATCACCCCCAGCAAGGCTGGAGGCCACTATCACGCAAGGGATTAAAGAAGGGTTGGAGGAAGAGCAGATAGGAGTGGTAAAGGAGGGGATGTGGTGAAAGAGAAAGACAGTGGGTCGATCAAGGCAAGGGGGTTACAGAAGATTTGGAGTGAGAGCAGATAGGAATGAAAACTGAAAGGATGTGGAGAAGGGAAATTTATATCTTAATTCATTTATTCAGCATAGTCGTATTTAAATAAATTGGTTTGTGTTCCTACTAGTAGAAAAAATTTTAAAAAAAATATTGGGAGCTAAATCAGATACTAAAAGTTGGGTAGGGCTAAATCAGCTGTTTAGGTTTAAAGATTCTTGATATGTTTCATTAAAGACGACAGGCAAGTTCCTGCGATCGAGCTTTATATTTAATTTTTCTTGTGTTCAAACAAATGTTTTCTTTTCTGTCTGAAACTGTCCAAATCAAACCTTCCTGTAACTCTAGATACATACGCACAACCCCATACACCCAGTTAAAAAAAAATAAAATCATCCTTGATAATGGCTAGAAGTATAGCCGAAAGCACTCAGAATTACAGAACATTTGGACATTTTCTGCACACTCAGTGTCCAGAAAAGAAAACACATGTTCGAACACAAGAAAAATTAAATAAAATACTTAATCACAGTACCTTGCCTGTCATTTTTAATGAAACATGTATAAAAGATGGATTGCTGCCTAAGTACTATATATATATATATATATATATATATATATATATATATATATATATATATATATAGTCAAACCTAATGAGCCAGACAAACCTACCAAGGTTTCACTTAGGCAGAACGTCAGGGTCGGACCCTGACGATCTGCCTAAGTGAAACCTTAGTAGGTTTGTCTGGCTCATTAGGTTTGACTAGGTTTGCTCGACGTTTGTATTGAGCTCTTTAGTTAGTTGTTTACTCGTATCGGGGTTTTTTCTTTGGGCCTTGAACCTGTATCTGTGCGATTATTTTCGACAGACTTTCATGTTCCTGGCTCTTTCTTTTTTAAAACCTTTTTTTCCCTTCGTGATTGATTTGGCTATTGTTAAATCAAGAATTCGAAGGTTTTTCGACGTGAGTATAGTGACCTATATTTAAATATATATATATATATATATATATATATATATATAAATGTGTAATTTGGCGGCAACTTTTCTTTTAAACATGTTGTATTGAATGTTAAAGACAACATAGTCTTGCATATTTTCTTTTGAATTTTCTCATATTCTCTAATGAGACTATTTATTTGAAAATGATATCGAAATAAGTATTGTCCGTACGATGACCTAGCACTTTCGAACATCATTGTTCATCTTCAGGGTCAATATTTTTAGTCAAAATTTTTTTTTTTTTTTTAACAAACATTTGCCAATTATCTTGTAGCATTATCATGTTGCTACTTTTTTACAAACTAAATAAACGTTAAAATCCTTTTAATTTCAAAAGACGCTATGATGTTATCACGTGCATGGTGAAGATTTTTATCATGTGACAGCGTGAAAAAGATTTTTATTATACAAGCCAAAATATATATATAATTTCAGATGGAGTATATTTATAAAAGGGCAATGTGAATAAAGGCAAAAGGAAAACTTAGTCGATGCATTTCATCGTCTGAGGGAGTTTATCAAGGCAGGATATAAACTTGATAAAGTCTCTCAGGATGAAACACGTCAGCTCAGATAAGTTTTCCTTTTGTCTTTATTCACATTTATATTATCTGATCCTCTTATGAAATAAATACATTTTAGATTGATTAGCCTACTGTAAACAATTTTTTTATTTTAAATACATTTTGCTGTTCATGTGTACTTATTTTCTGGAAAGAGATCTTTTAGCTTTTTCTACATATAAGACTTGAATAAAAGTTTTAGAAGATAATGTGTTTGGAAAAGAAAAAGGAAGATGAAGTTCTATTATTTATTAATGTTAGTAATGATTTTAGACAAATTACAGAACTCAGCATTGTCATTGAGGACAAAGTTAGTCTTCTGTTTAGTTTTAACTTCCAAAAAATGAGGAGACTGAAGCATCCCAGCCCTCCATATAGCATCATAAGTGGTAGAGCAAGGGTTAAATTTTGATAGTGAATTGTGTTTTTTATTATTAGATCAGCAATAACAAAAGAATAAATTTCACTGAGCCACTGGCATATAATAAACAAATGCTGTTGGTTTACCACCCATTGATGATAATCACAAGTGGTGAGATTTTGAATTACCGTCCTCTGACGATAATTACAGGCAGTGCAGGATGTGAAAGAATCCATCTCTTTCTTGGTAACTTTTCATAAGATGTACCATAATTCCCCATGTATAATACGCCTTCATCCATAATACGCACACTTGAAATTGTCCTGAAAGTCTGGGAAAATGCATCCCTTGTTTGGTAATCAAACCCTATAAATTGTACCTCTCCAATTTCATTATGGCCAGCATTTCCTACTCTGATTTTAAAAATGGTTTTAAACATAGAATAATATTATTCTAATTTAGTTTTATGATAATTGGTATTTTATTTTACGGTAATTTTTAAAATATTTTTTGTAGCTGTGCATAATACACACCCCTGATTTTACTTATTATTTTTTTAAGAAAATAATGTGTATTATACATGGGGAATTATAGTATTCTTTTTGCTCCTATAAAAATGTAAGTACCTCAACTACAGAAACTGAAGGTTGCTTTGAACTCTTCATGTTTAATTTCATTTTTCCTCTTGTAAAATGTCCTATCAATATAGTTGTTAATATTTCTTTGTTCAAATTCTGTATCTTATTTTTCCTTTGGGCTTGAGTCCTCCAAAAACTGTTTGCAGGTCAAATGTACCAGGAGCATAAAAATCTCATCAAAAGTGTTGAAGCCCACAACAATGCAAACAATTTTCATTCTCTGTTAAACTGTTTAAGAAGGACCACTAAATCACTGACTCCGTCAATATTGAGGTATAAGCTTTTCCCAGTTGACCTGTGCCTTTTGAAAATGCATTCACCACTGAGGTCAGTTTTTTCAGTATGAAAAAATTAGAATGTGTTTAATTATGTCTTTATAATTGACCTTCAATTGGTTTTTCATCTAAAAGGTCTGACTTTATTGGCTGTGGGCTGAAAATAACTTCATTTTCTTTGGAAAGTTCTACAAGAAACCCAAATTATATATTTTTATATTCTGCCAAAAATAAGAATGCAATTTGTTGCCAAGTGAATGATTCATATATATAAGATTTCAAGAATGTTCCCCAGAGCAATCTATGGAAATTTGTACCTGTAGAAAATATAGCAGATGCTTAAAAATTATCAGCCTGCCTTCCGAATATTTAGAATTTTGGTGTGAAATATCTTGTTGGCTAGGCTGGGAATATTTCAGCACCCTTCATAAAAGTTACCTGTGGATTCAATTAGATAAAATTCAGTTTTGCCTTTTAATTTACTGTTTTGTTGTGAATATTTGTGTTTTTTTTTTTGTTTTTTATAACAATAACCAAATTGTGAATTAAAAGGAAAAAATTGCTTGGAAAAATTGTGGCAAAGTGACATTCATTTATGGTTTACTAGTTGAATTCAATGGTCCTTCCACTGACATGCTAAAAGGTATTAGTCTATGCAAAAGAAGAGGCAAACAGTTGACTAAGTGAAAGTAACTCAGACATTGGCATGCAACAGACACACAGTGAGGCAGCTGTTCAGGTGATCAGTTGCAAATGTGACTCTATGAGTATATTCAATCATGAGATTGATGATGATTGTTGCTGCTTGAAGAAAGTTTGTTGCACTTAACGTTATCAAATTAAAACAACCAACTTTGAAGAGATCTTTAACGCCTTCCCTGGTGTAGACATGTATATACTTTTTTTACTGAAAGTGTCTTTTTCAGACATAGATGAATAAACGCGTACAAAACACAACATTCAAAAACAAGGTACAGACATGATTATACATTGATTTTGATTCTTTTTATGCCCTTTTTGAGCTTAAAACGAAATTGTCAACTTGTCTTTTTTACAAATACTTTCACGGTAATTGCTCCGATGAGCTGATTTTGCTGGTTCCTAGGCCTCGTGAATTTAAACATCCTACGAGGCTGGCATCCTGTTCCCACCCCATCACCGTTGAAACTGTTAGATGTAGACGTCTCTTCTACTCCAATAGCTTCATGTCTCGCACATCTCGCCTGTGGAACTCCCTTTCTTATTCCTGTTTCCCTGACAAATACAATCTCCAACTATTTAAGTGTAACGTCAATCGACATCTCCAGTTGCCTTGATCTATCCACTTCCCTTCTCCACATCCTTTCACCTTTCATTCCTATCTGCTCTCGCTCCAAATCTTCTGTAACCCCCTTGCCTTGATTGACCCACTATCTTTCTCCACATCCTCTCCTTTACCACTCCTATCTGCTCTTCCTCCAAACCTTCTGTAACCCCTCGCATGCTAGTGGCTTCCAGCCTTGCTTGGGGTGATAAGCTTAAAAGAAAAAAAAATTATATATCTGGTAGAGGTGTTAGCCACTGCTTGTACTTCAAGATGCTGCAGTTTCTTAGTTATTATATTAAAAACAAATAAAAAAATTTGGGGAAGGGATTAATGCATAGGTATATAAAATGTGTTCCTTCCCATTTGAAGTAGAAAATATAGATAGATCATTGCAATGGAATGTACCCATCTTTGCCTATATGATACAAGGTTTGTTTTTCTGTATTTTCTACATAGATTTTTTTTTAATAGAGACCTAAATACTATATAAATCTGTATACTATATATTACGAAATATGGAACTTTTGGTGCCTATTGTCCAATAGAAAGATAAGTGTTTGAAATCTCAACTTACTGCGCATTTTTTTTCATCATCATTCTCATCCAAACAGACTTATTGAATTCTTGTGTAATACAGTTTGATAAAGTCACTGTCATTCTCAAATCACATTTGCTTTTAAAAAACTTGGCTTACATTTTTGGAAAGAATTTATCTCCTCGGCAATGTTTCTTTAACTCTCAAGAGCCACTTGCATCTTAGTGGTTTTATTGCCTTACTTGCGATGAAATGATTGAAGAAAAATTGAAAGTGTTGTATAAAGAAAGTGAGTAAAAAGTTCTCAGCCAACATTTAATATTGTTTTGCCTTGTAACTAAAGAAACATGATCTTGTGTTAAAATATTAAACCCTCTCTCTAAGCCTAATTTCAGACATTTTGTTGATTGCTGCCTTTAATTTGTCTAATTTATAGCTGTCGATGTTTGAATCAATTGTTTGGTTTTGTAGAAGGCAGCTGTTCAGACCCTCCATATAGACAGAGAATTTCTGAGAATAATGATCTACCTTTAGTAAAAGTAATGATGGCTATTTGGGATAAACTGAATTGCCAAAAAAATTAAAAACAGCAGTACATTGGATGAAGAAATCTGCTTTGTGTTTTGCATTTTTCTTCGAGTTGAATTTTTATCATTCTTATATTTAAAAAAAAAAATGTAATTATTTACATTTAGACTAACATACTCATGTTTCAGCCATTGTTCTGCTCAGCCTTTTTCAAATATCCCAAAACATGTATGGTGGTACAAGAACAAGCTACCTCTATAGATTAAAGGGTTTAGTTTGAAATTCCTTGAAGAATGCATGGATCAACAGAAACTTGCAGAAGGTGAGTGAGCACAATGACCAAAAGTTGTGATCACAACAACAATGATGAGGATATTAGTCCAAATGTAAGTAATAACTTTTTGTCACAGAAATTCAAGCAAAAATAAAAGAAAGTAAATATAGTCAAAAGTAAAGTAAAATATAAAAATAGTATTGCTTATTTTCTTCTATCTTCAATGTTAGAATTGGTAAATCAACTGAAGAATTCCTCTTTACTTATATTTGAGTTTGGCCCTAATGTCTTTATGTAAATCTCTGGATATCATCCAAGATAAGGTTTTGATATATTGCAAGAAAAGAGTAAAACTGGATATAGCAATTTGTCTTTGATCAGCTGATTATTCTTGTTTTCTATTTCTCCTCAGTTGTCTGTAAGATTTTCTGACTAAAAAGGACCAGAAAAAAATACCCTTCAGCCATGTTGATAAATTTGTCTGAACAGCAGATGATTTGCAGTTTTTTAATTTTGAGATGCAAATATATTTTCTTGAGAGTAGATATTTCTGTGGTTGACATTAGTAGATTGTATAGGCATGAGGAGTTTGCAGAAAAATGTGAAAACCGTTTATCTACTGAAGTCCACAATTGTCGTAATTATTGAAGATCTCAATGATAATCTAACAACTGCATCAGTGAAATAAGATACTTAATTTCACTAAAATTTATCACTATATGCAATATTTATTTTCAATGTTGAATGTATATTACAGAAGGCAAATCTCATATACACAAAGTATCCCTCACTCCAAATGTTCTACTCACTTTGTTAGGAGTGTTTTTTTTAATCATTTCACCCCAAGCAAGGCAGGAATGCCACTAATATGCAGGTGGGATGGTTACAAGGAGTGAAAATGAGAGAAAAGACTGAATATCGGGAGGTTTGAGGAAAGGATAAAAGATGAAGGGGATTCAAGAAAATAGAAGATGGGGATTAACATTGCATTTAAATTTTTGAAGATTGTAATTATTAGGGAAGCAAGGAAATGGAAGAGAGTTCTACAGGTGGGAAGTGTAAAAAAAAAAAACTGTTGGAGTAGAAATGACGGTTGCATTTAGCTATTTCAACAGTAAATGGGTGGGGCCTAGATGCCAGTCTACTAGCACACTTAAATTCATGGAGTTGGAGCACCAGGGGAAAAAGCCTGTCAAAGTAATTGCTATGAAAATATTTGAATAAATATATTAAAGGTAAATAATGAAGGTAATCTCTCCTCTCTAAAAAGAGACAATTTACATTCTATTATAACAAAATCAATAATGTATTATAATGATTATAATAATCATTATTATTATAATGATTGTAAGCACTTCTGGTTCCATTGTGGAATGCTGGGATCAAGACAAATCCAGCAGGTGGTTTAAATAAATAAATAAATTTGTTAAGTTTACCATGTCTCATGTTGTCTTTGTGTTGCTTTGACTTGTCAGTGGCCAGTCTCATATAACTTATCTTTCCACCTTAAACCCAGTGAAACATATTCTTTTCCAGCTTCCAAATAAAATTGAAATATCTTGAGTTCAATATCATCAGTTGTCATTATTTAATAGTAAATGTAATGATATCCATAGTTAAAGAAACACACTTATGACTTTGTTGTTCTTTAAAGTAAAGATTATTTTATTTCAATGAAGTTATCAGCAGCAAATTCACATGGGACAAAAAAAAATGTATCATTCTATTCCAGATAGTTTTGAAGAAGATGCCAACAACTAAAATTTGATTTTTCTCCTTTGTTTAAATACCTTTTGCAAATCAAATGCAACCCTTAAAAAGCAAATACTGCTGTATAATTATTAAATATCTGAATAATTAATTGAAAAATCTTCATTTAAATACCTTTTGGCTAATACATTGTAAATCCAATGCAGTCTTTGAAAAGAAAATACTGAAGTCAGAATTATTAAATAACTGAATAATTCATTGAAAGCAATTTTAAGTTCTCCTTCATTTAAATACCTTTTGGCTAATACATTGCAAACCAAATGCAACCTTTAAAAAGAAAGTCGACTATAATTATTAAATATCTGAATTGAAAAATCAATGATTTAATAATGTAGTCAAATGTGTTTTCTCTTTCATTTAAATAACTTTTGGCTAATACATTGCAAATCAAATGTATGCCTTAAAAAGTTTGAAACCAGCTGAATTACATGTATTTCGTTGCTTATCAGTTAGAAAAGTTTAAAATAAAAATTGGAGAATTTTACCTTTTTTTGTGTTGTTTGTCTCTTGATTAATGCAGTTCACTTTAGAATTTTAATCATAAAAATTGAATCGTTCAGCATGGTCAATAACTAGATAAGAAGGCTTATTTTTTGCTAATAATCCTTAGAAGATATTTACAAAGTTCCACTAAGGCTGGCGCAAGGCCACTATAGTGAAATTTAAACTGATAGTCAATGAAATAAAACTGCTAAGTACCACTACATATGGTAGCAAGGCCTCTGATTAGGAGGTTTTGGAGAGTCTTAATTGCTATTGTTCCCAGGTTCACCCTAACCCACAGTGGTAGCACCTGCCAGGGTTCCAGCTATGGGCTAATAGTGACCCCCCCCCCACCAACAAAAACAAAACACTATGAAAGTATAAAAATACATTTTTATCTTAAAAACACCAACAATACATTTTTATATATAAAAAATTATCGACAATATTTACAAACAAGCAAATTGTCATGACTTCACCCAAATCCATTTAAAAATACTACCAAACAACCAACATGAAAAAACTTTCATGATATTAAATCATATAATATCCTACAATTTCTTAAATCAAACTGTATTCCAAAATATAACTTCAACAAAACAACACAAAACACACAGCCTCTAGTAATCATGTCCACATAAACATGTATATGCACAAAAGCTGAATATCATCTACCATGTATTCAATTGTGAAAGCAGAATAACATAATACATATTTTTATAATTTCAGCATTAAATGAACCATAAGGAGTTGATATGATGTTAAACAGACAAATCCACCCATCAATCAATCATTAGCAATGATTTTCTTGACTGGCATTATTCAGTATTAATTTACAGCAGCTGATTAAATGTTAACTTCTTACAGGGGAATTGTGGATTTTGAAAGCATTGAATGTCATCGTTTGGATAAACATGGATTTGTAATCTTTGCCTGCATCTTAAAAAGGAAGTTTTTCAGTTTTTAATCTGCATTCCTTGCTTTTCCAGAATTTGTTTTATATTCCATCCTTATTGAGAAGATATATTATGGAAGAATTACGAACAAAATTCAGCTTTGTTCATGTTTTGTTTTCTCCCTTATTTCTTTAGGGTCTGAAATGAACTGTTTCCATTCTTCCATAAATTTTTCAAATAATTTTTTATTCTTTATAACACTTTTGGTTGATATTCTACTCCAATAGCTTCATGTCTCGCACATCTCGCCTATGGAACTCCCTTCCCTATTACTATTTCCCTGACAAATACAATCTCCAACGGTTTAAGTGTAGCGTCAATCATCATCTCCAATTGCCTTGATCTATCCACTTCCTGACATCTTTCATTCCTATCTGCTCTCGCTCTATATCTTCCGTAACCCCCCTGCCTCGATCGACCCTCCGTCCTCCTCTTTCTCCACATCCCTTCCTTTACCACTCCTATCTGCTCTTCCTCCAACCCTTCTGTAACCCCATGCGTGATAGTGGCCACCGGCCTTGCTTGGGGTGATACGCTTAAAAAAAAAAAAAAAATATATATATATATATTCCTTGGCTTTCTTCAGGGTTATGTTGTAACTGAAGAAGTCATTCCATGCTTTTTCACTTCTTCTTTTTGATCCCCTGTAACAGGACAGAGTGTTAAGGTTTTGGTCATGTTAATGTGAGAACAGGCAAAAGTGAAAACTCATCTATTCTTATCAAGGGATCTATCTCGATTTTTAACTTTGTTGTGGGAGTAATAATGAGTTTATAATGTTTTAGGTAAAGTTCTTCAAATTGGCAAAGCATTTACTGTTGGTATAGGAAGCAAAAAAGGGAGTTAGCACATTCTAACTAGACCATTAGATGCAACATAAGGGTAAGGGCTTATTTTTTTTCAACATTTTTTTTTTTTTTTTTTTTTGTACCTATTTTAAAAGTTCACAACTAATCATTCATTTCATCATGAAAATCACCAACTTTATCCATAATCAATGCAAATATTCCCCTTTACTTGTATCTTAGGTTGGCCTACACTACCTTAAAAGGTTAGGAAGGAAATTACCATCTGTACTAGAAAATACAATAACAGTGGACATATGCAGTCTATTTTCCTGTAAATATAAATTTCAACAGTAATGCTAACTCTTAAGCCAATGAATACATAATGCTTTCTGTATAGAAATGGCTATTCTCACCCTTTTCATAAAGGATCAGCAATGAGAAACAGTGAAAGGTAGTCTCCTTTGATACTTTTTCTGTCTCTTCACAAAAACAAGTCAGGAAAATCACCAGCTTTAGCCTTAATCAACTGAAGAATTCCTCTTTACTTATATTTGAGTTTGGCCCTAATGTCTTTATGTAAATCTCTGGATATCATCCAAGATAAGGTTTTGATATATTGCAAGAAAAGAGTAAAACTGGATATAGCAATTTGTCTTTGATCAGCTGATTATTCTTGTTTTCTATTTCTCCTCAGTTGTCTGTAAGATTTTCTGACTAAAAAGGACCAGAAAAAAATACCCTTCAGCCATGTTGATAAATTTGTCTGAACAGCAGATGATTTGCAGTTTTTTAATTTTGAGATGCAAATATATTTTCTTGAGAGTAGATATTTCTGTGGTTGACATTAGTAGATTGTATAGGCATGAGGAGTTTGCAGAAAAATGTGAAAACCTTTTATCTACTGAAGTCCACAATTGTCGTAATTATTGAAGATCTCAATGATAATCTAACAACTGCATCAGTGAAATAAGATACTTAATTTCACTAAAATTTATCACTATATGCAATATTTATTTTCAATGTTGAATGTATATTACAGAAGGCAAATCTCATATACACAAAGTATCCCTCACTCCAAATGTTCTACTCACTTTGTTAGGAGTGTTTTTTTTAATCATTTCACCCCAAGCAAGGCAGGAATGCCACTAATATGCAGGTGGGAGGGTTACAAGGAGTGAAAATGAGAGAAAAGACTGAATATTGGGAGGTTTGAGGAAAGGATAAAAGATGAAGGGGATTCAAGAAAATAGAAGATGGGGATTAACATTGCATTTAAATTTTTGAAGATTGTAGTTATTAGGGAAGCAAGGAAATGGAAGAGAATTATACAGGTGGGAAGTGTAAAAAAAAACTGTTGGAGTAGAAATGACGGTTGCATTTAGCTATTTCAACAGTAAATGGGTGGGGCCTAGATGCCAGTCTACTAGCACACTTAAATTCATGGAGTTGGAGCACCAGGGGAAAAAGCCTGTCAAAGTAATTGCTATGAAAATATTTGTAGAAAAAAAACAGAAGGAAGCTATGCCACATTGGTGAGAATGTGACTGAAGATGCCAAGACAGGGTCAATTACATTACAGATCCTTCTTTGGATTTTGTCAAGAACCTTGAGATGAATAGCAGGAGAACCAGACTAGATATGTCAACAGTATTCATTACATTGACAAATGGTAAATTTGTAAATGTCCAAGATGGATTCTGACAAGAAAAATTTTCTGCCATGACACAGTGACCCAACTTTCCTTTCAGTAGATGCAGCTGTTGATTCAGTGTAGTTGCTCAACTTCAAGTCAGTTGAAAACATGAGGCCAAGAAGGTACAGTGTGTTGTTGGGTCTTCTTACCAGATTTATTAAATCTTTACAGTGAGGTGATTCTGAGAGAAATAGAATTCCTACAAGGATTCATTATTGGCAGCCACAATCTGAACAACATTGGATATACAGATAAACCTATGTTGATAGCAGAGATGGAAAAGAAAATACATGAAGTCCTACAGAAGGTAGTAAAGGAAAATGAGAAGAAATTACTGTTTCATGCCTAAATGCAATCATCAGGTCTGACAATTGCATTTAAGCATGAAACAGACTGTCACCTCTGGGTGTTGACCTCAGTGTTTACTTTTGTGTGTATGTGTGTGTATATATATATATATATATATATATATATATATATATAAAAACACCTCCTAGAATATTGTTGTATGAGAATGAGGTATATGCCTTTTCATTAGAATTCTATTGGTTTCATCAAAGCTTACTTTTTATTGTAAAACACTTAAAGGACACAACACTATGTTCACTTATTTACTGCTAGCTGTTATGGTTCTTTCTTAAGCTTAAACTAATGGTACTTGGTACAGTGGAGCACTGAGTGAATATCAAATTCATCATATTAGCCAATGTTGTAGCATACCTACGAACGATACTGGGTATGTCCCCCATTCACATAAATACAATAGTAAATACTGTATGTTGGTCTGCAGTTGGAGATTCATTGTAGAATTCACTTGACTGACTCCTAGCAGTTGACTACTTCTATGGGCTGCTAGTGAATCTTATATGCATTGTTCTTGCCCTAAGTATTATCATTCATTACTAACCTTCATTTGATTATTCTATTCAGTAACCTGCCCTAGGTTACAACAGTCAACTTGTCCATGCAATCTTGCTAAGCATCTCATTATGCATCATGGTGACTTTAATTATTATGATATATGAAAGTGGCAGCCTTATCACAAGAGGAAATTGTCCAAATTATAAGGCTTAGAGTGAATTGGGTGTATGTACTCTTCAAGCAGATTAGGCTTAAGAGAGAGAGTTGAGAGCATTCAGTAACAAGAATTTTCTCATAATATTTTCTTCCTTATCGTTTTTGTAAAAAAAAAAAAATTGATAACTACTTGTGTACAATCTTGGGATTCTAATACATTGTTGAATTATATAAATGGTAAAGAGAAGAGCATTACAAAAAATTATATTAATTTGTATCGAATTGAATTAAAATTTTTACAGTTTTGTAGATTTTTGTCTGCTTTTATTTAAGTAATTAAAGAAATTAGATTACATGACCAAGCATTTATTGCAGTGGCTCTCAAATGAGAAACATTTTCCTCTCAGGGGAGGAATTTTAACCAAGAGAAATTTCAGTCATATGTGTATTCTTAGTTGTCTAATACAAAGGAGAGATGTTTATTCACATTTTTGGTGGAAATTTCCCAACTCTTTCTGTTATTAAAACTATTTATTGATTTCAAATTTTTTAACCCTTTGAATCATTTTCCAACCCTACTTTTAGTAAGACTCTCTCTGTTTATTGCATATTGAGAAAAATTATGCCCCCACTCCCAGTTATTAAGAACTGCTTTTTATGAGGCACCAAGAAGTATATGGGCAGGAGCTGCCCAGTTTTGATCATCCAAAAATGTCTATGTGGTTTTGTGGGTGATAAATTATTTCTCATCTATCTCTGTGGAAAATGTTCAGAAAGTGTTCTTTAGTTCCACCAGTTCTGACCTTCATGGTTAAGACTTGCCATACCATACACATGGTAATGAACTACTATCTTTCCTTTCATGTTCCATTGGTGTGATATAAGTTCCATTGAACTTCTTCCTACAAACTGCAACACCTAAGAGGATGCCTTCCTAATTACTACAATTTTAACCTGTTCATGTCTTCTAGTCCGACCTAGGATTGAGCTCACCATTCTTGGCTAGCAAATTTCTGAAGATATTCGACCCCACTCCTCAGCTTAATGGCTGTGTTTTAAACAGTGGAAGTAGCTTGTCTTCCATCCTGCCAAAATGGATTTAACCTTTAGGCATTATTTAAGTTTACTGAAATTTTTCCTCAGGGAACATTTTTATAGTTGTCTAGTAAAGTGTTGCCAGTTGGTTTGAGTAAGAGTCTGTTTTATCAGGTATAATGGTGAAAGAATTGTTAGATGACTATTCAAGATTGGAGAAGAATTAAGGAAACCTGATATCACAAGAGGTGGGAATGTGATTTAGGATTTTGAGATTCACTGACTGATATTATTTTACAGATTGAAAATAGGATATTCCATTCTTTCTCTTAAAATAAAAAAAAAGAAACCGTTTTTTTTCTTTCTTTTTTTTATTATAAAAATTCCAGTATATAAGCAAAGTATCTTCTTGAATTAGATTCTGAGACATCAAATGAGAAATATTGTGTAAAATTTGTAAATATATATAAATATTAAGTATATAGAGTACTTTGTTAACAGCCTTGAGAAAACATTATCTTTCTTTCTCACTCTAACATTGTGGAAGTCTCTTGTTTATATCTAAGCAAATAGAGATTTAAGACGAAAGTGATTCTAAGAAACTGAAAGCATTTTCAAAAATGATTTACAAATTCTTGTTTACAAAGATGAATATTTTCAGGAGTTAAATATAGGTGTATGCATACATATATATATCTACCTGTATACTGTATAAAATCCCTGGGAATCAAGTTTCCATTTTTCCTGCAAAATATAACATTAACAAGAATTAAGTTGAAATAAAAACAATGCTGTGAATCAGATGTTGTTCAATTTCAATTCAGATGAATGCAAATAAAAGAAATTTTGACAGATCAAAAAGATCACAAGAAAAGTGTCATATTAAAGCAACAAAATATCTATTTAGTATTTTTCAGAAATAACTTGCTGTATTGATATTATTTATTACTTGACTAGCAAGGTTATCTGGAACTGTATGCTCAATTATGTGTTAGTACTGTGGAGTGTTTGAAAACACCAAGAGAATGTTTTTCCTTAATATTTAGCAAATGAAAAATCAATTTTTTATGATTTAGTCGAGTAGCTTTCTCTACCCCGCTGTAGGTTAAAAAGTAGATGTTTCAGCTTTAAATAAGCCAAAAAGGGCTGCTAAGCCATCAAAAATAAATCAATCAATCAATCAATCAATTCTGAATACCTCTGTCAAGTAACAACTGCTTGTCTGGTTTTAGCGTGAATTACAAGCAGTTTTAGATGTTTATTGAAAAGAAAATGTAACCTATTTAAACATGTTTGAGTTTTTAAACTTACAAATTCATTTTTTTTTCTATTTTAATTTAAAAAAAAAAAAAAAAGAACAAACACTGGTGGGGAAGGAGGGAGAAGAGATGATTCATACTTTTCCAAGGTTATTTGTGTGAAACCAAGCACAACAATCTTGGCTGTAATCTGAACTTGGCATGCCAATTCCTTTTTTATGACAACAACCACAACACTACTATACATATATACATATAGCTGGCCACTTGTATTTGAGGATACTCGTCTACTAGGGCGGCTAGCCTTTCCTTATTGCAGACGCTCGCTCAGGTACATTTGTGTTTGCTCAAAATCCACAGAGCCCACCTGTGGTTTATACTGCAACTGTGCTGAGTAGACCGTAATTACAGTTTCTGGGAGAGAGTGTGTTATCTAGTGTGATCAACAATTTGAACAAGGCCAGCACACTCAAGCCCTCGGCCATGATGACTTGTGGCTTCATGCTAATAGCTATCGACGACCCCCAAGAGTTCTGTCTATTCAATTACACTTGGGTCAGCCCGTGGTACGGTTTTCAGGCACTTTCCAAAGGTGCTGCACACTGGGATCGACCCTGATCCAGTCCAGTAACATCAGGAAGTCTTCTTCCAGACAAATCGACCATGGTGAGATTCAAACACAGGTCTCATAGTCAGAAAGCAAACATTCTAACCATTCGGCCATGTGCCCATCATGTGTATGTATGTACGTACGTACGTATGTATGTATGTATGTATGTATGTATGTATGTATATACATACACATTAGATCTCTACCTTGAGTGGCTGTTGGCCCCTTTTGTTGTTTGAACATTGGTATATTAAAAAAAAATGAAATAAGTTTGTTCATTTTTAAAGATTTTCTTACAATGTAAAGTATTATGTTAACCTAAATTCAAGTTCATCTGTTGAGTTTCTTGTTGTCATTGTTCACAAGATCTAGAAATTCAGTCATAATAAATATGATGGTGAAGCATATCTGTAGAAAATGGAATGCTCCTGTGGAAGTTTGTACAACCTAGAGCATTGATAGCACAGCCCAGTTGAAACAATAAGATTAATACAGTAAAAATGGGGACATTAATCTGAATGATTTTCTTTGTATTTTTGTTTTCCTTATTATCGCTCTCCCGTCGAACTTGACGTATGAGGGTCAGACAGATCAGTTCCCAGAAACTGAAAGCCCGACAGCCACACAGGATTTGATTATAGTGGTGAAGGCTTTGTGCAGGGCCATCCACACTTTTTGGAGGGACGAATACAGGGACCTGGTGCAACGGATGCCACAAGGTCCCCAAACGACCCTCCGCAGGTTTTGAATTCACAGTTGTCCTTCTCCTAGACCAGTTGCCATCCAAGGCTATAGAACCAAGTCTGTCCTGCTATTTACCCATAGTTGGAGGGAGAAGAAGAGGATTCACACCTTTCCCAAGGGTATTAGCACGTAAGTGAATGTAATGGAATCGACTGGAATTCGAACTTGGCTCTCAGATTCCTCAATCCAAGCCATTATCCATTACTCCACCGTGCCTCCTTTTCCTTATTAATTCAAAAAGAAAACAATTTAATGAAATGAGGACATATTATGGATGGAATTAAGACATTTTTTGAAAGGAATTCTTTTCACAAAATTCATTCAGAAATTGCTTAATTACAACTCTTTGATTACTTAAGAGTATTTGTAATTACATTGAGAGTTTAATTTTCATTTTATAGTCTTGCATTCTTCAGTTTTGTAAAAAAAAAAAAAAAAAAAAAAGCGAAAAGGCAAAATTGCATTAATGAAAGAATAACACATTATTACAAGTAATATGGTTGTTAGCAAAAGGATAAACCCCAAATGCAAATTATAAAACAGAGATACCAAAATCAAGCAAGTACAAAAATTGAAACATCTAGGAAGTGTTTTAATACAGGACAGTATTAAGAAACAGGAAAACCCCATTAGAAACCAAGCAAAGAGTACTGAACTATTATGTGATATCTATCCTCATGTATGGCAGTGAATGCTGGACAATCTCCTCAAAGATGAAGTTACTTGAAGCAACAGAAATATGGTTCTACAGAAGGATGCTGAGGATACCAGAGGACTGAATATATGTGAGCAAAGACAAAGTTTTAGAGAAAAATGGAAACAAAAAGAAAACTTGTACTTAATATCAGGAGGGGACAGTTGGAATTTCTAAGGTACAAAATGGGAAAAGAGGACTTGGAAAATCTGATACTCACAGGAGAGATTGAAAGCAAGAGGGATAGAGGAAAACAATGCATAATATGCTTAGTGAGCTTGAGTAAATAGATGATGAAACAAGGTTTATCAGAAATAACAAAAGACAAAATTTATTAAGCACTACAAAGGACAGGAAATTGTGGAGAGCTATGATCACCTGTGTCTTGAGAGGGACACAGCACACAGAAAAAGAATGCTTTTTGGAAGCTCAGTACCTAATATGGATTCTATTAAATTACTTTGTCTTGACCAGTTTATAGTAAAATAAGATCATCTATTCTTTAAAATTTTTCAGATAAAATAAATGATATTTTCTTGTCAGTATTGTTGGTAAAACTTGAAAACATTCAGTGTCAGGGTGGGTCATCTTTCTTCTTGCCAAAATTGAACAGATAAGTATATTTTTGGAAGGAAAGATGAAAATACCAAACTTGCTTATGATCCTGAACTTGTAGCGGAGTCACCAATCAGATGTAACGGACACCACCACAATTATTTTTACTTTGACTAGGAAAGATGTGGAAAAGAACATGCAAAGACGCTGGAGGTCGCTATCCAACGTGGCGGTCACAATGCAATTTATATTTTGACATAAAATAGCACATAGTATAAAATACAAGACAGAACGTAATGGTTCAAAACATAACAATTGAATTTATTAGTGTTTGGGTGTACATGCATATAATCTGAAGGGTTGATAGTTATGTCTCTTAGATTTGGAAATATTTATACCTGAGCTCATAAAGGTTGGAGTAATTATTAAACTGAGTTCCTGTTGCATGTTAGGAATTGTGTATTGGGTCAAGTTGGTAAGAGTTCAGAAGAGTTAAGAGTTGTACTTGCGTGAATGTTGGTAATGTTCTTTAGCATCTGACTGCATGGTCAAGACGGGAGTTCTTGAAGGTTACATTTTGGCACCAAGGAATGAGACAGAGGAAGAGAGAGAGAACCACTCGTGTTATTTATATAAGATAGTGTATCATATGATCGGCTCAAACCTTAGTGAGCGGGAAATTTCATTCCTCATGTGCAGGTGATTTAATTGGTTGGAATTGACCAATCAGCAAGCTAGTTTTGAGGAGATTAACCAATGAATGCTTGTCGCATAATCTGTATGTATGATGGTGATGATCATCATCACAAACTGACTTGAAACACTTTAATTCCTAGTCTAAAGATGCATTTTCTAAAAGCAACCCTCATAAAACTTCAAGATAGTTTTTATCATAATTTTGCTGTCATTATCTTCCAATTTGCCTGAAAGTTATCTTAAACTTAAGTAAATTGGGTGAGAATCCTGGCTTGCTAGTTCAAGGAGTCAATTTATCAAGACTGTATGTATATATATTCTTTTTTGTTTTCATGTTTATGTCTGAGTAAACAAAGATTTTTTTTTCTTTTTAAAAATCTTTTATGCTGCTTACTTAATGCATATCAAGCCAGTTTTTTCTCCTATAAAATCTGTTTTCCTTCAGGCAGAAAGACTTAGTTCTCAAAAAAACATGAATAATATTAGTAAGAAATATTTCTAGAGTGTAATATATAAATAAAAAAAAATTAAAACTGCAAACCTCATCATCAGCAATAACTCACCTACAAGATCCAAATTACAGAGAACCAATATTATTTACAAATTCGCATGTCCCTTAAGGAACTGTGTTCCTGATTAAACTAAATTCATAAATAATTATATTGGATATACTACAACATGTGTAACAAGAAGACTCATGTTACATCTGTCTGACTGTAGCTCAATTAGGTCTCATTTAAATACACATGGAGATCTACCAAACACTATCTGAAACATATTTGTTGATAATACAAATATAATAGCCTCATCTACATGTAAGAAAAGGCTAAAAATAATGGAAATATTATTAATAAAAAGAAAAAGCTAACACTCAATAACATCAACTATGAACATGGCCACAATATACTGATCGTGTTTGGAAAAATAAAACATTCCTATAACTCTAGATATGTATGTAAAACAATACATACATTCAGTTAAAAGTAAAAATAAAATCATCCTTGTTAATGGCTAAAAGTATAGGCAAAAGCACTCTGACATACAAAACATTCAAACAATTTCTACATAACTTATGTCCAGAAAGAAAGAAAATTATAAGAACACAAGAAAAATTAAATGAAAAACATAACTGCAGTACCTTGTCTGTTGCTTTTAATGAAACTTGTATAAAAGGGGGATTGCTGCCCAAATACACACACACACACACACACACACACACATATATATTTATGATGGAATGACATCTTCCTTTCAAATACAAAAGTTAATTAAGCATAATTTCACTATGAAATCTCTGCAGGTTTTTTTTTCTTCATTTATTCTGCTAATCAGTATATTAATTCACCATATTGGATTTAATTAAATCAGAGCTTTGCTTATAAGCTCAACCCGCAGCCTACAGTGTCCTTTTTTATTTCATTAATTAGAATTATATGCCGATGTTTAAACCCACTTAAAATGCCAGTCTACCAGCTTTGCAAGAGTATTCTGGTAAGCATTGGTAAAACAGGACTGTAGACTTTTTAGATCAAACTTTTCACATTGTTTTCAGGGAGAACTCTAGCTCAGAGGTCAAGTTACACTTTCAAGAAATAAGCTAAACAGATATGATTTTAAACAATTTCTTGGTGGTTCAAAACTTGTATTGCATGAAGAAGTGGAAACATACTGAAAATTAATACAAAAAGAAAAAAATGTTGTTAGTCCTCTTAACTTTTTAAATTCAGAAATATCCAAATGCCACCCACAAGTTTCACATGTCCAAGAACACCTGTAGTATTTTATTTCAATACACAGTATTAACACTCAATGAGCCTGAGGTGCCACAATTATCCAACTTTTACAAAGTTGCAGATTTCCAAAATTATATCTCATATGCAGTAATACTAAAGAAGCAAAATTTGGTATCATTTGAAAGAGAAATCAATTGATTTCTCAAATCACTTTACTGTATAAAAATACTTGATTTTCAGTGGTTTTTGATATATAGCAATTTAATTGCACTAACATCACATATTCAGACTTTTCAACAATTCAGTCAGGACAAAAATTTGTTTATATTTCTGAGATGAGGTATGGTACCTATTTGCAATATTTACATTGTTCAGACTGTTATCCTCATCTTTGTCATGTTCACAATGTTTTGGCTGTTATATGCTCTGGCCTTCTTCAGGTAATATACGTTGGAATTTCAAACCAAACCCTTTATTTAGTCCATGAGGTGAGATTGTTCTAATTCCATGTGCCATGCCTTTGGATACCCCCATGAACTAAATAATGGCTTCAGTTTGAAATTTCAACATATATCATCTGAAGAAGGCTGGAGCATGCAACAGTCGAAACATTGTGAATATGACAATAAAGATGAGGAAAACACTCTGAACAATGTAAATAGTGTAAATAGGAGACAAATTATCTAACATTTGAAATCTGTGAAAGGTTTAAATGACCAACTCATATCAAAGAAGCTCATTGATAAAATTAAGAGATTAAACAATAGAATTGCCAATAAATAGGTGGTAAGAGTAATCTTTGCCTCATCTCATGATGAAAAAACAATGAGAAAGATAGATAATAGGTGAACTAAGAAAAACCAGATAAATTTCGTAAGTAGAGAAAATCTTTAGATTACAAAGAGACAGTTGGCATCTAGAAATAAAAAGCCTTACAAGTTTCTTTGAAATTAAAAATGTGCACCGCTGAAAATTTTGAAACTGCCCTCTTTAATAAAGGAGGATAAAAAAACTGGCTATCTACAGTCTTACATTCCCTTTTTCTTTTGATTAGTAATTTTCAACATGTCTCAGCTCTTTCGTGTTATATTGATATCATTTTGAAAAATACTTCATATACTTTACTGAGATTCAGTCAGTGAAGTGCCATACGTGATGCAGAATTGGGTGATCATGTATCTTTTGATACATGACTGATGATGCAGATTTTTTCCCACAGTAGGTTGCCACTTGTTTCTGCAGTAGGCTGGTGTTAGAAAACAACCCAACCAAGGCTAAAGAACCCAGTCTATCCTGCTATTGAATCCATAGCTGGGGGAGAAGGGATGGATTCATACGTTTCCCAAGGATATTTGTGCCTAAGTGAATCTAATGAACTTGACTGGAATTCAAGCTCGGCTTTCCAAGTTCTCATTTCGAGCTGATATTCTTTACACCACAATGCATATACCTAGATTAGAAAAGTTATATTCATTGAAGCTTCAATCATTGTCTCCATAGGGAATTATTCTTGTGACAAATCCATTTGAATGTTAAAGAAAAAGAAAACATATTTGTTGATCTTGAAAGTGCAGAGAAAATGTCTATTCTTATTGCTTAACCACCGACAATGAATTTTATTCTGCAATAAGTAACGGTGTTGAAATACAGGATGTTGACTTTTCAGCTTTTATTAAAACTAATTACAAAGATGATTCTTGTAACTTTCATATCTCAATGACAATTGTTACAGGTTTAAAATTAGAAACTACAAAGCTTATGTAGCGATATGTAAATGACTGCCTAATTATCATAGCTAAGACATAGACTATATAAATTCCCAAGCAGTAAGGACAGAGCTGCTCCTGGTATGCAAGATAAACAATTGCTGAACTGATAAAATACGAAGGGAATACCACTTCATAACAGTTGATTTTGTTGGACTATTCTAAATATTATTAAAGTATATAGGATGCTTCTGCATTTGTCATGACAATGCTGTGGCCAATGACTCAGACTGTTTTAGAAGAGGAGCATTAAACATAGATTTTGAAATAATCATACTTTGGAAATTGACTTAGTATAACACAGCTTTTTATCTGTGATTAATTGTGATCAATTTCATACCAATATAATGTCATGTTTCATGTTGACATACAATGTATCTATGTCTTAGAGGCAATAAACTATTTAGGCATATCTTAAATACAGAAACCCATTATTTTCATATTTATTTGAAATAATATAAAAAGATCAGTTACTTTGGGTTTTTTTTTGAGATTTGTTTTGGTCTTTGTTGAAAAACATGGTTCAAATTCAATCTGATTGAAAAAAAAAGTTAACTTAAAACATGTCTAAAGGAAAAGTTGTGTGTATCAAAACACATCTATATCGATCTGCTCTCCTGCCCAAGATTTAATGGTTTGCATCATGTAGAAAAAAATGGTTACTGTATGATCACCAAAGTTAAGCAATGACAAGCCTGGTCAGTACCTTGGTGGGTAACTGTTTGGGAATATCATGTGTTGTGAGATTAGATGTGCAGGCAATGTAATGAATAATGGCTTGGAATTCTTAATCAGAGCCAAGTTCCAATTCATGTTGGGTTTGTTATATTCACTTACATGCAAATACCCCTTCTACCCCAGCTGTGGGTTAAGTAGCAAGACTTTTATCACTAAAAAAAAACATTATCTCCCAAATTGCATGCAAAATATTTAGATTTTGGCATTAAATAACCTATAGAAGTTGATATACTGCTAAACAAATTTAACTAACCAATCAAGATTTAATGCAGAATGAGAAAGAACAAATATATAGAATTGTGGGATCAGGTTATGGAAAGTCATCTAACTGCTTATATGAGAATTTTATCTTTTTCATACCTGCTGAAAAGGTTCGAATTTATACAATTGGTATTGAAAAATGTGTTTCAACACAAATCGGACTTTGGCTAGTGTTGTATCTATTTCAGTTATGGAAGTCTTTTCACAATGATATCATCTAAAAATTTAACTGTGTGGTTTGCATGATAGAAAATATTGTGGTTTTTCATGAACATAATTATCCTGGGTATGATGATAAACTACATCCAGCAGCAAGGCCTCTAATCGGGATGTTTTGAAGAGCATGGAACCACCTCTTAATTGCTGTTGTTCCCAGGTTTACCCTGACCTGGGGTGGTAGCACCTGTTAGGGTTCCAGCTATGGGCAAATAGTTAACCACCAAACTGGGGTCAAAACATTATGAAAATATAAAAATAGATTTTTATAGTAAAAATGCCAGCAATACATTTTTGAAAAAAAATTACCAGCAATACATTTGACTCTTGCCAAAATGACCTCTTTACAAAAATATGTTAATGAAACCTGATCTACGAACTGATTTCTTACAGAGAATACATATTCTACTCGTACAAACCTATCCTAAAAATCTTGTTGGCACTAAATAACCCATTGAGGTGTTGATATGCTCTAAAACAATAAACTCAAACCCATGAATATAAGCTGATAAAACTTGATAAGTTTTGTGTTGTCAAATGTTGCCTTTGGTGTGATCACATTGACTTTACCTTTTGGATCATGGATTTGAATTCCTTTCTATAGCAGACATGCAAAAGGTCTGCAGTTTGTTAGTCTGTGAGGATCAAACTTCATTGGAACTGTTTGTTAAATTCACCAAGAGATCAATATGTCTGTAGAGTTCAATGAAGCTACTGTTGCTGTAAAGTTACATCATTTCCTTTTTGTGACTGAAAAGCTTACATTGAGGCTTTTTAATTTCTTTCTCCAAGACTCTTGCAGAATGCTTATCACGAGATGCACATTTGAGTATGATATTTCTATTGGTTAATGGTATTTCTTGTATGAAGGATTCTTTTTTATAATCTAAATCTCCACTATCTGCACACGATCCAATATAGGTTACAGTGAAAGAAAATGTTGATTTATCACTTCAGATGTCTACATTTCAAGGCAAATCATTTCTTCTCGCGTTCAAATTGGTGTGAATAAACTTCATTTCTATGGTAATATGTGGAAATAATTGGCATTGATTGACCAAGTAGCCTAGTCTTGGGTATGATGATAAACTGCATCCAGCAGCAAGGGAGGGGGTTGAGGAGCATGGAACCATCTCTTAATTGCTATTGTTCCCAAATCCACCCAGACTTAGAGTGGTAGTACTTGTTAGGGTCTCAACTATGGACAAATAGTGAACTCCCAAACAAAAACAAAACACTATGAAAGTATAAAAATACCAGCTATACAGTTTTATTATAAAATAAATAACTAACAATAGATATTTAAAGCAAAATGGCTAACAATACATTTTATCTGTAGTTGAAGGCATACAATTATATTCAAAATATTTCAATTTCAGCATTAAATAACCTAGAGGTTTATATGACACTAAACAAAATTGACCAACCAAACGGACAACATGAAAGAAATCTTTCATAACATTAATCCATATAATATTCTACAATTTCTTAAAGAAATCAAACTGTATTCCAAATTTTAACTTCAACAAAACTACAACATAAAACAGTCATATCCCCACCTCTAGTAATTATATCCGCACAAACATGTATATGCACAAAAGCTAAGTATCGTCTTCTATGTAAAAAACTGTGAAAACAAAAGGACATATATCATATTTCCATTACTTCAAAGCACCCAAGAATATTAAATTTTGACATTAAATTACCCATAAGTAGTTGATACACCATTAAACAATCAAATCATTAACCAAATAGCCAGTGTTATTTTCACTTGAATGCTTTCTATTTAAACAGTATTTCAGGAAAATAAATTTTTCAAGTTTACTAACTGTTGTTTCTCTTTCCGGTATTGATGGGGCTTTTCTTTCTAACCTTTTGTTTGAAGTAGTGTAGAAAAATCATTATCTTGATTATATTATTATTTTCTCTTTGAGTTACGTGTGTTATCCATTTTACTTGTGTTATCCATTTTACTTGTTGCTGTTAATCCTCAGCTTTCTGTTATTTTCTAAAATTCTTTGTGATTTTCTGGTAGTAGAAGGATGGTCCTCACTAAGACTTGCAAGCTTAATTTGCAAATGGTTGTGTACAGCTGACAATTTACACATTTCTGAAAGAATTTGGCACCATGCCTGATATATGGCATCCATATGAATGTCTTGATCAGATGAGGCTATTTAAGAACACGACTCTAGTTTCCAGGTTAATGTTTTAGTTTTGTTTCAACTTGCGATGTTGGACAAAACTACCCCGTGTACAGCCTATTCTATGTTCAATTTTTTTTTCTCATATACTAAATTTGTTATAACTGATCCATACACTGAGTTATTTGATGTATTTAGTATTTATTAATTCCAAATCCTGATGAAACGAATTTAATTTTATTAATCTGTTCATTGTTTAAATATTGTCAGAACCCATTTCTTTTTTGTTATCAGTAGTTTTTAGGAGGCAACAAATTTGAGAAACTGACACAGAACTTCAAAAGCAGAAAAATTTGCTTTATTCTAAATGACCCATGTATGTTTTGCTGTGTCAAGTCATTATTCATATTTATTCTGGCTGTTGCTTGGGATGCCAAAAATAAAATTCCTTTAAAGTCCTTTTTTTTTTTTTTATTGTTTTTCAGATCTTAATCTGAGGTAGAATATATGAATATCAAATTCACAAGTGAATAAATGATGAAGTTTGAAATATCTGAAACTTGGTATTGGTTAATAAAAGGACTAAAAAGAAGCACTCAATGGAATGGATCTTTATATATATATATATATATATATATATATATATAATTAATACAAATAAAATTTGATGTTATATTAAGCACCTAAATCTGGAGTTTCGTTTTACAGTTGTTCTATCCACTCCTCAGGAGGTTTCAGTAATTGACTGCAGATGTCCTAATTTTCCTTATTTTTATATTATTTTTGTCCTATTTATGGTGTAAAGTTGTTTTTTGCGTGTGTGTGTATATGTTAAATTTTCTGGAGATTTCAGCAATTGATGCTGTTTCTCTCATTTTTATTCTCTTTATACTAAGTTTAATGTAATAAATTTATGTGATATTTGTGATGCTCTTATTATTGGTGTTAGGTTGATTGTTTTCTCTTTTTGTGTATGTGTCAAATGTGGTTATTTCTCCTCTTCATCATTTTATTGTCTCTGTTTACTCTCTTCCTGTTCTTTTTTTCCCCCTCTCTTTTGGATCTCTATATAATTTCTTTTTGTATAAATGGGATAAAATCTACCTCAAAATTCAACAATTCCAATAGATTTTAGAAAGTTCTCAAACCCTAATCCATAGAGAAATATTCTTAAGTATTATCATAAAAAGAAGCTACTGTAGTTTCACACCTCAGATCCTCAGGCTGGTTTGGTTATATTCTTTTATCTATCCCTACTCTGTATTTAAATACACTGTTCATCTTCTGCTCTGTCACCAAACAAAAATTTGAATAAAAAAAGGACCCTCCCATACACCACAGCTGACAAATAGGAAGAGGATATGCCAGATAGTGGTACAAATATATATATATATATATATATATATATATATATATAAGTGAACATAGAAGTCAGCACTTAGAGGCGACAGTCTGTTTCATGCTAGTGCAATCGTCAGGCTGAACTTTTATATTTACACACGCTCTATCTCTGATATTGAGCACTTTATCCCATAAATATAGCACACTTTAAGACTATATTTTTCCATATATATATATATATATATATATATATGTTTTAATTGTTTTTCTTTTAAATAAATGCAGACTTTACTGTGTATCCTTGAGTCTCCCAAGATAAGACATGGAAAAGGTCAGGGCAGATTTTTGCATGATCTTTCTTTCTCAAATTCTAGCTATTGTTTCTTCCTAGAAACTGAACAAATATCAACAAATTTTGCTCCAAGACATCTGAGAAAATAAGGAAGGTCAAAAAAGAAATGATTTTGCTGGAAGAAATTATCTTAATTTATTCAGAAATTTGTTTTTGAAAAGAATAGGAAAATTACAAAGTAATTTCTATTAATAAAAAAAAAAAATCATCAAGCACACAATGAAATAGGAGATTTAATGGATGAAATATCATTACTTTGTATTTTGATGTCATGTTCTTTCAGGACGTAAACAATTACAGCTCTCCACAGGTTTCTTATCAGTGAATTGGCATAACTTGTGAAAGACAGAGTAGTTCCCTGTTGTCTTCTCGACAGTTTTGAATTCAGAGTAGCGTTTCTATTAGATTGACTGCTAACAAAGGCAAGAGAACCCAGTCTACTTTACAATATTAATCATTATCTACTGTCTCCTTGATTCTTCTTTCATTGTTCTTGCTCCTTAATAATGTTTCTTTTTCTTATTTTTTTCACACCCAGTGTTGTAGTGGCTATACTGCTTTCATTGGGGTGAAATGATTAAAAAAAATATTGTATATTTTTTGTGTTTTTTTGCATGATTTAAAAGTTTTGTGGTATATTGGGGCCCATTAATAAAGTTTAACTCAAAACTTCAATGCTAAAATAAAACCGTATTTAATTACAACTGCAAATAAATACTTAACAAGAACAAAGAAGTAAAAGTAAACCAAAGATAACCATTTCAGTGAATACCTTGTTAGTAGCACAGTAACATCCGGTAAATCCCAAGTCAAAACCCAATCATCAACGCACAATAATTCACACTAATTCGACTGGATATTTCCACTCAATAGTCGCTGCAGTCAGTAGCCTGACACCACTATTTATACATCTGGTGGAAAACATATATTCATAAGTCCAGAGTGTCACACTCAAACCTAAGTGTCAGTACTTACTCATTTTCTTTCTATATGACAAAGTATTGATTGAAAGTAAGCAATGTTTTTTAAAAGGTTTAACATCTAGCCAGATCAACTGTAAATTGGTGAGATCACATCATCGCTTAGATTAATGAATTTTTAAAATCTAACATTATTTATTATTGCTATCAACATTCACTATTTATTTTTAATAGTAAAAAATAATTTTAGCTTGAAAAAAAAATTCATTAACTGTTTGATGTTCCAGAGTTAGCAAATGTAGACACTGAAAAATCCCAACAGAAGATGTCTCTCTGTTGTTTCACATGATTTAAAAGTATTAGAGTCTGTCTATATTTCTGAGATGAGGTATTATGTACAGTATTTACATTAGTCGGACTATTGTCCTCATCTTTGTCGCCATATTTGTCACAATGTTTCGGCCGTTGTACGCTCCGGCCTTCTTCAGGTGGTTGGAATTTCGAACTGAACCCTTTATTTCGATCACTGGGGTAGACTGTTCTAGTTCCACGAGCCATGTTTGATGGATGTCAGTTATCTCCTGCTAATTTTCCCTCTGAAAGTTCTCCACTGCCTTAACCGGGTATTGAACTCACACTCTTTGGGTCTGTCACTGGATCTAACCAACGCCTTTATCCACTGTGCCATGTGTATTAATTAAAAGAAAATAAAAGATTTTTAAAAGGTTTAACTGAAAGAAGCCTGGTCAAAAAATATGACTTTAAATATTAGAATTATTAGATAAGAAGTCTGAATAGTCAAGAAATTTTCAATTTTGGTTTTTGTCATTCCCAAATTTTGCACATGGACTCATTATTGATTCCCAAGTTTTCTTTCTTTCTTATTTTTTTTTTTTTTTTTTTTTGCCTGAAATTCAACCAAATTCCTCCCACCATGTTAGAACACAGATGATCTGTTACAAACAGACAAGAAAATCCAATTCTTATGATCCTTCTGTTTATAATTGTACTCTTTGTCTGTGTTGGAACAAAAACTATCAATTTGTTAATTAAGTCTGTAAGTGGATTAAGCTGTGAATCATTTGACCACTATTTGATTATTTAGGGAAGATTACAGAAGCAGTAGTTTGCATACTGTAAAAACTCCTTTTTTTTTTTTTTTTTTTTTTTGAGTAGGCAGTAAATTTTAAATCCCTGGATAATCTTCAGAAAAAAGCTTCCGCTTGGCTGATGAAAAAGGAAATTGGTTTTTTATTTTATCAATTATAAGACCATTATAATTCTTTCATGTTCTTTCTTTCTAATATATGTCTGCCTACCTCTCTCTATAAGGGGATACGGAAAAGTTCTCAGCCTAACCAAGAAGGGATTTCCCACAAAATTTGATGTTTGGTTAGATTTTAGTTTTTCAGCACCCCCTAACACACATACACACACATTTATTTTTTATTATTATTTCACCCTAAGGAAGGTGGTAATACCACTAGTACACAGTGGGTTACAGGAAGTGAAAGAGAAGACTGAGAATAAAGAGGATTAAGGAAAGGGCAAAAGATGAGCGAGGTTCAAGAAGACAGAAAATGGCGATTGACATTGCATTTAGATTTTTGAAAATTGTTGTTATCAGGGAAACAAGGAAACAGAAGAGAGTTCCACAGGTGGGAACTGCAAGAAAAACTGTTGGAATAGAAGTGGCAGTTGCATTTTGCTATTTCAACAGTAAATGGGTGGGACCTAGATGCCAATCTAGTAGCATGCTTCATGGAAAATATAACAGATACAGTGAGCAAGTCTTCAACAACAAAATGTTATTCTTCTATTGATCACTTTCATTAGCTACACATTTTTACCAGCAATGAACAAGAGCCTGCATGGTGCACTTACCCACCATCTAACTGTACTCATATTCATTGTTTCATCTCTATAAATATTCAACCAATAAGAATGGATATCAGTGGATGCATTTTTTTCCAAATCACTTCATCTCTGCGTTGCAAACACTTTCATGTCAAATGACTTTTAGCCAGACTGCCTCATTATGGTATAATAAAGTTTCAACTTCTATCATGTTACTAATATCATGAGGTAATATAATAGGTATTACTAACGAAGTGATCTTTGTATTTACTCAGCTTTCCTGCATCATAAAGAGAGGCAAGGAAGATTGTTTTGCACCAATTTTCTAAGTAAGAATAAACTTGCCTGCTTTGTAAATCAGCATCCAAAACATTAACATTAGTAAAATATATAAATACACTCTCACGTGTGCATGTTTGTAAGGGTGGTTGATATACTGTCAAACTTTTTTTAGTTATTTCAAGTTGAATTTTTTATGGGGCATCTAGGGAGGATTGACCTCACTATGCAATAATTATGGTCAACTAACCATGCAAACTATTACCCCATGACTTATGGCCATATCATACTGAAGCACCAGTTCTCATATGGTTTCCTAAGTTAAGCAACGTTGAACCTGGTCAATAGCTTGATGGGTGACCACTTGGGAATACCAAGTGCTGTAAACTTGGATATGCAATGGTGTAATGAATAACAGCTTGGAGTTTGAAATTAAAGAGTCAAGTTCCAATTCTAGTCAGGTTCATTATTTTCAGTTATGCACAAATACCTTTTGGAAACATATGAATCCTCCTCCTCTCACCTCAACTATCGGTTAATTAGTAGGACTTCTATCAGCTGGATCATTATCTCCAAAATATTTTTTCAATCTAGAAATATTTTTTGGTTTTAAATAATCTGCAAGAGGTTGATAAGCCATAAAAAAATTATTCCGTCAAAAAACTATTACCCCATGCTGCAGCATCACATATTTGTGTGTGTGTGTGTGTGTGATTCTTATAGAGATATAGATGTGTATGTGTCTTTCAGTGGTCAATCTGTCTCTTTTTGGTTATTAAAGATGGAAAGAATAGTACCAGAAATAATAAAAAGTGAATAAGACAGAAAGAATGGAAGCTTGCCTCCAAGACAAGTAAGCAAGCATTATTCAGTATTTATTTCAGACTCTATGAACAGTTATGGAATGGGCAGCTGCACCTTTTAATGGCATCATCCACTATTTATTATTTAGAAAAATATCTCTTTCAATATTTTCTTTAAGGGAATCTTTTCTTGTTATCGGATATCAACAATGAGAGAACAATTTTATATTTTATATAAAGGAGATTTCTTTATTATAAGTTTTGTTGTTTAATAATTTGCTGAATAAAGTTATTAAGCTAAAGCATGGAGATGAAATAACTAAAGTGTTCATTTTTCTGAATCATATTTGGGCTTGTTTTAAACTTTATTAAGCAACTTGTCTTTATATTCATGCACCTCAATTTTATTAATGTTGTGATGGCTTTGATAAAACAGAAGCAGTACAAACAAGAATCCTACACAGCTGTTAATAAAATTATCAACTTTTATGTGACAAGAATGTCTAAAACTATAAGATTTTGCACTAATTTGTATACTTATTAAACCATTTTAAAGAATATTTTTATTTAGCTTTTTGTCATTGTGAAATAAAAGCTGAAATTCGTAATTTTTCTTTTTCGTTAAAATCACAAACTAGAGACCCACCAATATTATAATAATGAAATGAAGGATCTCCATTTTTTTTCTTTTCTTTTAATTGGAAATGCTTATTTTAGGATCTAAAAAGCAACTTCTATGTGCCATGTCCCTTTAGGATGTTAGTGATCATGGCTCTCCACAATTTCCTGTTCTTTGTAGCTCTTAATATATTTTGTCTTGTTATTTCTCCTAAATCTTGTTCTGCTATCCATTTACTCAAAACTCACTAAGTAGTTTCTGTATTGTTTTCTTCTGGCCTTCAATCTTTCCTGTGAGTATGAAATTTTCCAAGCCTTCTTTCCTCATTATGTACCCTAGAAATTTCAACTATCTTTTCCTGATGTTAGGTATAAGTGTCCTTTTTGTTTCCATTTTCTGTAAAACTTTGTTGTTGCTCACATGTTTGGTTCATAGTAATCTCAGCATCCTTCTGTAGAACCACATTTTTTGTTACTTCAAGTATCTTCATCTGTGAGGAGATTGTCCAGAACTATTTTTTATTTGTAAATCTTTTTAAATGGAACCATGATTTCATTGTTTGGTTCAGGATTTTCCAGATGTCAGATATACAGCTTTGAGGACAACCATTTGACAAGATGACTGGCTTTTGTTTTTTTGGACAAAATGAACAATAGCTGAGTGGTTAGAACATTACTAAGTCAGTAACCAGAACCTTTTAAAAATACAGAATTATCAAAGACTTTTGAAGCATTCATATAATATTGAATTTTGATTAAATATTATCAAACATGTTAATGTTTCATTCCCATTATTGCTTTTTCATTACAACTACTTATTTTTTTTTTAATTTTATGATCTCATCTTGTTAGTTATGGTCAAGAATATTCCAAATGCATCTCCATACAAAGGGATTGTTTACTGTACTTATGTCTTCCTTTGTGAGTCTCCTGCAAACCAAACCAGTTTTCCTTTTTGACACCTGTGCAAATCAAGCCCACGTATTCCTTTTGTGACTCATGTGCAAACCAGACCTATGTATACCTATCTGTTCTTCATCAAAATGATAACATTTGGCATTTTAAATAACCTGAAAAAATTTGATATTGTATAAAACACAACAATCCATTTTATGGTCATTATGGATCAGAAATAAAAATTAAAAAAACGTTCAATGTGACACAAACTTATATCCGTTTTACCTTCAGAAAATTTTAAAGTATATACTCTTGAATTTTGTATTTAACTGTGGTTTTACAAAAAAAAAAAATGCTGAATTCTTAATTTTTAATGCTTTTTTTTTCTAATTGACTATTTGACAAAATTCTTTATCTGGTTATTGAAAGATCTTCGGGACAAATGATTTGCTAGTGTGTCCATAGCAGTAAAATCTCTTAAGTTGTAAATTTATTTTTCATGATTTTTTTTACAGGTTTAATTATAAAGTATTAAATAAAACAAATAGAGTACAGTGGACAAATCTATAGTGCATTTTGAATGAGAAATATTATTATCAACCCATTGAAATAATTGATTGATTGCTATCTTAACCCTATCAATGCATGAATGCATTGTAAGGAACATAAAATATGAATCTGTTAAATTTAATAGAAAAACTTGCCACAAGTGGCTTCATTGTTAGCCAATCACTGATGACGACCAGGGAAAGATCAAGCTGAAGATAAGGCTATAAATAAATGATCCATGATCAACAAATACTAATTGTAATGAAGTCTTGTCTGGAAATAATCAAGTGACCTACTTTCTTCTTTTGAGGAACAAAGCAGCAAGTTTGAATCTTTTCCAGCAAAATAAATATTCTTCCATGGATTTTCCTCCTTGTACATTTGTCTACAGAGACATGGAAAAAGCACAAATGAAGAACTGGACCTCTCTCACTGATGCTATTCATTTAGAAAAAGCAGATCATATGTGCCATTAGGATTTGCTCAAAGCAAATTAGCTTGATTCTCTTGTATAGAGAAAATATTACAATAATAACTTGCATTTCTTTTTTCTTCTCTCTGTTTCCCTAATTTATGGAGTCAGTCTTGAATGATAATGCTATGGAGCTGATAATGTAAAGCATTAGCAATTATTATTATAAAAGATTTGTATAATATATATATATATATATATATATATATATATATACACAGTGTAACCCGGATATAAGAGAGTTGCTGGGACCGGAGAAGAATAATTCTCTTATATCTGGGTTTCTCTTATATCCGGGTTTGGTTATATATACATTAACACAGGCTCTAATTTGGGACCAGAAAAAAATCTCTCTTATATTCGGGTTACACTGTATATATATATATATATAATTTCTATGTTCTAAACATCTTTTGAGAATAAAACTGTACTCTAAATTTTAAGTTTAATATTGAAATTAAACTTTAGGACTTGGGTCAAGTTTCAAAACATAGTAATTTCTGTGTCATGATGGAATCATATTTTTTAAAAAAAATAAAGTAAATTGTGTGTGTTAGAGTTTTTGTTCCAACCCATAAGGGGCCTGTAAAACTCATATTCTTAATAAGCTTCCACAAAGTAATTTTTGTATCATTTATTTAAACATTTTTTTTTTTAATCATTTCACCCCAAGCAAAGCAATAAAGCCACTAAGGTGTAAGGGATAACTGAGTGTGAGAGAATATGAGAAGAAAAAAAACACAATTAAGGAGAGAGAACAATAAAAGAACAGGAATTAAGAAGATAGAAAATAACGATTTATATTGCATTTAAGTTTTTAAAGAACAAACTTGACTGGGAAGCAAGAAGCCAGAAGAGAGTTCCACAAGTGAGAAGTGTGATATAAGAAACTGCTAGCATAGAACGTATGGTTACATCTAGCCATTTCCACTGTAAAACGATGAGACCTTGCTGCCAATCTAGTACTATGCTTAAATTCATAAAGTCTTGGTAACATAGAGGAAAATAATATTTATTTTTTTATAATACAAAAATGTGGCACAAGTCCAAAATCTGCCACAATTACTGACCCAAACATACCACAGTATTCCTTAGGTCAAAACAACATATTCTTTCTTGCCATTCTTACTACATCTACCATAATACCTCAAAGTCTCTATGAAATCTTAACTTGTTCCAATATGCATAATTCATCTGCTGGGGGAGGGGGAATTTGGAAAAAATATAACAGCTCTTAAAAAATGAAATCCCAATGAATATTTACAATGATTACAATTTTCTTTTACAAGAAACAAGAAAATAGTGTTAGCGATTAACACCCCCCCAAAAAAAATCATTAATTGTGGCAGAAACATCAGTTAACTGGACAGAATTAATGTAGGTTATTAACAACAATCATTCGACCAAACACTCACTCAAACAAAAAAACAAATACAAAATGCACACTTGAAAAACAAAAAGTGTCCTGCATCTGCCAGAGGATTGACATCTCTGTAAACTAAAGGAAGTGGGAACCAAAATAAGAGAGGCCAATACCATAGAGGAAAGTTCATCAGAACAATTACCATGAACGTATTTATAAAAAAAAGCCACAGGGAAGCTATGAAAATAAATAAGTATATTATCAGCTCAAACCTCAGTGTCTTGCAAATAAACATGAATAGAGTAGATGTCTTGACATTAGGGCACTCATATGCTTTTACTGTGGGGTTTTAGGTGAAAAAGCCAGTAAAATAAACAGCAAACTGAATAGATTAACCTGTTAATGGCCACCCTCCCAAATGAGAGGATGGCTATTGAAGGATTAATAAAAACCTATCTCTTTCTCTCTCTCTTTTTTTTTCTTTTCTTTTTTCTTTTTTTCTTTTCTTTTCTTTTTTCTTTTTTTTTCTTTTTTTTTTCTTTTCTTTTTTTTCTTTTTTTTTCTTTTCTTTTTTTTCTTTTCTTTTTTTTTTCTTTTCTTTTTTTTTTCTTTTTTTCTTTTTTTTTCTTTTCTTTTTTTTTCTTTTTTTTTTCTTTTTTTTCTTTTTTTTTCGTTTTTTTTTAACAGTTGTGTTCACTGTGTACAAGACCCGAGGGCCACTTGAGTTAGAGGGTTACAGAATAAGAGGTACAGCTTATGTGGGTATGTGTGGAAGATAACGGTTAACCTGAGACATGAACAAGTTAAGATTTTAGTGATCATAGGAGCAGTCACTTGAGAGTCAGTTCCACAAGAAATCTCGCCAGGGAAATATGAAGGGAATGAGGGTGGTTCACTACAATGTGCATAACATAATGAATACCTAATTATTATTAATTTTTTTTAATTAATACTGGATTATTTTTATTTGCTTATTTATTAATGCTAATTTTATCAACCTATCAACCTATCAACAATTAATAACTGAATTTTAGTAACAAATATTATTTTTTTTTATTTTAATTTGCATAATTAATACCAGATTTTAAAGTGGGTATTAAAGGGTTAATAAAATTCAAGATTTTAATCAAGTTGAATCAAAATTAAAACCTTTCTTAAGCCGCTTGATAAAAGATAACCAAATCTTAGCAACAGTCTGTAAATTTTAATTAAATCAGAATATGAACATTTTCCAAGGTTTATTTCCAATAAAAAAACATTTATTTAAATTAAAAATGAGGTCCACATACTTTTACTACTTTTAATGGAAAATACATCTGACAGCAAGAGATTGTAGGTTTTGAGGACGGCGGAACCACCTCTTAATTGCTGTTGTTCCCAGGCCCACAAAATTCTGTAATTGTGTATCTTACTGAAAAGAAATATCCCCTTAGAAAGTAATAATTCAGACACAATTCTGAATTATTTTCTTCTTAACCTTTATCATTATTAGTATTACTTCCCTTTCCACAGTATTCTTTTTGAAGGCCTCTCAATTGCAATATCCTTATTGTTAATTTCACTCAAATTTGTTTTCTGTTGCCATAGCAGGATATAATAACACAACTATTAAATTCAAACCGTATTGTTCAAGGATCAGAGTCACCTCCAATGGCAGGATAAACTTTTTGTACAGCAATTGAAGTCAGATACAGAGTGATAAAGATTAATCAAATGCTCACCGAAATGAGTGCTTCTGTTTCCTTGAATTGCTGGATATTCAGCTAGTTATTTATATATATATATATATATATATATACACTTACACACAATGTTTTGTGTATTTGAAAACACAGCTTAACAGTTGATATATGGAAGACAATCTAATGTTATGTTACATGGCATATGCCAAATTTGATCATTTTCCTTTCTCTTTTAGGTGTATTAGTATGTTAACATGACTTCTTCCAGTTTTACACAGGAAATGAAAAAGCAAACTTCTTATGGAACTTATTACCATCTGCACCAGCTTGGAGATAGCCAAATTGTTCATGTTCAATGGTCAGAAACAACCTGGAGTCTTTTGACCAGGAACTGTTCATCTATGGCCAAGAAGAAGGAATATTCTAAGTAGTTAGATTTCGTAAGGATGGTCAAGTTCGTCGAGCAGGTCCAGAACATGATCAGCTATAACACCAGCAAGTTGTTTAGGCCATTGTTGAGCAGTTCAAGATAGCAGTACACTATCAGATGTGTGATGCATAAGGACATTGTCCTACTTGATGAGGAGAGGGCAGCAAGACCTGGAAGAAGCATGTGATCCAGTTGAAGTTCTTGCAGAATAATCCCAGATGCCTTGAGGAGCCAGGCATGTTTGAGTTCTTCTCAGATGAGATAAACTTTGATCAGGACCAGAAGGTGAACAAGCGAAGTAACTGATAAAATTTAAGATTAATTGAGGGAATGTATAAGGTCATATGTCAATACAAAATGCTCAAACGATGACAATTGGAAAATATGTCTCACTGTTTGCATTGAATTTATTCAACAGCAGGAAATTATATAATTTTTTGACAATCTTGATGTCAGACATGGAGAATTAGAGGTTGTTATATTCAGTTTGTGTGATGAATGGTTTTAATATTAACCACTAAAACATATGACTTTAAAATAGTAACAAGTGGCCTTGTGTAGACCCCATGAAAGTATTCATGATGATGTATATATAAGTTCATGTCATCTGTGCTTGTCCTGAGGTTCATGTGCAATGTAGATAATGTCATATCACCCAACTTTTAATCACTATCAACAGAAGCATTTAGAGACTGCATGATTTAGGTTTTTTCTATTGGTAATTTCTTTTCAAGACCAAGTATATTTGAAAATCATTATTAACCTATAGTATTCAATATTTTAATAAAACGCTAATCATTCCAAGAATTTATTCTTTGACTTTTTCTCCCCAAATGGCTACATTTGACTAATTTTGTACAACTTAAGTATTTTCATTTACATTTTTTAGTTTATTTTAAATTTTTTTTATTTATTTATTTTAAATATGAATTAATAAATACTAAGCAGCTCTTAATATTTTAAAATAATAATTACAAAATCTGATTAATGCTAAAAAAATATTTAATCTACATGTATTAATTTAATATTGAGTAAATTTAAATTTTGTGAAAAAAATCCACTTTCATATCTCACAACTAAAGTCTATTTTTACCTATTCCTGCAACAGATTCTTGGAAATCATTAGATTCTAGAAATAATAGCATATTTGCTGCTAAGCAGCAAAAATGTGGTTCTACAGAAGGATACTGAGAATGCTATGCACCAAACATTCGAGCAATGACAAAGTTTTAAAGAAAATGGAACTAAAAAGGAAACTTAACATCAGGAACAGAGTTGAAATTACTAGGGTGCGTAATGAGGAAAGAGCTTGAAAAATGTGATAATCACAGGATAGACGTATGGCAAGATGGATAAAGGAAAACAATCTAAAACCTAGCTAGCAAGCTTGAGTAAATGAATGGTAGAATAGGGTTTAGGATGTAACAAAAAGAAAAAATTTATTCAAAGCTATAAAGGATAGGAAATCGTGGAGAGCTATGATTGTGAACATCCTGAAAAGACATGGGACATAAAAGAAATGTTTCCTAAAAAAGAAAAATCAGCTTTAATTAATATTTTTTTTTGTTTTCCTTTTTTTTTTTTTTTTTTTTTTGTTGCTAAAATTGTTGCCAATTAAACATGCCCTCCCCTAAACAGCAGACATGGAAAAATATGTGCTAAAATGGATTTGACATGGAAATATACTGTCGCTCAATTAAAAGCTTTTCTCTTTTTTACTGACCAGGTTAACTGTTGATTTCTTTCTTTATATTATTTAATATATACTGTTCAGCTTTGAATCAGAATATCAAACACCTTGGCTAAAAATGACTGCTTAGTCCTGACCAAGAAAAACAGTAATTAACTTTTGGTAAACAGACAGGAAACTGATGCTAATGGCATGTGACTGCCATTAGAAGTGGATTTTCTAAACAAAGAACTCCATTTCTCGTTTTGCTTTTTATTCTATTTCATTTGATTACTTCATTCTCCCCATCCCCAGCCTTATTTTTTTCCTTGGCAGTTGTTTAGTCTTTTTAGACTCATCTGTTCTTTATCAGAGGCTTAGGACCTTCTGCATGAGTCACCTGTAGCATATCATGGTGGCATGCAATTGGTACCTGTCCAATTTTCAATCACCAGCCTATTTTCCCTCAGATTAACACTAACTGAAGTGTAACCAGTTGTTTTCAGTATCATTAGGATTTGGACCAATATTAGTCAGATTTAGCATTGAACTTTGAACAGAAATAAGAGTAATAATAATATGGATTTATAAACATCAGTAGAAGTCTGTATATTGAGCAGCAATAAATGTTGGACTAAGAAATTAGACTAAAATCATTGCTATTGATTTCTTTATGCAAAAACAATGTTTTTATAAGGATGTTATATTTATATCAATATTTATGAAATATTGATGGTCTGATTATTTAAGAATTGTTAATATAGGGTGACCCCAAAAAACGGGAACTTTTTAACAATCCAATAAAAGCAAGAGTGATGGAAGAAAAATATTTAATTCATAGTAATTGAAACCTTAAAACATGCCATTTAAGAAACAATGATGGAATTTTCATTTTTTTTAAATTACGTCCTGTAGATGATGTCCTCCTGTACGAATGCATTCTTGAAATCTGCTTTTGAGATTCCTCATTGACTGCTGCAACATCTCAGCTGGGATACTGTGAATTTCATTCTCGTTCCTAAAATGGCAAAATGTTTACTTGCTCAAGGTCAATGTCTCACAGTGTTGCCACTTGCTCATGTCTGGCAATATGCACTTCAAAAATTCCCATTTTTTTGGGTCACCCTGTATTAAAATTTCTACAGATGTTGTCTCTTCATTATTATTAAGAGTTCAGCTTGAATATGCCATGATGGTTTATTGGAATTATAATGAAAGAGAATAATCTACTTCAATGTGCAGTTTACAATTCCTGGAGAACATTAACATCATTTCTAATAGTAACCCTTTACTAATATCACATTTGATTTAAAAAAATCATTTGTTACTTTATAAACTTCTATGTTTTTTCTTTTAATTATTTCTCCCCAAGCAAGGCAATTATACCACTAAGATGCAGGGGTTACAGGGAGTGAGACTATGAAAAGACTTATGTGAGGAGAAAGGACAATAACAGAACAGAGTTCAGATTTGGCGTAACAAATATTAGCACTGGATTTCTAACAATCATTATAATCCTTATAAGAAGAGCAGATGATAAAAATTATATTACAATTAACAAGACTACATGGCAGAGACATCAGGTTTCTGGAAGAAATTATGACAACTGAACTTTTGAAATGAACTAATGTCACAACAATATCTGTACTAGGTCCTAATATCTGGGACTTTAACAGAAGAAATTTATTTCCCAAATTACCAGATACTATTTTAGTCAGAGAACTAACAAAATCTTAAAGAATATATTTTCCCTTATTATCAATTTCAACTTCTTATTCAATTTTGATCTTATTTTGTCTTGTACATAGACAAAAATCTCAAAGTCCATACATGATATATGCAAAGTACCTTGGGACTAATGTTTAACCTAAATCTGTAGACATTTAAAAAAAAATATATCATTTCACCCCCAAACATAGTGACAATGCTACTAGAGTGACAGGATGTGAAAGATAATGAGAATATTTTAGTGAGAAAAGTGAGGAAATTAACAATAAAGGAACAGAATTCAAAAAGACTGAATATGAGGATTGACATTGCATTTAAAATTTTTTAATATTGTAGGTGGCAGGGAAGCAAGAAAAGAAACTATTAGAATAGAACTGACAGTTACATATAGCTTGTTCAACAATAAAACAGTGAGACCTAGTTGCCAATCTAGTAGCACACTTAAATTCATGTAGTTGAGGCACATGAGAAAAGCTCATCAGAAAAATTGTCATGAAAATATTTGTAGAAAAGGAAGGAAGGAGCCACATCATATTGGTGGGAAAGTAACTGAAGATGAGATGCTAGGTCTGGACCAATTACATTGCAAACCCTTCTTTGGATTTTGTCAAGAATCTGAACTTATATAGTAGGAGCACCAGCCCAGATACAGCAGTAGCATTCAATGCATGTACAAATGGTAGATTTATAAATGTACAAGAAGGAATTTTATTTTTATTTGGAATATCTACATAATATATAGTCATTTGGAAAAAAAAAATAGAAGATTGCAAGTTCAAGTTCAGAAATATGGCGGAGAATATGAATAAAATAAAAGTTTTCCTTGTTTTTCTTTTTTTCATATTTTACAGATATATGACCATTAAAAGTTAAAAGAAACACAGAACTATAAAAACCTTTTTAAGCAGAGGATATTTCATTTTTTTTCTGTTAATTGACTTAATTATCCAAGACAATTTAAATGTAAGCTGAAGGATGCTGTTTGTTTTTCTGCTTCCTACCCCAAACCCCATAGCCAAGAATTTAAAATCCAAATTCATTAATGTCATTGACTGATGATTCTCAGATACAAAAAGAAAAAAAAAGTATTCAAGTATCTGAACAAAAAAAACATTTTAATGCATCCTAAATTGTTTCTTCTTATTATGATTTCTTTGTTTTCAAAATAAATCAACAAATTTGCTTTTAGCCTGTTTGAAATATAAAAAGCATTTAAGAATTTGAAAAGCCTCAACATTGTTTAGTCTGGGTTTGTAGTGTTTTTTAAATGAGTAATTTCACAAATTTTTTTTTTGGTATGCTTTAAATTTTTATGCTAGAAAAACTTTGCAAAACATCAACCCAATGAATGAATAAAAATGAAATTATCATTTAAAAATACTATAAACAATTTTTGGTCTAACTATATCCAAAAATATATTAAACAACTCAAGCAAATTAAAAGTATTCATGAAAATCCAGCTTTCAAATATAACGAGATTATTTATTGCTTTTTACTTATTCTCTGAACAAGTAAAAAGTGATGTTTACAAGGAAGAAATTTGCCTTGACATCAGATACTCAAAATATGGTCACTTTAAAGGTAATGCCTCCTGTTTTATATTGATATGTGATGTCTTAAATGAGGATGTTCTTGTTATAGTAATAGAAGTTGAACCTTTTTACAAATGACCTATAATTGTTTCTTTTTTTTATCAGTCTGGCAAAATGGCATGCCAAGAAAATGCATATGTAACAGAGGTGTAATCATTGAATTTCTCCATGTTGCACCCACTGACATTAATAAATGCATGATGAATGTTTATGGAAACCAAATAGTAGATGAGAGAAGAGTTAGGTGGTAGTTAATGCATTTCAACATTGGCAACAATGATGTGTATAACAAGCTATGTTATGGCTAGGCATACACAACAGTCAACCCACAAAATGAAGAGCACCTCAAAATGCATGGTTGTGATGATGTAGAAAAATAGTATTTTCAAGTTGAGAATTTGACCTATCTAATAGGACTATTGTTGCCTATATTTGTTTTAGTTTCCATTGAAACAAATGGGAGGTATTAATTTGGAAGTGTCCCTTACTCATTTATCATTGCCATAAATATTTTCAAAGGAAGATGTTTTTCTACTATTACATTATTAGAATGAAGAAATCTTTCAAAATATTTATAAAAATTATAAATGATGTTATATAGGAATAAAGTATTGCTGCCAACACTTGAATTTGAACATCAATCCCATTATTGAATTAAGTAGACCATGTGACCATAGAGAAAATGCATGAATAGAAAGTAGCCTGACGTCTAATTGATCACCATTTCTAGTCTATCCTCTATTACTATTCGGATCACTCTTTCTACACTATCCTCTATTACTATACCGATTGCTATTCTCTTCTCTACACTATTCTCTATACTGATCACTATACAGATTACTATTTGGAGGTTACTTTCCGTGTGAGTATTATCGAGCAAGTACTATTAGTGTGAGATTATTCGAAGGTATCTGACACCAGTATTGTTCAACAGCATTACTATAGTTGTATCTGCGCTTACAAAGTCTCTACTACAACGAGCATTGCGTAAGTGACAAGTATTTGTTGACATTACAAAAGTGTCAATGAGTGTTTGTTGAGTCATAAAAAATGATAAATACACAATATCCATAATTATTAAAGGATGAGAGCCAAAATATAGATCGTCTTTGTGCCATGTCCCTTTGAGACATTGGTAATCATGGCTCTCCACAATTTCCTGTCCTTAGAGCAGTAATTCCATAGTCCAAAATGTAGTTATCAATTTTAATTTTCAATGTCTCATATTCAGTCAGTGTGATTAACAGTGAATTATATAAATTGATAAGGAAGGAAACAGTGTTGAAAACGAAATGCTGTCTTTGACATTATGCAATGGACTTAATGACTGACCAATGTACCTGTGCGCACTCTGTTCATGATTGATTTATTTGAAATATTGTTTATTCTCAGTGTTCTAGAAATGTTGATTGTTGAAATCTTATTTGTGAATTTATACTGATAAACGTGAACTTTTATGTTGGGATTCTACCCTTGACAAGAATTGATTTTGCTGCTTGAGCTGAGGTCATAAACCTACATTTAATTCTGTCTAATGCCACCAGTAGTTTTTATCCGTTGAGCAGGTTTCTTTTATTGTACCTTGATTCTTTTTATTTCTTCACAGAAAGCCCTAAGTTCACTACAGACTGACCTTAAAAGTCCCTAATGTAATTTTTAACCTACAAACCTTTCAAATTTTCAAGTAAAGAAAATAGCTAAATTTAGTTATTGTATTTCTTTCTCTCTCAGACACACACACACACACACACACACACACACACACACACACACACACATATATATATATATATATATATATATATATATATATACCTATGTTTTGGTGTGTACACTAAAATGTAGGTACACATATATGTGCTAATTAATATATATCTTTGCTCTGTCTAACCACATTGAGCACTATTATGTTTACACCTCATGTATAAATTTGATGACTATTTGTCCTTGCTTATATCTAGCTGTTCGATTTATCTATCTTATATATATATAGCTGTGTGTGTGAGTGGAAACATACAAATATTAGTTCATTTCGCTATACTTAATCCAAGAAGCCAGAGCTGGGTCAGATTTATTATGAGTGGCTTGCAATATAAGTGTAGTAATCAAAGCATGGCATACTTTATTGTGTGTGAGAGAGAGAGTGTGAGAGAGAGTGTGTGTGTGTGTGTTTGTGAGAGAGAGTGTGTGTGTGTGTGTTTGTGAGAGAGAGTGTGTGTGTGTGTGTTTGTGAGAGAGAGTGTGAGAGAGTGTGTGTGTGTGTGTGTTTGTGAGAGAGAGTGTGAGAGAGTGTGTGTGTATATATTTTTCAAATTTGCTATATTTATTTGGGAAGATTTCACCATATTTGGAATAGAACATGTGTAGATATAAACATAGTGGAAACAGAGAACATAGAAACCAATACTGCATAGAGACTGGCAGTTTCATGACTAAAGCAATTATCAGACCTTACACACACACACACACACACACACACACACACACACACACACACACATATATATCTCCTTGCTTGATGATCCCTATTCATAGACTGAAAATTAGATTTTTAAGGTGTGTATATATATATATATATATATATATATACACACACACACAGGGTGTATCAAAAATACTTTGGGAGTGGGTTCCTTGTACAAAAACAAGGACAAAAGTCTATATAACCATATATCCACAAATCCTTCATTTTTGAGTTATTAAGTTTAAACTTTATGGTAGACGCTTTTAAATGTACAATCCAAAATACAATCCAAACAAGATCCTGCACACATTGCAAAGGATACAGATGCAGGAGCTACTCTTGAAGTACCCTCCATGCGGTACTACGAGATGTAAGACATATTAGGACCACTTGATATGTGCTGATACTTGGATCATCTCTGACAGCCTGTAGAATGTGTTCTTCATGGTCAGGCATACGAGTGGATCTCAGTCTTCCATGATCCATAGTTTGTGGTGCTATGGATCCTGTCTCGGCAACACAATTATAAACAGCAGCAAAGGTTGGATGACTCAGCTACGCTCTCCCTGGAAACAAAATTAGACACATCCATGCAGCCTCACATTCATTACTGTTCATGTGGCCATATTTAAAAATCATTTCTGCCTGTTCACGATATGAATATTTGTTACACGGAACACTTCTCAGTTAACTCACTATTATATGCATTAAATGTTGAAGACAGCCACAATTGTACACAAATGACTAATGTAAACTAGTCTACATAGTAACACAGTGTCATCTACCATAAACATAGTTTAAGCTTAATAACTCAAAAAGGAAAGATTTGTGGATGTATGTTTATATGGACTTTTGTCCTTGTTTTGGTGTGAGGAACCCACCCCCAAAGTTTGTAAAAGTATTTTTGATAACCTGTGTGTGTGTGTATATATATATATATATATATATATATATATATATATAATTTCCTACACATGAAAAGATATATATCTGTCTTTTCATGCATAGAAAACATGCACACACACACATTATTATTATTGACGGTATTTTCTGTTAATTAATTTTAATGATTGACTTTCTGAAAATTACAAATAATCCTTCTCAAATAAGAAGGGAATTCTATTAGAAATTGCCTGAAGGTCATCTTGGAAGAAAAGTACAAAGATATGGTCCAAACTCTCAACTTTCATAGAACATCATCAGGGTAGATAGAGACGACTGTTTAATGTTATTATGATCCTTATGCTACTTGTTAACGTGTTGTCTGAGGGTGCTTTGATAGGTGGCAAGTGAGTTTCTGTGATAGGGCATATATCCTATGTAAGATGTTTCGTGTTTTATATTTACAGAGAAACATTCGCCAAGTGGGCAAGTATACTCATCAAATGTCTCTACCTATCCTGATGATGACTTAAAAAAGCTTGGACCATATTTCTTGTACTTTTCATCTGAAATGAACTTTGGACAATTTAAGATGGAATTTCCTCCTTGTCTGAGAAGGATTATTCATAATTTGGAAAAGCCAGTCATTCAATTGACACAAAATGTCTGTTGTCTTTAATAATATTTGCCTTTAAAGAAAATTTGTTGCCTAAATACTATACACGAAAACACACACACACACACACACACACACACACACACACATATATATATATATATATATATATATATATATATATATTAAGACATTTTTTATGTTTATAAAATATAATCATATTATAAAATAATTGTCAGACTTTGTCCATTTCATTTTATATATATATATATAAAAATGTAAAAACATGTTTCATTGAATAATGTAGACATATTGTTTCTATTTATTTTTATACTGGTCCTTTTGATGAAATTCATTAAAGAAGGTGCCATAGTTTTTTCAATACACCATGAAAATACTAAACAAAAACTTCAAATTCTCAAACTCAACCAATCAACACTGAACAAAATTTATTACAAATCTAGCAACAACGTATTAAAGTGCATGTAACAAACATTTAATGCCATTTTACATTTCTTCCAATTTCCAGTCAGCTCCCTTTTATTGAAACACTTGTTTTGTAAAAAATTACATAACTACAACGAATAAATGTAAAATTTTAAAATAACATAGTGTGTTCATGTGTGTTTTTAAACATCACCATCACAACAGAACTCAGATTTTATTACAGTTACAGTAAGTTTGTCTTTGTAATTTACCCATGAAGATGATCTTGGAAAAGATCAAAAGTACTTGGATTAAAAAAAAAAACTGTGGCTTCCTTCATGAATTTTAACTTAACATCAAGAAACTGATTAGAAAACTGGGAAAGATCAGTATAAAATTACAAAATATGTCTATATTATTCAGTGAAACATGTTTGAATGAAGATATGCTGCCTAAATATATTTATAATAATAGCTAGCCACTCATATTCGAGGATACCTGTGTACTAAGCTGGCTAGCCAATCCCTATTGCAGACACTCACTCAGGCACATTTGTATTTTGCTCAACACCCGCAGAGCCCACCTGTGGTTTATACTGCAACTATCCTGAGCAGACCTTAGTTACAGTTTCTGGGAGAGAGTGATCAACAATTTGAACAAGGCCAGCATGCTCAAGCCCTCAGCCACGATGACTTGTGGCTTTGTGCTAGCACAGCTGTCGATGGACCCCAACAGTTCTGTCTACCCAATTTCACTCAAAAGGCTTGCGTCAACTCGTGGTATAGTTTTCAGGCACTTTCCAAAGGTGCCGCACACTGGGATCGACCTCGATCCAGTACGATAACATCAGGAAGTCTCTTTCCTGACAAATCGACCATGGTGAGATTCGAACCCAGGTCTCATGGTCAGAAAGTGAATATATATATATATATATATATATATAAAAAAATAAAAAAACTCAGTTTGTTTACAATAATGATAATTAGCTTTTCTCTGCAATGATAATTCAGTGACATATTTAACAATAGCATTTTTGATTGAAACCTGGTAGTACTAAACTCTTTTCTTAGTACTTAGAATAATTTTGAAGTTTTGGGCAATTTCTTTCCAGTTTCATCAACTGCTGTATTGGAATTGGTTACTTCATTTTTATGTGCAGTTTTGTATAACTCAAAAAACTAACTCCCAAAATTTAAAATCTCTCCATTTCCTGCAGATGCCAAGATCTTTTCTGCATTCCTCAACTTGCATGCATAGAAAATTCTAACATTCTTCAATTGCACAAAAAATAACACAATTGGAAATATTTTGCTGCAATGGTTTGTCAGTATTTATATAATGATGGGGTCAATTTGCCTTTGCATCTTTCCAGCCAACTTTAATCTGCAAAAATTTAAATGCAATGTCAATTGCTATCTACTGTCCCCGTGATTACTCTTTTCTCTGTCCATTCATTATTAATATTTCTGTTCCTAATTCTTCCACACCTAGTAACCCCTTGTGTCTTAGTAGTTTTACTGCCTTGTATGGGGTGAAACCAATTTAAAAAAAAAAAAAACGAACAGTAGAAATGCATTGTAAAGCAATAATTTATTGATATCACTTGTCATCCAATTTATCACAAATTCGGGCTATACATCTCTTTTTTTCTTTTTTTTTTTTTGTATATGTGTGTCTGTAATGTGTTTTTGTATTTTTATATTTGTTTCTTTGAAAATGTTATCCCATAGATAATTTCAAAACAAACAGTAACATTAAAAAAATAATCTGAATTTGATTAATAAATGAAAATTATAGATAATCTTGTTAATATTTCATACTTCTTTTATTATCCTGTTTGATTAATGAATATTGATTAAATAAATGCAAGTATCTTTTGTCATTGTTAAATTTTTCTTAATCCACTCACATACAACAGAACTATTTGGTATTGTTATTTGTGTCTCGATAAAAGGATTTGAAATACTGATTTTCAAAGTGATCAGATTATCCTGATATAAAATCTTTAAACACTCACTTTGTGCCAGACTGAATTAAGCTCACTCACAATTTACACTGTTTGGGCCATTGTCCTCCTCTTTATTGTCATATTCATGTTTTGGCCATTGTATGCTCTGCCCTTCTTCGGGTGATATACATTGGAATTTCGAATCAAACCCTTTATTTCATCCACGGGGCTAGATTGTTCTAGTTCTACATGCCATGCCCTTTTCAGATATCTCAGTTACAGTTATTTCCCTTTAGTAACTCAACTCTCCAAGTTTTTGTTCACCCTTACTGTGGCCAGATATTGAACTCTCAACTCTTTGGGTCAAGTCACTGGATTACTTCAACCAATGCTTTTATCCACTGGGCCATGCACCCTTGGGGACAATCTACCCCAGAGGACAAAATAAAGGGTTTGGTTCAAAATTCCAACATAGATCACCTGAAGAAAGCCAGAGTGTACAATGGCCAAAATGTTGTGAATGTGACAATAAAGATGAGGACAACAGTCCAAACAACGTAAATAGTGTAAATAGTTACAATACCTCATCTCAGAAATATAGACAGATAAGCTCATTCACTTTCAATCTATGATACTTTGTTCCACATTATTAGCCACTTTAAATTTCTTTTCTAAATTTTAGGAAATTATTGAAAGGATTCACAAAAATATTTACACTCTTAATGTGCAGAATATTTCACACAGTTATAAATTCTAACAGACTACAGGTTGCTCTTATGGTGTGGTAACAGTTTAATGAATTTTACTGGATTTTCCGGGTTTCACATTAGCTAAGTTACTGAAACTAAAAAGAAAGATCAGCTAGTAATTAAAAATCATAATTACAAAATATGTGCAAATGCTACAAAGACAAATTTTTCAAACAAAAATTTAAAACACTGTTGTTGTAATGATAACCAAATTATAAAGAAAACTTTAATGTAAAATATATACTCCATGTCCTGAAACTAGTTTTAGAAGTCATTCCTTGATTGATTTGTGAGTTTTAGTATTTCATCATATGCAATACAGCATCCAGAATAGCATTCCCAGTTTCATGCTGGAAAATTGCCATCTGCCAATGCAAACACATGCTCTACAAGTTTACAATCCAGTTCAGGCTAGACAAACAAACTGACCACTTCATCAAACAAGTGTCTTTGAAATCCATTTTATTCAAATATACTTGAATTTTCTTTGCCAAAGCTGATAGAACATCACCTTTCTGAAAACATTTGGTTACTTCTTGAAGTATGGTTCCATATGGGCCTTCAAAAAAAATCAATGTATGTCTGGAACTCACCATGTGGTCACTACTCAAACATTGCACGACATCTGCTTTGTGGATGTCTCAACCTTTTATTGTAAGCGGCACAGATAGACGTTGCAGTCACTCAGAAAATAATCTCTTAGATTCTAATAAGTATTTTATATATCAATAAAACATGAAGTGTCTAATTATGTAAGATGATGGGTGTATATGTGGAGGTGCTGAAAAGTTTGATCCGGTGTATGACTCACATTGTAGAATCTGAGCAATGACCAAACATCAGATTATTCTTTTAATCCAATTTTAATTAATTGGGTCAAGAACATTTCAATACAAACTCCACCCTCATGCACACACACACACACACACACACACACACACACACACACACACACACATATATATATATATATAGTCATCCACAGATACTGTTTTGCTGCATCACAGCTCTTCAGTATGGCTAGACGTCCGATTGCTTCAAGCCGGGATTGAAACCCAACCTATTTGGTAGCAATCAGAGATTTTACCACTAGGCTATCATCACACAGCAGAGAGGAAGGGAAATTTTAACGTTTTCTATACAAAATACATCAATTGCCCAAAGAGCTCAATTCAATTCGGCTGAAAAGCAATGCATTAATAGTGGTATGAACCACTGTTTTTAAATACATAAATATATATATCTATATATATATGTACATGCACATATATATATATGATGGACTCTCCCGTCGAACTCGACGTATGAGGGCCAGACAGATCAGTTACCAGAAACTGAAAGCCCGACACCCACACAGGATTTGATTATAGTGGTGAAGGCCTTGTGCAGGGCCATCCACACTTTTTGGAGGGTCGAATAAAGGGACCTGGTGCAACGAATGCCACAAGGTCCCCAAACGACCCTCCGCAGGTTTTGAATTCACAGTTGTCCTTCTCCTAGACCAGTTGCCATCCAAGGCTATAGAACCCAGTCTGTCCTGCGATATACCCATAGTTGGAGGGAGAAGAAGAGGATTCACACCTTTTCCAAGGGTGTTAGCACGTAAGTGAATGTAATGGATTCGACTGGAATTCGAACTCGGCTCTCCAATTCCTCAATCCAAGCCGTTAACCATTACTCCACAGTGCCTCCTCATATATATATATATATATATATATGTATACACACACACACCTCACAAAAAAGCAAGCAACACTTGAAGGAGCTCACTTAAAATGACACATAGATGAAAAATAGAGAGCCCAGTTATACCTACACTCAAAGATTATGATTATATGTATATAGGATGTGGCAGAATTACAGCCTACATAATGGTAAGATATTAGTGGCAATAGGGTTTTCATCTCGCTAATATATTACCATTATCTGGGAGGTATATGTGGGAAGTACTTCTGCTGCACCCTGTATATAAACTATAATTGATACAATTTTCAGTTTCAAATCTCCATTTCTCCACATAATTATGACCATTGGCTATGTATTTTCATCTCATGGATTGACAACTATGCATGACTGTCTGAATTGTGGAATCTCACATACATCACTGCCACCACTGCTAAAAACACATTATCCACTGCCTAACTGTGTTCACATTCACTGTTTGGTCTCTGGAAAGTTTCAGCAAGTATTTTTTATTTTGTGTAAAAATTCAACATGGTGCACTCTGAAAGTCTTTTATAAATAGATAGATAAATAAATACACACACCATCACACACACACACACACATATATTTGTCACTTAGCAGATTGATATTATATTCAGCAATTGACTCCAGAGTTTTGTAGGTTAACTTTTTTTATAATTGTTCAATTCACTCTTAAGGAGGTTTCAGCAATTTACATGTATAGATATATATTTCTCTTATGCATATAAGATTGCTTCTTTTTTAACTACTTGTAAAAGACTTTTTTAATACACATAAAAATAATTTTTTTTGTTATTATTTACCCATTAACAGACTATTTCTCACTGCATAGTTTTTAAAATGGATATTTTTTTATTGGACACTCTTGAGCTCTACAGTTCTTTTTTAGTGTAACAACATATTGTCAAAATATATATGGGAATTAAAAAATGAATGAGAAAACACCACTAATATGGGATATAAAAAGAGATGAAGAAAATCCAGCCTTTGTCAGAGGTATATCTATCCTGGTAACCTACAGGGAATTCTGAATGGAACTCTTTATTTAATATACAGAGTTTGACTGTTCTTGGGAAAATGGACAAGCAATAACTGAGTTGTACTAAAAATAAGAACTAGATGATATCCCTGGACCTGAGCAGTGGAATGAGAACAGTCTACCCCCATTGATTAAATACAGGGTTCAATTCAGAATTCCCTGTAGCTTGCCCAGATTGATATACTCTTAAGGAAGGGCACAACTGTGAAAATGTTGTGATAACAGCAACAAGAAAGATGAGGACAACCATCTGAATGTAAATAACTACCCATCACAGAAATTTGGACAGAAAGAATGAAATTATTTCAAATTATTAGCATGTTAACACAATCTGTTTTAAAAACATGAGAGAGAACTATAAAACTCAGGAGGGTTCAAGGATAACAAATACCTATTTTGAAAATTGCCATGTCTGAAGCAGTCTGTCAATGGGAAAATAACCCCCAAAATGTTGTGTGTTATAGATATGGTTTAAAAATGACAATTGGAAAAAAATTCTTTGTTCTTATTGACAATATAGTTAAATTTCCAAGAATAATTCTAAGACAAATTGGTGTTTAAAATTTTCAACATAGAAAACAAAAACAAACACTTAGTAAAAAGGAAGATACCAATATTCAAATAGAGGCTTATGCTGGAGCACCTCTTTTTAAAATTTTGGTTTTGATCTATGACAACAAAACATTTTGCTTTCATTGCTTGCCTTGATGAAGTCAGAAGATAAAACGCATTGGCAAGGACTAAGAATTTTTTACAATTATCATTCTTAAACCAATCTGTCTTATCCACAGGATTATTCTGGAAAATTTAAATAAATTTCTACTTGAAAAGGAAGTTTGTATAAATAGACAGATACCCCAGCCCTCACCTCAACTTGATTTGACCGACTTGATAGCTACAATACATTAGATACATGAGCTTTCTAAATAAGTTAAATCTTAATACCCCTAAAATAAAAAATATGGCATTTTCCTTAACCTAAACATCTCAAATTTGTCTGGACTTATAAATTAAGTGAATCAATTTCAAAAAGTTATTCTTAGTATCATTTGAGCATGGCACGGAACTTGGTCTTTTAAGTTTTTATTTGCATGATTGAATTTAAAGTGATGTTTCAGTTTTGGAACATGGGAATTTCAGTGTTGTGTTGATTATATATTTTTAAAAATCAATTTTAATAAATATATATATATTAAATGCCTTAGTTGCTCACTGTAATGAAACTGACCACAATTTTTACATGAAAAATGCTACTCTAATTAAAAGAAAATAATTCCCTAAGATAAAAATGTTTAGAAAGTGTTTAATTACTAGTTCATCCACGGTAAATTTGCATCCAGGTTCTTACATTTCACCATTCTTGGTAGATCTTCTGTTATCATAGTGTGAGATATTTAATAAAAAAGATAATGGAAACAAAAAGAAGAATAATCTAAATGAAATTGGCTAGATTACATACCCAAAACACATTAAAAAAAAGTTTTTTTTTCTAAATTTAAATTTCCCAGCATCTCTCATTCATGCAGATATGTAGTTGTATCAACATAAAACTAGCCTGATGAAGCCCTAAGGGACAAAAAGTGCCACAAAAACTTTTTCCTATACATCTTTTCTCCAAAACTGTTCTAGGGAGATAAAAATTTATATATCATTATCATATATATATATATATATACACACACACACACACACACATACACACACACACACACAACTCTAATCTGCAATCTATCCTGCTCCCCACAGGTAGTCTGTATATATATGTGGTATGCCCATATATATATATATATATATATATATGAGAGAGAGAGCCCAGTCTCCGTAATTATTGTCATACCAGTGCAATGATGAAGGTGCTGCTGCACATTTGGGATCCCCAGGACTCACCATCTTTCATAGTTTTCAGAGGAAGATAACGGATACTACACTTTGATCCCTAGTCAGAGAGTGTACACTCTGATCCAAAGCAGAAGTACTTGGGAGCAACACTTTGGCTCTATACAGAGTGAACTCTGATCTTTTGGAGTAGGGCCTGAAAGTATCATTTAAATCCTTGATTGAAGTACTTATCTGACCCATACATAATACCTTTGTCATTTTTTATGGGTACTATGCAAGTATACATATTCATATACAATATGTGCAGATACATGTTTGCATTTAGAAAATGAATAGAAGTGAGAAATGTGTAATATGTATTATGGTTGAGGCTTTGAAAGTGTATTTGCAATTATGTGCTAATGTTACAGTAATCTTGAGCAATTTAGTTGAAATGGGTTATGATCAGAGATAGAATCAATAGTCGAAAGGTAATCCAAGTATGAATGAGCTCTGAGAAAACAGACTTGAATTGTTCTTTCAGGAAAAAGTAATGCTGTATTGTTTTTAAGAAAAGATGTGCTATAAGGCTTCTGAGGTTTTCTCGAGTCCAGTGGAAAAAGCACTTAGACAAAAAGCTTCTTGGAACTTTGCATTTCATTCTTTAGTGTTCTGTGTGTGAATAGAAATGTTTTAAATACTTTTTGATCTCAGCCTTTCTCATATTTCTGTTGAGATAATGTAAAGAATCGTCTGACTTGCTCACTCCAAGAGTCAATTAGATTAAAAACTGCAAAACCCTTTGGTCTGAAGATAAGAAAGGCAAGTTGTGCTACTTTTTTTTTTCCTCTTTTGAGCTGATTTTTTTTCCTTTCCCACCGGTTAATCTGTGCTATTTAAATACATCCACTTATGATGTTGATGACATCTACAGGTAGATGTTCAGTGCTATTGTATTTTTATGAGAGCTTTTATCTTTCTGCAGAGACCAGGTTGGAGAGGCTTGTTAATTCAAACTCTCCTTGAAATAGCAAATACAGTTTGGGCCAGAGCATGGGAATTTCCTTTTTTTCCCCTTTTTTCCCTTTTTTCCCTTTTTTCCTTTTTTTCCCTTTTTTCCTTTTTTTCCCTTTTTTCCTTTTTTTCCCTTTTTTCCTTTTTTTCCCTTTTTTCCTTTTTTTCCCTTTTTTCCTTTTTTTCCCTTTTTTCCTTTTTTTCCCTTTTTTCCTTTTTTTCCCTTTTTTCCTTTTTTTCCCTTTTTTCCTTTTTTTCCCTTTTTTCCTTTTTTTCCATTTTTCCTTTTTTTTCCTTTTTCTTTTTCCTTTTCTTTTCCTTTTTTTCTTCTTTTTTCTTTTTTTTCTTTTTTTTCTTTTTCTTCTTTTTTCTTCTTTTTTCTTCTTTTTTCTTCTTTTTTCTTTTTTCTTTTTTCTTTTTTCTTCTTTTTTCTTTTTTCTTCTTTTTTTCTTTTTTCTTTTTTTCTTTTTCTTCTTTTTATCTTTTTCCTTTTTTTCTTCTTTTTCCTTTTTTCTTTCTTTTTCCTTTTTTTCTTCTTTTTCCTTTTTTTCTTTTTCAAAACAAATTTATTTATGACCGGAAGCGTATATTTCTGTTTTCATACCAATTAAAAGATGATCATTGACTATAATGCCCCAAACTTAGCTTAGTACAATAACAAGTAGTTGAAGACAAGTACCATTTTTATGTCTATAGAGTTTGAGCAAATTTTGCCTGGCTGTGCTGGCTCCATTTTGAAAAAAATAGGAAATTGTCATTTACTGGAAATAAATAGCTATAATGACGTTTACAGTGATTTCTCATAAATCTGCTATTTTGATTTTAATCAGATACTCTGTAGTACAGACTATGCTAAACATTCTCCAAACACACACTATAATAAAAAATATCACAAAACATGTCACCAAATGCTGTAAGCTTGGATGTGCGGTTGGTGTAATGGATAACAGCTTGAAATTGAAAATCAAGAGCCAAGTTTCAATTCCAGTCTGTTTTTTTTATATTCAATTATGTACAAATGTCCTTGTGAAAGATATGCATGCACTTCTTCTCACCCCAACTATAGGTTAATTAGTAGGACTTTTATCAGTAAATTATTGTTAACCCCTCCAAATTCTTAAAATATTTTCTGGCTTTAAATAACCCACAAATGGTTGATAAGCCATAATATGTCTATGCTAGTTTGTAAATTGCACTAAGTGCTTGTTAATATATAACACAGTTTATAACTCAGTGTCTTGGAAATGTATACTGTTGTAACCGAGGGAAGGTTACTAAATAGGATAATCACACAAAGTTTGGTAATGAATGATAATACTTAGGACAAGAACAACACATATAAGATTTGCCAGCAGCACATAGAAGAAGTAGTAAACTGCTAGAAATGAGTCAAGTGAATTCCACAATGAATCTCCAACTGCAGTCCAACATACAATATTTACTACTGTATTTATGTGAGTGGGGATATATCCATTATCCTCTGTAGGTATGCTACAACATATACATATGTCAACAGCAGGCAATGTAAGTCTCATAAAGATGTATAAGTACATCAACAGCAGCAGAAATATTAACCAAGTTCTGTTTTTGCAGATAAACTTAGTGATCTTTAAATCTGAAAAATTTGCATTGAGAAATGCAATTGGTTCAAAAGAATTATTATTATAAGGGCTTATGCTTTGCTTTGAGCAGAACTTTGCAAGAGCAAGAAGAAGACAATCAATAAAAGTAACCAGAACTTTTCATTGACAAGAAGCAGGAGCATTTATTTCTTTGGTAACAAAGAAAAGAATACTACTGAGCTGTTACATGACATCTGTCCTTCTTTACGAATGTTGGATGATTTCCTCAAAGATGAAGAAGAAACTCAAGGTGACAGAGATGTGGTTCTACAGAAGGATGCTAAGGATATCATGGACTGAGTGTGTGAGCATTGATGAGGTCTTAGAGAGGATGCAAACAAGGAGGAGGCTTATACTTAATATCAGGAAGAGGCAGCTGAAGTTCCTGGGACACATAATGAGGAAGGAGGGCCTGGAGAATCTGATACTAACAGGTCGAATAGAGGGAAAGAGAGACAAGGGAAAACAATGCGTGACATACCTAGCAGCCATAAGCAAGTGGTATGAGGGAGGTGGCAGGGAGAAGGAACTTGTTGAGAGCTGCAAGGGATAGAGGGTGGTAGAGAGCCATGATTGCCTACATCCTGAAAGGACACAGCACACAGAAAGAAAGAAGTAAAAACAAACAAAACAAAAATTTCAGCTTGAAGCAAATTTTTTCTGCCTGTCTACATTATACTTGTAAAATTAGCAAAGAGATTTCTTTGTCAGTTTAAAAATCATATGAAGATAATCAAGAGAAAACCTAGAATAATGGCTATTTCGACGATCCTTAAAAGCAAATTTTCAACTTAGTTGGTTTCAGTTTACAAATGCTTTATAATTGCTTATTAGAATACAAGTTGAAGGTATTGATGTTTGGCATCAGTAAAAGATCTGCAGATGACACAGTGTTGATAACAGACACAGAAAGAAAACTACGAAAACTCCTCCAGAAGGTAGTGAAGGAAAGCGAGAAGAAAGGATTAAACATCAACTGCAAGAAGACAGAATATGAATTTCAAATTGTAGGTACCAAAATCAAACAAGTCCTGAAATCTAAATATCTAGGAAGTGTTTTAACTGAGGATGGAAAGTGTGACACTGAAATCTGAAGGCATATTGGGATAGCCAAAGATGCATTCCAAATGCTAAGCATTGAGAAATAGAAAAACGCTAAGCAGAGCTCACAGACGCGACGTTGCCTCACTCTGTCTTTTTTACAAATACTTTCACAGTAATTGCTCTGAGGAGCTGCTTTCGCTGGTCCCTAGGCCTCATGAATTTAAACGTCCTACGAGGCTGGCATCCCGTTCCCACCCCTTCACCGTTGAAACTGTTAGATGTAGACGTATCTTCTACTCCAATAGCTTCATGTCTTGCACATCTCGCCTGTGGAACTCCTTTTCCTATTCCTGTTTCCCTGACAAATACAATCTCCAACTATTTAAGTGTAACATCAATCTACATCTCCAGTTGCCTTGATCTATCCACTTCCCTTCTCCACATCCTTTCACCTTTCATTCCTATCTGCTCTCGCTCCAAATCTTCTGTAACCCCCTTGCCTTGATCGATCCACTATCTTTCTCCACATCCTCTCCTTTACCACTCCTATCTGCTCTTCCTCCAAACCTTCTGTAACCCCTTGTGTGCTAGTGGCCTCCAGCCTTGCTTGGGGTGATAAGCTTAAAAAAAAAAAAAAGAAATAGAAAAACTTTGCTAGAAACAAGGAAAAGAGTACTAAACTGTTACATATCTGTTCTCCTGTCTGTCAGTGAGTGCTGGATAATAACCTTAAAGATGAAGAGACTTGAAGCAACAGAAATGTGGTTCTACAGAGGGATACTGAGTATAACATGGTCCAAACATGTGAGCAATGACAAAGTTTTAGAGAAAATGGCAACTAACAGGAGACTTGTACTTACCATCAGAAAGAGACAGTTGAGGTTTCTCTAGCATATAATGAGGAAAGATGGCTTGGAAAATCTGATACTCACAGAAAAGATTGAAGGTTAGAGGGAGGAAAACAATTCAATAACATATTTAGTGAGCTTGAGTAAATGGATGGTGGAACAGGCTTTAGGAGAAATAACAAAATTTATTAAGAGCTACAAGGGACAGGGCGTTGTGAAGGGCCATGATTGCCTACATTCTGAGGGGACATGGCACATGAAGAATTTGAGGAACGAGGGAAAGTGATGTGACATGTGATGAGTCTCAGAACTTGCAGGTTCTAAGAATCTGTTTTTACCACTGACACTATGAGAGAACTATTTTCAAAAAATCATAATGACAAGTTGCTGTTGTAATATTATTGTATGATGGGAGAACATTGCTTTAAAGATGATGAAGATAAATGAACACTGAATTACAAATGATTGAAACAATTTTGGCAGATAACCAAAGCAATGGCCACAGGTCCTTTCAGCATCAATCCATCATGTTTTTTCCTTACTTCTGATTTGATTTATACTTTTTAAAATGAAGCCAAACAGCAGCCATGACTAACTTTTATATAGCATTTTGCTTGAAGAGTCATTGCTTTTTTTAATTTTTTTTTTTATTTAAATAAATTTCACCCCATACAAGGCAGTAAAGCCATTAAGACACAAAGGATTACAGGGTGTGGAAGAATTAGGAACAGAAACATTAATAATGAGTGGAAAGAGTAATCAGGAGGAGAGTAGATACCGATTGACATTGCATTTAAATTTTTGCAGATTAAATTTGGCTGGAAAGCATGGCGCCAGAAGGGAGTTCCACAAACAAGAAGTGTGAGAAAAGAAGCTGTTAGCAGAGAATTTACGGCTGCATCTAGCTAGCTCAATTGTAAATCAATGAGATCTTGATGCCAACCTAGTACTGCACTTAAATTAAAAAAAGACTAGGTACCATAGTGAAGAGCTCATCCAAACAATTACCATGAAAAGGTTTATCGAAAAGGCATGGAGCGGTAACCTTATGGTGGTGGGAAAGTGACTAATGCCAAGCCACCAGATCAGGACCAACAATATTGCTGACTCTTCTTTGGATTTTATCAAGGAGCAATAAGGTATATTAGCAGGTACATTGGACCATATGTGGCAGCAATATTCTAAGCCTGGAAGAATGATAGACATAGATATATGTAGGATAGATTCTATAGGTAATGTCTCTGAGAAAAAGATAACAGTAAAGTATCATTGGGAAAAATAGCACACACGTTTTGAAAGATTGCAAAATGAGAATAGGTACCATGAAATGGTGACCTGTATTGAATATTCAGGTTTTTAATTGGATTATTTTATAGACTTCTACAATGAAATATCAAGTCTCAAAGTTGATACATTAAAGTCAATTAAAACCAAAAACATTGTTTCTGGCTTCAATCAATTGTTGCACAAAAATCTACATTGTGAAAGTTCAACAATGAGTGGATTATAACCAGCATGCAAAATAAGACTTGACTAAAGTATGTATATTTGGTTATTGGTAAAATTTTTATCTTCTGTAATGTTTGTAAATTAAACTATCAGTGACAATTTATCAAGCAATAAAAATTTGTTTTAATTATGAACAAAGTTCATAAAAAAAATTATTTGACATATATAAAATTGTCTCAATATTATCCTACTTTTTTCATTTGCTTAGTTTATTTGGTTCCCTGCCTCAAATTAAGCTTGTCTATCAGGAAATGACTGATGAAATGAAGTACATTTCTTTTCTCTCTTAGCTGTTGCCAAACAAATTGATTCTGCTTGATTTATTGTTACTCAGATAGACCATAACACTCTATTTAAATTGGACATTTTTCTAATTAAAACATGTTTAGAGCTGATAAGTATGATTGAAAAATATCTTCAAATACGAAGTAAAACTAATAAAAAGCTAAAGGAAATGGTAAATCTCTAAGGATTGGCTACTCGAGGCCGTTGCATTAATCAAGACTTGTTTTGACTGGGCTCAGTATTACAATGGTGATGAAAATAATATACCCAATGGCTCTATATAAAGATCTATTTTAGTGATATAGGACATTCATAGAACATGCAAAAGAGCCTTTGTTAACTCACATTAGAAGAAGAAATGGATTTTTTGGATTGAATCAAGAAAACCATCTAAAAAAGATGTTTGTTTTACTCTTCAAATTATTTCCTCTATCAAATGACAAAATTCAGTGAAAGTGATTCTCACAATTATAAAAAGTCTCACTTGAGATTAACTTTGAGTCAAAGAGTGTGTGATATATATATAATACCTGGTAATCCATATGGAAATTCCAAAAGGGGTATAAATCCAAAGAGCTCAATATCAAAAACAGAGCAAATAATAATTATTATAATAGAATTGCAAAAAACGCTTAATAATTCTTGAAGCTGTCACAATTAAACACTAATATATATAATTAATGGCATTAAATGGAATATTCAGGTTGTCTGAGATTTTCCTGTAACTTTTACCTTCTTTCCAGAGCTTAACAATCAGTTCTTTTTTGTGAATTTGTCATTTCTTTACCTCTTCCTATGATGAAAAACTTCTTGTACGAATATCCATTACAGAATATTCTGTTTGTATTTTTAGGCTAAAAATAACTACTGCTAACATTATTGAAACATCCTAGAATATTCCACTTGAATAATCTAGAGTATTAAACCAATTTAAAAGTGTTAAAATCTGAAATATCTAAATTGTACGAATATTTTTTTCACCCATTAAAATGGATAAATGGGATTTATTTCTATTTTTTCAGTTTTCTATGTACATTTAGTTATTATGCATCTGTGTAGAGCTAATTATATGAAAAGTATGTTTGTTCATTAGTTGGAAATACAATAAATTGAAAATTTGTATGTGTACGAATATTTGTTTCTCTCCACTCTTTCTTTTTATTTTGATATATATATATATAAGTGCAACTAAATGTGCCGAAACAAAGTTGCATCTTTATCTGTATTGATCCCTCTTTTGAATTAATGCTGTGAACATTAGAATTTATATAATATTTTTGTTCTCATTGCATTTGGATATATATATATATATATATATATATAAATTATGAAAACAAAAAATAATATTGTCTTTCATTAAGAATGAAGAGAGAAAACTTTAGAAATAAAACAATAAAATCAAAATATAAACAAAGTTTATCTTGTGAGCAAAAATATTGCATGGGTGGGGGCATATCAAATACCTTTTGAAAACAGTTGTTATCAACACCTGCCTACTTTGTGTTTTATTATCTATTGTGTTGTTTCAAATAAAAAGTTTTTTCAGCTGAGTAAAAATTTCTGAAAACATTTACTTGTAAATTATATGATCTCCACATTTAAATACGACTGAACAGTTAATGTTATGATAATAATAGTGTGATGATGCAGAAATACTCTTATTATTCTAAATTATTATAATATTATTACAAATATTAATATAATGTATTAATATTAATATATTATGATTTTTGCTAATTTATTTAGTTTTCATTTAAGTATCATTTTAACATTTTTAAGAAAGATATATTTTTAATATATAGGTAAGTGTTTCCATTCCTAATGTTTATTTTAAATGATGATGATGATCATCATCATCATTGTCATCATCTGTATAACTATTCTATTAACATTCAATCAGTTTTAACAACAACAAATTTGGCTTATATATATATATATATATATATATATATATATATATATATATATATAATATATTTTTGTCATCCACAGACAGACTCTTTTGCTGTTTCACAGCTCATCAGTGTGGCTAGACGTCCGGTTGCCTCTAGCTAGGATCGAATTGTCATTTATTCGTTATTTTATTTCTATTAATATTAATAAAATCAGTATATCAGATGGCAATTCATTCACCTCCATTAAAAAAAACAAATTTTTATATATATAAAAATATAAAAAAACTGGAAAATTTCTTGTGACACTTTCATCTGTTAGGATTTCACCAGTCAGATGGAACATGTCTCTCTCTCTCTCTCTCTCTCATATATATATATACACACACACACGCACACTACTATGGCAATAATATTGTACTGAATGTTTTTAATAAAAATAGAAATTAATGAGATTCTTATAAAGGTTTGAATCCCCTAATTTTCTCATTATTTGTTTCTTTGACTTAAACAAGTTAAAACTTTCAACTCTAATTAATTTTAACTTTGATATAGTACTTGAAATTCAAGTGATCTACTTTTATGTTAGTATTACTTAGATTTCTCCTGGAATAACCATCAGAGAGGTTCTGTTAAATTAGTAATTTCTCCTTCACCTGGAAGGGGTCTAGGGCCTTGTTCGGCAAACTCCACACAGATGGCGACTCAATAAAAGTTCCCACCTTCCTGTATGATGAATAGGTTAGTAGGAGTAGATAGGTTTGCCTATTTACTTGATTTGCTCCTTACCTCCTCTCCTGGCTCTTGTCAAGCATCACAACTATGTCCTCTTTCCAATATCATATCATGCAGTAGTATCTGTTGATATTTCTTTTGAGTTGTTTATTAAACGTGAACCTCCTATTCACAAGACTTCTTTCTGTTTTTCTGTTACCAATATACTGATTGGGATTCTTTTCAGGATTTTCTTTGTGATGCCCTTTGGAGAGAAATTTTCAACCTATTGAGAATTGTGCCACTGAAGTTCTTTTATGGTAAAAGCCACCATTGATGCTTTTATGCCTTCTCAGAAATACCAGGTTAAACCACAATCTTCTCGTTGGTTCACACCTGCCTGTCCAGCTGCTATAGCCCACAAGAATCACTTTTTCTGACTGTACCAATGTGATAGATCTGATCATAATTGACATCTTTTTGTGCCTGCTTGTAATAATTGTAAATGTATTTTTAAAGAGACTAAGTATCTTCACTGATAGAATGAGGCACCATAATGATTCTAATAAGTTTTGTTCTCCTGACTACTGTAATAGTGTGTTAAAATCTTTTATTTCTCCTTTCTCCACTCAGTTCGAGGTAACAACATATTCTGCTGATAAAGCAGAAGCTTTTTCTCATAAATCCTCTTGCAAATTCACTCTTGACTTTCCACTTAGAACAGAATCTCTACTATGTGATATGCATAGAACTTCATCCACAGTTTCTGCTATCATCTCTAAACTGGATCCTCACAAAGCATGTGGACTTGATGGTATCTCTGCCATAGTCCTTAAGAAATGTGCTCCTGAATTGGCTCCTGTCCTCTCTAAATTCTACAATAAATGCCTTGCTGCTGCTTGTTTTTCTGCTTGTTGGAAATCCTCTTCTGTAGTTCCATTCTTTAAGACCTCAGGTGAATTGTCTGATCTATCTAACTAGCATCGTTCTACTTCTTTTTGGCAAAGTCCGAGAGGTTCTGATTAGCTATGAATTGGTTAAGCATCTCCCTTGGTAGGGTCTTCTTTTAGATAAGCAAAATGGCTTTTGCTTCTCTAGGTTAACTGCTGATGTGTTATTAATGAAAGAGTCTATCAAGCTTGAGACAAGAATGGTGAAGGAACATTTATTTCGGTTATAAGAGATTATAATAAAAACATGTTGACATCACTGCATAAAAGCTTTCATGTTTCAATAATTTGATTGTACTTCTTCAGACGATGGTAAGTAATCACCAGTTACTTACCATCGCTTAAAGAAGTACAATCAAAGTATTGAAATATGAAAGCTTTTGTGTAGTGATTTCAACATGTTTTTATTATAATCTCTTATAATAAAAATAATAACATATTGCTCTACTTTGTATTGAGCACTTTTTTAAAAGTAAATGTTACAGTGGAATTTTACTCCATCTGTTCTTTCTCTCATTTGGATATATATATTTTATGATATTAAAACATTAAAAATCACTACATAGTGGCAATTACCTTTCAACACTACAAATGTGTCTCCTCAGGCAATGTTAAAATTTACCTGGTTATACATATATATATATATATATATATATATATATATATTTAAAGACATTTATGATATGTTTAACGTTCTTTTTGTAGATACAAGTATTTAAGCAAATATAAAAAGAACGTTAGACATATCATAAATGTCTTTAAATAAATTGTCGGACCTTGTCCAATTCAAAAATATATATATATATATATATATATATATATATATATATAGTATTTACATTAGTCGGACTATTGTCCTCATCTTTGTCGCCATTTTTGTCACATCGTTTCGGCCGTTGTACGCTCCTGCCTTCTTCAGGTGGTTGGAACAACGGCCAAAACGTTGTGACAAAAATGGCGACAAAGATGAGGACAATAGTCCGACTAATGTAAATACTGTACATAATACCTCATCTCAGAAATATAGACAGACATATATATATATATATATATATATAATTAAATAAGAAATTGGTTTTCAACAGTTGAGTTTTTGATGATGAAAGCCTTCTTGTATGAATGTTCTGTTTGTATTTTTTTAGGCTAAAAATAACTACTGATAACATTATTGAAACATTGTAGAATATTCCACATGAATAATCTGGAGTATTAAAGCAATTTAAATTTTTTAAATATGAAATTTGCATAGTACAAATATTTTTTTCACCCATTAAAATGGATAAATGGGATTTATTTCTATTAATTCAATTTTTTTTCTGTTTTCTATGTATATTTACTTATTATGCATCTGTGTTAATTATATGAAAAGTATGTTTATTCATTAGTTGGAAATACAATAAATTAAAGATTTGTATGTGTACAAATATTTGTCTCCCTTCACTGTGTGTATGTATGTATATATGACACTGAAGTCAACACTAAACGGTAACAGTCTGTTTCATGCTCAGCCACAATCTTCAGTCTATGAAGATTACGTTCAAGCATGAAATAGGCTGTCACCACTTCATATTGAGCTCAGTGTACACGTTTATATTTACATATACTCTATCTCTTATATTGAGCACTTTCACTCATAAATATAGCATGACTTAAAACTATATTTTTGTCACACACATGCATGCATACATACATATATATATATATATATTTTTTATTTATTTTGTTCAAATATTATTTTTGATGGATACTCATATTCAAGTAGAAGCTCTGTTTTTTAATTAAACAATATTTTTTATCCAACTACATCTACCAGTCTAAATATTCAAGAAATCTTGTCAGAAAAATATGTGTCCTCCAGCAGGAGATGATTAATACAAATAAAATTTGTCACTTAGCTGATTGACGCACATACATGCATAGACATACACATACATACATACATACATGTGCATACATAGACTTATAAGAATTAGTTATGGCTTGATAAAACCTTGATTCATTGATATGAATTGCTTATCTAAATATTTTTCAGCATTAAACTTAAATGTTTTTGATCAATATTTCATTTTTCGGGGGTGTCTCTTAAATAAAATCAATTAATTTAAGTGCTTGTGAAGTCAATGCTATAAGGAACTGATTAAATCTTTTCCGCCAATGCCACAATCAAAGGATTAACCAAAAGTGTGTGCTTTTAATTCGTATAAACTCTAAGGTATTTGTTTCTTTTTTTTGTTTTGTTTTTTTAATTTTTTTTTTGCTGTGGGTGAAGTGTTACATTATTTCTGGTTTATTGCACTTTACTTTGATGTTTTTTTTTGTGGAAATTACTCTGTCTGCATGTGTGAAACATGCTTGTATGGTTGAATTGGTATTGGTGCATTTAGGGTTCAGTACTTTTGAATTTTGCAAAGCACAAATTTTGCACTTTTTCAACTTTTAACATTTCACCTGCTGTAGACATACATGTATTTACAAAACTTACATTGCCCACTCACAATGTATGTATACATTTTAACAATATCATCAAATATCATTCCCTAGCATTTGCATTATAAACTAACTAGTGCTTAGTGCTATTTTCAGATCAGCTTAGATATATAATAGTGTACAATACAATCTATTTTGTGATGTATTTTTATTATAATGTGTGAGTTGGGTATCTTTTAGCTTAGTCATTCAAAACCAAAATGGCGTTGGTGTATTTATAGTAATTTTTTTTTTTTTTTTAACACTAAGGTTCACCCTATACAAGGCCCGGGGCCCACTTGATGTAGAAGGTTATGTTAAGAGATCGGATAGGAGAGGATGATAGTGATTAACCCTAGACTTGAACAGGTTAAGATTGTAGTGATCAAAGAAACAACCTCTTGAGAGTTGGTTAACGGTATGAATCCATCTATTGTTATTTATTTTCAATTAATGGTAATTTGTTATTTTTCCCTCTATCTTGGTCTATTCAGATCTAATTATCTATCTTTGTGTCTAATGGTGTGCTCAAATGTATAATAGTTTATTGTAAGAAGTCATGACGTTCATATGTGATACAGTAGTAAATGTGTTTACATGTACATATAATTTATTAAGGATGATACAAACAAATTTGATGGGTATTCACACACATACAACTTGGACCTAAATTTCAACCTTTTCAAAGAAAATATAAAAACATTTCCAAGTGTTTGAAGAAAATGAAATTATCTTAACTGAGCTGCTGTAATTAGAATTTGCTTAGTGAATAATTAATTGAAGTGGGAATTTTGGACTAAGTAAAGAAATGCCTATGAAAATGACACAAAAAAGATCAGAACAGGAATTTTTTTTATCATTTCACCCCAAGCAAAGCAATAAAGCCACTAAAGTGCAAGGGGTTACTGAGTGTTAGAGAATTAACATTTTAAAGTGATATATATATTTTTTTGCTGATAATAATTCAAATAAAAACGATCAGTTTCAAAATTATTCAAATTAGTATTGTCAGACTTACTAATTAAATAGTACTGAACTGCTTATGTCATATCTGTTCTCTTATATGGTAGTGAATGCTGGACAATTTTCTAACATGAAAAAAAGACTCAAAGTGACAGATTTCTACAGTTACTGAGAATACCATGGACAGAACATATGAACAACAGGGACCTTAGAGAAAGTGAGCAAGAAACAAACTTACATTTAAAATCAGAAAGAAACATTTGAAATTTCTGGGACATATTATAAGGAAAATTTAATACTCACTGGAGTTTTGAGAAAATGAGGAGTTAGAGAGAAACATTGAGTTTGTATGAATGGAAGAGGGATGGTAAAGAGTCAGAGCTTGTTTTGATTTACAAGGAACAGGAAGCTGTGGAGAGTTATGATCACCTACATTCTGAAGAGACAGTGCATAAATGATAATGATAGGTTTTCTGACATGATTCTTATAACAAGCTGTTTTAAGTTCAACCCTAATAACAAGGATTTTTTTAAAGTATTTTTTACTGCAAACGCTCAGTTGTGTTATTTGAGATTCATAGGAGTATAATTAAAAACCTGTATACATATTATTTATGCTATTTACATGCATGCTATTGTCCTTATCTTTGTTGTTGTTATCACAACATTTCGGCAGTTGTGCCCTCTGCCTTTCATCAGGTGTATATCAATTCAGGTAACCTACAAGGAATTTGGTGACATAGTAATTGTGAGATGAATCAATTTGAACTCAGAGTAAGCAATAACTGAGCAGTGATAAAAACAAGAACGAGACAAGATATCTCTGGACATGGGCTGTGGAATGAGAAGTGTTTACCCCATAGAGTAAATAAAGAATTCAGTTTGGAATTCCTTGTAGGTGACCCAGATTGATATACACTTGGTGAAGGCCAAATGGAACAACAGCCAAAACATTGTTCATAACAACAAAGATGACCACAATAATATAGTAAATAATGATAACTTCTCATCCCAGAAATTCAAACTGTATAAATATGTATTGAGTTTCTCAAAATAAGTTTTTTCTTTTCTGTATTGATAGAATGACCACTGATAGTTACATATTTCTCCTCAGAGACTGGGTCATTGTTTAAGCCCATGTAAAAGCTGTGGTTTTAAATGCTGATTTTTAAGGCATAGTAATCCTTCCATTGGTTCAACACAATCTTCTTACCTTCTGTTTTCATCTATTTGACCTCATGCAGTATCTAAGCTAATCAGGTTGTTATTTATTCAGACTTTGAAGATTGTAAGCAAAATTAATTCAGAAGTCAGCAAATTTTAATGATTCTATTAAAAACTGCAAAATGGTCATCACCTACTTAGTCCAGTCTTGTTGCTAAGAGTTGTGCCACAAGCTGATGTTCAATCTGAAGTATAAGGCAGAATTGTGAAAACCAATTTGCAAGGTAGATATGTCCACCCCACTTGGAAATTGATTGGAAGACGATTTCCTGGCTCAACATTGTTCTGTAATAGTCTCATCTAAAATTTGTAAATGTATATATTTATGTATCCAAGATGCTATTCAAAAATTGAACAACTGGAATAATGTATGCAAACAAAACAAACTACCCTTTATGAGCAGTATCTTGGCTGAGAGGGTAATTACTTCAAAGGAGATATTGTAAACTAAATATTAGAACAATTTACTTTCATGATAAAGTCTGTGAAAGTTTCAGGTTATATTGGTTGATTTTGCTGAATTTCAATCTGATGTAATGGAATAACCTGTCACCCCCATGAGTGAATACACTATAGGTAGTAACTGTCTATAAGTATCTGTAAGGGAATGGACTACGGAGACTAGCTGGGATCTGTTGAGTACGACTCAGACTTATGCGTGAACTACCAACCTTCTAATAGCAGCACTCACGATTGGATTGACTTGCGACAACCTTGTGCATAACTGTTACCTTTATTCTTATTCTTCTGGTTATTACAATAAAGCTTTACTTATTTTATCCACTGTGTTTGTCAAGTATATATTCCTATTAGCACGGAATACAACACAATCCTTGCGTGGATCATTCATTCTCATAGTCCTTTTTTTCTTTCTTTTTATTTTTAAGTTTAATTTTATTTTCTGCTCTTCTCTAATCAAGAAGTAAATATGTCTTATATGAATAAATAATACAGTGTAACCCGGATATAAGAGAGTTGTCGGGACCGGAGAAGAAGTCTCTTATATCCGGGTTTCTCCTATATCCGGGTTTGGTCTATTTTGCTTAGGTAAGTATGGCTCTAATTTGGGACCAGAGAAAATCTATCTTATATCCGGGTTACACTGTATTAAAATTTGGGGTAACAACTTGTTTCTATGTTATATACATACACACATGAAGGGCTGCTGAAAAGTTCTCAGCTTTTCCTATAAACCTTCCTTCTTCAGGCACCATGCGGGATGCACACTTAGGCAAACATCTGTTTTTGATTCATGATTGACTTGGCAGAAGAATTCAACAGTAGACTGCTGTTACTTTCTGCAGTAGACTGGCTGCCAACCAAGACTATAGGACTAAATCTGTCCAGGTATTTTAACCCATAGCTGGGAGGAGAAGGATTCATACTCTGTTTCAAGAGTATTTGCACATAAGTGAATAAACAAAATCACTACTGGGATTTGAACTCTACTCTCTGATTTCTCATTCCATTGCATCACCCACACATCCAAGCTTACAGCACCTGGTATCCCTAAACAGTCATCCATCTAGGTACTGATCAGGCTTTATATTGCTTAACTTCAGTGATTGGATTAGAACCAGTTTTTCAATATGATATGGCTGTAAACTTTCTTATAAGCGCTCCTCCCTCAAAATCTCATGATTAATTAGTTTTTGCGATATGGGTTGAGAATTTTTTAGTACCCACTTTATATATATATATATATAATGTGAACACATACATGTGTGTGAATATATTGTGTTCTTCTATATCTAAAAGGCCATTTTATTTATATCCCCCAATGATAGTGGGGATTGACTACAAGAAATGAGAAAGATTTAGCCAACCTGCATCCCCTATTCTCTAAACAAACTCAGATTATCTTGGGGAGAAAGAAATAACAATTTTTCTTACAAAATATCTGACGGTATACCCTCTTCCGTTTTACCTCCCTCTATTCATAAGTGTGTTCATGCATGTCTCTTGCACAAGGAATTTGGATTCTTTTCAGATTTTACTAACATTGAATAAATGCAATGAACAAAAGAACAGAATATTTACTTTGGCTTAAAAGCCTTTCTTTGTTAAATTCAAACTCGTAACCTTAAGTAGTAATGTCTTTGCTAAATCAAGTACAACATTCAACAAACTTAAACAACCTTTTCAGACACTCACAGTCTCTGCTGCTATAATTCAGCAATTATATTTAATTGTATATGTTTATGCTGTATTGAGATTTTTCAAGTGCTGTTGTGTGGCGGGACAAAGTGGTGTCATGTAGTTTTCATAACCTGACTTTTTTTAAAGATTATTTTGTTAATCTGGCAGTATTCATTCTCTCCACTTTTTGATGTTCACAAATTTTACTTCATTTTTTCTTCTCTTCAAAAACATGCGCTAAAAGAAATTGTTAGCTTGACCTTTGCACTGTCCACAGAACCTTTGTTGTTAGAATACTGGGTCATGACACTTACAGGAACCACTCAAATGACTTTTGTTATAAATGTTATAAGAAACTGTATTATTATTATTATCATCATCATCACTCATGTTTTTAATGAGATTTCTTTGTCTGATCATTCGTTTTTATAACAGGTATTATACAGAGGTGTAGCAGAAATAGCTCCTACATAATGGTAAGACATTAGATAGAGGAAAACACCATTGCCACTAATGTCTTAATGTGGGAGCTATTTCTGCCATGCCTTATATATCTTTAATAACAATGAATACTTTTATAATTAATATAGTAATTATTTTTTTCCTTCTGACTTATAATAGGTATTTTCATCAAACCAATAAGTCCTGTTTATAAATAAAGTCTTAATAAATAAAATAATATAATAAATAAAGTTATAATAAGTTATAAATAAAGTCTTATTAAGTACTGTTTATAAAAATATTCACCAATACAAAATAGTAATTTGATTGTTATTAAAGCAGCATTGTATTGTTTTTACAGTTCCTTAGTAGTTTCTATTGATTTTGCATTTCCCACACAATTATTATTGCTTGTTCACTATTTAAAAGTGCAACTTTATAAATATTTTTCCATCTACAAAAAATAGAACTATAACTCAGTGGTACATCAGAGAGAAGGACACTAAGAGGTCTAAGAATCTACCCAATGTTTTTTTTTATTTTTCTTTAAATTTTTTTTAAAAATTTTTTATTTTTATTTTTTTTTGTTTCATTTCTTACAACAATGAAATTAATAACAACCGGCTGAGATTGAAAAGCCCTACCTAAAGATTGTGCCAAAACATGTTTTCATAGAACTTCTCAATCTAGACTGTTTCAGAAAAAAACAAACAAAAAAACTTAGATAGCAACTCAAATATATGTACCCACTAAAGGTAAAATTTACATTAATCAGAAATAATGTAATTTTTTAAAAAAATTATATCTATAACAGTGCTTATGAACATTGCAACTTTTATGTTGAGTTTTTTGTTTGTTTTTTTAAAAATATTTTTGCATGAGGTTTCATGAAGATCAACACAAATAGGACGCTGTGGAGAGCCATAATCATCCATATTTTTCTTCAGCATTTATAGATAGTGATTAAATTCTGTTGAGCTTGTGGATTAATATCATAAAATTTCTTATTTCTCTTAAGTTTATAATGGTTTTTGTCAAAATTACGCGATCATTTACAGATACATATTTTTTTCTTTTTCATGAAGCAACAGAGTTTTTGGAATTCCACTTAATTCCTTTTTGAAAATGCCATGTTCTTTATATCACCTACTCTGGAAATATTCAAGATAAAATGGATGGTGTTATGTATTAGATTCTTGAAGTCTTGAACATTCTGATTGTAAGAAAACATTGGTTAAAGAGAGAGAAAAAAATTGTTTAAAAAGAAAATTTGGGAAATTTGATAATTAGAAGAAAAAAATCTTAGAGGGATATCTTTTTTATTTTTATTTTTTTAAGAGATTCAGCTGACTTTCAGAAATATTATTTTGAATTGAAATGGAATCAGAAGGAACAATAGTAAAGCTAATCGTGATAGTCATGTGGTTGCAATACACTCAAGTTCATGGTTTTGACAAATCAATATTTTGAGGCATCTTCTACTTGGCTTGTTGTTTCATTTTTATCAGTTTTTTTTACTTTTGTTTATTTCATTGTATATCATGATATCTTTAAGCTATTAAAAGCAATAGCCCTCAGCTTTGAAGCTTTTAACTCTGTCTGATAACAGAATTCTATTTTCATATATTGACAGGAAAATGTCTGGTCAATAAAGAAATCCCCTGTCACAATGTTAAAATAAATAAATGAATTTCTCTAGTTATATCAGAGATAATTTTCAGTTTTCTTTTCAAAAGAATAAAAGCAGATATTCACATTTAAATTTTCTGTCAAAAAGGAAAAAAAAAAATTTAAAAATACAACAAAAAAAATTATGTAGTATTAACGTGTGCCTTAGATAGTGCTGATTCAATATTGTGCCTTGTGGCTAACTAAAATGAACACAGCTTTTAATCTCTATATTTACGACAACTAGTACATTTGTATACTTGCAAAATATCTTACATCACAGTAGTTATTGTAGTTACCACTTTTGGTTAGGAATATTTTATAATTATGATTTTTTTTTTTTTTTTTTTTTTTTTTTTTTTAAAGTTTTTATCATTACAGGTTAATTCCTTCACACTTTTCTTAATTCAGTCTGCAGCATACATTTTTTTTTTTTTTTAAATGATTCAGAATACCTGTTTCTTAACATAATTTTTATTTGTTCCCTGTGCCAAAATCCAATGTTGGGAAATCCAAAAGCTCTTCTGTATTCTTAGAAATGGCTCCAGGGTAAATGGTGGATGGAGGGTAGACGATGCAAAGGAGAAGGAGTTGAATACTTTGGCCCATTCATTGAATCTCAGTGCACATGGTAAAACATAATTCTATTATTATTCCATCAAGCTGTCACAAAATTTTAGGTTGTGCTTAGCTAAGAACCACTTCCTGTTACAAAGCAAAGAAACAAGAGCTAAAAATATTGTATTAAGCATTTCAAAATATTTTTTCATAGAAAGATAGATAATAATCGGCAACTTGTTGTCACTTTGTCTTCAATGTAGGCTGCCAGATATGACTGGTGGGAAACATTCAAGGAGTTAAAAATTACATTTCCAGAAGTTCTTTCCAAAAATATATTATTTCTTTCATTTTTAAGTATTTCTTTTCCTGGTTCTTTGACAGAACACTTGAAAACACGGAATGATTTAAGTGAAAGAAAAAAAAAGAAGCTTAATTTGAAGAAATGATCCAAGAAAGTTCAAAAGGTGGGCCAATTGATTACATTAAAATTTAATCAGAAGTCATTTTTTTAGCACTAATAGAAATGAGAGAAATGTCTTCTTTTTTTTTTTTTCTCTCTTGTTGAGACTGATTTTTCTTCCTCTCTTTTTCATTTTCTTTTTTCCTTGGGTTTCTTTTTAAAAAAAAAAGAAAAACTGCTTATTAACTTCTAATAACATTTGAAGTTACTTATCTTTTCTACTTTTAACATACTAAAGTGAATTTCAGAAAAAAGTGCTAGAAGTTAAAAATCTTCACAATTATTTTCACTATCATGATTTTACAAGTTTTTCTTGTTTTTGTTTTTTTTTTTTAATTTTAATTTAAAACTTAAAACATGACATGAAGCCAACTTTTTTCCTAGCTTTTCTTGAGAACAAAATAGAAAATGAAACTAAGCAAAAGGACGCACTTGTACAGAGAAAAAGATTAACACTTGCTGAAAAATCTCAAAAATGTGATTCCGATTTGCAAACTGGCAGGTGGAAAGAGTGTTTTAGTGCATTTAATGAGGTCTTTAAGCAGCTTGTTCAGCTTCAGAGCAGGTACTACTCTTTTACGCACCTGGTCACTGTAAGAGCCAGTTTGTCAAAGTTTACAATGTTCAGAATGAGGTTATTTATGTGTTTTTTTTCCCTTTTATGTTGAGATTTAGTGTTGTAATATCAACAAAAGAAGATAAAATGATATCACGGAAGATAATCAAGACTGAAAGATAAGAAAAGAAGGGTTGATTCCATAAAAAAAATCAAGTGTGCCAAATAAAGAGTTACATGCTGTTTTGTTGCATAAGGACAATGTATGTACATGTACCTTTTTATATATATATATATATATATATATATAGAGAGAGAGAGAGAGAGAGATGTGTATGTAATCTGAGGGATTGTATATAAACCATGTAGATATGCAGTTTTTAAAAGCAAACATTTCCTACCTGTCCCAGTGCTGAGGGTGAGGGTTTTGCCTGTTTCCTTTGTGCTTGACCGACAGTGTACCTCCCCACCCACGACACAGACTGAAGATGATGACAAGAAGTAGAACAACAACAACAACAACGTGGTTGTTGTTGTTGTTGTTGTCTGTTGAGGTGGTTGTGGTGATGAAGTCGATGGTCGCAGTCTTAATACCGACAACGGCGACAACACTGATGATGATGCTGCTGATCGAAACACTGGCGCCAGGAAGAAGAATATTATTAATAATAATAATGATGATGATAGTGACGGTAATGACGTTGCCAAAGTCGGTACATGCAGCATGAGAATTGGTTTTTATTGTTGTATTTTATCTATATATTCAGATAGCAAAAAAT
>OZ038498.1:41402878-41450378 GCA_964036315.1 Acanthosepion esculentum | reverse complement strand
ATCATTATTACAATTTTGACTGTAACCCTTTTTAGTGAATGAAATTTTCTTTTAAAAAAAAAGGGAGAAAGTAATCTATTGACAACTTTAACCAAAAAAAATATAATGACATAGCTGATGGCCTGCATCACCCAGGGATAGCACCTGCAACTGAAGGAAAGAAGAGGGGCTCAATAACAGAAAGCAATTCTTGTAGTTCTTCTATTAATGAGGCTCTATTGATAGGAGAGCAGAATTTGGCAAAAACACTGTTTGCTACAGAAATTAAGGCATGAGCACCTTGTAACCACTGGACAAGTTCTGATAAGAAAATTCTTTCAGATCCTTGTTCAAGAGTGTGTTGAAAGAGTCCTCTCTCCTCCAAAATCCGGTCAGTCCTAGAATGGCAATACAATGTTGTCTCAGGAATTCAGATTGAAATTAATGTTTCTCTTTCTAAAATGCCCTTCAAAGAGGAAAGGAAGAAACAACGAAAGAAGCCAAAAAAAATCTTACAATTTCTTTGTTTTTATTGATGTGTATGTGAGTGTTTAGGATGAGAGAGATGATCAGTATCTAATCATGTTTGAGTCTTTACATGAAGTTGTAGTGGATGAATAAAGATTGGTATATGTTTCAAAACTAGTGACTAAGTAAACACAACCTGCTGGGAATGCATTAACCACTTTGAAATGGAAACTTGAAAAAAAATATAGTTAAAGGAAAAAAAAAACTTGAAGTATCCAAAGCGGCTTTCCTTTTTGTCGAATATCAACAAAGAAAATTCTCTCTTTTGGAGGAACTACTTCATAAGAGAACATTTTAAACAAAAGGCAACAAAGTAAATTCTACAACCAGCCATAAAAAAGGACATGAAATAAAATTGACCTGAGGTTAGGGTTAGTGTCAGGGCTTGTCTGGTTGTTTAAAGCATTATTTTTATAACATGATTAAATGTGGCTCAAATTCCACAACTTATTTTGATATGTATCTTACTCAAAGTTTGCATAATTCCTGGAATATTGATCAATTTTTATCTTTAAATTTCAGGCATCTGATTAGGTAACTCTTACATGTTTAACCCATATCTTCTTAGGGAATATGCTGATTGGACCAACCCATTCATAATAACTCATCTAACACATTTTCTTGATATCAGTTTAAATTGATATCTTTTTTCCATATATTGTGATCATTTTGTTTAACATTCATATTTTCTTGACTTCCCATGAAAACTTGAAAATCTTCCAGTATATCTCGGTGAAATTTTCTCTTTACCAAACTATAATAGTTTATAATTATGATTTAGATGTTTGGATAAAAATGACAGTTTACAATAGGAGGATAATTAGGATTAAGTCTATAAATGTTTTGTCAGAAAAGTGTAAGGAATAAAAACCATTTCTTATGACATCCAACTTCACATAATCAAAGAAGGGCTCTTATTAAGTAGAGATGTTTATTCTTCAACTTTTCTGTATTGGATTTGAGTCCATGAATGAGCCATAAAGATATTTATTACTGCAGCTAATGGTTTTGTGTGTTAAGAAGCATGAGGCCATACATTCTCTGCAATATTTTGTATATTCTTCTTACATCTTCATTAAAAGCAAAGTAATATGTGTAGATGAAATTAATAACTAACATTCAAAGTGTCTCAAAACAATGGTTAACAACTTGTAGAACTTAACTGTGATTAATACAATCCTTATTGGGTGTTCCAAGGATTGGAGAGTAATATAGCTGATAAAAAAAAATGGAGCATGAAATTACTTGTGTTACGTGAGTTATTGCGACTGGGTTGGTCCAGTCAGCATATTCACCGGCATTTTTTTTTTTTTTACTATTTACTGGTTTGCAAGTCTGAGAAAAAACAAGAAACATTTTCATCAATATATGTCATACACTTGAAGAATGCTGTAGAATGGATCAACCAAAACATTGTAGTAACAAAAAAGCCACAAAAAGAATGAGCTCAGTAAACATTTGAAATAACTCATTACAAAATTATACCTGTAATTGTCAACTCAGATGCCATATTATGTGCATGTATTTGTGTAAATATTTATAGTGACGAACGAACGAAATGAACAAAAAAGCTAAAAATCAATTTGTTAATTTTAAAAAATTTTTTTTTTACTCAAAAGCTATAAGTGTTTCATCATGTATTTTCAGGGGTATTATCTCTGGTCATTCTTGACTCTAGCAAAAGTTATATTCAAATTAACAAAATGTAAGGAGAGATACAGATCTGAATACATGATGATGCTGAAAATGAGACATGCAAAAGTTAGGAGCCACTAGAGAAATAGCATTAAATTTATATATTTAATGACATTAAAAGTCATAATCAAGGCTGTCACTGATAGGGAATACAGTCTCTATTTAATTTGAAATAGAAACCCATGCTTTGGGTAGGCTAATCTTTTAATGTAACTTTTTTTTTTAGCAATGAGAAACTTGTTTATGTGATGTATTGAAAGAGGCTCCATCATGTTGAAATATTTCACTTTCTCCTATATTTGGTAAGACGTTAGACCTTAGTAAAATAATGCATTTTGCACTATTCAATATTCTCTATTTTTATCAACTTGCTAGCACTTCTCCTTTAATGTAGCTCCAACCATTAGGTTCCAATCATCAAACTTTACAGTCTCCATTGTCTATCTTGGATTGTTTCTTGTACCAATTAATCTTCAGACATACTCTTACATTAGAATATGGTTCAGTTTTTGCTTTCACCAATGTTGCCCATTTTTCATTATCCCGTAGCAGATATTCTCTCACTTTCTCTTTTCACAAAGTCTTTCAGCTAGACTACTCATTTCTCTTTTCTCCATTATATATGAACAGACTTGGACAGATAGACAGATAGATGGATAAATGTAAACAAGCTTGGACTTGATAGATGAGGTTACTGTTGTAATAGGATGTTTAGCAAGCTTATCTTACAGCCAGTTATTAATAAAGTTTGATCTTCACTAGATATACTCTGTTACCGTAAACCTGTACCTGAGAAAATTTTCCACTGGCATTCATGGCCAAAATGCACAAAACCAAAATTTCAGACACTGAGATTTAAGGGAAGCAAACCTGGCAAATGTCCACAATTTTCTTCTACATTATCTCTTTTCCGTAATATGACCTTGTTCCAGATTTCTTTCCCAAAATGTACATCCTTATGTCTGTATATTTGTAAGTGACAGTTCCACTCAAGAACCACAACTTTATGGAACAGACTCCCAAAAAGATGCAGCCAACAATTATCTATCCTACCTATCCTCATAATTTTCAATTACTTGCTTCTCTTACATTTATTCAACAACCTTATTCAATAATTCTCTACCTTGAGTGGTTCTTGAACCTTGTATCTGGTGAATGTTTAGTGTAAAAAAAATAAATGGACAGGTGGAGCAGGTACCAATATTCAAGACATCATGAATCCCATAGTGCTTTCAAAGAAATTTAATGGTACCACAACCCTCATTGTAAATTTTGTATTTTTCTACAAAAATATTTTCAAGTTATTTTAGCAAAATGCCACACCTGTTTTTAATTGGTTGTATTATCTCCAATATACCTGTATTATAGAGATGAATCGTGCAGCTGGTGTACTTTAAGCAAATATGCTCATTCTCAGGGGTGTCCTTGTAAGGTACCAAACATATTATTAAATCTACATAAAAACTAATTGCATTTAAATCAGCAGCAGGAGGCTTGACATCACTGCTGGTTAAAAGTGTGTTGTAATTTTGGCTAATCCTTACCACCAAAATGTTGTGATTTTATCTCATCCTCATTGCCAAAATGTTGTAACCTCGGGAAGATTACTGAATAGAATAATCACATGAAGGTTGGTAATGAACGATAATACTTAGGATAAGAACAGCACATATAAGATTTGCCAGTGGCATGTAGAAGAAGTAGTCAACTGCTAGAAGTGAGTCAAATGAATTCCACAATGAATCTCCAACTGCAGACCAACATACAGTATTTACTACTGTATTTATTATCATCTGTAGGTATGCTACAACAAAATGGTTCACTCCTGGAACTGTATTTAAGCTCTGCCAATTTCTCCTTTGTCAGTTTTTGTATCAGGTGCCTGTTCAAGCCTTGTCACTTTGAACAAGAAATTGCTGTTGCTTTTTACTTGTTTTGGATTTTGTATCTATTCTTATACTAGCTGGTAGGTAGTTCTAAAATTTCAGTAAGTACCCAGATGCTAAAAAGGTGGCATCAAAAATGTTTCACCTATGTACCAATTTCCTGGTGTCCACTTAAATTTTATTTTGATCAATTTCTTAACTTTTTCTAGTAATGCAAATAGAGGTATACATATGGTTGTGGTGAGAAGAGTTCTTGAAATTGTTTAAACTATACAATTGTGCCCCCCACAGTCAGGTGCTTGTTATGGTGTCACTTTTCTTTTCATCCCCCACTTTTTCACCCTCAACTAGAAAAAAAACTGGACATTCTTTTTTTTTTATTTGAATGTTTATATTGTATTAATTTTCTTTATTTTGTTTGACAAACAACAAAAATGAAAAACGTGGGAAATTTGGTATTTAAGTACATATATATCAAAATACTTGCAAAATTTTAGTAGTCACCATACCAGAATGAAACCACATAACATCTTGGATTTTGGTACCACTCCACCCTCTGAGTAGTGACATCAGCTAATATTTTTCCCTTCTTTCTCCTGTGAAAAGTGAAATCTCTTCAAAATGACATGCAGTATTCAACAAAGTGTCAAAGTGTCTCAGCTTTGCCAGCTGCCAACCTCCTTGGCTGTATTTTCCATAGATTTTACAATCTACTTCCCTTTAACCAACAGCATGGAATCTTTGATATGGTTGACTGCTTTGCTAGCCAGAATTCTGTATCAGTTCAATTTGAAAAGGCAGAGGATAAGCCAAAGCCGTTGGTACATGCTTGCATTTTGATCATCTGTTCTTACGGGCACAGCAGTTCACTGCTCATCTAATTAAACCTTTTCTCGTTATTGATTGTTAGGATTAAGCATTGCTTGAGATGCTCATTAAAGAAAAGAGAGAGAATTATTTTGAGAAATCCTGTGTCAAATGGAACTCAGACTGACACTGAATTTTTCAGTTTGTAAAGTGAGATGAACATGCAGATGTTTCAACAGCCATTTTTCTTGAAGAAATTCCTAAAAATGTGTACTCAGCTTTTTTTTTTTAATTTCATTCATCTTTCTTGTTATTTATAAAACATCCAACAGCATCAGTACAAAATATTCCAACAATCCTCTCTCTTTATGTAATACACACTGTTTAAAAAAAATAAAAATAGGGTGTCTATTTCAAATACTAAGTGTCCACTATAATAATGTTTGAAGTAATAAAAAAGTATTGGATTAAGAAAAACAATCCATTAATTCTTTAGAAATTGATTTGTTATGTTCTGGATAACTGAGCTGATATGGGCTCTTGAAAAAATAATCTCAATGAAGATGTACTCACCTTAAAAATGGAAAATAGAGCCTTGCTTGCTGTGATATTTTTCATGGATGAGTGGTAAACCACGCCAGACCAAATGATGGTTTCCCTTACAAAGGTGGAAAGCAGTTTTCTTGAATGCGCGGGCTGATAGACATAATGTCTACTGTTTTAATAAATAAAAATGAGGCATCTATTTCAAATACAAGGTGTCCACAATAATAATATTTCCCCAAAATTATATAACACATACCTATTTACACACAAACACACACATCCTTGCAAGGATACTTGGCATTGTCAGGGGGAAAAGTTCAGACATAACAAATCATGGTAAAAAGATAAAAATGTACTCTTTAACATATTTATTCCTATGCAATATAAATGGGAAGAAAAGATTATGTACAGACATGAAAATGGAATTGTGGCTAAAAAAAAAAATTATTTTGATGTACAGAATAAAACAAATGATTTAGTCCTTTAATCGGACAGGGCAGGTTGTTTAGAGATTGAGCCAGAGAACAGTCAGCACAGAGTTGTCCAGGGGAAAAGGATGAAGAGTCAGATCAAGGTCTTCAATTTTGAGAGATTGTTCTTGTGCTTTTTCAGGGGAAATTGGACTATTACTGTGAATGCTTGAATTAAAAAGGCAACTCTCTTGGAATTGTGCTCATCCTTGCAATGAACACTTTTATTTATTTAAAAAAAAATAAAAACCTATTTCAGTTAAGATAGTTTTGTCATTGACATATAGGAGAATCTGCTTAACAACTAGGTGAGTTCTATTGCACAAATTTGGAAGGTTGGAATTTTTGAGAGGTATAGCAACTTTTAGTTGAAGCTTGTGGGTCAGAACATGATGCATTTAGATTCTCAACAGCTTCTGAGTTATTTGTAATTGTATTAGGTTGGTGCAAAAATAATGTCGTTTTTTGACGTTCAACTCCATGTGAGAAAACGACATTATTTTTGCACCAACCTAATATCATATGACTTGTAGAGCTGAATCTTGTGTCTCGGCTTATATCCTGTCACTGTGTGCTACTGTCACCATATAACCCAGTACTACCTGCCACATGGTTAGGTCATCAGTGCCTACTAAACTAGTTCCATCACCAGGCTTTTCTTAAGAACAAAACCTGTTAAAGGATGGGTGAACCTTATTGGAGAGTCAATGAGTGTCTATCACAATGGGGCAGACTGGTCTCCATAACAGCCAGTGTGGTGATGATACAGCATCATTGGGCAGAGATCTTACCAAACTGGAGTCAATTGCCAGCATGGAGGGTTCCCTCAGTGCAATCAACAGTCATGTATCTGTGACCACTGTGAGCCTTCAAGGTGGAGGACATTGACTCTGATTTGTCCTGGAGAGGGATGGGACCCACCAGGTTTGCATTCTCAAGATATGATATCCCTGAATGGTATCTCTCTGGCTTTCGACACAGATATGTGGAGAAAACTGGTCACATGCTCAGCTATGCAGCAAACCTATGATCCCACCCTGTCATGGGATGATGATGATAATGATGTCTCTTAGCAAGCAATGCTTAATGAAATGGTTAATTGTTATAGAATTGTTTTTGAAAGTTATCTTTGTTTGAATCTTCAAATATATTTTTGATTTAATAGTAAGTAAGACAAAGGAAATGATTGACTTACTTTGACTGGATAGAACAAAATGATCACAAGTTGAAACCATAAAGAAAACAACCCTTCATCATATCTTATACTTCCTGTATGGAAGCAGCTAATCTAATCATTACTATTCACAGAGTTTGTAAAAAGGATGTCAATAAAATGATAATGCATGACTTGAATCTTCTTTACTTAGCATTTTATTCACTCCAATATTTTGCCAGTTATCAGTTTGTGATATATCCAATATATAAACTTTGTGTTTTAACTAAGTTCAAACTGGAGAATGGGCAAAAGTGAAAAACTGGTGCCTCATAACCAGCTGCTTTGGGTAGATGGAGAGTGACAGCCCAGAAAGGTAGACCGTCTAAAGATAGGAAAACTCCTATTTAAACCTCCACTGCCTTGTGGTCATATCCAAATGCATTAAAAGCTATGGAAGTAAATCCAGACAGAATACCCAAAGTGGATCTCCGAAAGTGGTTAGCTGTCAATACTGACAAATTTCCATCAACTCCTGCAACCAAGATGCCCCTGATTGTAATGCCCTGTATTCCTTTGGATCTTTTCAGTACAGCCGAGAGGAGACCCATGTAGTCTAGGTAGTGCATAACCTCTACATACCATTGCCCAGGCCAGCAACCTGAAGAGGCCACTTCAGTTTCACTACCAGAGGAATGAATTTTAACCAAAACAGAGTGCTACCTTTATCTTGTGATATAAACAGATGCCTACTGTTGAACTTTACATCCTATGGTGTGTGAGAGACTGCCTCAAAATCCTCTTTAGGATTGTTTATATATCCATCTACCCAACATTCTTGTTCTCATGCTTGCAATACTGTTATGTGGTCACATTTGGTGGCTGGAACTGACCCCAAGTCAACCCTTTGATGCACCTGGTTTTCTTGATGTCTGATATGAACTTGAGACCAAGCCTTTGCCAACACAATACCACAAGTTTATTATAACCATTTTAATGGCAGGTCAGCCCACAAACCTTATAAAAATATTAGACAAGTTTTTACAATGAAATGTACAAGAGAGGAAAAAAAAATTCTTGGTTCAGTCAAGTAGCACTTCCCCAAGAAAGTTATTTTGCTTGAATTTTAGGAAATGATTAATGCTAGTAACTTTTCCCCATCCCTTAGATATTACTAATTATCAAACCCATATTTCTGAGGCAAAAATACTTTTCTGTATAATCAGTACTTCCTCCATCATATTATCAAATATCTGTTTAGAGATGTCCTTGGAATTTATAAAAATAGTTAATCTGGAAAACCAAGCTGTTCAAAAGTCTCTCATGTCTCAAATAGGCAACAGTTAGAACAAGTATACACTTGTTACTAATATTGAAGTAACTACAAAGTGTCCCACTAGTCACCCCAAGATTTAAAAATCTAGTAATTTTAATATTTTTTTAATATTCAGGAACATATTTATGCAGAATGAAAATTCAAACATTTTTTTTCTATGTATACCATATATGCTCATGTATAAGTCGACTTTATGTATAGTGTGAATCTTGAATTTTTTGTATGAATTCTAACCCATACAGAAAAAAATTTACTTGTGTATAGTGCAACTGGTAACCAAGAATTTTTTACTGTTTTTTTAAAAAAAAAAAAAATTTTTAAATTACCCGTGTTTTGTGCAAACCCTTTTTGTTGCATGAAAAAACTGATCTTAAATACTCACACTATACTCAAGTATATATGATACACACACCTTAAGTATCGTAAAAGAAAATAATTGGAAGGCATCAGAGCAGGAGAATGTGGTGAGAATAAAATTTCATAATTTTCTGAAATTATCCTGTGAACAAAAATGTGTTGAAATTTAAAATTCCATGATTTTGTATATTTCTTCTGTTGTGAATTTTTCCATGGGTAATTACCCTATATTAATTGAAGCTCTGAAAAAAAAAACAGGAATATAAAGTATGAACAATCTGGCATGATATGCCATTTTTAAATATCTAGATAACTTTTGAGACACCCTGTATCTTAGATAATCATTACTAAATAGAATTGGTAGTTTACCACATTTGTGACGGTTATCCAGATTCCTAGAGATAGACTGAAGTACCATAACTGTTTAATGACTGTTATTTCTGTCTGGATTTCTGGGATGAGGATTTATTATCATTTGTATTCAGATTATTATCTTTATCTTTGTTGTTATAATCACAATATTACAGCCATTGTGCTGTCTGACCTTTATCATGACCTTGTTGATCCAATTAACCTTCAGAGAATTTCAAACTAAACTCTTTATTTAATCCATAGGTGGGTATTTTGTTCTCATTCTACTGTCCATATCTAGGGATATTATCCTTTTTTTTAGTACTCTTCAGTTATTGCTCATCCTGCTTTCATTGAGTTTAACTCTACACCACCCAGCCCAAGGATTGAATTCATCATCAAATTCCCAAACTATACTTTAATTCACTAGGCTATTGTGCCATGTGAAAGCCACTAGGTACAATGACTGAAACATTGTGATAATAACAGTAAAGATGAGGAGAATAGTCTGAGTGTAAATAGTATAAATAAAGAGGATGTTGTTTGTCATTTTTGTTATTCATCTGCTCTAAACAAACATGTCAAGAGAAAGAAAACGAATGCCGTAATACATGATAGACTTGAACAAGACCAAAAAATGTCAGAACGAGAACAACAAATTTAAGCCTCTATAATATATGGAATTATGTTAATGTGTTGCATGTATGTTTTTCTTTTCTTCAAGTATATTCCTTCCACTCATTGCATTCAATTTCCTCTTTCCACTCAAAAAGGCATACTAGCATCTCCCAGTACGAGGACTGTCAATATTGATACTGAAGATGGCAATTCAATCAAGGTCAGCATCCTGGTCATGTATGAAAGATCTCTCGGATATGACCTGTTACATAGAATCAAAGACATAAAGGCATTGGGTGGCATTATCATCATGCCAATATAAAATTCCATGAGGATTTATTATTATTTACATTATTTACATTATTTACACTTTGATGATTGTCAAAATTTTACAGCCTTCTGGTCTTCATCAGGTGCTTCTTGATTCAGCTAACCTTCAGGAAATTTCAAACTGAACCATTTATTTAATCTCTGGGTGGAGGCAGATGACTTTTGTGCTTCTGACTACATATAGGGATATCTCATCTCTTAGTTATCTTGAAAGTCTTCGACAAGGTATGGCACAAAGGCCTGCTATGCAAAATCTCCAGCTATGGAATCACTGGAAGGGTCTCCTCAGTTAAAAAATGCTAACAGGTAGACCCCTGAAGGTAGTTATTAATGTCCAGTTCTCCAGGGCCCTGATGGTCAATACAAGTGCTCACAGGGGTCACTTCTCAGACCAACCAACAACCTGGGTAAGACAATAAACTACGTCCAACAGCAAGTTTTGAGGAGCATGGAACCACCTCTTAATTGCTGGTGTTCCTACATCAACCCTGACCCAGGGTGGTAGCACCTGTTAGGGCCCCAGCTATGGATAAATAGTTAACCCCCAAACTGGTGATTAAACACTATGAAAATATAAAAATAGGTTTTAATACCAGAAATACTTTGTAAAAAATTATTACCGGTAATATATTTTTGGAAAAAAATATTACCAGTTTTACATTTTAAAAAAAAAAATTATCTACAATACGTTTTGAAAAAAAAGATATTACCAGTAATAAAAGTCTTGTATTTATATTAGTCAGACTATTGTCCTCATCTTTGTCACCATTTTTGTCACAACGTTTCGGCCGTTGTACGCTCCGGCCTTCTTCAAGTGGTTGGAATTTCGAATCGAACCCTTTATTTCGATCACTGGGGTAGACTGTTCTAGTTCCACGAACCATGTTTGATGGATGTCAGTTATCAGTTATCTCCTGCTAATTTTCCCTCTGAAAGTTCTCCACTGCCTGAACCGGGTATTGAACTCACACTCTTTGGGTCTGTCACTGGATCTAACCAACGCCTTTATCCACTGTGCCATGTGTCCTTGAGGACAAACATGGCTCATGGAACTAGAACAGTCTACCCCAGTGATCGAAATAAAGGGTTCGGTTTGAAATTCCAACCACCTGAAGAAGGCCGGAGCGTACAACACCCGAAACGTTGTGACAAAAATGGCGACAAAGATGAGGACAATAGTCCGACTAATATAAATACTGTACATAATACCTCATCTCAGAAATATAGACAGACAATAAAAGTCTTGTCGGCATTAAATAACCCATTGAGGTTGATATGCCGTAAAACAAACCAAACCATCAGACCAACCATCTTTTTGATTTATATTAATGATCTGCCTAAAAATATACTCTAATCATTTGTAAATATCTACACTGATAATACAACTATATATAGGTGCACCTCTAAAACTCTTGATGATCAAAGTTTGGCAGCTTATCTCTCATCCGCTCTAGCACTAACTCCCGAGTGGGAGGCGAAAACTGTCTGATTACATTCAGTGCCTCAAAAACCAAACTAGTTACATTCCCTCATTGATGATCAGACCCCAAACTACTACCAGTCACAATGAATGGATGGCCCCTTGGGGAAGCTCCATTCCTTGAGAGACTCCCCCTCCTGTCCATATAAACTGCTTCTTAATTCAACCCTCTACCATGAGTGGCCTCTGGCCCTTGTACAGAGTGAACCTTACCATAAATAAACAAACTTAGTAGTACTTATTGCTCACCCTGTTTCTGCTGAGTTCAGTCCTGCCTGATTCAGGGAATGAACTCACAATTATTATATCCTCAATTTCATGGACCAATGCTTAAATCCTCTAGGCTATTGTTACATGTGAAAGCCCCTGGGTACAATGGCTGAAACATTGTGATAGTAACAATAAAGATGAGGACAATAGTCTGTGTGTAAGTAATGTAAATAAAGAGAATGTTTGTCATTTTGGTTATTCACCTGCTCTGAAAAGGATAAAAGCAAAATCGTTTTAGGTGGCTGGAAGAATTTTTCTTCTTTTTGGAAACAGGTGTTAAGTGAGAACATTTCAGGTGTTGTATTAAACTTGTGACTTTAGATTTGAAATTATTACCAATCATAGAATTATTATTACTAATTATACAATCCACATTTTGCTTATATCTGGAACTTAACCTATTAAATGCAGATGATAGGAATTTCCATCATTGCAGATCAAATCAAATAGAAATTTCTGCTGCAGTTAATGGATTAAACATTCAATGTAATATTTGGGTAATATGCTTACTAGACTTAGATGAGCTTAGTCTGACACAAGGCTAAATATGGAAAAATAGAAGGAAGAAGATTGTGTTGCACTAAAATTATTTTTCCAAAATGTTAGAATTAGAAAGCCTTACTCTTCTTGTCAATCATTTCAAAAATAAATGTGTCTAATAAATTTCAACTCCTAATTTGAAACCTTTTAAAATGTTCTAATTCAAATGGAAAATCAACAGACAAATGGGCTGTTGAACATATTCCACTTGTAAGCATGAGATGATTTTTGGTAACATCTAATTTGGAATCAATACTAAAAAGAATTTTAAAAAATGACTTTTTTTTTGCACAGATGAAAACTTTTTATTGTCAAAACAGATGACCTTGAATTGTAAAATTGTATTGACAATACAAATATTTTTTATAACATCAAAATTGACTATTCATTTTGTTTGTAGCTGATGAGCAAATTCTTCCAAAATCCTTTTCTTCATTTGTCTCAGCAAATGTATGTTATAATATCATCATAATTGGGTTTTTTTTTTTTCATGTATAACATCCACTGGATAGTAGACACTATACTATAATGTTCAGTATAATTTGAGGGAAAAAAAAAGGTAAACTACTTTGGTAAAGTGTAACAGCTCGTCTGCCTTATTTGAAGTATGTTACATTTGAATACAATCAAAATGTCCTTTAAATATTAAAACGATAAAAAAATCATTAAGATGTCTGAGGAGACTGAAATGCTTTCAACTTGACTGAAAAGGGATTAAAAAAAATCCTAGGTTGGGTCATTTGGTTAAGTTTTATGAAGTGCGACAGGCCAAGAACTTTTTCACATTCCCTTTTAGATAATCTTCTTTCAATAAAAGCATTAAAATGAAAACTGACAAGGTTGGTAAAGTGAAATTTAAATGGAAAATTGCGGAGTAATTGGCCAGGGTTAAGTCTAATCATCAAAATGCTCAACAAACAGAATTAACAAAGTTATCAATAAGCAATAAGAAAAGGAAGAAAAAGAAAGGGAGAAATAATACTAAGTAAACAATATATATGTAAGACGAAATTAGGCAAAGCAACAGTAAGAATGGTATTCACATGCAAAAGGGATACAGTCCAGTGATTTGTAGTATTCTGACATCAAGAAAGAAAGAAAAAATATGGCTGATGAGACTGAGAAGTGGTCTGTTTTTATTGGTTAGGAAGAAATCCCAGCATGCTTCTGTAAGATTTGTCTATAAATTTGTGGAGGGGGTGTTTTTAGTGATCATTTCCAGCTATTTGAAATCAACAAAAATTTAATATAGTTAAATATTATGAACTATATACAGGATGTGACAGAAATATCTCCAACATAATATGACATTAGTGGTAATGATGTCTTCATCTAGCTAATGTGGGAGATATTTCTGCCACGCCCTATAGAAATGGAATAAAACAAAATTCTGTATTGCAAAAGGAGGAATTTGAATTTCCACTTTAAATTTTAATATTTTTCATAACCATGTAAATGAAAATTCAGTTTTCAGCCAAAAGTAAAAAAAGAAAAAAAAAAGTTTCCTACAGAGGCAATTGATTATGCTACTTTAGAATTGTCCTCTCAATTTAGATTTTTGAGATATGCTACAGCTTGTATGCACAATGTTGATGGCAGACACTGAAAGGAAACTGCAAGAGCTCCTAGATAAGTTAGTAAATGAAAGTGAGAAGAAAGGACAAACTATCAATTATAAGAAAACAATATATAGTTGTCAGAAAGCAGAACTGCTAAAGATGCAAACTTCAAATAAAAGTCGAACAAGTACAGAATTTTAAATATCTGGGAAGTAAAATGTGACACCAAAATCTGAATACACATTTTAATAGATAAAGATGCCTTCTAAAAACTAAACAAAGTATTAAGAAACAAGAAAACATTCTTTTGCTTTTTTAAATTAAAAAGTGCTAAACTTCAATATAATATCAATGCTCCAATATAGCAATGAATGCTAGACTGTTTCCTCACAGATGAATAGGAGAACTGAGGCTACAGAAGAATGTTTACAATTCTATGGAGAGAGCATGTAAGCAACAAGGAAGTTTTAAGATTCATTGATTTGTTTCTGTTTTTCTTCATGGTCTCTCAACCCTTTATGGGTTATTTAAAACTAAAACATTTTTGGATTAACAATTCTTTGAGAATAACAATGGTTTTTCCAGTTAAGTTCAATAGATAGTGTGTGTATATAGCATATTTAGTTAATGATGAACATTATCTGAGAGAATTAGAAGTCCTACCAGGATTCATTATTGGTGGGTACAATCTTAATAACATTCAAATGACAGTGTGTTGATAGCAGATATAGAAAGGAAACTACATGAACTCCTACAGAAGGCAATGAAGGAAAGCAAGAAGAAAGGACTAAACATCAATTGTAAGAAGATGGAATGCATGGTTGTTAGCAAATGAAACAGCCAAAAATGCAAATTAGAAATTAGAAATACCAAAATCAAACAAGTAAAAAGAAGTTTAAATACCTAGGAATAGAGGACAGAAAGTGTGACACTGAAATCCGAAGGTGTATTAGCATAGTGAATGATCCCTTCCAAAAGCTAAGCAAAATATTAAGAAATAGAAAATATTGTTAGAAACAAAGAAAAGAGTACTGAACTATTATGTAATATCATTCCTCTAATATGACAGTGAATGCTGGATAATCTCCTCAAAGATGAAGAGACTTGAAGCAACAGAAATGTGGCTATACAGGAGGATTCCGTGGACCAAACCTGTCAGCAGTGATAAAGTTTTAGTGAAAAGGGAAACAAACATCAGGAGGAGATAGTTGAAGTTTCTAGGGCACAAAATTAAGAAAGGATTAGAAAATTTGATACAGAATAGATGGAAGGCAAGAGAGAGGCAAAAAATGTATAACTTACCGAGCAAGCTTGAGTAAATGGATGGTAGAGAAAGGTTTAGGAGAGATAACAAAAAGACAAAATTTAAGAGCTACACAGAATAAGAAATTGTGGAGAGCCAAGATCAACAACATTGTGAGGGTCATGGTACGTAGAAGTTTCCACCACTTATATATTTGGCCAATTTACATTTTATCATATTCACAGATAATTACTTGAAGTTTTAAGTCTATGAAAGCCTATAAATTTATTTTAATTGTTGTTAAATGGTCACTCATCATGGACAAATTTCAGTGCCTAATCTTATTTGGGCCAAATACAAATATTGGGAAATTAATTGCATTTTAATTGTTGCTACAATCAAATCTTTATAAATTAACATTTATTAGTAAAAGTCTTGCAATTAAACTTTTTTTCTGATAGATTTAACTGTTGACCTAAAATATTTTTCACCCTGAAATACTGAGTCACTTGTTTGGACATAAAAGGAAAGTATCTTCCCTTGATTCCATAAGTGTTCATTGTACTACAGTTTGAGAGTACCTTCAGTAAAAGTATTCAACTTTTCTTTTTTTAAAAAAATCATTTCACCTCAAATAAGGCAATAAAGCCACTAAGATGCAAGGGGTTACTGAGTTTTAGAGAATATGAGAAAAAATGCTATTAAGGAGAGAGAAGAATAAAAGAACAGCATTTAAGAAGGCAGATGATAATAATTGATATTGGATTTAAATCTTTGAAGATCAAAGTTAACTGGAAAGCAAGAAGCCTGAAGAGAGTTCTAAAAGTGAGAAGTGCGATAGAAGAAACTGTTAGCATAGAAGTTATGATTACATCAAACCATTTTAATTGTAAAATGATGAGACCTTGCTGCCAATCTAGTACTATGCTCAAATTCATAAAGTCTAGATGTCATAGAGAAACATTCATCAGAACAATTACCATGAAGGTATTTATAGAAAAGGCACAATTATAGCAGTGGGAAAGAGGCTAAAGCTGAGATGCCAGGTTAGGACCAGTACCATGGCAGATTCTTCTTTAGATTTATCAAAAATCTCTAAATATATAGCAGGAGTACCAGACCAGATGTGGCAGCAATATTTAAAGCAAGGATGAATGCTAGTCTTATAAATATGTAAGATAGATTCTGCTGAGAAAGATTTACTGTTGCATTTGTAATCAATGGAAAGGGTTTGGATTTCAATTGAGGTCACATTTATATCTGCTCTGCACTCATTCCTTCTGGATAAGCATGAATCCATTCTCTTTTTCCACTATCAGGCATCTCGACAAGAACCTTACGGAGAAGAGTACAATCCTGTCAAGGATTCCGTTGATAGCTCTATCCATTTTTGTTTAGAAGCATATCGACCTCTATGGGTTATTTATTGCCGAAATCTAAATATTTTGTCAACAAATTTGTATTTTATTTTTCAGAGGTAATAATGGTTTAGTGATACAAGTCTTACTAATTAACCTATAGCTAGGGGGAGAAGAGGCAGATTCCTACCTTTCCCAAGAGTATCTGCACGTAAGTAAATATAACAAACTCAATGGGAATTGGAACACAGCTCTCTGATTAACAATTCCAAGCCATTATTCATTACACCACCTGCACATCCAAGTTTACAGTACCTGGTATTCTTAAACAACCACCTATTTAGGCTCAACTTTGCTTAACTTCAGTGATTGTACTGTTCTCAGAGACAACAGGCAATATCAGGTAACCCTTCTCTTATCTCATGCCCAATAGATGCCATGAATAACTGCCACCAGTTTGATGGTGGAGTGAATAAATACGGTCAAGTGGAAGTAAACCAATTAAAGATGATAATTGGAGCTGAGAAAGCCACACAAGAAAAATAATATCAAACAAGTGTTTAGCATTTGAAAAGGCAAGGGAAGTCACCATTGATGAAACTTTCTACTCAAATTTGCTTGAATTCTTCACTTCAGTTTCTCTGAAAACATTTTACCTTTATTGATAATTCACTGAGGAAATTAAACATTTTTAGGATCTAATCTTTCTTTTTTTTTTATATGGATTTACCATTTTACTGCTTGTCTGAACCGTTATCTCCTGTTACATCAAAAGCTGTTTACCTTTTTGTTATTTTTTTTTTACTTCTTTTCTTCTTAACTGAAATTTATATATTTTTATTCTGGATGATTTCCTTTTCTAACTTTGACATATTTTTTGTTGTACAATTGCCAAGTGCATAAAAGCTACCCCCATCACTCTCCCAAAGAAAAGAAAAAAAAAAAAATTAAAATGGTTTCCTGATTGCTTTGTAATATTTCTGTTAAGGCAGCAATGTATTGCAATTAATAAAAGATTATTTTTAATCTCCTACCTCTGGCTCAAGCCTTTATATTGAGACAAATTATCTGTAATGACTTTCATTCATCGATGTTATTGCGCCTTTTTGAATGGGAAAAGGAAGATGAATGAAATGGGTGGAAGGAATATACTAAAAAACAAAAAACGACACATACAACACATTAATATAATTCCATAAATTATATATATTTACCGTTTATTGTTTTTAGCATAACATTTTTATCAACATATTTTTTGGTCTTCTTTATGTCTATTTTGTATCAAGACATTTTTTTTCCTTTCTTTCTCGTGACATGTTCCTTAATGGAGAGATGTGGGGAGTGATTACAGAGATTTGTGTGTTAAAGCTTCAGTTTGGCACAGACCACAAAAATCCAGTCAGTAGATATGGTGCAGTATTCATTTTTACTAAACATAAGTCTTTTATATGCCTATATCTCTTTCAGGATGTTGACAATTATAGCTCTCCATTACTTCCTCTCCTTAGTAGCACTAAGCAATGTTTGCCTCTTTACTATCCCTCACAGTCCATGGTCTGCTGTCCATTTAAATTTTTATTTGCTTATGAGTATTTGTTGTTGTTAACATTTTACAGGCTTATGGCCACATATTAAGCAAGTCGGGTAATGGATAATGGCTCAGAACTGTTAATTAGAGAGAGCTGAGTTCATTAGGTAGGTTACTTGCTGATTCCCTTTGTTCCTCTTCTTAACTTCAGGATGTCTTGTGAGTGTCAAATTTTCCAAGCCCTTTTTCTTCTGTTTTTTTTTTTAATCATTTCACCATGCAAGAGGTTAGAGAATATGTAAAAACACACTATTAAGAACAGAGAACAATAAAATAGCAGGAATTATGAGAACAGATAACAATTAACATTGCATTTAAATTTTTGAAGATCAAAGTTGACTGAGAAGCAAGAAGCCAGAAGAGAGCTCCATAAACAAGATGTACAAAAGAAGAAACTGTTAACGTAAAAGTTAGTTACGTTTAGCTATTTTAACTGTAAAATGATGAGACCTTACTGCCAATCAGAGTATTGGGCTTTAATTCATATATAAGTCTTGATAAGTCAACAACCAGCTAAATAGAGATAGTGTCTGAATAAAGTCACCATGGCAGCAGCAAACCTTCTCCACTATTGGTCCAAAGAAAATTTATGGCTGTGTGTAAAATGAATATATGAGATAAACACATGAAGGGAATAAAGTTTCTTTGCCGCATAAGGGGGTGATATGTGTGACTGAATATAAATACTTATCATATTCAGTGTGTGTGTCATCATCAAAATACCTTGACTGACTATAATCTTCATAAAGTTTAAATTTTCATAATTATGATTTTTATCAACAAATTTTATAATGAAGTTCAAAAGGACAGCCAAAAAAAAAAAAATAGACTATGGGCAAAATGTTATTGATAGATAGATTTGTCTTCTATGACTTATCAATCCTTTGCAGGTTAGTTAAAGCCAGAAGATATTGTAAGAATTTTTTTTTTTTTTTAGATAATAAGGATTTAGTGATACAAGTTTTACTAATTAACACATAGATAGGGGAGAAGAGGTGGATTCATACGTTTCCCAAGTGTATTTGTGCATATGTGAACATAACGAACACAGTGGAAACTAACAGTTCTGAGCCATTATCCATTACACCATTTGCTCAACATGATGCAGCCATAAGCCTGTAAAATTTTAACAATAAAAACAAATACTCATAAGCAAATAAAAATTTAAGATGAAAGTAAAAAAAATAAGATGAAAATAAAAAAAGTAAGAAAAATTAATAATAATTGTTTCATCTAATAAAAACTGAAAATGACAGTAAATTCCAGTCACAAATTAATAATGGATGACAATGTGAAGCATTGTCATCTAATGAAAAATTAAGGTAGAAGCAAATATAAAATCGAAATGAATAATAAAAATAAAGTTGCTAATTAAGATCATGGAATTAATTGGTTTAAAGTTTAAATTTTGTTCTGCAAAGCCTTCAAGTTCTCCTGATATAATGGTGTATTTAGCCAAGCTTCTAAAAAGGTGGAGATCTTTTTTTCCAATCCTGTACTGTTTGTTAAACTGCCATAGGTCATTGGCTATAGTAAAAATTGTAATAAAAAGTTAACAAAAATACATTGAAAATAAATGAGAAAAAAAATTAATAATAACAGTATATAATAATCAAGCTGATTAATTCTTACATAGCAAAATTTTATGGTTTTTTTTATGATACTCTTCTTCCTAAAAGTAATTAAATCCTCTCAAAAATTACTTTCTAGAGACAATGCATAATATTAAAAAAGTTTGTTAATGGCAATGTTGAATGAAATTAGTTGTTTCCATACAGTAAACATTTAGTATCTGTCTTATTTCTGAGATGAGGTATTATGTACACTATTTACATTGTTCAGACTATCATCCTCATCTTTGTTGCCATATTTATCACAACGTTTAAGCAATCAGCACATATGCTAGGCCACAAAAATCTCCTGAGCCGACCAAACATAGAAATGAATACAATATGGGAACCAGTAATAAGGAGTGCTAGAGAAAAGCAATAACAACAAAAATTGCAATATGAGCTCTGGCAAAAAAAATGCAATGATAACAGTAAAAATTGCAATCTGAGCACTGCTAAAAAAATAGTGCTGAAGACATTAGGTTTATAATACCCACAAATTCATACACAGATATCGTCAAGGGCACATGGAACAGTGGATAAAAGCATTAATAAGAGCCAGTGACACCAAAAGAGTGTGAGTTCAATACCTGGTTAAAGCGGTGGAGAACTTGGAGAGGGGAATTAACAGAAGATAACTGATAACTGACATCCATCCAACATGGCACGTGGAACTAGAACAGTCTACCCCAGTGAGCAAAATAAAGGGTTCAGTTCAACATTCCAACCACCGTCGGAGTGTACAACAGTGGAAATGTTGTGATAAATATGCCAACAAAGATGAGGATGATAGTCCGAACAATGTAAATAGGAAATTTAGCATTCATGTACTAAACAATTGAAATTCATACAAATTTTTTTTCTTAAAGCAGTTTTATAGGAAATTAGACTTCTCAATAATACTGTTATCATTCTTTCTAGTATTAATGGTGATTTCCTTCTAAACATTTTGGGTTTTTTTAAAGCATTTCACCCCAAGCAAGGGAGTGTCACTAGTACTCAAGGGGTTACAGAGGGGAGAGGATAAAGAGAATGATGGGAGGGTGAAAAAGATCAAGGTATCAGAAAATGTTGATTGACATTACACTTGAATATTTGAAGATTATAGTTATCAGGGAAGTGAGGAAGAGAATTCCACAGACGAGAAGTGCAAGAGAAAAAGCTGTTTGAGTAGAAGGGATGGTAACATTTGACCATTTCAACAGTGAAAGGGTGGGACGAGATGCCAACCTAGTAGCTTGCTTAAATTCATGCAGTTTTGTTGCTCACATGTTCTATCATGCAGTCGGGGAACCAGATAAAGCAACTCAGTGAAACAGTTGCCATGAAAATATTTATAGAAAGGATAGAGGGAAGCCATAGCACATTTTGTTTTTGGTAGTGTTGAAAAGGAACATCTTGAATATATAATTATTTTCTCTTCTTGTTACATGTGCTATCCATTTATGTTTTTGTTGCTGTTGGAAGTGATATGGTTTTTATTATTTTATGTTACTGTCTATATTTCTGAGATTCATTATTTACACTATTTACAATGTTTGGACAGTTGTCCTCATCTTTGTTGTCTTATTCACGATGTTTCAGCTGTTGTACGCTCCGGCCTTCTTCAGACGATTTATATTGCTCTTTGTGACTTTGTGGTGCTGGTCTATAAAGTCTGAAGACTTGTCTTCTTTGAACCCAAACTTGACTTTTTGATGATAAATTGTATATATTATTCCTTCTTCCATTGTAAGTACATGATGAATGTTTATCAAAATTAAACATTACTGTAATAGTGAACAGTTGAGAAAGGTGAAGGTAAGTTCAATAATATCAAAAACCCTGAAAGAAATGATTTAAAAAGAAAATTATTATAATCACTTTTCTGCCAGATTGATCTGTTTAATTAACCTGATTTGTTTTTTTTTTCTCATTTCAGGTAAGTTTGAACAATCTTTTAACAAGTTTTGGTAATGTATGACTATTTATTAGCAATGTTTTGTAAGTACTTTCTTAATCTTAATGTACATTTCTTTTTAACCTTCATCAAAATCCCTCAAAATTAACTGCAAATATTCTTTATTTACTGAAAGCTTATTATCTACCATTCCAGGGGCTCTCAAATTGCACAAATTATAACACCATTTCTTTTTTTGCTATCATGTCTCTCCCCATTTTCCTTTCTTTTCTCACTTGAAGCAATGTCTGTCCCCTTACTAGTTCTCCCAGTTCAGCTATGCATTTAAGCAAGCTCGTTAAGTCGATTACTCTAGTGTTATGTAAATGACTGCCTAATTAGCATAGCTAAGGCATAGACTATATAAATGTCCAAGCAGTAAGGGTAGAGTAGCTCTCAGTATGCAAAATAAACAACTACTGCTGAACTGATAAAATATGAAATCACACTTCATAACTTTTTGTTTTCCTCTGCTCTTCTTGCTTTCAATATGTTCTGTGAATGTCAAACTCTCCAAGCTCTCTTTCCTCATTATGTGTCCTAGAAATTGCATCTCTTTCTCTCTTTTTTTTGACTCTAAATACAAATATTCTTTTTGTTTCTACTTTGCTTAAAACTTCCTTGTTGCTCACATGTTCTATCCATAGTATTTTCAGCATCCTTCTATAGAACTACATATCTGTTGCCTGAAGTCACCTCTTCATCTGTGAAGAAATTGCCCAGACTTTACTGCTGTATCAGAGGATTGATATTACATAGCACTTCAGTACTTTTTGCTTTGTTTCTAGGAAAATTTTACTGCTTCTTAATACTTTAACTTTCAGAAGACATCTTTTGCTATTCCAATGTACTTTCAGATTTTGGAGTCATATTTTTCATCATCTGTTTGAACACTTCCCACATAGTTAAATCTTTGTACTTGCTTGCTTCTGATATCACCAATTTGTAACTCATATCTTTGGCTGGCTGTCTTGTGAATGACCATACATTGTCTTCTGACAATTTATGTTTAGTCCTTTCTTCTCAAAGAGACAATTAGATTTAAATTAATTGCGATATGAAAAATCAAAATGACTAATTTTAGAACTAATTTTTAATGGGTAATGTATATATTAAGTTCCAAAGAAGATATGGTGTTTTTTTTTGTTTCAAGATCTCAAATGAAAAACTAGAAAATTGTAATTTAGATGAAAACTATGGCTGTGGTAATTGAAATTGTAGGTTTTTACTGCAGTGTCTTTAGAGGTGAAGTGTTGCAAAACAAATGAAGCCATATGGTCGAATTAATATTCAAGTGTTGATGACTACTTGGAAAATTTCACATTTTATTTATTTGAATTTATGTCCATTCTAAAATTATTTCCTTTGTTTATATAAAATTCAATTCGGTGAACCTGTTAGGAAGAAATGCTGCCTCCAAGTGTTCAGTTTAGAAAATCAGGAAAGATCTTGATTGCATTCAGGCCTGTCACCAGAACATTTTTGATTTGTGTCTCAACTATAAGAATTTGTACACTAAAATTAGTTTACATCATCTTCACAGGGCAGTGGGATTATTTTCTAGGAGCCAGAGGCTTGATTGCACTTAACTTAGCTAAAGAAGATTTACTCAAAGGTAGCAAATTTGAATTGTTTGAAATTCTCTAGTTATATAAATCCAGTACGAAAGTAGGGTAGTGGAAAAATTAGTCTCACTGGCTCATTGACAGTTAACCCATTAACTGCCAATACTGTGAATGATGGAAATGTCTGTCTATTAAACTTATAACTCCATAACTATAAATCTGTGTGAATGATAAAAATTTCTATTTATTAATACTATGGAGCACTGCCGTCATATACGGGCAGGAGATGCCCATTCCTCACTTTCCACTCTCAATAGAGTCCAAAAGCGTCTCTGCGTCCTTGTCTGTGACACATTCTTCTCCACCCTACAGCCCCTTTCTCACAGACATGACATCACAAACCTTGCAATGCTCTATTGCTATTTCCATATCTCAGATGAACTACACCAGTCCTAACCTTCACAGCTAAGACCCACCATGCCGCACACATTGTAGTGAATCACTCTCATTCTCTTTGTATTCTTTTGGTGAGATATAAGTTCTATCGTGGTGTAGGGCTTAGGGGTTAAAATGAACAGTTGATTTACCCACACCAAGAAGATTAATGAAGGATGATAATGACAAGGAAACACACTTGTAATTTTAACAAAACAAGATAGGAACTGTTATTTTCCATTTATATCCATATAACATGTAGTCCTTTACTTTGGTGGTTCTCATTCCTTTTACAGTGTGAACATCATTGTAAAAAAAGAAAAAAAAAGAAAAATTACTGCCACATCTAGAGAAAAAAATTGAGCTACACCTGTCACAGTTATTGAAATCATTGTTAACTAGTTTCATACCTGTTGCTTCACTCACAGCAAGGTGATAATAATTGAAATCTAAATTGTTTGTTCATTTTAACTAATACATTTATTAGAAAATATATTCTATTTAAATACAGGAGAAGCCCTAAAAATGACATTAAATTCTTGGTATATACACTTTTCCTGTTACTTTGGGTTTGTGTCCATGTATATTTACCCAGGCATCCCACCAAGGTTGGATGTGACATAAGGTCATTTTAACATGAGGAGTGCCATATACATATTCTTTTTTATTTTCTTTTGTTAAAGCATTTCACCCCAAGCAAGTGCAACTAGAACGCGAGGGGTGACAGAGAGTGAAAGTAATACTAAAGAGGGATGGCTGAGGAAAGGATAAAAAGAAGGACAGGGATCAAGATCAAGGCATCAGAAGATGTTGATTGACATTACATTTAAATTTTTGAAGATTGTAGTTATCCGGGAAGCAAGTAAGAGGAAAGGAGTTCCACTGTCAGGAATTATGAGAGAAGCTGTTGGAGTAGAAGAGGTGGTTACATTTAACCGTTTCAACAGTAAAAGGTGGAACTGAGATGCCAATCTAGTAGAATGCTTAAATTCATACAGTTGAAGCACCAGTGAAAATAGCTCGTCAGAGCAGTTGCCATGAAAATATTTGTAGAAAAAACAGAGGGAAGCCACATTATGTCTGTAAGAAAGTGATTGAAGTCAAGATGCCAGGTCAGGACATATCACATTACATATCCATCTTTAGATTTTGTCGAAAACTCGAGGTGAACATCAGGGGCACCAGACCATATATGGCAACAGTATTCAATGCAAGGACAAATGGTAGATTTGAAGGAAGGACTCAGACGATAAAAACCTTCTGGTACGACACAGAGAACCAACTTCCTTGTGGTAGATGTAGCTGTTGATTCAATGTAGTTGTTCCACCTCAAGTCAGTGAGAAAACATAGACCAAGAAGGTGCAGAGAGACGCTCATGTGAAGTTGGGCATCAGCCATGCTGATAGGAGTTAAGGAGGTTTCTCTATGGCAGGTAAATGAGAACAGTTTCATTTTGGAGGCATTAAAGTTTACAAGCCATTTCCTGCCCCAGTCAACCACAGAGTGGAGGTACATTTTGAGACCAATGGCCAGGTTAACTTTGTCAGCAATGTTGGATTTAATATTGAGAAGGGGTAAATGGTAGTGTTGTCTGCATAGATGCCTACTTGAGAACTGATGACATCAGGAAGATCATTGATGAAGATCAGAAACAGTTTAGGATGCAGGATAGAGCCTTGGGGAACACCAGTGTTCATATGAAAGGAACTGTAGGAGAACCCATTTAGGACGACCTTCATTTCACAGTTTAACAGGAATGATTGTATTAAATCAAATAATTGTTCTGTAATACCATATCTCTGCAGCATACATAGAAGGCTGGCATGCCAAACCCAATCAAACACTTTAGAGATATCTAGAGCTACAGCTCAAGCTTTGCCGTTATCAAGAATTGGTATACAAACTCAGTTATGGCCATAAGCACGTCAGTGGTAGACCAAGCAAAGCAGAAACCATATTGTTTGGTATTGGTAAGGTGCTAGACCACTTTGGCATTGATTAAAACCTCAAAGACTTTGCTGAAGAGTGGTAGGAGACTGATAGGTCTGTAGTTAGATAGGTCAGAAGGGTCTCCAGAGTTCTTAAAAACAGGGAAAACAAATGAGAACTTCCAACAGGCTGGAAAGCAAGAGTCAGCAAAGAAATAATCATATAGTTTGGAGAGAACTGGAGCCAGCTCATGAGCACATTTCTTTAGGACTACAGCTGGTATCCCGTCACCACCACTTGCTTTATGAGAGCCTAATTTAGAGATGATGCCCAATATCATCGACAGGGTTATGCTCATCTCATTCAATAGAGCCTCAGTTCTAGGGGGAAAATCATGTGTGGATAATCTTGTAATATAATTTTCATAGCATTGGATGAATGCAAAAAGAGGATGCTATTATTATTGCAGGAGTTCTGAACTTTGACCCTGATGAACAGAAAGCTTCCCCTCTCCAACATTATGACATTTTCATTAAAGAAGATTATTTCCGTCCTGGGTAAAACAATAAACTACGTCCAACAGTAAGGCCTCTGATCAAGAGGTTTTGAGGGAGCTTGGAACCACCTCTTAATTGCTGGTGTTCCCACGTCCACCCTGGGTGGTATCACCTGTTAGGGTCCCAGCTGTGAGCAATTAGTTAACCCCCCAAACTGGAGTCAAAACACTTTCATATTGTAAAAATAGGTTTTAATATCAGAAATACTTTGTAAAAAATTATTACCAGCAATAAATCTTTGAGGAAAAAATTATTACCATCAATAAATATATATATATTACCAGCAATAAAAATTGTCAGCATTAAACAACCCATTGACGTTGATATGCCGTAAAACAAACCAAATCAAACCAAAGATTATTTTTCACACTAAGTAGAGGAAATAATAATATATTTGTGCCAGATTATGCAACTTGAGAATTTCAGTCATTATGGGTTTTTATGAAGTAAAACTTCTCTATGAGTGGCCCAGATTGCTGGGGGATGAGTGTTTTTATCAAGTCATCATCTCTAGATAGGTTGTCAATCAATAGGTTGCTATGGATTTATTACATTCCCTTATGCACAAATATTCTTGAGGAAGGAAGGAATTCATCGAGCTATGCAAAAAATCATTATCTTCCAAAAATTTGCCCACAAAAAAAAATTAAAAAATCATACAATCCAAAATGTTTTGGCTTTAAATGACCTACAATTAATTGATAAACCATTAGAAAATAAACTTAACACCACATTGAATTTAGAGATCATTGTTGCTCTTCTCCTAGACTGGTTGCTAGCTAAGGCTAGAGAGCTCAGTCTGGCAAATGGTATTTGTGCAAAAATATAATGGAATTTGAACTTGGGTTGTGTTGTAACATACCTACGGACTATAATGGGTATGTCCCCATTCACATAAATACTATAGTAAATACTGTATGTTGGTCTGCAGTTGGAGATTCATTGTGGAATTCACTTAACTCACTTCTAGCAGTTGGCTACTTCTATGCACCGCTGAGAAATCTTATATGTGTTGTTCTTGTCCTAAGTATTATTGTTCATTACCAACCTTTGTTTAATTATTCTATTTAATAACCTTCCCTAGGTTACAAAAGGTTTCCAATGTCTCTTTCCAAGATGCTAACTAATACACTGCTTGCATAATGTATGAAGGAAATGAGTTTTTATCAAATAGATATTTAACGATAAGTTTTGTGTTGGAATAAAATTAACTAATATTAATTATTATGAAACATTTTGACTGGATTAAAAAAAATAAAACAATTCTTCTTCCTTCTGTTTTTTATACAAATATTTTCATGGCAATTGTCCTGATGATCTTTCTTCTTTGGTGCCCCAGCTGCATGAATTTAAGTGTGCTACTAGATTAGCAACTAGTTCTTACCGTTTTACTGTTGTACTATCTTGATGCAACCGTCAGTTCTATTCTAAGTTACTTTTTTTGCACGTCTCATCTCTGGAAAACCTTCTGGTTTCTTGCTTCCATACCACCTAAAATCTTAAAAAATTGTAAACGCAACATCAATCACCATCACCTGTCTTCTTAAACCTTGTTCTTTCCTCACTTCTCCTCACGCTCTTTCACACCCTGTAATTCCTTGCATTTTAGTGGCATTGTCACCTTGCTTGGGGTGAAATGATTAAAAAAACTGTCTCCAGCTTCAAGTTAAATATTAGCCTCCCTTGTACTTCACCTTTTGCATATATCATGTATGGACTTTGAGATTTTTGTTTATGTACAAGACAAAATAAGATCAAAATTGAATAAAAAATTGAAATTGATAAAGAATAAGGGAAAATATATTCTTTAAGATTTTGTTAGTTCTCTGACTAAAATAGTATCTGGTAATTTGGGAAATAAATTTCTTCTGTTAAAGTCCCAGATATTAGGACCTAGTACAGATATTGTTGTGACATTAGTTCATTTTCAAAAGTTCAGTTGTCATAATTTCTTCCAGAAACCTGACATCTCTGCCATGTAGCCTTGTTAATTGTAATATCATTTTTATCATCTGCTCTTCTTATAAGGATTATAATGATTGTTAGAAATCCAGTGCTAATATTTGTTACGCCAAATCTGAACTCTGTTCTGTTATTGTCCTTTCTCCTCACATAAGTCTTTTCATAGTCTCACTCCCTGTAACCCCTGCATCTTAGTGGTATAATTGCCTTGCTTGGGGAGAAATAATTAAAAGAAAAAACACAGAAGCTTATAAAGTAACAAATGATTTTTTTAAAATCAAATGTGATATTAGTAAAGGGTTAATGTTCGAAATGATGTTAATGTTCTCCAGGAATTGTAAACTGTACATTGAAGTAGATTATTCTTTCATTATAATTCCAATAAACCATCATGGCATATTCAAGCTGAACTCTTAATAATAATGAAGAGACAACATCTGTAGAAATTTTAATGTTAATGAAAAATCCTTAAAAAAAATTGGCAAAAAATAAAGAAAAGTATATTCTTTAAGATTTTGTTAGCTCTCTGACTAAAATAATATCTGGTAATTTCAAGAATAAATTTCTTCTGTTGAAGATGAAAGTCCCAAATATTAGGATCTAGTACAGCTATTGTTGTGACATTAGTTCATTTCAAAAGTTCAGTTGTCATAATCTCTTCCAGAAACCTGACGTCTCTGCCATGTAGTCTTGTTAATTGTAATATAATTTTTATCATCTGCTCTTCTGAATTTGGATTATAATAATTGTTAGAAATCCAGTGCTAATATTTGTGACGACAACATTTGTTACTTTGTCAGTGGGGCAAGGTAGAGTGTATTTGTGTAGATATGGTAATTCTTTCCACATAATCCTTGTACTTATTGACTTTAAAATACTGAATATCCAGGCAGCTTTCAATTTTTGGCAGCAGAAGCAATAAAATGTTAGTGGTTCGTCATTCTCTCTTTCCTTTTTGAAAATTTATTCTTTTATTTTTAACAGCTACTCTAAAGGAAAATAGGGACAAAAAGCACAATTGTATTTAGAATCAGAAAGAGATAGTTGAAAATTTCTGGGACACATAAAGAGAAAAGATGACTTGGAGAGTTTGACACTCACAGGACACATCAAATTCAAAAGTGGTAGAGGGAAACTGAGTAAATGACTTGCCAAACAGGGGTTAGGAGAAATACTAAGGGAGTAAACATTGCTTGGAGCTACAAGGTATAGGAAGTTGTGGAGAGCTGTGATAGCCTATATCCTAATGGGACATGGCATGTAAAACATAGATTTGAAAATCTTGCCACATCATTTTTTCTTCTTTGTCAGTTATTTATTATGCAAATATTTAAAGATACTTGAATGATATTTTGATGGATTTATCACATATAATCCCTAAAAATGAATCAGGTTTACACTTGGGTAAAAAAAAATGTCTGTCAGTAACCATTGTATTTACTAATTTTTTCTGATGGCCTCAGGCCAAGAATGAAGTTCTTCACTACTCTTCCTCTTGGCTTTTCTCTTCAAATGCAGTTCATCAAGTTCATTGTTTTTAGTAACTTTTTTGATCTTGTAGATAATGTTAAGTGCATGTATAACAGGAGAGTGAGGTATTGAAGAATGGTTTATTCTCTCATTTACATTTCCCTTGTTATGGGTATTATCCTTGATGTAATACCATAGTTCACAGGCAGAACGGAATGACTGAAAGGAAAAAAATGACAAACATGCTTTGTTCTCAGAGAGACTTTTATACCACTAAGACATACACCAAACTATATATACATATATACACGTATTCATGCAGAGAAAAATATATCACATATCTATATGGCAAAGCAGAGTCTAAGGAGAAACAAAAAGGAAGGGTGTTACATATAATATGGAGATACTCCTGTGTCTGGAGGAGCCATTTTTAGGATTCCAGATTCAAACGGGTCAGATTTGTTTTCTGTATCCCAGGTGAGAACATATTCTGCAAAGGGGAAAGTGCAAGTCTTGGGATTTCCCAAATTGAGGACTGCAAACTGGAGTTTTTTTTTCTGCATCTGAGAAAGGGAAATGGCACCATGGACTTGTAAGTTGCAGATTTAGCCTCTGTCCTGGCCATGAGGGGCTTGGGCTAAAGAAAGCAACCTCTTGGTTTGGCTGCTGCAACAAACTGAATGACTGGCCACTCTCGTCACTGTATAAACTGATGTGGCTAAGCAGCTATCATGTGACCCATGTGACTTATCTTCACTAAAGGGAGATAATTGCCTTCTGTATCCATACGCATGTGAATATTCATGAATTTTCCACCCCAACAAAATAAATTTAATCAGGATTTTACTTCTGAAGTACACATGACATTACTATTCTATTTTAATAGTTTTATTACAGGTCAACTAAAATATATTTCTATATCAACAACCAAATTACAGACATTTCTTGTTCAGTTCCATTAAAGTTTAAGAAGAGTTTATGGCATCATCAAGAACTTATGCTCTTTGATTTTTGAATGTTCCTTGTTAAGTTCAGAATAAAAGGGTAGGTTCGAAAATTCATTCAAAATTAATTTGTTTTTGGAACAAAAAATAAGGGAGAATAGGTTGGAATAAATGGACAAATCAGAATGAATAGGTTGGCAAAAAAATGGAAAATGAAATAAAAGGTGGATCTAGAATAACAATGATCAGGGTGGAAAAAATCAAAACTTAGGCTCATCTACTCTGGACATAAGAGTAAATAATAATGTGAGATTGATCAATTACTGTTTTCTTCTTTGGTATATTCTTCATGACTTATTGCAGGGGGTTCTGAACTTTGACTCCAGTGAACAGAAAGCTCCCCGTATCACATAACATTTTCATTAAAGAAGATTTTTTTTTTTGCAAAGTAGAGGAAATTATTTCACATCTTTGAGCTCAGAAGCCACAAAAAAGAATAAAAATTGATATATGTGATATCTGGATAGATTTCTATAAACAGAATTTTTCCATGGTGATGGCTAATATTAAATTATGAAAGAATTTTACAATATTGAAAGTTGTAGACATTAAACCCTCAGTAAATTTCTGAAATTTACAAAATTTTATAAACAGTGTATGAAACAAAACAAAGATCTGTTGATTTATTTAACAACAGCAACAAATTTATGAAAGATTTTTTTGTCAATTCCAAATAAAAAGAATTTCAGAATTAATACCAAATCTCTAAAAATGCCAGTAATTTCAGATGAGTCTAAAATGTCTAGAAATGCAGGTGTTGCATTACAGCTCAGACCAGACATCAGGTTCATTGACAGGGTGCAATTTCTTTCAGTCAAACACTTGTGGCTTGAAAATTACCCTTTGGCCAGATTGTTACTCCATGAGTGATGAACACAACAATTGTCTAGGAGTAAACCAGATTTTATTCTTAGACTTTACTACTATAAGTGAGTTCAGGTGAGTTCAGGTTTAAGTGAGTGGGGGGGGATTTTTCTGTGAGGCCTGTGTCCATCCTTCTGTTCTGCCTTTGTGCAGTATGGTCAGTTTTATAGACAACAGGCTCTTTGTCCTGTTATCTTTGTCCAAAAAAAAACCATCTTACTTCTGTCACTTCCTCTTAGTCTTGTGCCTCTTGTACTTTAAAGTCATCTCCAATTACTAGTAGCTGTTGGACAATAGTAAGTGTTCCATATCAAGTTGTCTCATGTTGCTACACAGGTCATTTCAAATGACACTAAATTGTAGCCACTTCAGGAAATACTGAAGAGGAAAAAAGATGTCATTTTCATTTTGTAAAAACTTTGAACAAAAATGTTTCTTTTTAATCTGGTTCTTCATTCTAAAGTCTTGTCTGTCATACTCAAACTTACTGTATCACCTACTCCTCTATCATATATTCTTTATGTTGTAACCTAGGGAAGGTTACTGAATAGAATAATGACATGAAGATTGGTAATGCATGATAATACTTAGGACACAAACAACACATATAAGATTTGCCAGCGGCACGTAGAAGTAATCAACTGCTTGAAGTGAGTCAAGTGAATTCCACAATGAATATCCAACTGCAGACCAACATACAGTATTTACTACTGTATTTATGTGAATGGGGACATACTTATTATCATCTGTAGTTATGCTACACTTTATAATCTATTTGTACACTTATAGGCTAGTGATATATTTTGTTGGAAATTTGCTTTATTTTGGAGGGAAGAGTCCTCAGTATTTGAATATATAAACAGTGTGAACATAGAAATCAGCACTTAAATGATCATGGGATATTCCTCTTTGTGGGGACTTTATATGTACCTATAGAAAGTGTTAGAAGTGGGGACTTGTGTATCCTTCTTTTTTTATTAGGGATAATATTTTAATATTATTATGTAAATAAATACTGTATCAACAGGTTAATCTTCTTTTTTTTTTTTTGATGATCATGACGGTAATAAAAATAAAAGCATTTTTGTTGTGCATTAAAAACATTTACAAGAGAGAAAGTGTTAAATGTGTAAATGTCTTTGTCTTAAAGTGTTATCATAAAATACGACTTTCTTTGTCTCTACTTCTTACTCTTGTTAAACAACACTTATCCACAAACTAATGGGAGAAAATCAGTGTTTTCAATTTAAAAATAACATCTCAATTAATGGCTGTTTCATTCCAAGTTGTCATTTCTGGCAAAGAAGAATATGTTAATGCTTAGAAAGCCTCATATATATATTACATAAATTGCTTGCACACCTCCATATTCCCTTCTCACTTTACACACACACACACATATATATTATATTATATATATATTATATTATATTATATATATATATATATATATACATATATATATATGGTGTTTGTATGTGTTTTTAAAAAATAGAAGAATTTCTTCCTCTGGAAATTCTGTTGATTTGACATTCCCTATCTTGGAGACTTAACAGCCATTCTTTTTTTAAAATTTTTTTGAGGAAATCCAAACACTTTCCCCAAATCAATTTCGTTCGCTTGTGGCACTTTTCTCCCATTGTGCTCTCCTCCACTTATATCTTGATTTTTTTTTTTTTTTTCTTAAATTCTTTTGTACTTCTGTTTTTCATCTTTTTATTTTTTTAATGTCTACTTATGATGAATGATTTCTTCTCCAAAGATATACACTGGAAGCATTTGTTAATCTCAAAAAAAAAAGTTTGGTCTTATTTTCAAATGAGGAAATTGATAAATGGCCATTAGTTGTGATGGCAGCCAATTGATTCATGATGACACACCTTTTTTTTTTGTCTGTCAGGTAGAAATTGTCTCCAATTATGTTCAGATTATCAAAAATGACAAATACAGAAGAGAGAAACTTTTAAGAAAATAACCTTCCAGCAGATACACAGGTTGTGTAATGGTTATCAGTACATGAAATGGATTCAGCAGGCCAAGTTCAAATTCCAGTCAAAGCTATTGTACTCACATTATTTTAATGTCTTTGGAAGTACAACTTAATTCCTACCTATGAATAAAATAGATCAAACTGGACTCTCTACCTTTGGTAGAACAGTCAGTCTAGAAGGACAACAGTCAGTCAGTTATATGCCATGAGTGATACATGCTTAGGTGATCATGTATCTTTCGATACATGGTTGACGAGGCAGATTTTTTCCCACAGTAGGTTGCCATTTCTTTCTGTGGTAGACCAGTTGCCATCCAAGGCTATAGAACTCGGTCTGTGCTGCTATTTACCCATAGATGGGGGGGGGGAGAAGAAGAGGATTCATACCTTTCCCAAGTGTTCATTGTGAGGATTTGGATAATTAGATAAGCAATTAAATCTGTGCCATGTGTCCTTGACACATGGCACAGTGGATAAAGGCATTGGTTAGATCCAGTGACAGACCCAAAGAGTGTGAGTTCAATACCCGGTTAAGGCAGTGGAGAACTTTCAGAGGGGAAATTAGCAGGAGATAACTGGTAACTGACATCCATCAAACATGGCTCGTGGAACTAGAACAGTCTACCCCAGTGATCGAAATATAGGGTTCAGTTCGAAATTCCAACCACCTGAAGAAGGCCGGATCGTACAACGGCCGAAACGTTGTGACAAATATGGCGACAAAGATGAGGACAATAGTCCGACTAATGTAAATACTGAAGCAATTACATATATAAAATTCTGTGACTTTCATTTGTCTGTCACACACTCTAAAAATAACCATACATTGACCAATCAAAACCAAATTTGGGGGAGAAGTGCAAACAGGTAATGTGGTATAAAGTACAGTTAGTTTTACTAGGGTGCATAGCTTAGTACAATAAATTTTCATTCATTTTTGGGAAAAATTAAAAGGTTTATTATTTAACATACTCCCACTAATTTAAAAACAATTTAATGATTAAAATAACAAATACTTATTTAATAAAAACTGCAATATTGTTTGTTTGCATGTCTTTTTAAGTTTTTATATTCAGTAATCCAGTTTCCAGTTTGCCTGAGTTTCTGTGAACTATAAACAAATTTGGCTCCATAAAGAAACATTTATACATGGCCAGTTATATGTTGCATGCTCAAGAGTAACAAATCCTAGGAATTTACTCTTTGAGTAAAAAAGGAAAAAAAAGAGATTTTTAAAAAATATTGTTCACCATGAAGTCCTCTAAAATTAAAGAAATTACTAAACCACAAAGTAGGGTTTTTGTACTTTTTCAAGCAAATCAGCTTTTTCATTGATTGGTTTGCGAAATGGAATGAAATGTAGAGTTTGTTAATCTCGACAGAAAATGTTAGTGATAACTTCAACAATACTAAATTCTGTCAGGATTTAAACATGCTAATGTGTGTTGCAAAAAATTCTTGTATGTGAAAAAGAGAAAACTAAAATGGTGAATACTTATGATCCACACTGATGATACCAGAACAAAAATTTTAATCTTTAGTTATTTAATGGCAAGAACTTGTGTGAAATATTAGGTTGATTCATAAATAATTAAAATTTTTGTTTTATCAATAATCTGCTTTGTTTTTTTGGATATGAGCATATGATACCCAAACACCAACCTTGCCAACTTTCCATATCTTTGGCATATGGTAGATTGTGATGTGTTTAACACTATTGATTATTCCTGAACTCATTGCCATCGATTGCTTTTCACTAATGATTCTAGAGATTCATCATCAAAGTCCGATGAATGCCCCAGTTCATTTTCCAGCAATGTTTCTCCAGAACAAAATTTTGCAAACCAATTTCATACTTACCAGTCAGTTATGACTCTTTGACCATAACCATTACATAATTTTATAGATGTCTTCATCACAGTATTCCCTTGCTTAAACTCCCATAAAATTATCTGGCTTAAATGCACTTTCACTCTCTCCATTAGTGGAGGTTAAAAATTCTATTGTTTAATCCACTGTGTATATGGCCACTACCCTACAAAATCTAAGGCATATTTGTGTACTCCAAATTTATTCTTAAGTGATCAGGATCAGTGGTGGCATCCTACCAGTTCTTAAAATTATAAAAGTTTAGTGAACTGGTTATTGGATTATCCAAAAATAATTTTATAGATTAATAGTAGATATATAATATTTAAAAATATATTTAATACCATTACTGTAAGTTCTTCAGAGGCTGAAAGAGGGTTTTTGTAATGACTATAATTTATTCTGACAAAAAAAATTGTCTTGAAGTAATGTTGCAAATCTTCTCATCATAAATTTGATAGGTCTTCCATTGGATCTTTCAGACTGCACCAATTCAGTTTGAATGTGGCTAAGAAAACATAACACAGCTGATGAGACTAGAGTCAAAATGTATCATACTTCTGAACAGAAATATGATGAGAACAGAATTTCAATCAGGAAATATTTTAATAAATAAATGTTTTCTATCAAATTATCAAAAGGGTTTAATTCTTTTTAATACTATAAAGTGATTTGTTTCCATTCTCAGATTGAAAAGTAAATGCAGAGTAGGTTCCTAAAGATTATCTACTTTTACAGAACCAGTTCCTGGAAATTTGGGATCCCATTATTGCTTAGGATGATACTTTCATCAATTGAATTGGTTCCCAAACAAGGAAATTACTAATGACTCAATGTAACAAAAATTGGTTAATGTTGGTAGAAATAGATTCAACTTGACAGAAATTCATGCTCTCACACTCTGGCTTATTGTTTGTTTGTTTAGCAGCATATCAATTTCTTATGGATCATTTAGTGCCAAAATTTAAATTTCTTGGGCACTTCAGTAATTTTTCTTTTAAATCTACTGCTGGTATTTTTTTTTATTATGAAAAGTTATTTTTATGCTTTCATTTTTTTACCCCATTTTGGAGGTTCACTATTTGCCCATAGTTGGGGCCCTAACAGGTGCTACTCCCAAGTTCAAGGTGGACCTGGGAAAAGCGGCAATTAAGAGGTGATTCTATTTCTCAAAGCCTCCCAATCAGAGGTTTTGCTGCCGGATGTGGTTTATTGTCATACCCAGGATGGCTTTGGCTTATTCAACTCCTGGTTTTAAATTTTTGTCTGGCTGTGGTACTCCTTTGCCTTGAGCCTGCTTTTTATTTAGCTTAAATTTATTCCCTTTTTTTTTTTTTTGCTACATGAAGATCATGTCACTTAAAATCCACAAATACCTTTTTATAAATGAAGACTTAATAGATTTTTTCCTATCTCAGATTTGCATTCATCTTCGTTTAACAAGTGTTTATATTGCTGGGGTATTGCTTTTCCAATGACAACCTTTTTGTCAGTATTACAGGTACATAATGCAAAGTGTCCCACAGGTTGAGTAAGTAAAAACTACTCTATACACATTTTTTTTTTTTGCTTTATTTTGCTAGAAACTGGGGTTGTTTAAATATCTACTGTGATGTTTTTTGCTGGTGTGGCTCTCTGCTGTTGATCAGTAGGTGTCAATTAACCTGTCATGAACATTTATTTGAGCAATCTAGGCATTCAAATCTTTACGGAAAGCAGTTACGCATGAATTTTAATCCCTCCAGAAAAAATCACCTCTGTGTAATGCAACCAGTCACCGAAAATAAAAGATTCTTAACCTCTTCAAAGAAAAAAAAAAAAGAAAAGTTACCTGTGTATAGTGTGACCCCGCCCCTATTTTTTGCATAAATAAACTGATCATAAAAACTCACACTATACTCAACTATATACAATATATATGCAAATTTGAAGGAGAAAAAAATAATTTCCTTACTGCATTTAATTGATGTCTAATGCTTTATTGGTGTAAATTCACAAATGTACTGACATATGATTAGGTGTTTAATTAGTTGATGAATTATTATAATCAATATTTACAATTTATCATAATAAACTTTTATCTTATTATTGAGTGAGAAAGCAGTATGCCAACTGGTGTACAAACATACAAAGCTCAATATATCCATTATGATATGGGTATGCTCGATATATACATCACAGCTAAATGTGTGTGATATGGTCATCGGTTTTTGATAAAAGCAGTTCATAACCTTACCAGTGTATTCTGGTTAGAAATAAAGGGTGTTCCAATAACTTGGACTGATTTTAAATGTGAATTAAGTTTAAGCATCTAATGACTTTTTCTTTTAGATTTAACAACTTCAGTCTTTGGCAATTTCAACCATGGAAAGATTAACAATTAAACAATGTGTTAAAGTTATTGAAGCCTATTATGAAAATGGGCATTCAAAATGTATTTTGCACACTTAACAATTTTTTTGGTCAACATAATTGACCAACTGAGAGTGCATTTGGAAAAGATGTAATGTTGTGGAGAGGTTCAATTCCTGCATGCGATGACGAATAGAGGTGTCTGGATTTTCGGTCACATTCTCGTGCACTGCAGCAATGTTTTCAGCTGAACAGCGTAAACGAGCACACAATGGTGTTTTCACATCTGCCACCGACCCAGTTTATAAACAATTTTTCCAACTGCACTCTTGAAACTTTAACACATTGTTTAATTGTTAATCTTTCCATGGTTGAAATTGCCAGAGACTTAAGTTGTTAAATCTGAAAGAAAAAGAAAAAAATATCACTAGATGCTTAAACTTAATTCACATTTAAAATTGGTCCAAGTTATTGAAACACACTTTACCTTCAGATCAGTAACCTTGTCAACAGAGATGATCTCTGAGTGAGGCTGTTTCCACCTCACCTTGGTTGCCTTATCCTTAAAAGCTAAATGAAAACCCTGTCAGCACCCAACCATGAAGATCCTCCTCTGAGATGCAGAGATTGTATGACCTTTCAGGGATATACCAAACTGGTTAAGGTCAGGCAACTGACAAGCAGATCTGTGGTACTGAATGGGATATTTACTGTAGCCTATCACATGCATGTTAACACCTCCAATTAGCTAAGATCAGTCATGCCTGGTGTAGTATCAGGGTATTTTTTATTATTATTTGATTTGATATCCTTTCCAACTCAGATGTTACAGGCACTTGATCTCGGTTTTATCTCTCACTCACAGCTAAGAGACCAACACTTTCCTGACCATATGAGCTTTTCCAAACAGTTCTGCTACCTGTGCACTCTCATTTATGTCATTTGTCTCCAAGGTGTCTTGTGAAGTAGAAAGATTCCTGGAAATATAGTCCCAAGTGAACCAAACACGAAAGGGGACAACTTGAACTGCTGCTTGTGTACATTTCTCTAATATACTCTGCCAGGTTTTGGTACCTCTCTATTTTTGCATGTTCCATCTTATTGACTTCTTCTTTTACTTTTTGTTTAGTTTATCCCCTTACTAGGTCATTAACCAAAACCTGGCATAAGGCAACCTGGTAAATATATGCAGACTGCACAAATTCTGACATTAAGTGATATTTAGCATATACAGTATTTATATTTTCTCTACATTGATAATACTCTCCTTGGCATCTTGGCTGCCTTATCCTTAAAACTTAAATGAAAACCCTGTCAACACCCAGCCATGAAGTTCCCCCACAGAGATGCAGAGATTGTCAGGTCTTTCAGGCATATGCCCAATTAGTTAAGGTCAGGCAACTGACAAGCAGATCTGTGGTACTGAATGGGATATTTACTATAGCCTATCGCATACATGTTAACACCTCCAATTAGCAATTCTTGAATCTCTTGTAAACAGGGACTTCCAGGAAAACTTGTCAATATTCTTGTTTGTACCTGGACTCCAATTATTATTGGTATAATACTAATATTTTTTTCCAATTTTGAGATCCTTATATTTACTTATTCTTTAGCAGATATATTTTTTTATCTGATGGTGCTGCCATATCTATGAAAAAGTATTTTTGTAGTCTTTAATTACAATGTCTTTGCTATTAGAATTTATATATCTGTCAATATGGGTGCAGAGTGACTCATCGCTGCTAACTTGACATCAGGAGAAAATATGAATTTTTTTATCAACTTCTTAAAAACAAATAAAAGTAAAACTATTAAGGATCATTTTTAAAATATAACCTTTTAAAATCGAATAAAAGGAATTTATTAACGATCATTCTTTTTGCATTTAATCGTTTTCCTCATGGCTGAAGTATATGGCAATATTCCAGGGTGTAACCTGAGGTACATTTGCTAATACTTATTACTGTACTTGGCTTTTCAACAGTGAGTTTGGCACATTTCAAGGCTGTGTATACTTTAGGCACTTCTACACTGGACACTGATGAATTGTGGGAATGCTTGTTTACTTCCTTGATAACTGCTCCAAATTTCATATGAATCCTTGCATTGCACCAAGAGCCTTGGTTACAATGCCAAAATTTTATGTTGTTGTGTTTTTTAATAATCTTATCAAATACAAATAAATGGCCTTTATGTGCAAATATTTCTTTTCATCTTTGACTAAGAATTTCCATTTTCAGTGCGGTGAAAAGTTTGAAAATTAAACACTGGTGATGAGTCAGCAGTGATGAAATTTCCCCTCCTGTGTCAATATGAATGGTAAAGTACCAAAGAATAATGACCTCATAGCTTTCTATAAACTTTTTAGGGTGAGGTCCATGGCATTTTTCAGCATCTGGTGCACTCTAATGTATCTGATGTATCTTCCAGTACTGCCCAATCTTATGTCGATATTAGCTTTCTTTCAGCATCAAAATTGGACAGCCAGACGTTACGTGGTCAATAGTCGCAACATGTAATTTACATAGTGAGTCTGCACCATTCTTTATTATGGTGCAGACCCCAATATGTAGATTATTACTGTCATTAATTTTATTAATGATTTTACATCTGAACTGATTAAACTATAATTGTCTCAATTTCACAGATGCAGCATTGAGATTATATGTTTTAATTAAAAAAACAATATCGGTCACTTGGAAGACTGTAAAAAGCACCTACAGCAGCTCTTTGCTGAGAAAGATAAAAAAATTTCTGGAAGTTAAGGTGCCTAAAAGATGGCAAAAGATAGGAAAAAGAAACTGTAAATGTTCGGTACAATAAACATGATAAAAAATTTAAAAGAATTTTTTACTTAAAGCCTTTCACATTACCAAATTGATATTTGATTATTAATTGATTGGGGATTTTTTAAAAAATGTTTTTAATATTTTAATGTTTATTTACATCATATCATCATCAGAAATATTCTGATATTCTGAGAATGAATTAATAAACAACTCTTGTTTGATAATTGAATATTGATTACCTACAAAGTTGCTTTTATTCTTTCTATCTTATTAGCGTAATTATAATACACAAAGCAATTACTTCTGTTGTAAACATTGTTATTTTCTTGATTTTTCTGTGTTTAATATGAATGGATCAAGAACAGTGGATAGTTTCAAAAAGCTTAAGATAGCAACATATAAGAAAATAATTTGGGTATTCTGATGATCATGCATTTTAAAAGAACAAGGTTGATTTTCTCAAAATAGTAATTTTCAAACATTTGAAATTTATTGATCGAACAGTTAGTGTTACTGTCAGTGGAAATTTATAAAGTTGTTTTTTAAAAATAACTTTCAGGAAATTAGTCTTTTCAAGCCCATTAACTGTTATTGCTCTTTCTTGTATTCATGGGATTTTCCTTCCAAATCTGTTGTTTAAGGTAGTTTGGAAAATTAACAACTTGATTTTATCATTGTTTTCCATTCTAGTTACATATGATACCCATTTTTGTTACTGCTCTGTTGTTAGTCTTCAAGTGGTGTGGTTTCTGTTATTTTGTAAAGCTCTCTGTTTTTGGTGTCAGTCTATAGATTCTGGTAAAGGATCATCTTAAAACCACAAGAAATGATTCACTTGAAGCCATTTTAATCAGTGTTCTGAGAAAATGGTTGCATATACATAATAGTTAAAACATTTCAGAACAAACTGGATAACATTCAAAAAGAATTTAAATCTGACAATGGTATTTGAGAGCATAATATATTAGCAGTGCTGTGGTCATCAATGCAGAAAATGGAATCAGTGAGTCAAGTTCAAATATCAGCTGAGGTTGATGTGTTTTCACGCTAATACTCTTTGAAATGGCATGAATCCATTACCCCTACACAGCCAGAAGTAAATATTGGTTAAGACTAGGCCTTTTATTAATGGGAAGGTAACCAGTGAGAATTTTGCTGTTGCTGCAGGACATGTGGTGTGCCAACAACCTTACAGTGGGTTCTTGTTCTATATGCCTCGTCTCTTCAGAACATTGATGATTGTGGTTTTCAACAATTTCTTGTTCTTTGTAGTTTCAGAAGTAATTATGTATTTTATCTCCTAAACCTTGCTCTGCCATCCATTTGCTCATACTTGCTAGGTAGGTTATATGTTGTTTTCCTCTATATCTCTTGCCTTCAATCTGTCCTGTGAGTATCAAATTTTCCAAGTCATCTTTCCTCATTATGTACCCTAAATTCCAACTATATCTTTTTGATAAGTATAAGTGTCCTTTTTGTTTCCATTTTCCCTAAGAATTTTGTTGCTGCTCACATGTTGCCACTTGCCTTCAATATGTCCGATGAGTGTTAAATTTTCCAGGCTTTCTTTTCTCATTAGATATCCCAGAAAATTCAATTTTTCCTGATTTTATATATAATTTTTCTTAAAACTTCCTTGTTGATGACTTGTTTTATCCAGGGTATTCCTAGCATCCTTCTCCAGAACTACATCCCTTTGTCCCAAGGCTGTCCAACATTCACTGCCTTATAGAACTGATATTCTCTAACAGTTCGGTACTCTTAAAAAAAGATTATGGTGGCGTAATGGATAGTAACTCGGATTGAGGAATTGGAGAGCCAAATTCAAATTCCAGTCAAATGCATTACATTCACTTACATGCTAATACCCTTGGGAAAGGTATGGATCCTCTTCTTCTCCCCCCCTATCTATGGGTAAATAGCAGGACAGACCAGGTTCTGTAGCCTTGGATGGCAACTGGTCTACTGCAGAAAGAAATGGCAACATACTGCAGGAAAAAATCTGCCTTGTCAGTCATGCATCAAATGACACATGATCACCTAAGCATGTATCGCACATGGCACATAACTGACTGACTTCAACTGTGATTTCTTTGTTACTTAAGTGAATTAAGCTGCCATTTTCAACTTCACAAATCAGTTTTACCAAGATTCACTGAGACTTGAACTGAAGCCTTAGTACCCTCCAGCCTCCAGTTTATAACCACTGATCAAGAACTGTGTTCAAGTTACAGAGTTTTTTGACTCACTTGTGAACTATAAGCATTGATCTGTAAACATTGAACAGTGTTCGTCAATGATTGATTTGTAAGTACCGGAAAAGAAAACGAGAATGAAAACAGAATCCATATTGGCTTCTTTGCTTCTTGTCCTTATGACTGCTACACCATCTGCCGTTACTTACTGCGCACACAAGTGGACACAGAAATCCTGTGCTGCTACTACTACTACTACTGCTTCTGCTGCTATCTTCTTGGCAGGCAATCAGCACATTAAGAAACAACAATGTTTATGAACAGCTTTTAGCAAGCAAGTAGCATCTTAAAGAGCTCATGAGGATGGCCAGGATTTAGGTTTTAGTAGCATGAGAAATATTTTAAATTGAAAGCAGATATGATGCTTACTTGTTTACCTTTATATTTGAGACAGAAACAGAAAGATATTTGTTAAAACATTGTTTCCTCTAACAGGAGATCAAACGAAGTTTGGAAGAGCATGTTGCTCCAGTCTTTCAAATGTTATTGGTTTGCCTTGAAAATCATCACCCAGAATCAAATTGTGTAATTGGAATACTGGCTTTTATTCCAATGCTGATTACTGATGCTGTTGGAATAAAAATAGATAAATAAAATTTCTAACATCAACATCCATTTTGTGACTCTGAGCCAGCAAACAGGGAAATCAACTTAGCTTGGTGCTCAATTTAAAACCAGTGTTTATCAGATTTACTATTAATGGATTTCAAGATGAGTTTCTTCTCCATCATTCTGTGGCAGAAGATTAATATGAAAGACGCCATCTGGTATGATAGAAAGCCACAAAAGTGAAAATCAAACTTGAAATGACTTGAGATAAGCTTAATAACAATCACTCTCAAATAAATTGCTGCTATGAGATCTACACTGTTTATTTCTATAAGTGCTCTATCTTCAGTATTGAGCATGTTTTTAAAAACTATTTTTCCCTTAATACAAGGCCCAAAAGCCACTCAAAGTAATATTGCTGAATGAGGTTATTGTAAGGACATTCAAGAAGGGAGTAAGAGATGCATATTTTAAGCATCTGCGGGATAGATTACAATTGATTCTTGATTTGAATAGGTTAATGATCGGGTAAGCATCCTTTTGGGAGTCTCATCTACAATATAACAGTTCTGAGGAAGAAGCTGTACAAGTGGAAATTACTCCTAACCAAAGGAATAGGTAGGGAATGAGTACAATTTGGCCCTGTGTATGTAGCACGGCAAATCCTATCCATAAAGGTTTGAACTAGTGGAATTCAGGAGTGTAGCTTCTCTGAACATTTGCCATCAAAATAGTAATGGAATAGCAATAGGCTGTGGGATAGAGGTTATAGAGTGGAAAATAATTAATCTCTTCCTCTATAAATATATTGAATTTAAAAAAATGTCAGACTGAGAATTTTTCAGCACCCATACAGATATGTAATACAATAGGTAATTGAATGATAAAGTGATAAAATTCTGTGTAATGTGTTTCTTATATATATATATATATATATATATATATATATATATATAATATTTACAGCTATTAATACTACCAATTAACATCAGATTCTATGATTGAACATATATCAAAATTTTACCTTTTAATAATGAAGTGCTCTCTATTAGGCTGAAACAATAATTTAAATTAAATAAAATAACATTCAACAGATCAACACTTTTCAAAGGCTGACACTGAGTTTGATAATTTTTCAAATTGAAAACTCTGATAAGACTGCCAACTTTTATAAATTATCCCCTAGGAATTATGACAAATTAGTAACAAATAGTCTAACCAGTAGTTACTAAAAAAATTAATACGGACAATTTTAACCAAATTGATAAAATTAACTCTATCAGCAAATCAATTACTGATAAACTAAAGATAAGTGATCGAGTTAGTAAATTACAACCTAAAGAAGCCTATATTTTATTAAAAGATCACAAACCCGATTTCAGATCTAAGCCATCAACTAGGATTATAAACCCAACTAGACCGGAAATCGGCAGGATTAGTAAGAACGTCTTAGAAAGAACCAACCATTCCATAAAGAAAACCCTCGGACTATTACAATGGATTAACACTGCGGATGTCATCAACTGGTTTACCAACATCGGATTTAAGGATAAATGTACCTTCATACAGTTTGACATTACAGACTATTATCCATCTATATCCAAAAATCTGTTCACTTGTGCCCTGGATTTCGCTCGGGAATACTCCAACATTTCTGAAAGAGAAGTGAATACCATCATGGAGTGCCGAAATTCGGTTCTAATCTACAAAGATGAACAGTGGACCAAAAAGTCCTGTAACGAAAAATTTGACATTTCAATGGGTTCTCTGGATTCTGCTGAAGCTTCTGATCTTGTTGGATTATTTCTTTTGTATAATTTAAGTGCATTTGATTGCCTAGATTCTGATAGTGTAGGATTATATAGGGACGACGGGTTATTAGTAGTTAGGAATTCCACTAAAATTAAAGTAGATCGTATTAGAAAAATGATACATAAGGTATTTAAGGATCTAGGTCTCAGAGTAATAGTTTCCACTAATGTTAAACGAGTAGACTTCCTAGACGTCACCCTAGACCTCACTAGCAACACATACCAACCATATGTAAAAGTTAATTCCAATCAAATATACGTTCATCCAAATTCTAACCACCCCCCTGCAATCATCAAACACATACCCTATTCTATTGAATGTGGGATCAGTAACAACTCTTCAAACAGTGATATTTTTAATAAGCATAGTGACCTTTACAATTCCGCACTTAAAAATAGTGGATATAAAAATATTAATATTAAATATAAAAGCCCTATAAATAGCAACAATAATGGTAGAAAGAGATCTAGAAAAATCATATGGTATACTCCCCCTTTTAACATTATGGTTAAAACCAAATTGGGGCACCTGTTTCTAAACCTCATTAAAAAACATTTCCCCAAATCTGGAACCAACTCACTCAGTAAAATATTTAACTCTAATACTCTTAAGTTAAGCTATAGTTGTGCTGATAACCTAGAAAAAATAATTAAAAAACATAACAATAGTATATTCAGCAAGTATATAAATTCGGAGAGCCTGACAACCCACAAGGTTGCACATAGCAGCATTAAGCAAAATGACACAAATAATAAATCATGTAACTGCAGGAATCCCAATAATTGTCCACTAAATAATAACTGTTTAACTAGCTCTGTAGTTTATCTCAGTACTATATCAACACTAGAAAATCCAAATATAAAGAAATTCTACATAGGTTGCACCATGAGACCATTCAAGGAACGCTGGCGGGGTCACCTGCAATCTTTTAATAATAGTAACTATAAATATATGACTTCATTATCCAAATACTTTTGGAGTCTAAAAGAGAAAAATAAAACACCTAAGGTTAAATGGAAATTAATTAGAAAGGCCCGGACATGTAACTCACTATATGCCCCGTGTTACTTATGCCTTAACGAGAAACTTGAAATAATTAGATTTAAAAATAAGACTGATCTTTTAAATCAAAGATATGAACTAACAGTTAACTGTAAGCATCGTCTTAAATTTAACTTAGTATAGAAATCATATACTTTCTATGATAATGATAAATGAAACTTAATAGACTATTACCTTTTTAGCATGATAGTCGCCTTATCGATATGAATGTGTACTGAGTACTTACAAAGTATCATACGTGTCTGTATTTAGATGTATATATGTGTATGTTATGTAGAGTTATTTCTACTGTAGGATATGTATATGTGTATATAGGGATATATATATGATTTTTTTTTTTTTTTTTTATGAAGGTATATCGTTGCGTATATTGGCTTCTATCATAGGTTAACCTGTTTATGTGTATGAGTAAGGGAGTAAATTCTGGTAAGTGTCTACCACTAAATGTGTGAGTATATGTATGGGTATATGGGGATATTTATGTGTACTTGTGTGAGTGTAGATATATGTATGCCTATTGCATATGTATGTATATGTATGTGTGAGTGTGCATATATGTATGTATATGTAGTATGTATGTTTCTATGTGTATGTATAGGTTTATATATGCATATATATGTATATATATGTATGTTTAAATATGTATATGTTTATGTATATGTGTTTGTATATGGGTGTATATTTATATGTATGTGTGGGTGATTATATGGTTGAGCTCGACTGTCTCTGTATTGTTTATCTGGATGTGTCGATATGTGTATTTATATAGGATTAGATATTTATATATATATGTTGGTGTGTCATTGTTTGTGTATTTGTATGTAGGCTTTAGTGTCTTGGAGTGTATCATAGATACAAACTAAAATCTACTTTTGTTGATAAAGTACCTTTAATTGCTTACAGACCGTTGTTCTTTTCTTAAATTATGATTAACTTTTAATATATTTTATCATAATGTTGTTGGAATATTATTAGAATATAAGTTGGTCTATGTATGCTTATTTCTTTTTCCTTTTTTATGCATGTGTCTATATGTTTATGTATATATGTATATGTGTTTGTATATGTATGTGTGTGTGCATATATGTGTATGTGTGTGTATGTATATGTGTATGTGTGTTTATATATGTATGTATATATATATATATATATATATATATATGTATATGTATATATGCGTATATATATTTGTGAATATGTATGTATGTATGTATATGTATGTCTGTAGATATATATGTGTATATATCTATGTGTAGTTGCGTATGTATGTGTGTATATATATGTACTAGCGGATGTGTATATGCATTTTTATACTCATGTTTTAATTTACGTTTGTTTAATTTTTCATGTATACACTTGTATTTGTAAATGTCTATATATATATTTAGT
>OZ038498.1:41385378-41392878 GCA_964036315.1 Acanthosepion esculentum | reverse complement strand
ATATATATATATATATATATATGAATAAATAAAATATAGATATATATATATGAATAAATAAAATATAGATATATATATATATATATATATATATATATATATGAATAAATAAAATATAGATATATATATATATATATATATATATATATATGAATAAATAAAATATAGATATATATATATATAGATATATATATATATATGAATATCTTGATTGAAAAGTGTGAAACCATTAAATTTACTATAAACAAATATTATTAAAGATTCCAGTTGCATTTTCAACTTCCTTTTCCTATATATATATATATATATATATTGATTTGGGAACATATTTACACACATACTGTTTGTTTTAGATTAACTTACATTAGATCTTTCAAGAATGGATTCAGTGAAAGTCAGATATCATGTAACATATTTTATGTGTATTTATAGTTGGTAATATAGTTTTTTGTAATTCCTTGAAGCACTTTTGACAAAAAGAATTATGTTCTTTTTTTTTATTTAATCAGGGCATTATTTATAAAATCAAAGTTATTGCCAGTTATGTTCCTGTTTATTACGAGTGAGTTTAAATGGTTTCCCAAACATAAATCTCTTTTATGTTTGTACATACAGGCTTTTAAATGTCTCACGGGTGTAAGTGATTTATTTGATATGTACTGGCATCTGAATTGGTGTTGGATTTATTTTTCTTCCTAATTATATCACCCATTCTCTTGGATATGGCGGCAAAGTTTCTAGTATTAATGATAACTAATTTATTTATAAGTTAGATCCTACCTTTTTACTGTTGAAATAGTTAAATGTAACCACCACTTCTATAACCAACATTTTCTTTTTCTTACACTTCCCAGCAGTGGACCAGCCTGGGTATGTTGATAAACTACATCCACATCATAGGTAAGATGATAAACTATGTCCAACAGCAAGGCCTCTGATCAGGAGGTTTAGAGGAGCTGGTGTTCCTAGGTCCACCCTGACCTGGGGTGGTAGCACTTTTTAGGGTCTCAGCTATGGGCAAATAATTAACCTCCAAACTGGTGTCAAAACAATTTCATAGTGTAAAATATGTTTTAATACCAGAAATTCTTTGTAAAAAAATCTTTACCAGCAATACATTTTTGAAAAAAAATATTACCAGCAATACATCTTTGGATAAAATATATATATATATATATATATATATATATATATACCCAAGTGTGGGATTGGTATATACGGAGTAAATTCCAATAATTAATCTTTAAAGATACATTCAATATCATCACTTGATAAGACACTGGATGTGTCGAAACGAAATGGCTATTTTTGTAGTGATTTTATAACATATTTATGTTATAATATTTAAATAAATGATTATATATATATATATATATAGATATATATATATATTACCAGCTATACATTTTTTTGAAAAAAAAGAAAAATATATATTACCAGCGATATATATTTGAAAGAAAATTATTACAAGATTTTGAAAAAAAAAATTTTACCAAATAGACTTTTGAAAAAAAAAATACCAACAATAAAAATTTTGTCAGCATTAAATAACCCATTGAGGTTGATATGCCATAAAACAAACCAAACCAAACCCGGCAATGGAACTCCCTTCCTTACTTGCTTCCCTGATAACTATAATCTTCAAAGGATTTAAATGCAATGTGAATTGTCATCTTCTGTTGCTTTGGTCACTGTTCATCTTTTATCTTTACCTCAATCACCCCTATACCCAGTTTTTTCTCTCAATTCTACTGTCCGTAACCCCTTGCATACTAGTGGTGCTCCGGGTTTTCTTTCTTTTTATGTGCCATGTCCTTTCAGGCCATTGGCGATCATGGTTCTCCACCTCCCTCTATCACTTGCAGCTATCAACAAGTTCCTTCCTTCTCCTACCTCCCCCAGACCATATTCTGTCATCCATTTGCTTAAGCCTGCTAGGGATGTCATGCATTGTTTTCCCTTGTCTCTCTTTCCCTCTATTCAACTAATGAGTATTAGATTCTCCAGGCCCTCTTTCCTCATTATGTGTCCTAGAAACTTCAGCTGCCTCTTCTTGATGTGAAAAAGCTTGAAAAATGTTTGTAGGAAGAATCTTGGCAGGTAGGAGTAAGAATTTAGTGTTGTTGCTAGAAGTACTATTGGTGGTATCTGGTTTTGGAGATTTGTGGATTTTTTAAGTTCATTTTTTTTAGGGTGAAATGATGTGGGTAGTGAAGGATTCTAAATATTTTCTCAATGGGCTACATATTCTAAGAGCTCTGAAGTAGAATCTTATGACTAATTCTGATTTTATTTTTCAATTGTGGTGGGAAGAGAAATGAATTAGATTGTTTTAATGGGTTTACGATAAACTGTCAAATCTAATTTGTTACACATTAATAAGATATCAAGGAAAGGTAGAGACTTGTTTATTTTAAATTCATGTGTGTATTTGATGGTAGGTTCAACCATATTAAATTTCTTTATTACAGCTATTACATTTATATTAGGAAGGTATAATAAAAGAGCATCATCTATATATCTTAAGTAAGTGGAATTTTTAGATATTATGTGTTTAAATGGGCTGGACTGTAAAAATTCTACCCCAGTGAGCAAAATAAAGGGTTCAGTTCAACATTCCAACCTCCTGAAGAAGGCCAGAGTGTGCAACGGCCGAAACGTTGTAATAAATATGGTGACAAAGATGAGGACAATAGTCCAAATAATGTAAATAGTGTACATAATACCTCATCTCAGAAATATAGACAGATACTGAGGAAGTTCTACTTTGGATTTTTTGAGGTGGTTTCTTAATATGTTGAGGCATATACCACCTCTAGACATAGACACACACACTTACAAATATACATTATCATCTGAATCCCACATAGAAAAAATAGAATTATTATACACTTACATATATAAAGTAATATTTATGGTTTTTCAGTTAACTTTGGAATCCATTGATTTCTTGGAACTTCAAAGGGACATATCATCTCTCCTTGAATTCAGAATGCCCCATAAACTATACTAACATTTGTTTAACAAATCAAATGCACATGAAACCTGATTAACCAATGAAAATCAAACATTTCTTTCTTCTTTTTCTCCATATTTCAGTCTTTGATGAAGCTTTAATAAATGCAAAACATTTCCTATTTGTTCTTTATCTTATTCTTGCAATATTATTGTTTATTCCATCAAACATAAATCACATTTGTCTCCTGCTATACGCTCTAACTTTGGCCTATATTTTACAAGTAATATTTGGGGCTTTCCAGTGAAAAGTATTGGGGCTCTTGTGTTTTTTTATTGTTCAAGCTCATTTTATGATTGTAGAAATGTCTTTTCCACTCTTCCTCCAATGCTTTTATGTAATATTTAAATTTGTCCTCTCTGGTTATGTTTGCCTCCTATATAATACCTCATTCAAAGGACACACTCAGTGGACTAAGTTTATATACAGGGTGGCAAACAGTTACTTATAATAAAAAGCAAAGCATTGAAGCAGGTGGCTTGCAGTTTGAATAGTATCAGTAATTAATTTGCTATTGTTTACCATAGCATTTTATTGTTATTAACCAGAATGAACCAGAACCAATTTAATAATAATAAATTTCTGGACTGTTGATTAATTGCTTTGTCTTCATTGTTATTGTAAGTAACTCTATAGTGACTTTTTTTTTCTACACCCTTTATATGTTGTTTGTTTGTTTTTTGTTTGTTTATTTTTTTTTTAAGCAAATTCACCCCAAGCAAAGCGAGAGTGCCACTAGTATGCAAGGGGTTACAGAGGATTAAGAACAAGAGTAAAGAGGTGTGTTTGAGAAAAGGATACAGAGAAGGGCAGGGAACAAGCTCAGGGTGTCAGATGTTGATTGATATTTGAAGATTATAGTCATCGGGGAAGCAAGTAAGGAGAAGAGAGTTCCACAGATGAGAAGTGTGGGAGAAGAAACTGTTTGAGAAGAGATGGTTACATTTAACCAGTTTGGCAGTCAAAGGTTGGGACCGAGATGCCAGCATGGTAGTATGTTTAAATTCATGAAGTCCGGGAACCAGCGAAAGTAGATCATTGGAACAGTTGACATGAAAATATTTGTAGAAGAGACAAAGGGAGGCCACAGTACATCTGTAGGATAGCGATTGTAGACTAGATGCCAGATCATCTTGCATATTCGTCTCTGGACTTTGTCAAGGACCTCAAGACATACAGTGGAAGCACCAAACTATATATGACAGCAATCCAAGGATGGATGGTTGATTTATAGATTTGAAGGATGAACTCAAACAACAAAAGCTTTCTGGCATGACACAGAGGACCAAGTTTCCTTGTGCTAAATGAAGCTCTTGATTCAATGTATGTATTCCACCTCATGTCAGTGGACAGCATGAGACCAAGCAGGTGTAACAAGGCACTCGCAAGGAGTTGGGAATCAGCCATTCTGATGGGAGGCAGGAAGGGATCTCTGTGGTGGGTAAAGGAGAGCAGTTTTGTTTTCCTGCCCCAGTCAACCACAGATTGGAGATCCTTTTTGAGATCAGCAGCCAGGTTAGTTTTGTCAACGATACTAGATTTACTATTGAGGCAGGAGTAAATAGTGGTGTCGTTTGTGCATATACTAACTTGGGAACTGATGACATTGAGAAGGTCATTGATGAAGATCAGGAACAGTGTAGGACCCAAGATAGAGCCTTGGGGGACACCAGCATTCGTGATAAAGGAGCCGGAAGAGAACCCATTTAGGACGACCTTCATTTCACGGTTTGACAGGAATTATTGTATTAAGTCAAATAATTGTCCTGTAATACCATATACCTGAAGCTTGCGAAGAAGGCCAACATGCCAAACCCTATCAAATGCTTTAGAGATGTCTATAGCCATGGCTCGAGCTTCTCCATTATTGTTGAGTGCTTGGTATACAAATTCAGTTATGGCCATGAGCACATCCGCAGTAGATCGGGCATAGCAGAAACCATATTGCTTGTTGGAGAGCAGATTATGGGAAGTAAAATGTTTCTGTGTTGATTAAAGCCTCAAAGACTTTACCGAAGAGTGGTAGGAGACTAAATAGGGCATCTATTTCAAACATGGTCATCTACTAAAAATAACATTTGAAGTAATAAAATGTCGGATTAAAAATCAATCATTATTTCTTTATATATATATACGATATACTATATTTATGGGTAAAAGTGCTCAATATCAGGAATAGAGCATATATAAATATAAAAGTTGGCGGGGCAGTCAACACCAAGTGGTAATAGCATATTTTATTCTTGAATGCAATCTTCAGGCCATGTGTGTTATGTTTTGGCTCAACTATTTATAGATGATAATCAATGGTGCATTGTGGTTAGTAAGGTTTATTGAATTATTTTGATGGTTATTAGGTGGTTGGTAACAGTTATGGTTCAAATTATTCTAGAGAGTATTAAGTAGAAATAATTGTGGATCTGAATGTGGTTATTTGTAGCTATTTTATAGTGTTTTTTGTTGACTTTTTACTCATTATTTATCATTGGTTACTTTATAATTTGTTGCTGATTATTACAACTACTACATTTACTTATGTTTATATGAAAATTTATAGTTAATTTTAATTTTTTGTTTGTTTTAATTTTTTTTTCAGGGGTTGGTTATCTTGTGTTTAGCTCAAAGAATTGGCTTCATTTAAAATATGTTGGATTATCTACATTGTATATAGTGTATATATTTGCATTTTTCATGTTGGTATTTTAGAATTTTTAATTTTTGATTTTTAAGTAACATCGTAAGAATTTGTTTTCATGTCTACATTTTGAGATAAGTGAGATTTAGGTATTCATGTTGATCTGGAAAGGTGATTATAGCTATGTTCTCTTAGAGATAGAATTTACAGTATTTCAATTTATTGTTGTAGGCTGCTGCTGTTTTCTTTATTTTACATGATAGTTTTGGTACAATTTGGTTTTTGTTTTTAATTTCCCAGATATGTTTAGAAAGTATTATGCTATTTGCATATATACTATTTGTAAAGGGTGTTTTGTGTACGTAATCCAGGTTCCTTCATATACTCCTAGGTATTTTTTTTCTTCGTTATCTGCTGATTTTATAGTGATTTGGTATATGATATTGTTTTGAAAGCAGTTGCCATTTAAGGTACATTCGTGCTTTGCTCTGCAATTACAGGTGGGTTTGATTTGTGTCAGTGATTTGTTGATTATTTGTCTAATGTGCTTTTTTTTATTATTTGTATCATGTTTTTTGTGCAACTGTAGCTAGTCTTTACCGTGTTTTTGTTGAATATCTTGTGAAGAATGATCGATGGGAGGAAGTGTTTGTGTTTAATGAATATTTTTCCTACGTTTATTTTTTTACATTTTTGTTGTATGGTGGATTGAGCCATATGATGTTTCTTTTCCTGTTGGCTTTTTTGTATTGCATGGCATGTATGTGAGTATTGCTGAAAATACACTATCTTTCAGCATTGCTTCATAATCTTCATTGGCTTTGTTGAAGATAGTTTCTTGAGAAGAATTGACAGACAATTGTGGGATCTGCTTGATTATTGTTAGTGGATGGCTGGAAGATGTGTGCATGTAAAGTGGTTTGTCATTGGGTTTTCTATATGGTTAATATGTATCTTTTCTTAGGTTAACTGCAACATCTATGAAACTTACTTTCATGTTTGTTTACACGTGTATTGAATCCCATATTTTAAAAAGATTTTATGATTATTTTTCTGGTTTTGTCAGCTAAGGTATCTTAGGATTATGTGGTCAACATCCCTGTCGAGGCTGATACCGTTTTTATCAATTATTATACTTACTTTTAGATATCTAGGAAATATACCTAATCGTTAACAAATAATTAAGTAATTAATAGTAAATAATGAGTAAAAAATTAACAAACAACACTATAAGATAGCAACAAATAACTGCATTTGGATCCACAAATATTTCTACTCAATAGCCTCTAGAATAATTTGAAACGTAACTGTTACCACTCACCAACCCAAGAACCATACTACTCATAATGGACCATTGACTAGCATATATAATAGTCAAGCCAAAACACAAGGCTTAAAGATTGCATTCAACATTGAAAGAGACTGTCAGCATTTGATGTCGACCTCAGTGTCCACTTTTATATTTATAAGTGGGTATGTTTGTGTTTGTACATACATACACACACACACACACACACACACACACACATCATGTATTTAAGTTTAGGAAATTTTGTAAGCTACCATAAATATATTTGTATGCACATGCATTTATGAGTGATTATTTTATTCTTTATTTACCTAATGCAACAGAAGAAAAGTTTCAAATATTTGGGTTGGCATATATATATATATATATATTATAAATTAATAGATTTAAAATATGGTTTTACCGCTACACAGTGATAACCATGTTTCAGAAATGGAAGCTAAAGCCCCTGAATTTAATTTTGTTATTAAACCAAAGACATTAGTTCCATTTCCTCATCAAGCGAATTGATGAGGAAATGGAACTAATGTCTTTGGTTTA
>OZ038498.1:41375378-41380378 GCA_964036315.1 Acanthosepion esculentum | reverse complement strand
TCTGGGATGAAAAATGAATTTTGGAATATAACCAAGTAAGAACTGCACACTAGATGGATGTTTTTTTTTCTTTCTTTTTTTAATCATTTCACCTCAGGCAAGGCAATAATGCCATTGAGACGCAAGGGGTTACTGAGAATGAAAGAAGATGAGAGAACATAATAGAAGAATAGGAATCAGGAAGATGAAACATGGCAATTGATGTTGCATTTAAACTTTTGAACATCATAGGTAACAGGAAAACTAGAAGCTCGAAAAGAGCTCCATGTGGGAGAAAAAAAAAACTGTTAGTATATAACTTAAGATCACATATATCTATTTCAACAGTAAAATGATGAAGCCTAGTTGCCAATCTAGTACTATAATATTGAGGTACCAAGTTGGAAAGTTAATCAGAACTATTAGCATGAAAATATTTATTAAAAAAAAAGCACAGGGAAGCCATACCACAGTGATGGGAAAGTCACTGATGTTGAGATACCAAGTAAGAACCAATAACACTACAGACCCTTTTTTAGATTTTATCAAGTATATTGAAATATATAGCAGGTGCATCAGACCAGATATGGCAGTAATGCATGGATGAATGGTAGATTTATAAATGTGCAAGATACAGTCTGACCAGAAAAATTGTCTAGCATGGTACAGTGAACCAATTTTCCTAGCATCAAATCTAGCAATTGATCCAATATAATTATTCCACTTCATGTCAGTGGAAAACATGAAACTAAGATGGCGCAATGAGTTGCTCTATTCGAGGTTGGCATCAGCCATTTTGATGGAAGGCAAAATTATTCTCTAAGATGACTAAAAGATAACAGTCTTGTGTTGGAGGTGTTTACAAGCCATTTCTTGTACCAGCTAACAACAGATTAAAGGTCATTTTGCAGATCAGCAGCCAGTTTTACTTTATTAGACATACTATTAAGACAGGAATGAATAGTTGTCATCAATATAAATTCCAAGTTGGGAACTTATGAGTTTGAGATAGTCATTGATTAAAATAAGAAACAATGTAGCTCCACAAGTGGACTCCTGTATTAATGTGGAATGATCTAGAAGAGGGGAATGACTTTCATTACACAATTTATTAAGAAGGATTGGATCAAGTCAAAAATTCAGCCAGAGACACCATAGCCCTTCAGTTTGTGAAGAAGACAAACATCCAAAACCTCGTCAGATGCCTTAATCTTATCAAAGTTTAACAAACTCTTTCAGTGGTAACCATTAACACATTGGCAATTGACCTAAAGAAACAAAAGCCATATTGTTTTTTCTGAAAGAAGTCTCTGCGACGTGAGATGCTTAACCAATTCAGAGTTGATTAGAACCTCTTGTACTTTGCCAAAAATAGGTCTAAGACTAATAGGATGATAATTCAAGGCTCACCAGAGTTAAACTTTGATAAGACTGGAACTACAGAAGAGGATTTCCAACAAGCTGAAAAACAAGAAGCAGCCAGGTATTTGTTGTAGACTTTAGAGAGAACAGGAGCATTTTCAGGACAATTGCAGGGATACTGTCAAGGCCATATGTAGATGAGAAGTGAAAACATCAAGTCTACATTGTTTATCTTCTAGAAGGACCTTGTGAGCATTTGATGAAACAGAAGATCATAGATTCCTTTGAGGAAACTTTGCAATGCCTATAGATAAGACTAGTTTGTAATTCATTAAAACCTCAAAATTGGATCCAGTTTCAAAAATACAATTTGTATCATTTTACTGCATGACAATATCCAACCATTATTATGCGAAAATTGTTATTAAAACTGAATCAATTGAAACCTAACACTTGCATTAACAAGAAAGGAGATTGAAAAAAATATTTGTTGTATAAAATAAATGTCTTTCTTTTTTTTTTGTTAGGCTATGAATTTATTGATTTACCAATGATTACATCTGTGTGTCTGTGGGAATGATAAAATGGGGGGGAAAAAAAAATTTGATTTAAAGTGAATTTATCATGGCAAGAATTTATTGAAAGTGCACTTATTTTCAAATGTAACACTATTTAGAAACGGCAGGTTAATTAACCAATTAATTAACCACAGAAGTTAATTACGGGGATTACTTAAACTGATAGATATAACGAAAGACATACTGAGCGATAACTTAGACCGATAGATATAGCGAAAGACATACTGAGCAATGTTCTTTTTGTTTTGTTATTTTCCTAAAACAGGGGATCGGTGAAAATATTTTTTGTTTTGTTATTTTCAAGTGCGAATCAAGATAATCATTTTTACTTTCTCGCTGAAGTTTGATGCTGAGATATGCCAAATTCTCTGCGAGGACAAAGGAAGGAAAAAGAGAAAGAAAAGAAAGAAACAGAGGGACAAGACTTAACAACTTAGATGATAAAAGAAAAAAAGGCTACCCACGAAAATTCTGATGGTCATTGTCGTAGGGGTTGGTTGATGAATCCCAGAGCTTTTGGGCAGATAAAACATTGGCTGTGTCAGGATGACGAACTTGTGTTATCAGTATTTGATGGGTCGTCTGCCGGCCGCACACGGAGAAGGCCCTGGATCGAGGAGAGGTCAGCTGGACAGGGCATCTTTGTTCTGTTGAAATTCGTTTGTGATAACAAAAGTCATGTTATTGTGTCTTTCTTAATTAACCCAATTTTCGCCAAACTTCCGTCCACTTAATGTTGGCGAAAAACTTGATTGAGGAATTCCATATGCCGTGAAGTTGGATAAAAATTGAGATTATCATTTGACAGCTATTGGCCGAATAGCCAGGCGGAGGTGATCATGTGATGCAGGGAGGAGGCCTGCCACCGCCCATTGAGAGGATAGGTTTGAGATGTTACTGCGAGGAAGTGGGAAAACCGTTGACGCCCTCTAAAGTATGGTGAGATACCCATATGAGAGCAGAAGAGGGTGGGAGTGGAAGAAGATTTCCAAAAATGGAAAATGATAAATATTTCTGACCGAAAACAAAGGAAATCCTTATTGGGGATTTGAAATCAACGTGGTGGCCACACCACGTCCGACCCCACGCCAGGTTTTGATCGGCGTCCATATAAGCAAACGTCTTCGGGTGTTTTAGCCAGTCCAGGAGTGAGTGAAGAGAGAGTACAGTCAGTACAGTAAGAGAGAGCAGTGCAGTGCAGTGCAGTGCAGTTCGCAGAGAGATCCAGTCGAGCCCAAAAGACAAGGGGACTCGGAAACATAACGCCTCGCACAGGTGACCGCACGATTCCATGCCTTCCGACTTAGACTTCTAACCAAGAACAAATTCGTTGAAGTCCGACTTTAGATTTCCCACCAAAGCAACTTTCCGACTTAGACTTCTAACCAAGAACAAATTATAGAAGTCTGACTTATATTCTCCACCAGAGACGACCTTATTGAAAAACAACCCAGATATCTAGAAGTAGCTAAGAACGTAAAAAGTGTTACAATCCACATTTTTTTTTTCTTCGGGCTGGGAGAGAAAGAGAGACGCACTCCTGTAACTCAACAAACCGACATAAAATTAATCACTATTCCTAACCAGTCGCTCGCCTTGAAGTTGTTTTGTGCTTTTGTTTTTTTTGTCTACATTTATTGTGCAGTATCACCTTGACCCGGATTCGGCTGGCTCTACGGCCTGACGTCTGATTGATCTCGTCAATCTAAGATCAAATCACAATGTGGGTAGGTTGAATCGAGATCAAAGCAGTTGCTTCGGTGACCAGGCGTTGGAAGCGAGCCGAGTACGACAAGTTGGTACTAGAACCCAACAAGACTTCAACCGATGTCCCAGGGTTAGCCCGTCACAAAGGACCGACGTCACATTTGCCGTTGTGACTGAGAAAGAGGTTGGGTGTCGCACAAATCCTCTACAGTAAATTTACATCCAACATTTTTCCTTCCTCGCAAAGATTCTGCTGAAACAATGTGGGATAATTAAAAAGCAAAAGCAGTAAACTGAATGTTATAGGATAAGTTAAACATTTTTGCTTTTCATTTTTTCATTTATTTGCCTACTATTTATCTGATATACAATATAAATACATATATACACATGCATATATATATATATATATATAGAGAGAGAGAGATTTGAGAGTATGATTTGCATCTATGTTTAGTAAATTATGTTAGAAAATTGAGCAAAGAATTCTATTTTTACGTGTGTGTGCGCATATTTATATATATATATATATAGAGAGAGAGAGAGAGATAGATAGATAGTCATCCACAGACAGACTGTTTTTCTGTATTACAGCTCCTCAGTGTGGTTAGACATCCGATTACTTCAAGCCGAGATCGAAACCCAACTGATTTGACATCAGTCAGATATCTTACCTCTAGGCCATCATCATATGGCAGAAAGGAAGGGAATTTTAATGTTTTTCTCTGTAGCAAATACACCAGCAGCTCAGAGAACAATTCAATTTACTTCAATAGTAATGCTTAATAGCAGTAGGAGCTGCTGTTTAGAGATATATATATATATATATATATATATATATATAATAGCTGGCTACTTGTATTCGAGGCTAGCCAATCCCTAATTCAGATGCTCACTCAGGCACATTTGTGTTTTTTTTAACACCCACAGACCCCCACCTGTGGTTTATACTTTAACTATGCTGAGCAAATCTTAGTTACAGTTTCTGGGAGAGAGCATGTTATTTAGCGTGATCAACAATTTGAACAAGGCCAGCACGCTCAAGCCCTTGTCCACAATGACTTGTGGCTTCATGCTAGCACAGCTATTGATGGGACACAAGAGTTCCATCTACCCAATTTCATTCACAAAGCTTGGATCAACCAATGGATTGGTTTTCAGGCACTTTTCAAAGTTGCCACACACTGGGATTGACCTTGATCTAGTTCAATAACATCAGGAAGTTGCCTTCCTGACAACTCAGCCACAATGAGATTTGAACCTAGGTCTCATGGTCAGAAAGCGAATATTCTAACCACTTGCCCACAATATATATATATATATATATATATATATATATATATATATATATATATATATTGGGCATTTGATCCT
>OZ038498.1:41190378-41370378 GCA_964036315.1 Acanthosepion esculentum | reverse complement strand
TACTAGTAATTTTGTGAGGGAGAGAGATATGTCAATTCATCCAGGATCTAAATTTACCATAGTGATTTCTGCAATTTGTTAAATTTCACTACATTTTTGTTTTAATAAAGTAATTTCTCTTTTAATGAAAACTACATTAAGTAAAAATTATGGTTGGGCCTATGATGATGAACAACTGATACATTGTGAGTATTGTTTTTATAAAAGATCCTTTTTATTCAAATTCCTATTAGTCTGAGATATTTAATATCAATTGATGATTACTAGGAATAATTACAAGCAGGATATAAATCCAAAGAGAGCTCAATGTAAGAACAGAGCAATATAATAATGGACACAGAATCCTTAAAAATCCATTAAGTCAGGTTATTTTATTTTGTGGACCTCACTGGAGGCAGGTGATGATTGCCATGCCTTTCAGAACATTTGTTTGGGTTGGAGGAATTTCAGTCAACTAAAACTTCAAGACAGAACTCACCCTCTCATCACGTATTCCTGAGAAAATGTTAGCCTCCTTCCCACAACTGGGAGCACGTATTTGGTCTCATTAGCACTGCTCTCCATTTCTTTTTACAGAAGGCTCGATTTATATTGGTTTTATTTACCACATCTGAAGCACAACACATACTCTACAACCACCAGTGAAGGGTTTTTGAATGACATCTGGATGATTTTCACATCAGATCTTAATCTAGCCAAACACATTTCACATATCGCAGATAGACACTGATGGAAAAGATTGTCAAACTTTGATTGTCCCACTTGTCCCTCTCCTTATATATTCCTCTGGTCTGAAGAGATGGACATGAGATCCACAAAATAAATTATAACCTGGCCTGTTGGATTTTTAAGGATTCTGTATTCATTATTATATATATATATATATATATATATATATATATATATATATATATATGAAAATGAAATACTTTTATAATATAATAAAAGCAAAAACTAAATAAAATTGGCTAGGCCAATGATTCTCAACTACTTAAGTGTGCCGCAAAATATTGTCACAGCATTGAAAAATTCGCAAAAAAACACCAGGATCAGGTTTCACATTAAATAAGCTGCACAAATAGTTGAATAGAAACATTGAAATAAAGTAACTTTATATTTGTGTCTGTATTATTTTTAAAATCTATGGTTTTATTTCATAACTTTTAAATGTATATATACCTTTTAAAAATGTTGCTAAGTGTGTCGTGATAATTCCATTTGCTCTTAGGTGTGCTGTTGCTTAAAAACACTGTGCTAGACTATATATATCTAAAATATATTTAAAAAAACATTAAATTTTAAATTATCATCATCTCTTTTTTGTGTGCATGAGTCAATGCATCAATGTAATCATTTTAGTCTGATAAAGTTTTAAAGAAAAATATGCATTACACAAAAACTTTTTACACTTTGTTATAGTTTTCCCTAATATATGGTGGACTCTCCCGTCGTATTCAATGTATGAGGGTCAAGCAGCTCAGTTCCTAGGAACTGACAGCCAGACACCAGCACATATAATTTGATTATAGTGGTGAAGGCTTTGTGCAGAACCAACCACACTTTGCCACAAGGTCCCAAACAACCCATCACAGGTTTTGAATTCAGAGTTGTCCTCCTAGACCAGTTGCCATCCAAGGCTATAGAACCCAGTCTGTCCAGCTATTTACCTATAGCTGGAGGGAGAAGAAGAGGATTCATACTGTTCCCAAGGGTATTAGCTTGTAAGTGAATGTAATGGATTTGACTGGAATTTGAACTCGGCTCTCTGATTCCTCAATCCAAGCCTCTATCCATTACTCCACCATACCTCTTTATATAATTCATGGCTAGTACTGAATATTAAAAGAAATACATTAAGTTTAATTAAAATGAGAATACATCTGACTGTAGATTATTTATTACTGTTGTAGATAAGCAAAGAGTGGTTGAGTATCTGACAGATACTCTCCAATTGTCTGTTAACAGAAAGATCAAAGAATATTGGCAAAAACTGAAGAAAAATATTTCCATAACACATTAATATTTAAATATTGATGAAAGTATTTTTCTTTATTTTCTTAATAATTGGTATGTCCTGATTTCTAACAATTTTAGGTCAGTCGAGAAATGTAGATCTGAAACCTGTAACAGAATAAATCAATGTCAGAATTTCTTTCTCACGATTGAAAATCAGAAATGAGACAGCATCAAATCTGAAATGTCAAACAAGGTGAAAAACAAAATTTCTCAAATAAATTCAGAATAATAAAACAATGTGTAAATGTCAAATCATATGAAATATTCTTTGCTTGGATTGTACTGAAATATCTATTCGATAGCATAAAACACTGTTTTTATATTTATTGGTGATGTAACCTGGTTTTCCTTTTTTAATAATTAGATTTTCTATTGTTTTGAAACAAGAGGTATTCATTTTATATACTTATTGGTGATGTATCCTTTTTCTTCCTTTTATAATATTTATATATTCTCCTGTTCCGGGACCTATATCAAGGATGTATTCCTCTGTGACATAACCCCCACCACCACCACCAAAATGAGGACCCTGATTTTTCATTCCTGTGCTTTCTCATTGTTCTTGTTTAAAATATGTCTTTTATCTTAACTCTCATCCTCAGGATGATGGAATTGCAATGTTTAACAAAATATCTTTCTTTTTTTTTTCTTAATCAAATTCCCCCAAGCAAGGCAATAAACCTACTAAGGCACAAGGGGTTACTCAGTGTGGAAGAATTAGAAAGCAGAAACATTACTAAGGAGTGAGAACAATAGAAGAGTAATTAAGAAGACAGTAGATAGTGATTGACATTGCATTTAAATTTTTGAGGATTAAAGTTGACTGGAAAGCATGGAGCCAGAAGAGAGCTCCACAATAAGAAATTCAAGAAAAGAAGCTGTTAGCATAGAATTTATAGTTACATCTAGCCTACAACTGTAAATTGGTGTGAACTCATTGCTAGTCTAGCACTACACTTAAATTCATAAAGTCTAGGTACCATAGCAAAGAACTCCGAACAATTATCCTGAAAGTATTTATAGAAAAGGCAAAGGGAGGCAACTTTACGACAGTGGGAAAGTGACTGAAGCTTAGATGTCAGGTCAGGACTAATAATATTGCTGATCCTTCTTTGGATTTTATCAAGAATCTCTCAATATATAGCAGGAGCACTAGACCATAAGTGGCAGCAATATTCTAAGTATGGATAAATGTTAGACATAGATATGTAAGATAGATTCAGGAGAAAAAAATTGTCCAGTCTGGCACCGTGAACTAACTTAGCAGTTGACCTAGCAATGTATTCAATATAGTCTTTCCATTTCATATCAGCTGAGAATATTAACCCAAGAAGGCACAATGAATCACTCGTCCGGAGGTTAGCATCAGCTACGTTGATGGAAGGCAGAAAGGGGTCTTACAGATGATTAATAGATCTGTTTTGTTTTGGAGGTATAAATATTAACAAGTTATTCTTTTCTCCAGTTAACAACAGACTGAGGGTTGTTTCTGACTTCAGCTACCAATTTGACCGTATCGAACTGTTCAGACTTACTATTGAGCAAATGCTTGTGTCATCAGGTGTAGATACCAAGTTGAGAGCTGATGTCATCAGGAAGGTCCTTAATGAAAATTAAAAACAAAGTAGGATCAAGGACATGCAAGTAATTAACAAGCTTTGTACTTTTGTTTTTTGTAGTTTTTCCTTTTTTTTTTATTCAATTTTTACTTCAGCACCCTAAGTATTTTTCAAAATAGGACATCCTCCCTCATTTCCAAATGGATTCTTTCTGGCATGGAAAGTTTTATCCCACACAAAAATTATCAGTAAAAAACAAATTATCAACCTTATTTCATACTTAAATGTGCTGATATGAAAGCTTATATAATTACTGCTACTATCTCTGCTGGAGTGAACAGTGTAGCAGAACTCATGCTGTATTTAGAACTTTAGAACAGCTTGCATTCACTGCAAGAGAGCCCTGGAAAATTCAAAGAGCACTTCTGCACAGACAGTACATGGCAAAGTTGAAAACAAAAGAGTTGAACATCACTAACAAGATTCCCAATAGAAGCAAACCATCAGTTCCTTCTATTATAAATAGCCATTGTCAAGCGCTTTGCCTCTAACTCCATGGTAGACAACAGCCATCTCCTACATGACTTCTCCCCTCTCATGGAACACAAAGTTTGTGTTATTTCTCTCTTGGCTTGGTAAGTTTCCAAACTTATCAAATCTTTGACTTTATAAAGGCTACTGATACAAATAAGGTTATTGTGGTTATTCTTAGGAACCTTGGTGCAGAGATATCTCCAAACTTAGCAAAATTGTTTAAGTACTACCTGAAGGAAAAATGTTTCTCAAATCTATGGAAGATGTCAAATGTATGCCCTGCTTTCAAGAATGTGGGAGAACACTCATTTCTATGACAATATTGCTGAATCAGCTTCCTTAGTGTTATCAACAATGTTGTTGATCACCTCAACAAAAAAATTTCCTGAACAACAAGCAGTACAGATTTTGCTCCTCTTGGTCCATCACTGATGTCTTAACTATCATTACACACAGAATAAGTGAAGTGCTCAATAATAAAATCATCACCAGAATGATTGCCTTTAGCTACCTCAAAGCCCTTATGAGATATATTTCTGAGTTCCAAAATTGGAAACTTGTACAGCTAGGATCCACCATGTCAGGTATAAAGGGTCAGATTCTACTTTGAGTGGCTCTTGGTAAACAGTAGTATTAAAAAAAAAGGAAGTTTGGTTTGGTTTGTTTTATGTCATATCAACCTCAATGGGTCATTTAATGGTGATAACTTTTTTTTCAGGTAATATTTTTGTTTTGTCAAAAATCTATTTCTGGTAATATTTTTTTCCTTAAAACTGTATAGTTGGTAATATTATTTAAAAAAATGTATTGCTGGTAATATTTTTTTTCAAAAACGTATTGCTGGTAATAGTATTTTTTTTAAAATTTATTTCTGGTAATAATTTTTTTGCAAAGTATTTCTGGTATTAAAACCTATTTTTACACTTTCATAATGCTTTTTACCTCAGTTTCGGGGTTAACTATTTGCCCATAGCTGGGACCCTAACAGGTTCTATCACCCCGGGCCAGGGTGAACCTGGGAACACCAGCAATTAAGAGGTGGTCTCATGCTCCTCAAAACCTCTTGATCAGAGGCCTTTCTGTTGGATGTAGTTTATCATCTTACACAAGACACGGATGTAGTTTATCATCATACCCAGGACGGAAAAAAAAAGGAAGCATTAATTTTATGTATTTATTAGTGATGTAGGCTTTCTTTAATGATTTACAATTCTGTTCATTTAACATGCCTGATATTACTATAAAAGCAGAATATTTCATTAATAAGTAGGTTAGACCAAACTGCTAATACATTAATTTTATTTCTTTCATTTTAACTTTTTTTGTATATTTTACTTTAAATGATTTGAGAAATAAAATTCTTTCTTATATATGAAAATAGAGTTAATAGTATAGATAAAACTTTTGGTTACTCATGCCAAAAATTTAACCAATGGTAATGGTAATATTAGCTGTTTCCTTATAAGGAAACATTTGGTATTCATTGATGAAGCAGCCAGTGCTATTTCCAGTGTAATTGCAAAATTATTTTCATAATGTCTTTATTTTTTTTAGAGTACAGGTAAACAAATTTATTAAATAATTTCAGTTAAAGAGAAAAAAATTGTCTCCCATAAAAGTTGGGTTCAGCACGAATTGCTTTTTCTGTTGAAAGAAATTTCCAAACAACACGTTTTGTTAGTTTTGCAATTCACACAGCATTGCAGAAACACATAAAAAAAAATTAGTGCTCGAACTACTGTTTTCTCCCATCTTTTTAGCTTTGCTTCACTGTAAAAAGGAAATGGACCTTCACTTGATTGGCTGAAACATTGTGGGAACAGCAAAATAGAAAAAAATAAAAATTTAGTTCAGTTGTCCAAGAATCTCCTTGAATGCTAACGATTCTCTTGCTGTCACTGTGCTGATGAAAATTGCTTCTGCTTCAGCAGGGCTTCGAGTTCCCATTTATCCAAGTGAGTTGAGATAATGAAGTGCTCACAACCAGAAACTCACTTGCTATTGTTTATTCTAGTTGAGCGTGAAATGCAGTCAAGAATTCCTAATAAGTATTTACACACTGGCATCTTTAATTACTCCAAGGTCTTGGCTCATCAGACAGCTACATTTTCTAAAGCTAACATCCAGCTTTTGCCAGTTGTTCTTCACTATATTCTTGCTGTAATTCTTTTTCTTTTATATTCTGTGTTCCTTCAGGATCCTGGCTCTCCACAATTTCCAGCTACTTGTAACATTAAGCAATATCTGTGCTCTTACTATCCCACTTACTCCCTGTTCTACCAGCCATTTGCGCAAGTTCATTAGGTAGGTTACATGCTATTTCTCTCTGTTTGTTTTGCCTTCAATATGGCCTATGGATTCTCTCAGCCCCCTTTCCTCATTACATATTCCAGAAATTTCAACATTTTAATCCCAAGTACAAATGTCCTTTTTCTTTAAAACTTCTTAGTTGCTCACATGTTCCATTCATAGCATTCTCAGCATCCTCCTGTAGAACCTCATCTGTTCACTATTTGTCACTAATAAATCTTTATACTGACTGTAAAAAAAAAAGGTGTTAAATTTGTATATTTTCCTTTTGATTATAGATAACCCCTATTGAAGTTTATGTTGATATGTCCTATCAACAATTTCATGTTATTTCATTTTTAATGTTAAATGACTTAAAATGAACTGTTTAAAATAAACAAAAATTAAGTTTTTTTAAAATTGTACCTGCTTTGTTTAAATAATTTAACAGATAATATCAACTGGGGTTGGGAATTTAAGAACCTATGAAAGAAAACCTGAAATGATAAATGGTACTTGAAATGCAAGTGTTAGAGTATTTGTTACAATCTTTTAACAATCAATTATCAAATGGCATTTTAAATGCCAAAAAATGCTTAAATGTAAATTATTTGAATCTTAATTAACAATTACAGGAATTGAATCAATAATTTGTTGTCATTTTTCATTGAGTTTGTCTTTTATTTTGTCTTTGTTTACAACTACTTAAAGACACTGTGATAGGAGATAGTCTAAAATATACATTGGAATCAACATGACATTTCTTTGAAATAAGATTTTACAAGAAAAAGATGAATCCTCGCTTCATTTTTCACTATATATTAAAAGAACAGGCCATTAATCTTAGAATTGTTTCCAGTCTAATGATGTAACTATAGAATTACCAATTTATAACATGATTCTTTTCATTACAAATGACACTGTCAACTATGAAGAAAGTGGGGCCAACAATTGCAGAGTAAAAAAAAATGGAAAAATTTGCCTAATGTCGTTAGGCTGCATGTTTTTCTCTTAATTTTCTATTTATGTTTTTATCATGGCTCTTGCTTTGTTTGGCTACAGATCTGAAGAAAAATATTCCAGGAGAAAGACAAGAAAAATCAGTAATATAAGAAGACTGATTTGGGATTTCCAGATTATGATATTTTGATTGTTTGTACAAGTTACCTCATGCTTGTTGTTTTTATTACTACATTATGGCCAATGTTTTGTTTTTTTTAAAATTTTTTCCCCATACTATTTGAAGTTCTAAGATAAAATAGATATGGATATCCTTGTCTTGGTTGTTCTGACCACCATATTTTAGCAAATAGGCTCTCCATTATTCTCAAGGTATAGGACTGGAAACCTTTACTTTTTATATAACTTCGACTTCATCAATGAAACCTGTGACAAAGGTTTGTTTGAAACTGAAAAAATACTCTCATGGTGGCAAAACAGTGATCACCTCTGAAGCTCAATTAACATATGTATCAGTAAATTTCTTGATGTAAAAAAACAGAAATGCAAAACCGCCCTGTGTCTAACCAGATAAACTAATGAAGGCTGGAGAGACAACGAAATGAAATCAAATGACCAGAACAAACTGAGAAGGCTGGAGAGACAACGAAATGAAATCAAATGACCAGAACAAACTGAGAAGGCTGGAGAGACAACGAAATGAAATCAAATGACCAGAACAAACTGAGAAGGCTGGAGAGACAACGAAATGAAATCAAATGACCAGAACAAACTGAGAAGGCTGGAGAGACAACGAAATGAAATCAAATGACCAGAACAAACTGAGAAGGCTGGAGAGACAACGAAATGAAATCAAATGACCAGAACAAACTGAGAAGGCTGGAGAGACAACGAAATGAAATCAAATGACCAGAACAAACTGAGAAGGCTGGAGAGACAACCAAATGAAATCAAATGACCAGAACAAAAAAATAAAATGGTGAATAATAATTCATCAAATGATAACAATACTTTAGAAACATAAACAATAGCTATAAAATACACTTGAAATCCCCAAAATGATGGCAGTCATCTCCTTGGTTAAAAGGCAATAGGATATAATTGTTATGCTTCTCTTTTCCAATGTTTAGAATTGGTAAGAATCATTATTTTTGTATTTTAATTAAGAATGATAATGCTTCTTTCTTGGTTTAGATAAACTGGGTTTTATTCCAACTTTGACAATTTTTCACTTTAAGGGTCATTTAGAGAAATTAAATCGAATATATATATTTTTCAACCAATAAAATCCCATCTGAAGGTTTGTTTGATAAACAATCATTACAAGGGAAAATACTGCCAAAATACTTGCAGGCTCAGTTGTAAACCTACCACATGTTATTTTTGGACCATTTAGAAAATAAAAATAAGAAGTCTGTTCACCACCCCTGCAAATTCAAGAAAAAATTTTCACAAGCCAGTGTGAAATTATTTTCTAACTAATGAAAACCTTGTATTTCACACCTCCATGCCAAATTAGATTTTGAATCCCCTTATAGATATAAAAATAGAAGTGTACTACTTCTCGAGGCTCAAAACAAATAGGGAGGCCAGTTTGATCTACACATGTGTACACACACAATGGAAGATATGACAGCCAGCAGCCACTGATGAATGCCTTGCCTATGCCAGCAACAGCCTACTAAGCCCTTTCTGTGACTCACAAACACATTAGGCTGTCATAATGTAAGTCTGTTTATACATTTCACAGTATACTTAGAAGACTTAATTACTTTATAAAACAAACTTCATTGTAAAGATAATTGAACATTTTATTGTATATTTCTGAAAAGAATATGTAAATGTTATTTCAACTGACGTTCTGCTTATACTTTTCTTCCAGAAAATAACCTGTTAAATGTTTCATTTGAAAGATATATTGTTGTTGTTGTTAAATAATTGGAATCCTAACACTGTAATAGCAACAAAAACCCATGTAGACAGATCCTAACACATGCTAAACATTATTTTTCATTATTCACTTGAATGTCGATTGTAATGGTGATTAAAAATTGTTTCTGCAATTTAAAAATATCAATGACTTCTAATATTTATTCTTCCCCCATTTTGTTGATTTTTGCATAACCAATTCTAGAAAATGTAAAACCCAAAAGATTAACAGGACATTTTGATAACTATTTCTGGGCTTGTGGTAACCTAAACAACCAACCTACTGATTGCAGGAATATACTGCCAATAAAAATGAGTATATTCTTCCTCTAGAAACTTAAAATTTAATGTTTTCTTTTTATTTGGGTGTATCAAAATTATTTTCCTTTTTTTCATCAAGTGTTTATTATTAAATAACCAAATAAAAATGTTAAAAATCAAAATAAAGTCTTTTTTTACCAATTGTGAAATGACTATTTTAGCTTTGGAGCAAAAAATTCATCTGATCACTCTTAAGGTCTTCAAAATTTACAAATATCTGTCCACAGGAAAAAATAATAAGAGACAGGAACTTGTTTTAGTCCAAATGAGCCAGCTTAAGACCCTATGGCAGATGGGGAAATTCCTTTGATCCCTTTAAGATCTGCAAGTTTTTGGTGAGTCATCACAAAAATATGAAATCAAACATTGTCATATTACAAAAGAACTCCTCTTCTCTTCATCAAAGTGAGGCTTTTGTTTTTCTTCTTCAAAGAGGCATACAGTCTGTGTTGCTAATCACAACAATGGTCTAAGTTAATGATGCAACCATCTGGCTCTATTTCAAAGTGGATGATTTGCTTGAAATTCCACCAAACACTTAACATAAATATATTTTTTTAAATCTTTGTTATTTGGCAACCGGTTCTGTTAATTGCCTATGATTCAGTCATTGTTTTAGATGGTCTATGTTTTGTAAGTAAACCAACTTATCGCATCTTACTATATTATGTTTTATTGTACAACTCAAGATTTTAGCAATAAAAAAATTGGTATTAGCCCGTATAAATAAATAAAGAATTTCCATTTAAACAGCTTCTTCCCAAGAGCCACTGCTTTGTGGAACAGACTCCTATGAGGATGCTTCCCCAAAGCTTAAAATTTTAACTTCTTCAAGTTGTCAGCCATTATCTAATCTACATATCATTATAATCTTAAATTCCCATACCCATAAAACAGCCCCATTCAGTAACACCCCTACTCTGAGTGGCTCTAGAGCCTTGTATTGAGTCATTTTTTTTTTAATTTTGTGACTTAGGTAAAAAAGTTTTATACTCTTGAATAAAATCCCTTCCAAAATTTGTGAAAATAAGACACCTATCTTTGACACTTAGCTACCAAGCCTGCATTCTGCAACTGAAGAAATATGAACACAAATGTTTATTCTTTGAAAATTCTTAATTCATTATTCAAGTTACTTGAAATAATGGATTTTACATGTACAATGTTGCTAAAAGTGTTTACTTTCTTGAATAATGTTGGACTAGCCTCAGAGTAATAAAATATGCTATGGACCATATGAGATCTGTTCAGAAGGCATTCAACTATTTAATATTAATGGTGGAAATAAAAACAGCATCCCAATGTCGATGGATCATAAATTGTGACTCTGAGAGCAATTTTTTTTCATTTTGCTTCTTTTAAGAAATGTGAGAAAATTACTTGACTATCCTTCGTTTCCCTTCAAAGGTACTTTTGGCTGTGTTTCTAATACTTGGACAATTTGGTAGAAATATTGATTCCAGGCTCCCTGTAAACTTCAGTAGAACACCCCAGGTTGCTTTATTGTCAGCTTCAACTTTAGCATATAACTATTGATCCCTTCAGATGCAAGAAATCATGCTTGAGATTATTACTTTAGCAGATGCAAGAAATTATGCTTTATATTGAGGTTATTACTTTAGCAGATGACAAGGTTTTTTTTGTTTCCTGCAAAATGAAAGGAAAGATGACTGCCTTTTATGAAACTGGAATGTAAACATAGAAATCAAAGACTGAAGTTAAAAGCTAAAATGAAAATAAGTCATTTAAAAGAATATGAATCTCAAATAAAGTGCAATATTTTTACCTGGGAATTTTTGTCAAATAATGCCTGCTATAGCTCAATGTATCTTTGCTATTAAGTTGGCTGTTTAATTTCCTCTCTTCCCCTCGGATCCATGAGGCCTATGAAAACAATCCATGTATTTTGAATATCTTGCAAAATGGTTGAGCAGTATTAATGTAACTTAGCATCTGCTCATTAGGGACCTTTACTGTACATGCATTAACACTCTACTGTAGGAGGACTAAGTTGATTGAGATGACACTGAGTGAGCTTGTATATTGTTTAGTTGTCACATTAACTGTAATATTTTCTTTGGGTTTTTGAGATTAGGCATTAGCATTATTATATGTGTTTCTATTTGGACCATCTTGTTTGTTATACTCAAAATATTTCACTTGTTGTACCCTCTGGTTTTCTTAAGATGTTTGTCTCCATATTTTGAACAGAACCCTTTATTCAATCAATGGGGTAGATTATTCTCATTTCACTTTCCACACTTTGGGAATATTTAACTATTAGTTAATATTCACCTGTCTTATTCATCTTTGCATCACATGTCTATTTTCTTTCACCGGTTATGTAATCAAAACATTGATTAAAACCTTTTGGTTTTTAAGGTAAAAAACTCAACTCCATCACACAGTAGGGCACAGCACTAATAATGGGAAAAATATTAGGTTGGCCAAAAAGATTGTTCACGTAAGTGAAAAAAAATTAAACCAAACAAAATTTTGGGCAAATCCAATATATGTTAAAACTAGCAGTATAACCCGTCTTTGACTGGGTCTTTCATTACTGGGAATTTTTGCCGTTCAGTTGGAGCAGTTTAAGTTTAAAGTCAGCCCACCTGAAAATCAATATTAGTAACAACAGTTGGGTGCAACTGAGGCACATCCCCAAATGGGGGGGTTAAAAATTTGAATGGTGGGTGTGTGGCCCTGAAAAGGGAAATGTATAATAATAAAAAACATTATTGTAATAATTTAAACTATTTATTTTTTATTAAAGTTTTTATGAAAGATATATATCCAAGAACAGATAGTAAATAGTAAAATGTTGCTGAGAGTTATAATGGACAGGAAGTAGTGGAGAGCCATTGTTGCCAACAATTTGGACTCAAAACCAACACTGAAGAATTATCTATCAAACAAAATAAAAATTTCATCAAAAATCGGATGAAAACTGTGGAAATGCATAAAGAACATCTGATCACACACACACACACACATTTTGAGAATTACAGATATATGATGTCTGATCAAAATGTCTCAGGTCTGTTGCTATGGTAATAGAGCTAACGTACACAGAGGAAGCCATTGGGCTCAGATAAAACTTGAACTCAGTTGTGCATGCATACAAAATTATATTTTGTTTTGTTTTGTTATTTTGTTTTGTTTTGTTTTAAAACAAAAACAAAATAAAAAACAGTAAACTCACATTCGGATTTTGCTTTGTCTTTTCCACATTTTCATCATATATATATATATATATATATATGGGTTTGGTGCATAATTTATTAGGTGTTTTCGTAGGCAAATTATTTGTTAATGAAAATTGCTGTTTTGTTTACTTTTTTTAATAAAACTATTATTTTATTTTCAGGTTATAAACATGCATGTTGATAATCATATGCTCCAGAATAATCATTTAAAAAATGTTATTGTTGAATTATATTTCTTTTTTCATAATAAATATTGTTTAAAAACGACTGATAATTATGCACCAACCATATATATATATATATATATATATATATTGTGCTTTTTGTTTTTCTGAAATTGTTTGGAATCAGTTATATTTTCTTTATAAGTCAAAGGTTTCAAAAGCAAAATTTTACAGTATTTCAATATTACTTTTAAACTCTGTCAATAAATTTCTGATATTTCCCCCAAAATGTCCACATAAATCCAAATAAAATCAAGCAATACAGTTTGTGCTTGGAAATCTTTCTTCAGAATTCTTTGTGAAGAAAATTTTTTCATCATGTCACACGAAGCTAGTAAGTAAACCCACCAAGGCACAAGGGGGTATGGAGTGTGAAAGAATAAGAAAAAAAAAAGAAACATTGTTAGGGTGCAAGAACAATAAAAAAAGAGGAGTCAATAAGACAGTAGATAACAATTGAGAGTGCATTTAAACTTTTGAAGATCAAAGTTGGCTGGAAATCATGGCGCCAGTAGAGAGTTCCAAAAGTAAGACGTGCAAGAGAAGAAACTGTTAGCATACAACTTATGGTTGCATCTAGCCAGTTCAATTGTAAATTGATGAGACTTTGCTACCAATCTAGTACTGTGCTCAAATATATAATGTCTAGGTACCATAAAGGAAAGTTCATCTGAGAAATTACCATGAAAGGCACAGGGAAACAACATTACGGTGGTAGGAAAGTCACTGAAGCCAAGTCACTGAAGCCAAGATACCTGGCCAGGATCAATAACATTGCTGATTCTTCTTTGGATTTTATCCAAAATCTCTAAATATATAACAGGAGCACTGGAGCATATGTGACAAAAATATTCAAAGTCTGGATGAATGGTAGACTTATAAATATGTAAGATAGATTCTGGAGAGAAAAATTTTCTAGCGCAACATGGTGAACCAACTTTCTTAGCAGCAGACTTGGCAAGAAAATTAGTTTCAGTAAAAAATTGCAAATAAATATATTTCAAACCACTCACCTACCCACAAGTCATTTATTTTTTTACTTTAGGTATTAACTGTAGATATTAGGTAAGTACCAATTTGAGTGACAATTAAGTATTCATTGTACAATAAGATTTCCTATCCATTTCCTTATCTACAAAAAGAAAAAAAAGATGACTTCCTATTATTGCTTACTTCAGGCAACAGTATTCAGTAATATTTTCTGTAATGCCAACCATTGAATCATTGCAGTGATTTTGATTGTATTGAAATTAATGCAGAGAGCCATGAAATTGCTTTCATAAAGCTTGTTTGTCAAAAAGATTAAAGTTTTTTTTGGCTTTTTTGCTGAGAAATTGCAGCCATAATTTTTCTGTGTTCCACAAATTGTCTGCGGGCCATTCTTCAGAATGTTGCAGAAGCTGATGTCAGTCAAATACATAATGAAAGTGTGTTCATGTCTATATTGGAACTGACATTGTTTAAGTTAGAATGATGCATAATACAAATGTAAGCAGATTTGTTGATGATAAATATCTGTATAGTCATATTGTATTTTAGATGATAGAATAGATGAGGATTGTATGAAAGAAAATGAAATTAGCAAAGATTTTGAATCCAGTTTTATAAAGTCATCCTTTGATAATTAAAGGATTAAATTAGGATTAAAAATTAAAATAAAGTTAAAATATTAAAAAAATATAACCGTATATAAGTATGAATAAATTATATGTATATGACTGTGTCTACCATCAATACAGTAAGAAAACTGCAGAAACTATTAGATAAGATAGTAAAGTGGGAAGAAAAGACGAACTATCAATTGTAAGAAGTGAAAATGCATCATAATTAGCAAGAGGAAGAGATCAAGCAAGTAGAGAATTTAACTGGGAAGTGTTATAACAGTAGAAAATATGACACAGAAATTGAAAGGTGCATTGGAATAGTGAAAGATGCCTTCCAAAAGCTAAGCAATTATTAAGAGCCAGGAAAATTTTGTTAGAAATATAAGAGAGTACTAATATATAGCAGTAAATGCTGAACAATTTCCTCACAGATGAAGAGGAGATTTGAGACAACAGAGATATAGTTCTACAAAAGGATGCTGAGAATACCTGCTCATATTCCTTTTATTGATTCATGGTGCACGCTTCACACTGCACCAACAACTGGTGATGAACTTCCGTAGGATTGACTCTCTCTGCCACAGCAAATTATGGCACATTTTTCCTCAATGATGCTATCACTGAGTGGAGCATCAATGTGTCTGACCTTATTGATGCCAGAAGGAAAGCTGCCCACAGTTAACTACCCATCATGTGCATGCACATCAGCACTGCTCTGTTGTTTTTACTTCAAAATTTTACAATTGCCATTACTTTCAACATTGCCCTTGTATTTACCCATTCTTAGCCTCACATTTCAAATGGTATATTCTCTGGGTGTTTTTCAATAAATATAAACTCTAGGTCAGTGGTTCCCAAACAGTGCAGCACACCTCATAGTTATGGTGAAAAGAGGATAGCAGGTGAGGTGGAATGATTGAAAGACAATCAAAGATTTAGAAATGGTTTCAAAACATTCATATGCCAAAAGTAAATATGATTTCAAAATTTCAAATATTATTATAGATTACTTGTAATTGCATGCATGAAATCCCAGTATAAATAGTTACAAATAATTATTGACCAATTTTATCATTGTGATATTTTTTGTATTCTATCACGGATTAAGAATACAGTAACTAGGGCCTGCAAATTGGAGGAGAGAGTTATCAATTATAATGTTCTGACTTTGAATCTATGGTTATCTCCCTTTAACCCTCTCCCCGGAAACCACTGCTTTAGGTAATTCATGCTTCATTTTTTATTAAGGTTTGCTTAGTGTAGAATCAATGATGATTAATCACTTTGTGGTGATCAACATTCTGGAAGTTGAATTTGATATTAAGATGTCTTGTTAGACTGTGGCATAATGATGGAATGAACAAAATATTAGTAATATCCACAGAAATAATATCCATTAGAAGTTTTTTATTTTCATATTTAGAGCATTTGTTTCTGTTTCCTTCAGCTCTATACTTGTAACATCTCAGTCTAAACTCTGAAATTGTATTTACTCTTCTTTTTTCTATCCTCTGGTTCACACTCCTTCCCAGTCTTTTGAACAGGAGTACTAAACTGTTATGCAATATCAGCCCTACTTTATCACCATAAATGCTTCACAAGCCCCTCACAGATGAAGAGGAGACATGAAGCAATAGAAATGTGGCTCTACAGAAGGATACTGAGAAAACCACAGACTGAGCATGCGATTAACGAGAAAGTTTTAAGGAAAATGGAAACAAAAAGCATGCATATGCTTACAATCAGGAAGAGAGTTGAAATTTCTAGGACATGTAATCAAAGAGGGTCTGGAGAATCTTACAGGACATACTGAAGGCAGGAGAGCCAGAGGAAAGCATCAAGTAACCTACCTAATGAGCTTGTGTAAATGAATGATAGAACAGGAATTGAGAGAGATAACAAAATATAAAACTTACTAAGAGCTCTAAAGGATAGGAAGTTGTGGAGAACCATGAGTGCCCACGTCCTGAAAGGACATGGCACATAGAAGAAAAGAATGAGATGAAAAGATTCTACTCAAAGGTATTTGAAAACTTTTGTTTTTGGGGGTTTGTTTTCAAATATTGTTGCCATATTGGGTCTGGGGCTTCTGCTATGTATCCAAATATTCTTGACAAAATCCAAAGAAGACTTAGTTAATGTTATCAGTCCTGACTTGGTATCTCAACTTCATTCACTTTTCTACAGTCGTATCATAGCTTCCTTTTGCCTCTTCTTTAGTTTCATGGTAATTGTTCTAATGAACTTTCTTCTTTGCTTAGTTTCTTGTATATTAATTTGTATTCTTTGTAATATTCATTGGGGCTTCATTTTTAAATGGTGTTATTTTATCCGCCCCCCCCCCAACACACAGACAAATTGTACATTTGGAAACTAGTTAGGACTACATAGAGACTCTGAGGTATTATGGTGGCTGTAGTAAGAATAGTAAGTAAGAATGTTTTGTTTTGGTGTAAGGAATACTGTGGTAGGTTTGGGTCAGTAATCCACAAGGATCTAATGGAACTGCTCAGCAACAGCGATATATTTGGGAAGGATATCAGAATAATCAAGAACCTATACTGGCAGCAAACATCATGCATATGCATAGGGAACGAGTTCAGTGAATATACAAAAATAGAAAGGGGGAACAAGGCAAGAATGCGTCCTCTCACCCGACCTGTTCAACCTATACAGTGAGGCAATCCTGAAAGAATTGGAAACCCTACCGGGATTTAGCATTAGCGGCTACAGTCTTAATAACATACGATACGCAGATGACACAGCATCGATAGCAGACATGGAAATTAGATTATAAAATCTCCTATAGAAGATAGCGATAGAGAGTGAGAGGAAAGAACTAAGCATAAACTACAAGAAGACTGAGTGCATGGTCGTCAGTAATATAAATTGTATTCATTACTGAGAATGAGTCTGAAATTGCGATCTGAAGGTCAGGAACACTAGAATCAAGTAGACGTGGAAGTTCAAATACCTGGGAAGCATCTTGACAGAGGACGGTAAGTGCAACACTGAAATTTGTAGGCATATTGGGATGACCAAAGACACATTCCAAAAGCAGAGCAGAGTACTACAAGACAGGAGGTTATCTTTGGTAACAAAGAAAAGAATACTGAGTTGTTACGTGACATCTGTCCTTCTTTATAGCAGCAAATATTGAACAATTTCCTCAAAGATGAAGAAGAGACTCTAGGCGACGGAGATGTGGTTCTACAGAAGGATGCTGAGGATATCATAGACCGAGCGTGTGAGCAACAATGAGATCTTAGAGAGGTTGCAAACAAGGAGGAAGCTTATACTTAATATCAGGAAGAGGCAGCTGAAGTTTCTGGGGCGCATAATGAGGAAGGAGGGCCTGGAGAATCTGATACTAACAGGTCAAATAGAGGGAAAGAGAGACAAGGGTAAACAAGTGGATGACAGAACATGGTCTGGAGGAGGAAGCAGAGGGAGGAAACTTGTTGAGAGCTGCAAGGGATAGAGGGAGGTGGAGAGCCATGATCACCTAGGTCCTGAAAGTAAGAAAGAAAGAAGAATTTTTGCTAGCTAAGTTTAAGATAAGACGGATTGAAGACCAGCCTCCTCTCTTTTGGCCTCATGCCAGATTTTTGTATTACACAATATAAATATTCCTTTTCACTTTGGTACCTCAACATCACAAATTTAAGTTTACCGTTGAAATTGTTAGTCATAACCATAAGTTTTATGCTAATAGTTTCTTCTCTCACACTTATCACTTGTGGAACTCTCTTCAGGAAGTCAACTATGATCTTCAAAAATAAAATACAATGTCAATTGTCATCATTTATCTCCTTGAATCCTATCCTTTTACTGTCCTCTCTGTTTCTTTCACTCTCAGTAACCCCTTGCATCTTAGTGGCTTTATTGTCTTGCTTGTGGTGAAATGCACCGATTACTGTGAATGACCTCTTACAATCCTAAATATTTTTTTTGCATAAAATACCCTACAAATGGTTGATAAGCTGTAAAAAAAAAACCTAAGAAATCAATCAATCGAAGTGAAATGATTTTTTTAAAAAAAGTTTGCATAAGATAACTCATCAAATAAATTACACTAGTTTGCAAAAGAAAATAGAGTGTGGTAGAAATACCTCCCACACAATAGTAATACATTAGCTAGATGAGGACACAATTGCCACTAATGTCTTACCATTATGTGGGAGGTATTTCTTCTGCACACTATATATGGCTATGATGCAAAAGACAAAGGTCAGCAGTTTTTTGTGTCTTTTCTTCCCATCCCCTAAAAATTCAATTACAGAATTTCTTTCATGATTTGAAGCTTTAGTTCAGAGCACTGCACCATCTACAGTGTTTAAGTACACTAATCAGTACTGTACACATCAATAAAGTCAATTTGATGACATTGCTTTACTGAACACCAGGTGCCTGTAATTATGTTTCCAGTTGATCTCTGAGTGAAATAATAATTCCTTCTTTGTAGCCATCTATTTCTCTTTCTGTCTTTCCTAAGAATTCTGTCCACCCACATCTCTGCTAAATCTAAATTATATTGTGCCATGAACTCCACAATGAAGTAATGTATGGAAGTATGTCTCTTGTAAGAAAGTTTTACAGTTCACCTTTCTCTGACCGGGTGAATGTCTCTGATTTCTCTCTGTATAAATATGGATGCGTGTGTGTGATATATAAGGGGCAAAGTTCTCGAAATAACCAAACTCATCTTTACTCCAAATGGTCCATTGATTTCCTGCTTTCTTTAATTTTAACTTTGTGAGCCTGGTCAGTACCTAGATGGGTAACTGCTTAGGAATACCAGTTGCTGTAAGCTGGGATGTGCAGGTGGTGTAACAAATAATGTAATTGTTAATCAGAGAGCCAGGTTCTAACTTCAGTTTGGTTTGTTATATTCACTTACACACAAGGTAGGAACCACCTCTTCTCTCCATCTATCGGTTAATTAGTAAAACTAGTATCACTAAATCATTATTATCTAAAAGAAAAATTCTTACAGTTTAAAAATATTTTCTGGCTTTAAATAACCTGCAATAGGTTGATAAGCCATAAAAACGAATCTATCAATCAATAAATTTAGTAGTGAGCAAGCAAACAAGCAATTGCTTTCAATTGCATTCAATAATTTGAATATCATTGTCATCATCATTTATTTTGTTATCGCATTTTGCACCACTGTGGTTACCACTCCCCTTCATCTCACAATTGTGGTTCATGTTGACATTCAAGGCAGAATAGTGCAATGGCTTGCCAGTTCCTTTTGCACCAAGGATGTTGAGATTTCTGCATCTCTCCACTCAGTAGTTCCTCTGACCACTGGTAAAGCCGGTGACCTCTGAGGTGCAGCTTCTCTGCTCAAGCTGGCAACTTGCCAATGGCCATTTGGCACAGTTGGGTTGGAAAGAGGTATTCACCTTCACTGGTCAGGTCAGGAAACAGTTTAGCCAGCAGGTCGATGCCATTGACTAGGGTGTGGCTGTTGCATTGCCTATGCAACTCCATGAACAAGTACAGTTCCACTTCCAAATTCACCTGAGCAAAGCAGGGTTGACTACTTCAATGCTAAGGTAAGCAGTCAATACACCCCATACAACCCAATTTGAATATACTACCAAACAAAGGAAAAAAATTGTATTTTCTTTAAGATAAATAAGTGGATTCATCATAACCGCAATAATCAATATTTTTCAATCAAATCAATAACTGATCACCACTGTTTGAAGTTATTGAATTTCAATTGTAATAATCCAACAGTCCTGAGTTTTGAATTTGAATTGACAGATATGTTTTGTTTATGTAAAGAAATGTTATTATTTAAATGTGAATGGTCTCATTTTGACAGCTCAGTGTCTTATTCCTGATTTATTATTAAAAGAAAAAGAAAAATGTTTACCTTCTCTATAGACAGCACTTTTGCATGAAAACACTTAAATAATAGAAAAAGAAAGTGTAAGATTACCAGTAAATATTTTTGATAATTTTTTTTTCTTTAAAAAAAATATTTCTTCACTTCACTGCTATTGATACCATAAGGTGCTCTATAGGACAGTTACTCAGTAACATCTGTGAATATATTCAGTCATTCATAAAGAGTCCTTTCTTTTTTTGGTAACATCTGCGAATATATTCAGGCATTCATAAAGTGTCATTTTTTTTTTGATAACATATGTGAATATATTCACATATTCATAATCATTCATTTCTTTTTTGGTAACATCTGCGAATATATTCAGGCATTCATAAAGAGTCATTTCTTTTTTTGGTAACATATGTGAATATATTCACATATTCATAATCATTCATTTCTTTTTTTGGTAACATCTGCGAATATATTCAGGCATTCATAAAGAGTCATTTCTTTTTTTGGTAACATATGTGAATATATTCACATATTCATAATCATTCATTTCTTTTTTGGTAACATCTGCGAATATATTCAGGCATTCATAAAGAGTCATTTCTTTTTTTGGTAACATATGTGAATATATTCACATATTCATAATCATTCATTTCTTTTTTGGTAACATCTGCGAATATATTCAGGCATTCATAAAGTGTCATTTCTTTTTTGATAACATATGTGAATATATTCACATATTCATAATCATTCATTTCTTTTTTGGTAACATCTGCGAATATATTCAGGCATTCATAAAGTGTCATTTCTTTTTTTGATAACATATGTTTATATATTCACATATTCATAATCATTCATTTCTTTTTTGGTAACATCTGCGAATATATTCAGGCATTCATAAAGTGTCATTTCTTTTTTGATAACATATGTTTATATATTCACATATTCATAATCATTGATTTCTTTTTTGGTAACATCTGCGAATATATTCAGGCATTCATAAAGTGTCATTTCTTTTTTTGGTAACATATGTGAATATATTCACATATTCATAATCATTCATTTCTTTTTTGGTAACATCTACGAATATATTTAGGCATTCATAAAGTGTCATTTCTTTTTTTGATAACATATGTGAATATATTCACATATTCATAATCATTCATTTCTTTTTTGGTAACATCTGCGAATATATTCAGGCATTCATAAAGTGTCATTTCTTTTTTTGGTAACATATGTGAATATATTCACATATTCATAATCATTCATTTCTTTTTTGGTAACATCTGCGAATATATTCAGGCATTCATAAAGTGTCATTTCTTTTTTTGATAACATATGTGAATATATTCACATATTCATAATCATTCATTTCTTTTTTGGTAACATCTGCGAATATATTCAGGCATTCATAAAGTCCATTTCTTTTTTTGATAACATATGTGAATATATTCACATATTCATAATCATTCATTTCTTTTTTGGTAACATCTGCGAATATATTCAGGCATTCATAAAGTGTCATTTCTTTTTTTGATAACATATGTGAATATATTCACATATTCATAATCATTCATTTCTTTTTTGGTAACATCTGCGAATATATTCAGGCATTCATAAAGTGTCATTTCTTTTTTTGGTAACATATGTGAATATATTCACATATTCATAATCATTCATTTCTTTTTTGGTAACATCTATGAATATATTTAGGCATTCATAAAGTGTCATTTCTTTTTTTGATAACATATGTGAATATATTCACATATTCATAATCATTCATTTCTTTTTTGGTAACATCTACGAATATATTTAGGCATTCATAAAGAGTCATTTCTTTTTTTGGTAACATATGTGAATATATTCACATATTCATAATCATTCATTTCTTTTTTGGTAACATCTGCAAATATATTCAGGCATTCATAAAGTGTCATTTCTTTTTTTGATAACATATGTGAATATATTCACATATTCATAATCATTCATTTCTTTTTTGGTAACATCTGCGAATATATTCAGGCATTCATAAAGAGTCATTTCTTTTTTTGGTAACATATGTGAATATATTCACATATTCATAATCATTCATTTCTTTTTTTGGTAACATATGTGAATATATTCACATATTCATAATCATTCATTTCTTTTTTGGTAACATCTACAAATATATTCAGACATTCATAAAGTGTCATTTCTTTTTTGATGACACGTGTTTGTTTTTCTTTATTGGTATTTGATATCATACTTTGTTACTGTGTTTTTTGAGTGTATTTTGTCATTAAATTTCCCCATTAAATTGTTTTTTTCTCTTATAGGAAATTCAATATCTACATAACCCATAATTTTTACACATTAGATAATAACAATAGATCCTCAATTTTCTGTTCAATTAAAATGCATTTCTTCATGCCTTTCTCAGTAAAATTAAATAGAGGTGTTCAATCATTAGTCATGTCCTAAACCCAAAACAATTTCTACAAATAATACGATTCTCATATTTTTCTGTTTCTGAAGAAAAAAAAACAAAAAATGCAAAATAACCAACATTTGTTGTATTGTTTATGTTTTGCTCATTTTTTATAATGTGATTGTGTTTCTGATTAATAACACTATAATTTATGATTAATAACACTATAATTTATGACCTCAAAGGCCTTTTGGACATGATCATTTTATGGTATCTGTTCTCCTTATAACTAATGGAAAATATGACAGTCCCAGGTATTTCAACCCTGGCAGCACTTCTATCATTGCACCAAAAGAGGGTGGGTCAGTAAAATAGCAATTCCAGCAGTGGTCATGGGGACTGGGTCATTTTTGGATTGGCCAGAGGGAGCCCCACAATAAAAAGTCCTTATATCCCATCTTGCCACCATTGAGAGGTGAATAAATAAAATGTTTTGAGAAAACTGAATATATTTTTTTGTCAATCTTCCAAGGGAGAATGGCTTGTTATCTTGAAAATTTATTTTTTAAATATTTTTCTTTGTTTTTTTTTTTTTTTAACCTGGGTTCAAATGTTGCCATGATTTCAACCTTAAGCATACCTAGAAAATGCAAAAGAATTTACCAAATTCAACAGAAGCCAATGTCCAATTAAAATGTGTCCAATTAATTGAATAGAAATCCATGCAATTCATTTTACTTTAAAGAAATTCTTTTTTTTTGTTGGAGACACAAGTCTAAGTTTAATTAAAATCAAACTGAGAATGTCTTTTCAATCTTATGTGATAGAATGGCATCTTGCATGTTCCTTTTCATTTTTAAATTTAAAAGCCAGAGACTTTTTTTTTCATATAGCCATCTAGCTTGGACAAAGTTGATGAAATTTTGGTGGATGGAATTAACAAAAAATTAATGCCTAAATCTGTATTCAGTTTTCAAAACAAGTTACCAACCAAGGAGAATGAAAACTCAGCTCTACAATTTTAGCCCATTTTTTTTACTGATTACCACTTTACTCCCCATTTTTATTGGTTACAACTCCATTCCCTTTTGTGATTGACTTCACATAAATATTAACAACAGATGAGATTGAATTTTTGATCTTATGCATGTCTTGGAGGTAAGCAAATACAACTTAGAAATAATTTTTCTTTCATAACAATTGGTTATCTACAGGTGCTTTCAGAACTTAACATTTGTTTCTGCAATAATATTATGATTGATACATCATTTTCCTCAACTTTAAAGATGTTTTTGCAACAGGAAGAAGGTTTTTCTTTTTGATGATTGCTTTCAATTGTCATGCATTTGCAGACAGGGCAAACATATTTTCTTTCCTTTGGTAATCAAAGAATAAGAGATGATTCTTTTTTAATATAATTAGCCCGAAAGGGCATGAATGAAATTTTGATTTATATTGAAATATAGTGTTCTTTTTGAAGACAAAGAAATGTGATTATGTTTTTGCATATACAACATATATATATATATATATATATATATATATATATATATATATATATATATATATTGTATATGCAAAAACATAATCACATTTCTTTGTCTTCAAAAAGAACACTATATTTCAATATAAATCAAAATTTCATATATATATATATATATATATGTGTGTGTGTGTGTTGTTTTTTGTTGTAGTTTTCAGTAAATATAACATGTTATGCCATTTTATTTAGATGTTTGATAAAATCTAACTTTCCTTTTCTATGGAGACTGTATCTTACACTTTGATGTTTAGATTTTTGATATATCCCATTTTGACCTCAACTGATTCCCCTTTTGCCATTGGGACTGTATTTGACAATTCAACATTAAAATTTCCTACCATGTCATAATATTCTGTTTTCAAATTGCTAAATCTTTTTTTGATGGGTTGCCCATTCCACTTCCAATCTAGAATATCTTTGTCTTATCAATAATAATAGATAACTTTTTATCATATATATGATGCTGTATGACTGAAATGAGTTGTAATATCTATCAAATGTAGATAATAAGTCCTGAGTTTCTATTCTTTAAGACTATGTACCCCTAAAATCATGTGCCAGAAAGTTTCCAAATACCCCACTGTTTTTAAAATATTTACCAAAATCAGAAAATTGTTAGATTTCATTGAAATTTTCAACATTAATTTATTAATGAATGAACTTTATATTGAAACTTTTTTTTTTTTAATTTTTTTTTTTTGGTCAGTTATACTCACTCCTGTGCTTGTGGCTAATCTATACTAGTGGATTTGGGATATTTAAAATTTTTAACTTTATATAAATCTAAATCCCCACCAAAGTGTTATATTTTTAAAAAAAATAGATATTGAGTGAATACATCAAAAATATGGTTGAAATTAAAAAAAAAAAAAAAAATATTTTTATTGCTGATACATAATTCTGATAAAATATACTGTGTATTTTTTGTTTTCACAGGGAAAAAAATTTCTGGTATATGTTTGCTTGTGAAAGATTGCCATGTATTGTTACAGTATGATTTTGAAAATCTTGTTTATTGCTGAGAGTTGATATAAATTAAAGATGAGTTTGAAGAATTGAAAGTGAATTGTAGTGAATTTTTTTCTAAAATAATTTATTTTTTTATTTTACAACTGTTTTATTTTTATTTTATTTTATTCAATTGATAATAAAAAAAAAAATTTTGAATTATGTGTCTTGATATTGTTGTAAGCACTACTCCTTATTAGACTAAAAGCACTGCCAACAATATTTTACACATCTAAATGACTGGTGTAAAGAAATAAAACAGGGCAATATTTTATTTTTTTTAACATAAAACGAGTAACAAAAGAAAGGAAATAAACTAGTATGCATGCAAAAGAAAGAAGATATTGAATGTTAGGAATTGTGTGGGTGGTTATGCGTAAAAGTTGAATCAATAAGGGGAAAGATATTCCCATATCCAGGGAGTTTTCAGTTGGCATTGTCACTCCAGCATGTTGGGAGGAAAAGAGAGTGAGGACAGGAAGTGTCCCATTTTTATAGGCATTTAACAGTGCCCTCTAACAGCTTCATGTCAAAACTGGCAAAGCTATGTAGGAATAACTCACAAAAAAAAAAGAATTTAACAATCCTTTTCAGAACCACCCAAAATCTTTTGATTAATCTACACATACTGAGTTTTTTGCCTGTTTATGAAAATTTTTGATGTCATCATGATAATGTTAGAAATTCAGTAAAGATAAAGAAATCACTAGATTAAGACATTGTTACTTACCTCAAAATATTTCCACAAAGTTTTCTAATTTATGTGTCCTGGGTACGACGTTAAACTGCATCCAACAGCAAGGCCTCTGATCAAGAGGTTTTGAGGAAGCATGGAACCACCTCTTAATTGCTGATGTTCCCAGGTCCACCCTGACCTGGGGTGGTAGCACCTGTTGGGGGTTCCAGCTATGGGCAAATAGTGAACTTCCAGGTCTTTTCCAGCACATTTCTTTTTGAAAAAATATTATTACCAGCTATACGTTTTTGAAAAAATACTATTGCCAGCTGTGCATTTTTGAATAAATATTATTACCAGCTATACGTTTTTGAAAAAATATCATTACCAGCTATATATTTTTGAAAAAATATTATTACTGGCTATACGTTTTTGGAAAAATGATATTGACGGCTATGCTTTTTTGAAAAACAATATTACCAGCTGTACTTTTTTGAAGAACAGTATTACCAGCTATACTATTTTGAAAAACTATTATCAGCTATAGTTTTTTGAAAAACAATATTACCAGCTATACTTTTTTGAAAAAACAATTTTACCAGCTATACTTTTTTATAAAAACAATATTACCAGCTATACTTTTTTGAAAAAAACAAAAAAAAACAAAAAACCTTTTCAGCATTAAATGGCCCAACGAAGGTCGATATGCTGGTTAAACAAACAAACTATCTAATTTATGGCCTCTCTTATATTTTTCATTTATGATGCAATTCAGCTATTGTCATGTAATATTACCATTGAACGGGTTGACAAGTGAGGACATATGAATGTTTGGAACAGATATTTGATTTTTAAGAGATTCTTAAAATGTTTTAATTTCTCTTTTGTAAACACCCACCCAATTTGCTAATCAAAATGGGTGAAAGAGAACTTGTTTTCATTCTCTTGATTTAAAAATGTTTAAAATCTTCATTTAAGTATGTAAAATAATTTTTCCTTTTTTATGGATTGGAGGCTATTATCTTTCAAATAAAATCTCAATTGAACTTCAAAGAAGATATTTAAATAGTGTAAAATATGTTCTTCAGTTTTTTCATGGAGTTTTTATTATGGATCTTAAGTAGGTACGCCATTAAATTGCAAAAAGAATAAATAACAAAGAATGAGCAGGTATTTTCTTGTTTCTCTTAGAAATTATCATAGTATTTTGTAACTTCAACGGTGAAATTGTTTGTCATCTGATGTGATTCCATCCTTCAGCAAAATTCACGAGATGCTGACCAAAATGACAATCAAAATATTTCTGTAGTTTGTTAGTAACCTATTTTGTGCATGCTTAGATTTTTTCATTCCTGACTAACATGACATCGACTTTCATCCATACAAATGCAATAATGGCTTGATGTAGTACTCTGTGAAGTTAACAGTTTGACCCAAAATTGATGTTTTATTATTTTCCAAATGAAGAATTACTTTCACATAATAATAATAATATTCAAGTTATAATACATTAAACACCTGCAATTTTATATGGAAATGTTCTTCTATGTTCAGAATGTGGGTGATCATGTCTCTTGACAATTTTGTGTCCTTAATAAAATTTTCTCTTTTTTCTTATTTCTCGTAAACTGCTCCTCTATTCATTTTACTCATGCTTGCTAGGCATGTTATGCATTGTTTTCCTCTCTCCCTCTTGCCTTCAATCTGTCCTGTGAGTATCAAATTTTTCAAGCCCTCTTTACTCATTATGTTCCCTAGTAATTTTAACTATGTCTTTCTGATGTTAAGTATAAGCGTCCTTTTTATTTCCATTTTCTCTAAAATTTTATCATTGCTCACATGTTTGGTCCATGATGTTCTCGGCATCCTTTTGTAGAACCACATTTCTGTTGCTTTGAGTATCTTCTTCATCTGCGATGAGATTGTCCAGCACTCACTACCATACAGCAGGATTGATATTATGTTTAGTACTCTGTTTCAAATGTTTCTTAATATTTTGCTTTGATTTTGGAAGGCATCTTTCCCTATCCCAATGCACCTTCATGATTTCCAATTTGCTCCAGTTTCATGTCTTCCAATTTGCTCCAGTTTCATGTCTTCCAATTTGCTCCAGTTTCATGTCTTCCAATTTGCTCCAGTTTCATGTCTTCCAATTTGCTCCAGTTTCATGTCTTCCAATTTGCTCCAGTTTCATGTCTTCCAATTTGCTCCAGTTTCATGTCTTCCAATTTGATTAACTCTTTAGGGGTCAAAGTACCAAAATAGCAGTTAATTTATACTTTACTTGTTACAGTAGAACAGCTACAGTTGAGAACTACTGTATTCATTGATTAACTTAAGTATTTACAGTTCCTCTACTTGATTTCTAGGAAACAATACTGATTTTTTCCTCTTTATTTTTCCAGATTTTCATGAGAATCTGGACATTTATGAATAAAGTAAAATATACATCACATATCGGTGGATAAATGTTGAAATTAAGCAACATCAAACATGGTCAGTACCTAGATGGGTGACTGCTTGAGAACACCAGGTGCTACACTTGGATGCATATGTGATGCTACGGATAATGGTGAGGAATTGGAAATCGAAGTTCCAATTCCAGTCATGTTCATTATATTCACTTACAGGCAAATAGCCTTGGGAAAAATATGAATCCACCTGTTATCCCCCATCTGTGGGTTAATTAGTAAGAATTATATCAGTAAATCATTATTATCTCTCAAAAATTTTTAAGATCTAAAACTATTTTCTATCTTTAAATGACTTGCAAAAGGTTGATAAGCCATAAAAATCAAATCAATTTACTTTATTCCTATAGCTTAATGATTTTTTGTCTAATCTAACCATGACATGTGTAGCTGCCATTTTGACACTTGTTGATTTATTAAGCTATGCAATTTGATATAATGTCTACATTCACAATTGGTTATACCTAGTGAATTTCGGGCTGTTGCATAATATGTGTATTCTGCTTCCACTTTAATATTTGGTGGATAACAAGTTTTTGATCTCATGGACTCTCTTCTTTTTGCATCCCAAGCAAAGAAATAAAGCCACTAAGACACAAGGGGTTACTGGGTGTTATAAAATATGAGAAAATACTATTAAGGAGGGAGAACAATAAAAGAACAAGAATTAAAAAGCCAGAAGAGAATGATTGACATTGCATTTAAATTTCTGAAGATCAAAGTTGACTGGAAAATATAAAGCTAGGAGAGAGTTCCAAAAATGAGAAGTGTGAGAGAAGAAACTGTTAACATAGAACTTACGGTTGCATTTAGCCATTTCAACAGTAAAATAACGAGACCATGCCACCAATCTAGTACTGTGCTTAAATTCAGAAAGTCTAGATGCCATAGAGGAAAGCTTATCAGAACAATTACTGTGAACGTATTTATAGAAAAACCCCACAGAAGGTACATTACAGTGGTGGGAAAGTGACTGAATCTGAGATGCCAGGTCAGGACCAATAACATTGCATATTCTTCTTTGGATTTTATCAAAAATCTCTAAATACATAGCAGAGGTACCAGACCATATGTGACAGCAATATTTAAAGCAAAGATTAATAGGAGTCTTATAAATAAGATAGATCTGTCAAGAACAGTTATTTAACTCAACAAAGTGAACCAACATTCCTAGCTGCAAACTTAGAAAATGATGCAATATACTTCTTCCACATTGTATTAGTGGAAAATGTTAGCCCAAGAAGGTGCAATGAGATATTTTCCTGGAAATTAAAATCATCCATGTTGATGCTGAGTCAAAAGGGTTCTCTCAGAACATTAAAAGAGAGCAGTTCCATTTTGGAGGTGTTAAAATTAACAAGTCACTCCTTGCCCCATTTAACAACAGATTGTATGTCATATTTTAGATCAGCTGCCAATTTGACCTTATCAAACTGATCAGATTTACTTTTAAGACAGGAGTAAATAGTTGTATCATCAGCATAGATACTGAACTGAAACTAATGACAACAAAAAGTTCATTTATGAAAATTAGAAACAACATAGGTTTAAGATAGAACCCTGGGGAGCTCCTGCATTAATGTGAAAGGATCTAGAAGAGTGGCCATTCAAAACAACTTACATTTCATGATTTGATAAGAAATACTGAATCAGTTCAAAAATTCTTCCAGAAATACTATAACCTTTCAACTTGTGAAGAAGATCAGTATGCCAAAACCTGTGAAATGCTTTCAAGATATCCAAAGCAGCAGCCCAAGCTTCGCTATTCTTATCTAAAACTTGATAGACACTTTCAGCAATAATCACTAATACATCAGCAGTTGACCTAGAGAAGCAAAAGCCATATTTCTTATCTGAAAGAAAACCCTGTGAGGTGAGATGCTTAACCAATTTAGAGTTAATTAACATCTCTAGTACTTTGCCAAAAAGAGGAAGAAGGCTAATAGGTCGATAGAAGGAGAAGATAGTTCACCTAAGTTCTTAGACTGGAACTACAGAAGAGGATTTCCAACAAGCAGGAACACAGGAAGCAGCAAGTTATTTATTGTAGATTTCAGAAAAAACAGAAGACAGTTCAGGGGCACATGTCTTAAGGACTATTGGAGAGATGCCATCAAGTCCACATGCTTTGTGAGGATGCAGTTTATAGATGATAACAGAAACCAAGGACAGTTATATGCATATCACTCAAGAGAGACTTAGTTCTAAATGTAAAGTCAAAACATTCTGCTTTATCAGCAGATTTTCACCTTAAATTGAATGAAGAGGAGGGAGAGAAGACTTAATTTTATTTCACACACTATTAAAGAGCTGCCATTAGTCATGTGAACCAAATTTTCCCAAATATAAACACCAAGGAAGATAGCCCGAAACAGAGAATTCATTAGTAGCAATAGAAGAATTTAAATTAGTTTCACAAAGTGCGAAGATATCTGGAGTCCGTTTCAAGAGAAAAGATCCAATATGACAGAAATTGGAATGAATGCCACGAATATTGGAAAAAGAAAGATTGGGGTGGGTAGGTGATTTTTTTTGTTTACTGGTTTACATGTATTTCTCTCTTGTTTTGAGCAAAGAAAAGGCTAAAATAATTATCACTATCATCTATGGTGACACAAACTGGCCAGAAGGTGGAAAAACTAAAGCATAATGTGGCCTCTGGTTAGCCCACTGGAAATTCATACAGGGACACCTATCCATAGCACTACAAATACCCCAATATTATGCAAATATTGATCAGAACAGCCTCTCTAAGTGCTACCAAAGAGTTCAGGCTCCTTACTACCAGCTGGAAGTAGCAACCAAAAAATTGCCCACCCAGTACCCTCATAATGAAAAGGCGCAGTCAGATCACCAAAAAGTTAAAATAAATCATTATGGCCATGGAAGAAAGAATTAGTAAACCATATCCTGAACAGAAAACAAGGGCTAATCCTCTACTACTGTCCAGTAAATAAGGAATCAATACTAGCTAGCCATGTTTATTGAAGAGGAGAAATTTCTGAAAAATTTTGATCTCATGGACTGTTTTCTGAAAAATTTGTTTTTTACAGATATTTTATTTACATTATTTACAGTCGGACTCTATGTTTTGATTATTATCACAATACTTCACTTGCTTTTTTCCCTGCATGTGTCTGTCAATGAGAGTAACCTACAAAGAATTTTGATCTGGCTATACTTCTGAGATGAGGTATTTTAGCTATTTACACTATTTGGACTGTTGTCCCTATCTGTATTGCCATATTCAATAAAGATAAAGATAACAGTCCAAACAATGTAAATAGTGTGAGGAATTTCAAACTGAATGCTTTATTTAACTTACAAGAATAGATTGATTGCATTCTGCTGTCTCGGTCTAAGATGACTCCTCCTGCTCTCTTTTTAGTATTACTAACTCTGTTGCCACTGATGCGTCTATACTATCCAGCCTAAGGATTGAACCTATAATTTCTATGCTACTAAATTCATGAGCAAACACTTTAATCTTCTGGGCTTTTAACCCATGGGAATCTAGAATCGAGAAAATTTAGAAATTTGGTTAAATCAGTCAGTCAGTTATGTGCCATGTGTGATACATGCTTAAGTGATCATGTATCTTTTGATACATGACTGACGAGACAGATTTTTTCCGGCAGTAGGTTACTATTTCTTTCTGCAGTAGACTAGTTGCCATCCAAGGCTATAGAACCTAGTCTGTCCTGTTATTTACCCATAGCTGGGGCGAGAAGAAGAGGCTTCATACCTTTCCTAAGGGTATTAGCTTGTAAGTTAATGTAATGGATTTGAATGGAATTTGAACTCGGCTCTCCGATTCTTCAATCTGAGCCACTATCCATTACTCTACCATGCCTCCATTAAATAAAGATGTCTATTTATTATAATTAACATCTGTAAGTATATCTGTTTTTATGCTCTAAATCAGTGCCATTCTGTAATTCAAAAATTAATACACATTTTGGTATAGTCATGTTATATTTTTTTGGTTTTACAGTGCAGCTTTTCAACTTCTCTTACATCATTTTCAATTGCCATTAGATTTTTATCTTATATTTTAACACACGAATCATAATGATCATAAATTCTAAAAATGTTCGTAGGGATTTTCCCTTTTTTTACAAATTTTAGAGACAGTGTTGAGAAAATATAAAAATAGTTCTTAATAAAGAGATTTAATTAAACTCTTAGATCAATGTTCTGTTGCCACAGCACAGAAATAATATTGTTTCACTTCCCACAGTAATGAAATCTATGAGATGCACAAAACAAAGTAATCTTTTGTGCAGGTGAAGATTGATTAAATAGACAACAAAGAAATTGACAGATGAAAAGTATAAGTCAAGTTAACAACTTAAAAATATTTTTTTTTATAATCCAAGCAATATTAATGAAGGTTTCTCCTGTAGCAACTGTTCTTAAAAGTTTGTCTTCACAAATTTCTGCTATCCATGTTCCCCTTACTACCAATCATATATACAGGATGCGATGGATAAATTGTCGTCTAAATTATGTTAAAAGGAAAATAACACTGTCATTTCATTTTAACAGCTATATTTACCAAAATAACACGAGAATATCTCAACATACTAAAGAGTAAATTTATTGAATAAAAGTTGCCATTGACTTCAACCACAGCCTCCAGATGACTTTGGAATCTCCTGCAACTCTTCTGGACAGTCTCCTTGTTTAAGTTGGTGAATGCTGCCATAAACCTTGCCTTCTTTGTTGCTACAAGGAGTTTTTTTGGTCTCTTGCTCAACTGTGCACCAAACATATAAATCAACAAAGTTGCAGTCTGGGGAGTGAGGTGGCCAGATGTAAGGGGTGATGTCGTCGCAGAAATTGTCTGACAGCCATGAGTAGGTTCTCTTGCTTGTGTGGCATGGTGCAGAGTCTTATTGCCAGACATAAGGTCTTCCACCAGCCACCCTCTTTACCCAGAGCAGCACTACCTCCTCAAGGCACTTGATGTTTGATGTAAGCCTCTGTTTTGAGTCTGAGGGCCTGTGGGAAAATGAATGGAGGTATAAACTGACCCTACTATAAATGGCAACATTTTACTCATTGCACCCTGTATATGCGTGTGTGCGTGAGTGTGTGTGTGTGTGTATATATATATATATATATATATATATATATATATATATATATACACACACACACACACACACCAGCTATTAAAGTAGTATAACTAAAGTTCTTGAAAATGCCTAATAATTTCGCCATAAATGTTCAGAATCAACAAACGTTTAGACAATTTTTATACTCATTATGCCCAGAAAAGAAAACACTTTCTGTCTATATTTCTATTTGTAACTATTTACACTGCTGTCATTCTTATGACTATAGTCCTCATCATTATTGTCATATTCATGACATTTCAGCCATTGTACACTCCAGCCTTCTTCAGGTGATATATGTTGGAATTTCAAACCAAACTATTTCATCCACTGGGGTAGATTGTTCTAATTTCATGTGCCATGCCTTTTCTTAATATCTCAGTATCAGTTATTTCCCTTTAGTAACTCAACTCTCCAAGTTTTTATTCACCTCTGCTATCATCAGGTATTGAACTCAAAATGTCATGAATATAACAAAGATGGAGTCAATAGTCTGACAATGTAAACAGAAAACACTTGTCTGTGTAAAAGAAAAATATAATAAAAAAGAAATTAACAAAAGTACTTTGTCAGTCCTGTTTAATATAGCATGTATTAAAGAGGGATTGCTACCCAAATACACAACTCTTCCTTCTTTCTCTCTCTCTCTACACACACACACACACACACACATATATATATATATATATATATATATATATATATATATATATATATGGTGGAAGTAAACTTGTGACTAAGATCATCTCTTGCATTCAAACTTAATTTTTTCACACATTTTAACTATCATATTTAACTTTATCACTGATGACATTTGAAATGGCTTTTAAGACCTGCAAAAGTCATGCAGTTCTTCCCACGTTGCTGACATGTCAGTCTTCAGAATACACTAGTTTCATATATGAGACAGACAGAAAACCATACCTAAAATACTCAATTCAACCTCTCATCATGAACTTGGGGCTATTGTGACTTTTCTAGTGGAGAACTTATACACATTAGCTAATGAAACTTCTCCACATTTATGGCACACTAAACTGGCATTACAGTAGTATATCAAAATAAAATCATGCCCAACTAACCCAGCTTACAGCAGTGCCTTTAAACCCAATTATTGTGATCTATTCCAACAAAAAAACAATACTACATCATGGATTCGGTTATGGACATCGCTCTCAAACATATAAGAAATGACTGCAGCTAGTATTCCAACCAAAGTCTTGCTCAAATTAAATAAACGCCCTAAACAAAAGACACACCCACTCACATTCCAGGACAAGTTTCAGGGCATATTGAAAAACTACCCTAATCATGCATCCATCTATATGAGGACAAGATAGAATGTGCAGCAATGAACCAAAATATTACCAAAAAAAAAAGCACTTCCCAAAGGGTGTCTCTATTTTTACTGCGGAGGCTTTCGCAATTGAGCTCGCTCTCAACATCATCAAACAGAACAAAGAAATTCATATTTTCCGACACACTATCCATTCTAATGGCTTTGAAGGAAAAAAAAAACCCCAACAACCCACTCATTATCATATGATTATGCAAAATGAGCACTACTTGCAAACATGACATCATCAAACTATGTTAGATTCTTAGCCACATTGGGGTGGAAGGTAACAATAAAGCAGACCTAGCAGCCAAATGAGCTTTTAATATGGATATAGATTCAATAACCAAAATCCATACACTAACTTAAAGGAGGTCATTAACAAATACATTCAAAAGAAATGACAACGATGCTCGGACAATAGCCCACACAATAAACTCTTCACAATTCAGCCCAAACTAGGAGAATGGAAGTCAGCTTTCAGAAAATCTCAAAAGGAAGTAGTAGTACTGGCCCACATACACAAATGCCAATGTTGGCTATATGAGAATAACTCACTCGCACTTGCTAAACAACAAAGACCAACCAGTATGCCAAGCATGTGAAACAGCATACACTATTAAATATATATTAACCGAGTGTTCAGAACTTACCTTCTCAAGGGAAAAAGGCTAAAATTTAAACGACACGTATGAGCTCTTCGAGACAACAAAAGTGGATGACATAATATTATTTCTTAAAACAGTTGGCCTCTACCAAAAAATATAAACCAAATGAGAATGTCAGTAAAATCAATTTCTCTACAGACTTTATATTTGAAAAGAATACATCAATGAAACTAGACTCTTGACAAAAACTCTCTTTACAAAAAGATGTCAATAAAACCAAACCAAACAAAACAAACTGATTTCTTAAAAAGAATACTTATTCTATTCATTCTAATCTATTGTAAAAAAATCTTGTTGACAGAAAATAACCCATTGAGGTTGATATACCAGAAAACCAAACCAAATCTACAAAATGGAAAAAATGTAAGGATGCTGGAAAAAAATAGATAAAAATTTAATTAAATCTCTCTTGTCTGCCATATTTAATGAAAGATGTCTAAAAGAAAGGTTACTGCCCAAATATACATTAATATATATACAAATACGTACATACATACATACATACATACATACATATATATATATATATATATATATATATATATATATATATATATATATATATATATATATATATCAGGTGTAACAGCATAATAATCCATCCCACAAAATGTTTAATATCTAAAAAGAACCACTAAACTAATTTAGTTTCTTTTTTCCAGGTTTTCAGATATGTTATTTAGCCATCTTGACACCATTTGTCCTAAGAACTAAGAATCACTGAAATACCCTTTGAGTTATTCAGCTAAAAAGAGAGAAGGTTAAAATTGTTGTGTCAGACCCACTGTCTTCCCAACTGAGAAATGGTGAAAGGAAAAAGATCATTCAGGCCTTCAGTAATGGTGCCAACATTCATACTCTGGTTTTATTTTCAAAGTCCATTGAATAATCATCAAGAGACAGTGAATAAGAGTGAGGAAAACTGGATCAGGAGGTCACAACAGGAAGAGAGATCATAATTTCAACTTAGATCTTTTCTAATTGATCTCTTTAGCTCTCACTCAGATGTTTGATACGTGAGAAAGGAGTTTCAGCTATGACAGTTAAAAAAGCGTTGAAAAAAGACTTGAAAATGAAATTGTACATGAAACCCGAGAGGCATCTTGTTACTCCAGGACAGAAATTTAGAAGGTTAGAGAGGGTGAAGATAATTTTGAATAAGTTTGAAAATGATCCTGGAATAATATATATATATATATATATATATATATATATATATATATATATATATATATATATATTTTTTAACTTTATTTCAATCCTTCATGAGCTTCTTATCCTTAGCTATGATTAATTAATGATGAACATGTCATTTTCATTCATGATCAATTTCATCATGATTCTCCTGTTAAGCTTGGAGAGTAATTATATATTCTTATTGCTCAAAGTAGAATCCAATAGTGTTATAAAAAAACTTGGAGAATTCCAGTAAGATATCTTTAATCATTTCTAAGTTAAACTTCAGAGCTTAATCTAACAATTGGACAATTTTGCTGTTTCACCTGGTGTGTGTGTGTGTATATATATATACACACACACACACACACACACACACTCTTTGGGATGTCCCCTAATTTTTTCAAATAACAGAAAGCAACTCATGGCTTCTTATTCATCCACAGTCAACTAAACTTTAATTTGCCTTTGTACATGTAATGTAAGGTTGTGCTCTCTTTACATCAACAGAGATTGAGATGTTCCTTGTTTTAGAAAACTATTGAATTCATTTAATGCCTAGATATCAAAGAGTTGTGTAGTTCAACTAACACATCACAACTGATAGCAGGATAGTCTACCCTAGGCAAAGTATCTGCAGTAATTTTATTCCCTCTCAGGACAGCTATTTGTCAGAACAGCAGCATGTAAGCTCAGGCCTTCATCTCTGAATTTTATTATTCTTTATTTGACTTGTCGACTTGGAATCAAACACGAATGCCACTGATTTCTGATCAGCAAGAAAGGTAAAGTGGTGTCCACTTAAATGTTGTCTCTACCTGCCCAGGGCCTCACTTATAGCATATGCCTCGTTTTTGATTACTGAATGTTTTTGTTCCCAGGTCAACTTCTTTGATTTAGGATGGTAGTGATAGCATGATCAGATGCATCCATCTTAATAACAAAGAAATTATTCCATCAACAGAATGTTCCACAAGATTTGCCATACTAGCTTTCAAGCATTTGATTGCCATTTTTAGCTATCTTTTGTCAAGAAAATGTCTTGACTTACATGAGAGAACCAATTTTTTCTGAGCAATCTAGTGGGAAAAGTATAAAAGTATAACCTACAGAATGGCATTTTAAGCACATATCCTGAAGAAGGTGAAGTTCTTTTAGTCATGAAAGGTTTTTCAGGATCAGGTATAATTTTACACTTAAAAGTAGTAAACCCAAAAGGTTCACAAAAGTTGCAGAATGTGTGTACTTGAAATCAGTGGAATGAAATCAACTTAGTTGTAGCAGCAACAACTAAAATGAATATCAAAGAGAAAATAAGGACATAATCAAGATAATTTTGTTTTTGTTAAGCATTTCACCCCAAGCAAGGTGGGAATGCCACTAGGATGCAAAGGGTTACACAGAGTGGGTGCAAGAGTAGAGAGGCACGATAGAGGAAAGAATGAAGAGAAGAACAGGGAATAGATCAGGGCATCTGGAAATGTTGATTAGCATTGCATTTGAATAGTCTGAGATTATAGCTATCAGGGAAGCAAGTAAGAGGAAGGGAGTTCCACAGATAGGAAGTGTGAGACATGAAGCTATTGGAGTAGAAGAGACGGCTACATTTAACCATTCCGACAGTGAAAGGGTGGGACTGAGATGCCAACCTAGTAGCACGTTTAAATTGATACAGTTTGGGAACCAGCGAAAGTAGCTTGTCGGAGCATTTACCGTAAAAGTATTTGTAGAAAAGACAGAGGGAAGCGATGACATGTCTGTGGGAGAGCGACTGTAAATGAGATGCCAGATCAGGGCCATTGACATTACACATTACTTCAAATAAAAAGTTAGAAAAGAAACATCATCAATACTGGAAAGAGTGATAGCAGCTACTGGACTTGAAAAACCTATTTTCTGAAAAAATTTTTAAGAGGAATGTTTCATGAATTTCAACCAAAAGCAGCACTGGCTGTTCGGATTATGAATGCTTAATATTTCTGTATAAATAACCAGCTAATATTACCATTTCCAGTGCACATGACAGCAGTTTGTATAGCCTTACCATAAAAAAAAAACACTTACTTCACTCAAGAAAAAAACAAAGTATATATACGCTCTTGTCAGCCATGGTTAAAACAAAATTATAACACTTGATGATTCACAAGCACTAAAATACCTTCAATATCTGTATATTTCTGAGATGAGGTATTATAATTATTTACACTGTTTGGACTGTTGTTCTGATCTTTACTGCTATATTCATAATGTTTTGGCCATTGTATGCTCCAAATTTCTTCAGGTGATATACGTTCCGAACCGAATATTTTATTTAGTCCAGGAAGTGGTGGGGTGGGTAGTAGATTGTTTTAGTTTGATATGCCATGCCTTTTGGGGTTTGGTTCAAAATTCCAACATATATCGCCTGAAGACAGATCGTACAATGGCCAAAACATTGTGAATATGGCAATAAAGTTGAAGACAACAGTCTAAACAATGTAAATAGTAAAATACCTTATCTATAAATTAATCTCTCAGTTTTATATAAATCACATTTCTCCCCATACTTAGCTGAACATAATATCTTTACATTCTGCTTGAAATTTTACGATGAGGAGTTATCATTGTTTAGATTTTTACATTCAGACTAATATTGCCATCTTTGTTACTATCATCTCATTGTCAAGGCCATTGTGTCTTTTGGCCTGTCAATCCAGGTAAATTCTGAGAATTTCAAACTGAACCCATTATTCAATCTATGGGGGTAGATTTTTTATTCCACTGTCCATATCAGCAGCAGCAGTAAAAGGAAAAAAGAAAAAGAGAAGTGACAGTGAAGGACATCAAGCAGGAAGAACATTAGGCTTAAGGTTTCGAATTCTAACTTTAGGATTGTCCCACAGGACAATAACCTAGAGGATTAAAGTGTTGGTGCATGAATTTGGTGTAAGTAGATAGGTTCACTTATCATCTGGTTCACACTCTTTCCCAGTTTTTTAAACACAAGTAAAGGTTTATACCTTGTTTCCTATTTAGGATTGGGTTTCTAGTTCCTTCTAAAGTCTACTTTAGCTCCATACTCCTTTCATACATTCATATAACTCCACACAGCAATCCTCTACCTTGAGTGGTTCTTGGGCTTTGTATTGAGTGAACACAATTAAAACAAAAGAAATAGTAATTGTGAGTTAAATTCCAGGGCTGAGTAGGTGGAAACTGAATATTACTAAATAAGAACAAGGTGACATATTCTTAGCTATGGTGAGTGGAATTAGAGCAATCTCATCTAGAGGTAGGAAAACTATGGGCCGCGGGCCACATCAGGCCCGATGGTTTTTTTTAACCCAGCTGGCTGAAGACTGACAGAATTATGACTGCATTCATTTGACCTTGTCCTGTAATGCCTGGCATCCCACGAGGTGGATCATTCACTTCATTTCCAAGTACCACTAATGTGTGTAAACAGACTTTTAGTGTGATGAACACCATCAAAGCCCCCCACAGATCCCAGTTGAGTGATGAATACTTCAGATATGTTCTGAGAGTTGCCACAACAAAATTAACACCAAACTTTGAACTGTCAAAAAAGGGTGATCAACAACCACTGTTCCCGCTAAAAGTGAATGTAAGTATTAACGTTGTAATGCTTTTTTCTTTTTATGTTTGATATGTATGCATTGAGTGCTGGCCCAGCCCATTCTTCAGTTTTTAAAAGTCAGTGTGGCCCCTGAGCCAAAAAGTTTGCCCACCCCTGATTTAATCATTCAATTCAAAATTCTCTAGAGGTTGCCCAAATCAGCAGACATTTGAAGAAGTCCAAAAGGCATAATAGCTGAAGTGTCATGATAATAAGTAAAGATAAGGATATTAGCCCAAATGTAAATATTGGTATTACTAAATCTTAGACAAATGAATGACAAAGTGGAAATATTAGAGTTAATGGGGGTGTGATGCAAGAAAGAATATACCGAGTTTGCTTACCCCCATTATAGGTATTAATATATTTGCAATATAGTCACACCTTAATACATGAATAAAACGGAACAGCTGAAAGAAAGGAATGAGAAACATACATTGTTCTCAAAGAATGTTTTGTATATCGATATATATATATATATATATATATATATATATATATATATATATATATACACATACATATCACAAATTTGTGCCACACAAAGAAACTCTAAAATATGTATACATCAGATAATGTGAAAAGGGTAAAAAGAGAGAGAGGGTCTCACATTTCCCAGCAGAGCAAAAAGCAGGTCAGTAGTATCCTTTATGTACCAGATAAAACCATGTGTATTCCTCTGTTCTCCTTGCAGCTATGAGCTTGTCATGTCTGTCTTCTTCACAGTCTATATAGCATCCAGCCTTCATCACTCTGACCTTGGTGTCACTCACCAGTTGTCATGTGACTTGGTTCTCGACCATAGAGAGATATTTATCTTTTGCATCCCGACATTGGTATTAATACATCTGTAAAGAGGAAAACAAAGACGATAGGATTAGATAACGGCTATGCTTGGCATTTCCAAATCATGACAAATAAAAGAGCCAAGGAAGTCACTTGATGCCATGAGGTTTTGCTTGAATGTCCCAAGTTGGGGATTACCATGCCTGATCTCGACATCATAATCTGATTAAAAAGAAGGTTGAAGGTATTTGTTAATCTTGTATCAACAAGAAGTGTGTGATATTAAAGTGTACAAGTTAACCCTATTTTTCTGAGATATTAACTGAAGTTTATTCCTTAATTCACCCAGTAAGTTGATTCTCCAATCTTATCCAGCCTAGGGATTAAACCCACAATTCATATATCATGAAATTCACAAATTGATGTGTTAATTCTCTAGGCTTAGACTCAGTGGAAACAGGGTGAGTAATAACGGAGCAGTGCTAAAATGAGAACAGGATGAGGTAGGTATCCCTAGACATGGGCAGCAAAATGAGAACAATCTGCTCTTGAACATTAAATAAAGGGTTCAGTTCAAAATTCTCTGAAGGTGATCCAGATTGACAAGCACCTGAAGAAGGTCGGAGGAAGCAACAACTGAAACGTTGGGATAATAACAACAAAGATAAGGATAAATGTCCGAGTGTAAATAATGTAAATAACAATAACTCCACATTCCAGAAAATAAAACAGAAATGTAACATTTCTTATTTGGAATCCTAGATGTCAGTTATTTTATCTTTGCATCTATATATTTGTATACAAAAATACTTGTGCTTTCACAATAGTACATTAGGTTGAACATTTTATTCTTGCATATGTTGTCTTCATATTCAAGATGCTTTCATATTGTATAGCTATCCCATGCTGCACTTGGTTTTTTAGCCTATTATGTAAGCAAAAATGATTCTGTATGGAAGACATTCATATCTGCACTTTTGTTAGCTATCTGATTTGAGGAAAAGCCATAACAATCTATAAGTAGCAAATAAATTCATGCCTAAGTGACTGTTGGGCTTTATTATATTCTCAGCCTATTTTTGTAAAATAGATTTATTCAAAGTGATCTCTCTTCTATAACAGACATCTAAAGTAAATGCTGTTTAGGTTAGAATTGTTTTCTGTTTTGTAGATACACTGAGATTATCTGACATGGTTGTTATAAATATGCATTTATACATCTGTATAATTCAATCTCGCATCCTGATCAATTCTCAACCAATTTTCTTTTTATATTACATTTTTTTCAGAATAGAATCCTTTCTTTGCCATAAAAGTTGTTATACAGAAATTCACCATTACAGATTTTTTCTTTTTTTTTTTTCTTTTTTGTTATTGATCAGCATAAACTATCAATTTCCTTGTTTCTTTACTTGTACAACAAGTTTTTTCTCTTGTGTCTCAAGGATTTTATCATCTTTTATTTAAATTTAACCCTCCATGTGCCAAGTTCAGGTTTATAGCTGTCTGCCAGTAAATTTTCAATCTCTGATAAGCAGTGAAATTAATTTTTTGTTCTTTACATAATTACAATAAGGCATTTTAGTTCATGATGGAAATATAAATACTCAGTAATAAAGTAGTTTGTTTATTTGTTTGGTGGCATATCAACTCCTTATGCATCATTTAATACAGAATTTTATTTTCTTGGGGAATTAATAATTTCTTTTATGAAAATGTTTTGCTGGTAATATTTTTTCTATGAAAATGTATTGCTAGTATTTTTACTAGAAAAATGTATTTTTATACTTTCATAGTATTTTGTATTTGTTTGGTGGTTCACTATTTGCCCATAGCTGGGACTCTAACATATTACCATTCCAGGTCAGGGTGGACCTGGGAACAATAGCAATTAAGAGGTGATTCCATGTTCCTCAAAACCTCTCAATCAAAAGCCTTGCTGCTGCATGTAGTTTAGTGTCATACCCAGGACACAGTTATAAAGTAGCCAGTGCTGGAATTTTTTAGTCCAAGTTTGAACCATCACAAACTTTAGTAAGTGAATTTTCTTTTAAGAATTTTTAATGTCTTTTGATGAAAAATTTGTAATTATGATAACATATTTTCTTGTGAAGACATATTGGTCTAACAGTTAATAGAACAGAGAATGAATAAATGGGTACTCTTTGACAATAGTAAGAGAGTAAGTCAGTGGTTAGATGCAAATGAATCACCAAAACAATATCCAAAACCACCACTGCACCCTAAAACGTTAATGGTTACTGTATGGTGGTCTTTCAAAGGAGTTATTCATTATTCATTCTTGCCTCAAGGGAAAACAATAACAGCAACCTCGTATTGTGGAGAAATAAAGTGAATGCATGAAAAATTGAAAAAGAAACATCCTAGACTTGTAAATAGGGATGGCCCAATTTTGCTGCATGACAACGCTCGACAGTGCACTTCTTAATCAACTGTCCAAAAGCTGCATCACCTGAATTATGAAATTTTGCCTCATCCTCTATATTCACCTGGTATCTCTCCTACTTATTTAAGAATTTTGAGTTTTTCATATGCAATAAAACATTCTCCAATAATGAAGAGGTAATCGAAGCATTTGAGCTGTTTATCACATGAAAAGATGGGAATTTTAAAGATGGATCAAGAATTTAGAGGTATTTAGAGTCATTTATCAGTGTGGTGCCTATTTCAGCTGAATAAATTAGTTATTTAACATTTCAGAAACGTTTTATTCAATTCCTATAAAGTGTATCATTTCATGTATGACAACCTAATAGCTATTAAGAAAAGGAAGTTGTGGAGAGCCATGCTCACTGAGGAGACATCGCACATAACAAAAAAAAATAATCCCCTAAAAGATAAAAATATATCTCTGAGGATTGTGTATTTGGCTGAAACATATCTATATCATCTGTAACAACCCAAGAATAAAATGTTATCTGATTTTTTTTAATATTAAGGAAATTTTAAATGTAAATGAGAAAAGGCAGTGCAATAGGATACTTTTTAAAATATTTTCAATTAAAAAATTACTTAAATATTACTATAATTTTCTGATAATATAGCTAAACTAGTAATAATTAATAAAACTATTAATATTAATAATAATAGTAACAATGAATTTATTGATTGATTTGTTTGTTTTTTATGGCTTATCAACCTTTTGTAGGTTATTCAAAGCCAAAGCAAATTTTTGAATTGTTAGAATAATTTTTTTTTTTTTTTTTTTTGCGAGTGAATATTGTATTTGTTTAACCTGTGAAATTGTCCAAAATAGATTCCAGAAGCAAATTAGCTCTTAGGGAAAAGGGTGGGCTTATTTTTAATTAATAGGTGAAACAGCTTAACTTATCAATATTTGTTATCCAAGGATGATGAGTTCAATCCTTGGGAGAATCAGCATTAACAATCTTCATAATAGTCATCTGAAAGACAGAAGAGCATAGGGTGGGCTCATTAGCAGGTGGGGCAGGGTAAATCAACAATATTTGTTTGCCAAGGATGAAGAGTTCAATCCTTGGTAGGATCAACTACCATTAACCATCTCCATAATAGTCATCTGAAAAGTAGAAGAGCATAGTTAACTGTATTAACAATTGTTTTGGAGATAATGATTTTCAGATGAAGTCCTACTCTTTACTCCATAAATGGGGGAGAGGTGGATTCATTCCTTTCCCAATGGTGTTTGTGCTTAAGTGAGTGTTACACTGCATGCACACATCCAAACTTACAGAACAATAATAATGGAGAGCACCCATAATACAAGATCTCTGGCTGAAAAAAAAAGCCTGAAAGCAGATAATAAATAAGACAGATGGTTTCATTTTGTCATATCTTCTGTGCAGAGTATTGCTGTCATTTTCTGGTAAGTGTCAGAGGTTTTTTAATCTCATTTATAATGGCATATAACTCTCTCATCTACAACACATCTGACATAAATTGCCAAAGAAATAAGGTCAGTTCCTCAAGTTTTCTCTGGATTCCTGTGGCCACCATTTGACCTTTTATCAAATCAAGCTGATATCAGCAGCCATCTGAGGTGTTAGGATCTTAAACTTTGACTGAGAGACATTATTATATCAATATTATGAAAAATAACAACTGTGCACCTGTTTTTAGAATTTTTCTGCTATTTTGAAATGATTATTCTTGCTTCACTTTCTGCTTGACCCATTTTGCTTATTTGAACTGGACAGAAACCAAGAAAGCAAAGAAAGTCTCGTCTCTAATTGGCACCAGGAACTTTTACAACAGGAGTTTACTGTACTATTTCTAGTACTTGGGACATTCTGAAAGGATGATTTCATTATTTACACTTAGACTTTTGTCCTCATCTCTGTTGTTATCGTCAAAACATTTTGGCTGTTGTGCCCTCCAGCCTTTATCAGTTAATCTTCAGGGAATTCTGAACAAAAGGTTACCCTGATCAACAAGCACCTGGTAAAGACCTGAAGGCTCAACAGCTAAAATGTTGTGATAATTAACAAAAAAAAAAAAAGAGAGGGGGGTAATAATTCCAGTGTAAATAATGTCATTATGCATCCCTATATGAAAAGATGCACATATACAAGTTTGTTGATTTTCTAAGTGTAGCTTAGATGTAGCATTTGGCACCCAGTGAGGGTCGAACTCAATACTCAGTTGTAATTGTCCTAGCGAGACAAGTTTACTGACCATTATACCATGTTGAAGTTCCCAAATGATTTTTTAAGCGTAGCCTACATGTGGCACAAGGCCAAATGTATGGGGCACCCAGTGAGGATCGAATTCAGTACTCAGTCATGATTGTTCTATCGAGACAAGCATGCTAACCATTACATCATTTTAAAGTGCCCACACATACACAAGTACATGTTATTGTTTATATTTTTAATATTTTTTAATACATGTTTTTGTTTATATTTGCCCGGATCCTTTTTGACTTGAAAAGCTGAATTGTTGATTTATCCAAATTTGCTGAGTTGTCTTCTCATTTCGTAATCTAGTATCAAAACCTTTCAAATAGTTGTGCGTGGCCTTTTATGTTTTATTCTTCCCCCCAACTATTTCTGACTTAACCTATAAACCTGCTTCATCAAGCATGCATAAAAGAAGAGTTGGTGTTAACATATACACCATTTTTGTGTATGATAAATAGTTTCCTTTTCAAAATTAAATTCCTCTAATTAAACTGGGTAGAAACATCAAATTCAACTTGAGGAAAATTTTTCATTCTTATTTGATTTTATCATCATTCCATTGAGGCATTCATTGATTTTATTTAAAACTGCATCCCACAATTTCTTAAATTAGAATTATTCTGTTATTTTTATTTTCTGGACTATTGTCTTTGGACTTTTGAAGCACAATGTTTTGGCTGATCTATTCAATTTTTCCCAAAACAGTAAGAATTGTCTTAGAGATTAACATGTTAATCACTGCACTATAGAAAGGTGACCTTTCTCCAAGTTAAGTTGATGATAACACAATAAAAAGATTATTGCTTATGATAAAAAAATAAAAGCATCACTTAAAAAAAACATAGCTTTCAAGCAAATTGGTGTTAATAGAGATCTCATTCCCATCTGTTAGTTCAAGTCTTATCCTTTAATTTGATATCAGCAAGATTATTTCTTGTGATATTTAATTTAGCTTTGTATCATGAGACTTAATAAACAAATCTTGTGTCAAAAATCATTGTATGTAAAGGTAATGGTAGGTGGTGCCACCATACATTGATGCCATGGAAATGCCCAAACCAGTATTAATTGTGCTCTGACATTTGGTGAGTAAATGTGAACACCAACTAAGCTGATCAGAACAAAACATGAACTATCAGAGTTTGAACAAGGTGTCAGTAATATGGAACATTCTATATTATTTACATTATTCGGACTATTGTCATCCTCTTTGTCGCCATATTTATTACAATGTTTTGGCCATTGTACACTCCAGCCTTCTTCAGGTGGTTGGAATGTTGAACTGAACCCTTTATTTCGCTCACTAGGGTAGACTGTTCTAGACTGTTTCTAGTTGCTCATATTGCAATTTTTTTGCTGTTATCATTTTATGTTTTTACCAGAGCTCATATTGCAACCTTGTTGTTATTATCACGTTTCCCTGGCACTCATATTGTATTCAGCTGCAGAAAGAAATATAAAGGAGAGACAGGGTGCCCCCTTAAGGTGAGACTTCAAGAACACCAGAAAGCTGTAACATGAGGAGAAGTGGAAAAATCAGGCGTGGCTGACCACATATGGAGAGAGAAAGGAGATCACCACCCTCTGTGGGATCAGGTTGAGATCATAGACAAGGAACACCATTGGAAAATTCGTAAACTTAAGGCATCAGCACATATGCTAAGCCACAAAAATCTCCTGAGCCGACCAAGCATAGAAATGAATAAGGAGTGCCAGAGAAAAGCGATAATAACAACAAAGTTGCAATATGAGCTCTGGTAAAAACATGTAATGATAACAGCAAAAAAATTGCAATATGAGCATTGGTAAAAATGGTTGCTGAAGACATTAGGTTTATAATACTCAGAAATTCATACACAGATGTCCTCAAGGACACATGGCACAGTGGATAAAGGCATTGGTTAGATCCAGTGACAGGACCCAAAGAGTGTGAGTTCAATACCCGGTTAAGGCAGTGGAGAACTTTCAGAGGGAAAATTAATGTTTTAATGGATGTCAGTTATCAGTTATCTCCTGATAACTGACATCCATTAAAACATGGCACGTGGAACTAGAACAGTCCACGCTAGTGAGTGAAATAAAGGGTTCAGTTTGACATTCCAACCACCTGAAGAAGGTTGGAGCGTACAACAGCCGAAACGTAATAAATATGGCAACAAAGATGAGGACAATAGTTCAAATAATGTAAATAATCTACATAATACCTCATCTCGGAACATTCTATTTATAAAATTGTGGGGACATTTTCCCTCCCTTGATTAATACTGTCATGTGTACTAAGTGATGTTGACTCAAATCACATCTGCATTGGATGCAGGAGGTACTAAGAATACCTGAAGATGAAAGTTATCACCACTCACTGTGGATAGTACAGTGGGTGACCTCAGCTACTTTATTATCTTGCATCTGACTAGAATTGTCTGTGGTAACAAACAAGTGATGCTGGCTCAAATCACATCTGCATTGGATGCAGGAGGTACCAAGTGCATGTCTAGCAGATCAGTTCAGTATTCTTTAGCTTCCATTGGATATAGAAGCAGAAGACCCACAAAGATGCCCTGATTATAATCTGACACTGAACACAGCAGCTCAACTGCATTTGTAATGTGAATGATTACAAGGACAAGAAAGAGGTAGCATGGTCTGATGAGTTGCAGTTCTGGTTGATTCAAGCTGATGGTAGGCTTCAGATGTGATGTACATGAAACCATGGATCTTGGGTGTCAACAAGGTACCATGTAAGATTGTAGTGGTTCCATAATGGTATAGAGTAAGTTCACATGGCATATGTTGGATCCACTGGTTCATCTAAACATGTCGTTGACCAGTGACCACTACATTGAACTTCTTTGTAACCTTTCATGGACTCTAAGTATCTGATCTGTGGCGTGTCCCTTCAGAATGTAGAGAATCACGAATCTCCATAATTTCCTGCCCTTTATAGCTCTAAATAATTTTTTCTCTCTCTGTTATTTCTCCTAAACTCTCTTTCACTATCCATTTACTCGAGCTCGCTAAGTAGTTATGCATTGTTTTCCTCTTCCCTTCAATATGTCCTTTGAGTATCAGATTTTCCAAGCCCTCTTTCCTCATTATGTTCCCTAGAAATTTAAACTCTCTCTTTCTGATAAGTGTCCTTCTTGTTTCCATTTTCTCTAGAACTTCACCATTGCTCACATGTTCCATCCATGGTATTCTCAGCCTTCTTCTTCCACATTTCTGTCAATTCAAGTCTCTTCATCTTTGAAGAGATTGTCCTGCATTAACTGCTATGCAGTAGGACTGACATTACTTAACAGTTGTTTACTCTTTTCTTTGTTTCTGTTTCTTAATACTTTGCTTAGGTTTTGGAAGACATGTTTTGCTACTTTTTAAAAGACTTCCCAAATGAGTTATTCCAGCAGAATAATCTATCATGTCATTGAATCCAAGTTGTTCCATATTTGTTTGAGGAGCATTCTGGACATTTTCAATGATTGGTGTTGGCATCATATTTGCCTGACATAAGTCTAATCAAGTACTTATGGAACATGACAAATAGGTCTATTTATGTGCAAGGACCTTTACCTATAAATAGATAACTACTGAAATTGCTGCACTTTGCTGAGCTAGAGAAAGTCCTCTATGGTGCTAAACACTTATCCTTTGACTTGATACATCTGTACATATATTGAATCAGCTTGAATAATGATAGGAGTAGATAGGTGCACCTATTGTCAGGCTCACACTCCTCCCCAGTCTTTTGAACAGGAGTAGGGGTTTATCAACTTGTCTGGGTTTTCAGTTCCTTCTAAAGTCTACTTCTACCCTATACTTCTAATGTCTGTGCCTAAACTCGGAAATTTATTTACTATTTATTTATTTTTATTTTCCTCAATAGGAGCAGATAGGTTTGCCTATCCGGTTTATACTCCTACCCAGTCTTTTGAACAGATGTAGAGCTTTATCCCTTTTTTTCCTGTTTAGTTCCTCTATAAAATCTTTTTCATTACTTTCACTCCTAGTAGCCCCTTGTATCTTCGTGGTGTCATTGCCTTGCATGGGGTGAATTGATTAAAAAAACAAATATATATATATATATATATATATATATATATATATATATATACACTTGATAAGACACTAGAAGTGTTGAAACAAAATGGCTACTTTTGTCGTGATTTTATAACATATTTATGTTGTAATATTCAAATAAATAATTATATATATATATATATATATATATATATATATATATATATATATTTTGTAATGATCATTGGAATTTTTGTCTCATTTTCTCTGATTTTATAAATAAAATTTAATGTTTTTTTTTTTAATTTCTTCTGTTCAGCATTAGGAAGTTTTGTTCTTAGGGCAATCCACTGGTCTTCCGTAACAATCTCACCACTTGTTATTCTGTAAACTTCCCAACTGCTTTTCACATTTTGATATAATCATTTTTGAAGTTGCTATTATTGTACTTTGTTTCATTTGTGATATATTAGAAATAATTATTTATTTAAGATATTTAAATCAAGCAAGAAACGCTTTTTTATTGATAATTTTACTTGGTTTATTGGCCACCTTATTACTGAGTCCATTATTTATTAACCAAATTAATTGAAGCTTTGCTGAGCAAGGATTTTGCACTTGATGCTCTGATTGATGGATAATCTATGCAATTTGTTGCATTCACTGGATTGCCTACAAGTTTTCCTTCAAAGAAAAAAAAATATCTGAAAGAACAAAGTCAAAATGGCTGACATTTTCTTTGGAATCTTGTTTAGATATCTGTTATTTGTTTTGACCCATCCAAAAGTATTTTTTCTTTGGAATCTGTACATCTGTAGAATTTCCCATGATTTACCTTATGCCCTGTTTACCAAATGCTGTGCATTCAGCACCATATAAGCTAAGACAAATATACTTCATATATTTATTCTATTATCACAGATTTTAGAAATAGTTCCTATACTCCTGTTGCTTTCAAATTTTATGTGACCTGTATATCATAGAAATGATATCATTTATCCATAAGGTCAATAATATGTAGAAAAGTGTAAGATTGACCTCATAGATAAAGGATGTCATTTTCTCTGAATGATCTAATGGTTATTAGTGTCACACAGCATTTTGATTTTTCTTCTCAGTTCAGACCAGCCATGAAAAAAAAAATTAGTGTGTCAAATAATTTTTTATATGGAAGACCTCAAATGCTAAATATAGTTTTATACACTTTTTCCCACTTGGAGGTATGGTGGAGTAATGTATAGTTACTCAGATAGAGGAATTGGAGAGCTGAGTTCAAATTCCAGTTGAATTCATTACATTGGCTTAGAAATCCATCTTTTCTCCCTACCCACCAGCTACAAGTAAATAGCAGGACAGACTATAGCCTTGGGTGGCAACTGGTCTAGAAAAAGGAAGACTCTGACTTCAAAACCAGCCTGGAGAGAGTTGGGCCACTGATACTGTGGTGGCAGTACATGTGGTATCCCGATGATCATAATAGGCTTATGGGTTTCATGATCATGATTCCACTCGGGATTACATTTTAAACTACTCAACTTATGCTCTACTTCCTCAGTAACTGTCTATATTACTGAGATGAGGTATTATGTACACTATTTACATTATTTCGGACTATTGTCCTCATTAAAAAAAAAAAAATATTTATTACAATGTTTCAGCCGTTATATGCTCCGGCCTTCTTCAAGTGGTTGTAATGTCGAACTGAGCCCTTTATTTTGCTCACTGGGGTAGACTGTTCTAGTTCCACATGCCATGTTTAATGGATGTCAGTTATCTCCTGTTAATTCCCCTCTCCAAGTTCTTCACTAACTTAACCGATTCCGTGTGCCACTCTCTGAGTCGCTTCCTTGTAGATATAATTGACCCATTGATCAGAAAGTCTCCTTCCTATGTCATGAAATAGTGCTCTACTTCCTCTTCTTAATAGATCAGAAAATGTCCCTAGAAACAGAAAAATGTCCCTAATCTTCTGATCTATATAGCAGTGAATGTTGGATGATTTCCTCACAGATAAAGAAGAGACTTAAAGTTACAGAGATGTGGTTCTGTTCATAAATGCTGAGAAAAACTATGAGCCGAGCATGTGACAAATATGGAAGTTTTTAAGAGAATAGGAATTATACAGAAACTGCTAGTAAAAACCAAAAGAAGACAACTAAAATATTGGGGACACTTAATCGGAAAAGAATGCTTGGAGAATTTAACACTGACAGGTGCATATTGAAGCAAGAGAAAAGAAACAAGGAGAACCCTACTTAGTGAGTGTGAGTAAGGAAATGGCAGGAATAGAACCACAAAGACAAAGATGTTAAATTGGCATGAAAAATAGAGAAAGTTGTGGAGAGCCACGATTGCCCATATCCTGGAATAATGTATCTCTTCATTCACTTGACATGGTTGTTAATATATGTATCAAATTTTAATCTTTACAAAATTTATTATATGAGAATTTGGCACTCACATTGTGAACAGCTCTGTTTTTGTTAAGAAAAGGAATAATATTCTGAGTGACCAATGATTGCAGCAGACATTAGAGGAAGGCTAGAGAACACATCTGTCAAAAAGATGTGATAAGAACTAGTGATGTGCAGAGGTTTGGTGATGCCCGGGGGCCAATTCTTTGATTGTATGCCCCAAGACTCAGGCAGGGGATCCTACAAGGCCTAGTACTGAGAAATATGAGAATGGAAGACATTTTAAATATGTAAAAACAGATGAAACATGCAATAAACACTTTATTCAAATTAAATATAAGTTTTTATTTTTGAAATCAATGTTTTTTATTGTTTCTATGGGGTTCCTATCTCTGTGCATCCTGTAAAGAATCAAAATTTGTTGGGCTTACGGCCACATCACATTGAAACATTGGTTCCTATACAATCACCGAAGTTAAGGCATGTCGAGCCTGGTCAGTACCTAGATGGGTGACTGCTTTGGAATATCAGATGCTGTAAGCTTCAGTGTGCAGGTGGTGTAATGTATAATGGCTCAGAATTATTAATTGGAGAGCAGAGTTCCAATTCCAGTTGGGTTTGTTAATATGAATGAATTGATCAAAATTTGTTAGAAAATGACCTACTATTAATTTTTAAATAAATGATAAATCTATTATTTTATGAATTAGATTAGTATCATTATTATTATTATTATTTTGTTTTGATCACCATTTCACTTGATGCAGACTTTAGTCTTCAAGTATTTCTTGCATTAGAATTTAAAGAATTTCTCATTATGTACAAATCTTAGACACTTGGGTTTTTGAATTATCGAAATTGAATGATTTAGTTCAGATTGGATTGGTGACAAAAAGTAGTCCCCCCAAAAACCGTGGACAATTTGAAGATCCCCAGATGAGATTTTTACTTGGAAAAAGCTGGAAAATTTATTGAGAAAACAAGATTTGGGATTGTTATATTCACTTAAGCACAAATAGCCTTGGGAAAGATATGAACCATACCTCCGTTGCCTTGAGTCTCTTCTTCATCATTGAGGAAACTTCCAACATTTGCTGCTGTAAAGAAGGACAGATATCACATAGCAGTTCAGTATGTTTTTCTTTGTTACAAACAAAATCTTCCTGACTCATAATACTCTGCCTAGCATCTGGAATGCATCTTTGGCCATCCCAATACATCTTCAGTTCTCAGCATCGACTTACTGTCCGATGTCAGAACACTTCCCAGATATTTAAATTTCCGCACGTGCCTGATTTTAGTATCCCTGACCTGTAAATTGCATTTTGGACTCATCTTTTTACTGATGACAATTCATTCTGTCTTCTTGTAGTTTATGCTTAGTCCCTTCTTCTCACTCTCCTTCACTACCTTCTGTAGGAGGTTTTGTAATTTCCTTTCTGTGTTTTCTATCAGCACTGTGTCATCTACATATCTCATGTTGTTAAGATTGTGACCACCAATGATTAATCCTGGTAGGATTTCCAGACGTATATCATTAAACCATTATTATCTAAAAAATAAAAAAAATTCTTACAATCTGAAAATATTTTCTGGCTTTAAATAACCTGCAAAAGGTTGATGACCTGGAGAAAATGAATGAATTAATTTTTTTTTTTGCTTTTTAAATATGCTTTAATATTTATCTGATTTTTTTTCCCCACAAAGTAACCACCCAAAAACAATTTTTTGGGTTTTTTTTTTTTAGATTTTAAAATATTTCTATGATCTCATTAAAGCTTCTAATAATATGGTACAACTGACAAGAAATAATAAAATCTTATAATATAGTTCCTAGTAAAAATTATTGAATCACCACAGTTTTCACCCAGCATTTTCTATTTAAACTTCAAAGCAATTTAAAAAATTACATATATAATACAAAACATATATAACACAAAACAATTTCTACTTAATAACTGAACATTCTGGCTTCATAAATTGGATTAAATTTTTTAAAGTTATCGCAATTTTTTTTTCAAGCTGGAGTATAGGAAAATAATACAGGATCACTTAATGTGGGGAAAAAATTATCGAATCATCAACAAAAAATATCACTGTTGAATTTATTATTTTAGATTTATATTGAGTTAGTGCTAAAATGAAGTTTTAGACAAAAAGGACACTTACACTTAATATCAGAAAGAAAGAGATGAAATTTCAAGGACACATAATGAAGAAGGTTGAATTGAAGGCAACAGTGATAGAGAAAAACAACGTAAAACCTACCTAGTGAGCTTGTGTAAATGAATGGCAGAGCAACATTTAGGAGAGATAGCAAAAAGACAACATTTATTAAGAGCTACAAAGGACAGGAAATTGTGGAGAACTATGATTGCTAACATCCTGAAAGGACATGGCACACAAAGTATCATCCTGAGTATGATGTCCAACAGCAAGGCCTCTGATTAGGATGTTTTGAGGAGCATAGAACCACCTCTTAATCGCTGGTGTTTCTAGGTCCACCCTGACCAGGGGATAGTTGAATCTGTTAGGGTCTCAGCTATGGGCAAGTAGTTAATCCCCAGACTGGGGTCAAAACACTATGAAAGTGTAAAAATAGGTTTTAATACCAGAAATACTTTAAAATAAAAAATTATTACCAGCAATACATTTTTGTAAAAAAATATTACCAGCAATAAAAATCTTGTCAGCATTAAATAACCCATTGAGGTTGATGTGCCATAAAACAAAACAAACCAAACCACACAAAGTAAGTTCTAAAACACTCCTTTGTGTATTTTATTTTTTGGTGGGAAGGATTTCATTTAAAGTTTTAAGTGCTATATATGAATGAGTCTCTGAATATTTATCTCTGTTTATTTATAAAGTGCAAAGCAATCATGGATACATGACCATTTTATGTTGAATGCTGTATCTGATGGTTCTTAAGCAAAACCAAACCATTTTATTGACAACTGACAGAACAGAAGATCATATTTAACTCTGATCCATAGAAAAGCATAAAAATGTGTAGTGAAACACTGCTTAATATGACTGGTTAATGGAATCACTTTGTTGTTTTTTCATTACTACATTGGCTCTTGCAACAAAGGAATTCATTTTTGTAACTTAAAACTCAAGTAGACAAACAAGTTAGTTCCAGAATTTGAAATTCTGTGTTTTCACCACATAAGTGCTTGTTATATTGAATATTTAATTAACTAAAAAGAGTTAATTTGGATAAATCTAGAGTGGTTCTTGGAATGATTATAAACTTTCAGAAAATGTTAACTTTTTTCTGATTCTTTTAACAATTTTGTTGGTCATCAAACCAAAAATACTTAGATTTACCAGATTGACTGATTTTTTTTTTTACAGCTTATCAACCTTTTGCAAGTTATTTAAAACCATAAAATATTTTTAGATTGTAAGAATTGTTTAGAGATAAAAATTATTTACTGATACAAGTCCTACTAATTAACCCATAATTGGGGGTAGAAGTGGATTCATACCTTTTCCAAGGGTATGTGCACATAAGTGAATATAACAAACCTTACTAGAATTGGAACTTGGCTCTGCAATTTCCAATTCTGAGCTATTATCTATTGCACCACCTACACATCTAAGCTTACAGCATCTTACATTTACCAGAAAATTAATCTGATCCACCAGTGGGTCATGTGCAAACCAAAATGTTAATAAGCAAAAATGGACAAATTCGGTCTTCAAGAATTCAGTTGGTTGGAATTTCACCCATAAACTATACCAAAAATGTCTTTCATTAAATAATTTTAGCCATAGAATGGTATAACTTCAATAACACAAATTCCTGTCATCTGGATTTAATGTGTTTATGTTAAAGCAATAATATAAGAATATGGTCTTTCTAACCATATACCATAACATAAAGTTATCACAATTGTTGATCAGGTAATAAACTTTGGTATTAGACAAATACAAAATATATTAGTGACTTTTGAGCATTGGTACTTATTTCCTGGTTTTTGTGATTGATTGATTAATTAAAAAATGATTAAGAGAAAGTAATTTATTAAGATAAAAAGGTATTGAGAGTGCACTGATTTCAGAATTTTCTATAGTAATTTTATATCCAGGTTCATACAACATATCTACTTTCCTGCTGCTATTTCAATATGGGATATTTAAAAACAACAAGGATAAAAAATAAAAATAAAAACAATAGGAAGCAAAATGAAGTCAGCTCAGTTATGCATCTGAATACATTGGATGATAAAAACTTTTAAAAAGTTACATACAAAATTAAACATCCCTGTATCTTCAGCATTTCCCAATGTAAAATTATAATCAACTTTTGTTGTATTTCTATCCTCTCCCATACATACATACTTATGTATATATATTATTTTTATTATAAGAGATTAGAACAAAAGCATGTTGAAATTGCTACACAATAACTTTTTCGGGCATTTCTTCAGCCGATAGTAAGTAACTGGTGATTAAATGATTTTTAAGAAAATTTCAAATGCAGTGTTCCCCCTTTTTTGAAGGATAAGGGGTGGGTGAGGAAACACAAGGTCAGAATTAAAAATAGACTTGTGATCTACCAATTAAGTGTCAGATCTATGCTAAATAGAAAAGCTCAAAATCAGCAACTGAGTTAGCAAACTCTGCACTAAAGAATCCTATGTCCTGATCAAGGATCACAAACCTGATTTTAAAGTTAATCTTCCCACTAAAATTATCAACCCTCCTAGACCAGAAATTCAAAGGATTATCAAGGTCATCTTTGATAGTCAACCAGCTGATTAGAAGGCACCTTGGAATTTTACAGTGGATTAATACCATAGATGTCATAAATTGGTTCAATGGTATAAACAATAAAATAAATTGTTCATTTATCCAATTTGATATTGTGGATTTTTACCCACCAGTTTCCAAGGATCTTTTTACTTTGGCTTTGGAATTTGCCATGGAGTACTCAGATCTTTCCAACAAGGAGCTTGATATTATTATGAACTGCAGAAGATCCATAACAAAGAACATTGGATTAAGAACAATTCTGTTGATCAATTTGATAATTCCATGGGATCATTAAATTCTGCTTAGTCTTCTGACCTGGTTGGTTTATTTATCTTGTATAATCTTAGTGCTTACAATGATATTAACATTGATAATATAGGGCTATATAGAGATGATGGCCTTATGTTTGAAAAATTCCACAAAAATTAAAGATGGCAAAATCAGGAAATTAATATGTAGAAAATTTAAGTCTTAACCATACAGTTAAGATCAATGCTAATTTAAAAAAGTAGATTTCCTTGATGTTACATTAGACCTAGTTAATAATGTATTCCAACCCTACATGAAAACAAATTCCAATCCAATATACAATAAATTCTAACCACCCTTCATCCATAATCAAACACGTACCTTCTTCTATAGAATATAGGATTAGCAATAACTCTTCCAGTGAAGATGTCTTTTAGAAGCATAGTAAAGTTTACAACACTGCCTTAAAAATAGTGGCTATAAGTGCACTAACATAAAATATATAAAATATAACAACAGCAATTGTATAAATAAAAATAGAAACAGGAAAATCATTTGGTACACACCTCCATTTAATCAAATGGTTAGTACTAATTTAGGGCAGAAGTTCCTCCATTTAATTGATAAACACTTCCTCAGAAATAATCCACTCAGTAAAATTTTTAACAGAAATACATTAAAACTATGTTATAGCTGTACCGATAATCTTGAAAAAATTATTAAAAAAACCTAAAATCTTAAGCCAATAGAAGAATCTGAGTAAAAATAGCATTTTCAAAGCAACAAACACTGATAATACCAACAAGTGTAATTGTAAAAATTCTAACAAATGCCCATTGCAAAACTGATGTCAAACTGACTCTCTTGTTTACCTAAGCACTATTTCTACTATAGAAAATCCAACAGTAAAAAAATTTCATATAGGGAGTACCAAGAATTCTTTTAAAACAAGTTGGCATCAAAATATATTATCTTTCACCAATAATGCTTACAAAATATGGCATCCCTTTCTAAATATTTTTGGAACCTAATAGAAGTTAGCATAACCCCTACAGTAAAATGGAAACTACTAAAAAAAAATCTAGAACCTGTAAATCTTTAAATGAACCTTCTTATGCTTACACGAGAAACTAGAAATTATCTGATTTGCTGACAAAAAAAATTCTATTAAACCAAAGAAGTGAATTAACTGTAAATTGCTGACATAGTTTATCTTTTACCTTACAATATAGTTAAATTTAAAAATTAGGTAGTACCATTTCTTATAGCCATAATTTATAAGTAATAACAGTCCGCCCTCTACAAGTAATTATCTTATTTTGTTTATTCAGATTTAGTATTGCTATGTATTGCCATCCAGTTAGTATTATTAATATCTTATGTTCCACATTTTTAATTTTATCTACAGGTTTCTTTAACAAGTTTCCGGTATCTGAAATTTTTAAAAAACATTTTTTCTGTTGAAATTATCTTTACGTCTGATTATCCTCTTACCCCTCCCCTCAGCATCCTTTGAAAAACTGAACATGTCATGTTGTCTACAATCATAATACATTTGTTGCTTGCATGATTTCTGCAATTGTGAATGATGACCTGTCTAATTTCCAGTTTATTGTGTCATGAAAAAATAACTCCCCCACCACCTCTAACCTCTGAGCTTAATTTCCTATTTAGCATAGATCTGACACTTAATTGGTTGATCAAGACAAACCCACAAGTCTGTTTTTAATTCTGACCTTGTGTTTCCTCACTTTATCTTTATCTTTCGAAAAAGAGGTAGCACTTTGCTTTTGAAATTTTCTTAAAAATAATTTAATCACCAGTTACTTACCATCGCCTGAAGAGGCACAAAGTGCCGAAATATGAAAGCTATTGTGTATTTCAAGGTGTTTTTTGTTCTAATATCTTATAATAAAAATAATAATAATATATTGCTCTACTTTGTATTGAGCACTTATTAAAAGTAAATGCTATGAATAGTGAAATTTTACCCTATCTGTTCTTTCTCTCATTTGTGTTTGTGTGTGTATGCATACATGCATATATATATATATATATATATATATATATATATATATTGAATGATAGAAATTATTAAAAAGATTGAAATCTTCAGACACACTGGGTTGTAGATTAATATTCTTTCATTTTTATTATTATTATTTCATTTAGATTCCTCGACTAGTTTTGGCCAACATGAGGAGAAAAAGATATTTATGCTTGCTGGTAGCAGTGAACTACAGAAATGAATGTCTTGATGGAGAAAATGAACTTTTGTCTGTAGTTTTCATTTGTTTTTTATCTTTTTAACATGAATTTTTTAACATTTCTTGTGTTGGTCAAACAGTCTCTTTTAAGTTGTTATTTGAGATAAGAGCTGGATGGATTCATGCTGCTTTGAATTCCCTTGGTCAGTTTGGCAAGTTTATTGGTCCCTGGAGAGGGGATGTGTCTCTGTTAAGTGTGTGTGTGTGTGTTATTTGGTTCTTAGGGAGTGAGTGAGTATGATATGTGTAAGCGTGTATATTGCTGTGGGTGTGTGTTATCATTTGGCTCATTAGGGAGTGATTGAGTATGATGTGTGTAAGTGTGTATATTTGTGTGGGTGTGTGTATAAGTGTGAGGCTTCAACACCCCCGTAAGCATGTCTGTCTTGTGTGGGTGAGAAATGTGGGTAGATTTTGATTTGTAGGGTTATGTATTACTACTATCTATATTGTTAAATTTATGGTTTAGCCTGGCTGGATAGTGTGTTTTTAAATGTCGTATCCACTTATTTTCATGGAACTCTAAAATCTTTCTAATGTTATCTGCTCTGGACTTTTCTATTCTCTCAATTATAGTAATTTGGCATGGGTTTTGAAATCATGTTTTGCTAGGTGGAAATGTTGTTCTACAGGTAATAATTTTTCATGGGGAGTCGACTTAATTCGATTGCGATAATTATTAATTCTGTAGTGAAAGGGCCATTCAGATTTTCCTACATATTGTTTCCGGCATAGTGTGCATTCTAGGATGTAAATTATGTTATGACTTCTACAGTTAGAGTCGTGGTAGATTTTGAAAGTAGATTTAGTGACTGAGCTAGTGAATGAATTCGTGTGTCTAATGTGGTTGCAGCATAAACTTCTTTTGTTGTTATATGGTTGGGAAAATCCTGTTGTTTTTGTTGTTAGTTTATTACAGATTACCTTGTCCCCTGAAATGTGGTTACTACTTATGATTTCTTTTAGGTTCTTAGGTCTACGATATGCTAGAAGGCCTGGTTCCTTTAAACAATTTTTTTAGGTCTGGTTTAAGATGTAGTATTTCCCAGTGACTTTTGTTTATTTGGGATAGTGGAGGCAGAGTGGGGTTGAAAGTGGTTACTAGAGGAATGCGGCTAGATTTATATTTATCTTGTACATTAGGGTGTCTTCTCTAGGTGTGGAAATTGCTTTATTTATTTGTTCCCTGATTAGGTGTTGTTTATAGCCACGTGTTGTGAATTGATGATCCAAATTTTCAATGTGTTTGTTTAATTCTTCATTGTGGGAACATATCCTTCTGAGTCTAAGTGCTTGTGAATAGGGAAGGTTCTCTTTGAGGTGTTTAGGGTGGGAAGACTTAAAGTGTAGATAGTTGTGGGTGTCAGTGATTTTAGTGTGTAGTGTCATTTGTAGTTTCCTGTTTTCATCTATGTAAATGCAGGTGTCTAAAAATGTTACCGATGTTTTGGATTTTTCATAGTCAAACTTAATTTATTCGTGCACTGTGTTTAGGGCCATGAGGAATTGGATGAGTTTGTCATCACTGCCCGTGTATACAAAGAATATATCATCGATATATCTTGCATAGAAAACGCAGTCATTACCAATGAGGGGATAGATATGGGTCTCCTCAAATTTTCCCATGAATATTGTAGCATATGAAGGAGATGCAATGGTGCCCATGGCACAACCTCTTACTTGAAGGTAGTGTGCTCCATTGAAGTTGAAAGTATTCAATGTAAGAATATGCTCCATGGGTTTTATGATAACTTCTGGGGGGGGGGGTGTTTCTTCTTTTAGTAAGTGCTTCCTGAAGGGCGGTTAGCCCTTCGATGTGTTTAATGTTTGAATAGAGTGACCTTACGTCCATAGTCACTAGAATAGCATTCTCTGGAACTGTTTGTATGTGATTAATTTTGTTTAGTAGATCTGTTGTATCTCTGATGTAGGAATTTACTTCCTTAGCTAGGGGTTGTATGTAATGGTCTACGTATTTTGAAATTTTGGTCGTGTGGCAGTTGAATGATGAAATTCGGGCCTTCCTGGGTTGTTGCTTTTGTGTATTTTAGGAAGGAGATAGAAACGAGCAGGTGTAATGTTTGTGGGTGTAAGTGTTGTGCATGTTTCCTTGTCGATTAGATTGTTGCGGAGCATTGTGTTTAGTGAGCTAGTTAATTCCATTTGATATTCAGGAAGGGGATCTGTAGGTAAGCTTTTATAGGTTTCTTTGTCGGCTAGCTGTTTGTTGGCCTCTTTAATGTATTTATTTTGTTGCACATGTTTAGATACAAGAGCAAGGATGTCATTAGTTTATCAAGACTTGAATTTGAGAACATTCATTAATATGGTGGTTGAAAAGGTCAGTCAAAATGTGGAAGGCACAAAGTACCATATTTTCAAAGTCTGGTACTCCAGTAATAATCATGAATTTTTCTTTTTAAATGAATAAACTGTTATCGTTTGGAATAGATCTATATGCTGTACATATTAAAAAATATGAGGGTATGGATTTAACTGTTATATAGCTTTTGTTTCTTATATATAAATTTGAATGGAGATAATTTATATATAAAATTCTGTGACTTCCGTTAGTCCATCCAACTGTCCATCACACCCTCTAAAATAGCTATACATTGACTGAACAAAACCAGATTTGGGGGAGAAGTGCAAACAGGTAAGGGGGTACAAAGTACAGTTGGTTCTACTAGAGTGCATAAAAAACCATGAAGTAGGTTTTTTGCCAAAGTATTTTTCCAAACAAATCAGCTTATTCAAATTTCATTGATTGCTTTGCAAAATTGAACAAAATGTAGAGTTTGTAAATCTCAGCAAAAAATGTTAGCAATAACTTCAACTGTTATCTTAAATACGGTGAGGATTTCAAAACATCAGAAGAAAACATTTATAAAGCAGTAAGTATTGAAATTTTTTTCTTTCAAAATCTACCAAGAGAAGATACTTTAATTTTGTCTGAAAATTATTAAATTTTTTTAATATTTTCTTCAAAAGCAAGGTGATAAGGCCACTAAGATGCAAGAGGTTACTGACTATGAAAAAATCTGAGAAAAAAAACATTATTGAGGAAAGAGGAAATAAACAGGATTCAAGAAGACAGAAGATGTTGCATTTAAATTTTGAAGATCAAAGTTGGCTGGAAAGCAAGAAACCAGAAGAGAGTTCCACAAGTGAGAAATGTCAGAGAAGAAACTGTTAGAATAGAACATGGTAATTCCTAGTAATTTCAACTGTAAAATTGAGACCTAACTACTAATCAAGTACTACACATAAATCCATTTCAATCAAACATAGATATCATTTTATAGTTTTATTATATCCAAAAAAGCTGCTTCAAAAAGAAATAATCGATATTGAGTTATTAAAAAATAATACACCTTATATAAGAAAGTAAGCAGATATGACAATATGTAGATATACGTTTATCGATATGGTTAATCAATATTTGCCATAGCATATGAGGCAAATTTATGACACAGATTTTTGACAGTGATAACAGCCTAAAATGCAAATGAAAATTTGGAGATACCAAAAACAAACAAGTACAACAATTTAAATATCTGGGAAAACAGAAAGTGCGACACTGAAATCCAAAGGTGCATTCGGTAAGTAAAACATGCCTTCCAAAAGCAAAGCAAATTATTAAGAAATAGGAACATTTTGTTAGAAGCAAAGAAAAGAGTACTGAACTGTTCTGTAATATCAGTCCTCCTATATGGCAGTGAATGCTGGATAATCTCCTCATAGATGAAGAAGAGACTTGAAACAATTGAAATGTGGTTCTACAGAAGGATGCCAAGAATACCATGGACCGAACATGTAAGCAATGATGAAGTTCTAGAGACAATGAAAACAAAACGGATACTTATATTTAACATCAGAAAAAGATAGTTGAAATTTCTAGGGAACAAAATGAGGAAAGAGGTCTTGGAAAATTTGATACTCACAGGACAGATTAAAGAAAAGAGGGACAGAGGAAAACAATGCATGACTTACCTGGTGGGCCTTGGTGAATGGAGAGATAGAAAAACGCAAAATTTATTAAGGGTTGCCAAGGACAGGAAATTGTAGAGAGTCATGATCTCCAATGTCCTGAAGGGACATGGCACATAATAGAATTCCTTTTAAAAAGTCAAAGAATTCATTTATGGCTTCATTACCCAATTAAACTTGCTGTTATATGAAACATTCTGACATGTCACAAATTCTAGATTAAAAGAATTTATATTTTAAAAAAAAAAATTGAGATATTATTCTGAAGATTTTCCAAAACCAGACCACAGTGACATTGTAGATCTTGATATGAACTCAGGGTTTCTTGTGATATTTTTTGTCAGTTGTTTGGAAGCAGAGAACTGGTAACCAGATGGATAAGAAAAAAAAATTAAAAGCTATACATTGATTTCAAATCCAAGATAAAATAATTTTCTTCAGTTTTTCAAAAGTAACAATACAATCTTTTAGAAGCTGTGTAAGGCAAATGCAAAATTTTGAAATGCACTTCCAGAAATCACTTGTTAATATATGGGATTTTCCATCTTCACAAAGATTTAATAAAAAGTCTATTAGAAAAGAATTAGCAAATGAGAAAGATTTATCAAATGTTGGACTTCTGATTTTAAGTACGATTTCTGATGCAGAACAGCAAGTCGCACTCTGAGTGTATTTTTACAACAAATATAGCACTGTTAGAATAACAGTCACAGAGAAAACATATATATTGAATATTTTGATGGAGATCAAGAGTAAAAAAGTTTGCATTTCAATTTTTTTAACAGTTTGTCATTTATGAATGAATTGGCAAAGTTTAGGATTTCAATGTTTATTCTTGTGAGTCAGATAATTTTTTTTTTCCATACAAATCAAAGAATGTTCTGACCCAGTAATTCAAATAAATCAATCTGGACAATATGAGATACAAATTTATATATCGGATTATCAATGGATAATATAATGAGAAAGTAGAAAACTCTCTTATCTCATGCATTTCCTCATTCAAAAGGACTTCTTCAGAATAATAATGGTTTTAATGATAATCTTTTATATATATGTTGTGGAGGTTGATAATAATTTTGACCACACAAACCAAAAAGAAAAAGAAGTAACAATGGGTGAAATAAGGAAACAAATGGAAATTTTTTAGTTTAACAAAGGCCAAACTTTATTATTTGGTGAAAACCAACAAAAATCTTTATATGTGTTTAAGTTTGGTTTGTCTTGGTTCTCAAAGACATCTTGGTTTGGTTATTCTCACTGTGTTGAGAATTGAATGTATGTTTGTGATTGTCACTGGTGATTTTTAGAAATTATAACTCCTGGTTTAAAGATGAAAAAACAGGTGTAGAAATGGAGAAATTGCAAGAGGTTGAGATGTTATCCTGAAAAGGAAAGAAGCAGGATCATGCTGTTGGAAAAACAGGATCTCTGAATTTTCCAGGGCAGTTTCTTGGTTAGTAGGATCAACTACTTAGCAGTAGGATCTCACACCTGCCTGCCGTCAGGGCGAATGCTAAGTCTCTCTATATATCAGCTGCTGTCTTTACATATGGTTTTGCTCGATTTATTTATTTTTTTTCTTATGAAACATTAATTATTACATTTATCTCTTTTAGTTGCCAAAACACTGCCAGGATAATTAAAAAAATTTAATCTAAAGTTCTTACATGTCTAGGATCTCATAATTTCTTAATAGAAGTGAATATGTTGAAAACTTCTTGAATTACAAAAGAAATCACTGAATGGGAGATTAATGTTGCTTAGTCATTTCCAGTCATAATTTGCTAGTTGCTGTTGGACTGTAAGTCAACCATTTCTGGTTGCAACTTGCTGGTTATGACATATATATAGACTTATACCCACAGAAGAAGAAAGTAGACTGAAATAGAGAGGACGTTATTTTACCTTTATGAGACCCTTTCGGCCAACACTTTATCAAAAGGTGGACATTGGCGCATAGAACAAAATGATCAATGAATGAGACACTTGTAAATAGAGAATGAGGAGGGAAAATTGGAAAACAATTAAAATAAATTGATGACTAAAAACAAAAGTTTCCAAAAAATTGTATAAAATAGAAAAAAATTACTCATATTCTCTCACCACCTAACTTGCCACCTAACTCCATGTACTGAAACTCCCTTGATTATTATGTGTGGGTTGCAGTTGAGCATGAGATCAAAGATGAACTGAAGGCAAAGATTATGACAGATTATGTTCAGAAGAGTTGCAGGAGATTCTGTAGTTGTCTGGAGGTCATGTTGAAGCCAATGGCAATTTTATTGAATAAATTTGCTATTTAGTAATTAAAGATATTTTTGTGTAATTTTGATAAATATATCTGTTAAAATGAGATGTCAGTGTTATTTTCATTTTTGTGTAATTTAGATGACAATTTATCCATCGCACTCTGTGTGTGTGTGTGTATATATATATATATATATATATATATATATATATATATATATATATATATAATTTTGTTTGGAAGTTAAAAAGACATCAGTGCCACAATAAAAATATATAAATTACAAAAACATCACATTCAAGATACAACACAATAAGTGTAAACAAAAATAATAAAAGGTTTTTGTATATATTTCAGAGAAAATTGTATATTTTAAAGAACATATACATAAATAAAAAGTTTATGCTTACCTGGTGGGAGCCACATGGTCTGTCAGAGCACCGTCTCTGGATATCTGATTCGTTAGGCCATTAAAATAGAAGAAAGAGAATTTGATTTCCATTTCAATTAGTGGCAAAATGTCATAGTACAAGTTTTCATAGTTTATGTAACTATTTTTTTTTGTAATCTAAATTTTTCTTTCTTTATTGTTAATTATCATTTTTATCTATAATTTAAAGTACTTTTATTATTTAACTTTTAATTTTTGTTTTATTATTATTATTTTAGTTTTATGCACTTATATAGTATAGTCCTAAGGTTATTGAGTGATCTATTTGTTGGTATTGCTACAAATAGATACAATTTTCAGTATTTTTATATATATATATATATATATATACATTTGGTAATTTGGTAATTAAAACACCACTACCACACACTAAGACATACACATAATGCACATACTCAATTAAACAGAAAAATTAAATCATCCTTGATAATGGCTAAAGATATAGCCGAAAGCGCTCGGAAAAATAAAACATTTGGACAGTTCTTACACACCCTTTGTCCAGCAAAGAAAACTCTTGTTCGTACACAAGAAAAATTAAATAAAAAACTTAACCGTAGTACCTTGTCTGTCGTTTTTAATGAAACTTGCATATATATATATATATATATATATTTGGGTAGAATCCCTCTTTTATATAATAATGGAAGCATTATTAATAAGAAAGAAAAGCCAACACTCAATAATATCAACTATGAACACAGCCATAATGTGTTGACCATGTTTGAAAAATAAAACATCCCTATAACTTGAGACACAAACATGAAACAATCCATACATTCAGTTAAAAGTAAATATAACATCATCTTTGATAATGTCTAAAAGGATAGCCAAAAGTGCTTGGACATACAGATGGAATATTCAGACAATTTCTATATAATTTATGTCCAGAAAAGAAGAAAATTATAAAAAGACAAGAAAAATTCAATAAAAACTTAACCACAGTACCTTGTCAGTAGTTTCTAATGATATATAGGCTGCAAGAATTCACCTAAACAAGATTTGTAAATTTCAACTGACAAGATTTGTCTAATAGTTTATTGTAGTTTTCTAATTTTTGAATAAGTTATTGTACATTGGCATCAAAATTGTGTGTAAACTGTCCAAAGATTATATCTGTTCCAAGTATTTTTTTTCCTTCTCACTCAGTGCTAAGAATTGACTGTTGTTAGAATGGTTGACAAGATTTTCTCAGCTTTTGTTTTGGCAGTTTTTGGAATTTTAGTATTCAAATTAATCCAAATATAAATATATTGTACAAGTCATGTCTGATGTTCCACCGAGCTAGACAGCATCAGAAAAGGATGTATAAAATGTTTTTATGTATTATTATTATTATTTTGTACGTATATTAAATATTTTATACATATTTTAAGACACTGTCTCCTGTCCTAAAAGTTATTTTATTCAGTGTGGGTTGAATCTATTGTATAATATTAGATTCTAAAATTGTAAGTCTTTTTTTTTTTTGTAGTGAGTGATGTATAGTATTTTGGTAGCAGCTACTAATATATCTCTTATGTTGATAGTTATATTTTGGTTGTTTGTGATGATGATGATAATGATGAGAGAGTGTGAGAGCATAAAAAAGAACTAATGCAGGACTTTTTATTTATATTCTCCCAAGTAAACAGACTGTAATCAAAGTAGCCATTTTTAAATGATGCTTCTACTTTTCTTTTCAATTCTTAAAATGTTATAAAAAGCAGTAAAAGAAAAGCCAAAATACTTAAAACTTTCCAACAAGTCTAATCAATTTGAATTTACAGTCATTTCCAAACAGTCATCTTCTTTGGTCTATGAAAGATTCTTTCAATTAAGAAAGAGAAGATTTTCATTTTACTTACAAAGATGGTCAGATAATTGGTTGGAATTTCTCTAAGTAAAAAGAAAAAAAATATAAATAAACAAATCAATGGACAAAAAATTATCAATTGTTAACTCACTTGACAATTCTTGAAAAGCCTTTTTCAAAATTTCTTCAGACTATTTATATCTAATGTACAATAATTAATTTAGAAAATTTGGCCCTGATATTGATACTAAACATTTGATTGAGAGACTTTGTTCAAAAGTTTTCTCCTTTAACAGATCAGAAAATTATTTATAATATTCCATGTCATTTATTCTTTAGGGAGAATTGACTTAAGTATATCTGAAAATGTTGATTCATGGTGTTCTATCCTAAAAAACTTACTCATGGTAAAACTAAGGGCCAGATCTGGAGACCTATTTCAAAATGTTTGAATTTCAGAAATTCTGGGAAAATGTTAACTCTTTTTAAGGATATTTTGACCTATACTTTTGGATAATCACATATGTTAAAAGTTAAATAAATGAAGATATTTATTTTTGATGTGGGCACTGACAAATATTAAACAAAACAAAGAAGCCGCCAAAATTTTTGGTAAAATATATTATCCACATAATGTTAAAATGTGTCACTTTTGAAATAGGTCTCCAGTACTGGTCCTCAGTTGCACCATGTGTAGGCTTGCAGTATAGAATAACATGCTATTATTTCTTGCTGCATACATTTTGCAAATGAAAAATGGCAAATAACTCTTTTTAGTATTTCATTTCAGTAAATAATTTTCTTAAAAATATTCATTTTTTTTTTTTTAAATATGTGAGGAATTAGAATTTTCATATATATATATATATATATATATATATATATATATATATATATATATATAAGCTGCCCCATTGGGTGGCATTTAAGCTAGCTCCTGCAGAGGGCTCTTGATTGGGCTTTCATCATAATAGGTAGGGAGGAGTACATGTGAGATGCAGCAAACTACAGAAGAATTCAAAATTGATCACTGCATTTAAGGATTGCATTAATACTTAAACTTACCTTTTAAAAGTTCAACAATAATTCTTCTTCCTCGACTTAATTTAAAGGCAATTTGATATATGTAGGTGCTTACTTTCTGTACCAACAATTATTTTTATTTCATGGTGACTTTTGCTGGATTTCTCAATTAATTTGAATTATTCCCAAATTTATTTCCAGGTTAAAACAATTGTTATACAGGAAAATTTGTCACAAAAAAATCACATAAAAAAATTACTGAAAACAATCGCAGTAATGAAAACTTGGGAATCCAAAATTTCAGGATTGCGGGTCTGGATCTGGCCTGGAATGTTTTTAATTTGCTCATGAAGTTGTCCTGATTCCAAAATGGTATGATATATTGGTCTATGGCCTCCTAGGAGTAAAGTGAAAAAAGTGTGATAGTGACACACTGATATTAACATTTATTATATAGAAGGAGATGATCTATTGAGAGTTGTGTCCCTTTAATTGAAAAAATGTGACACACTGACATTGGCATTTATTATATAGATATAACTATGGGAAGAGTCATTAACATCTCCATTGTTTGAATGCTCAAATTTCTTTGTATAGTTTTCTGGCTTATCCATTCTTTAACATATATCAATTTTAATCTGTGAAAGAAAAAGGAAACCTCTTTGTTAAAATAAAGCAAAAAAAAAACAACTCCCAAATTTATGACATGTGCTTTCTGGAAGTGCATTTCAAGATTTAGCATCTTTTGTTTTGTTTTTTTAAGGTCAGGTCATTCTATGAATACAACTTGTACCATGTAATCCAGTTCTACTTGCTGCACGACAAGTCATTGGTGACTAAACTAGTTCCCCCACCAGTTATTTCTGGGAAGGAATGTGACTAGACACCCAACAGGATTAAAGCAAGAGCTGTCAATGTGTGGATGAAACTTCTTGTACAGGTCAACAGCCATCTAGTACAATGGGGTAGACTGGGTTCCATAGATATTGTGTTGGTGCATAATTATTGGGCGTTAGGTGAGTTATTTGTAAATAAAAATTACCATTCTGTTTACGTTTTTTAATAAAAATATTATTTTATTTTCAGGTCATAAAAATGCATGTCGATAATCATACACTCCAGAATAATCATTATTTTTCTTAATAAATATTGTTTAAAAATGCCTGAAAATTATACACCAACCCAATATATATGCAGCCAGTGCAGTCATGACATAACATGTCATTACTGGGCAGAAGGCTAAGAAGTTAGCAGCCAGGGTGGATCATTTCCCCCAACAGAATCAACAGTCATGTGTCCATGACCAAGGCAAACTTTCTAGTTGGATATTGACTGTTTGATGTTGAGAGGGAGAGGTTTTACCAGTTCTACTTGTCCATGACATACTATGCATGAATGAATGCCCCTCTTGCTTACAATGTAGATATGTGGAGGGAACTGGTCTGGTGTTCAGCTGAACAGCAACCCTACGACCATACCTGTTCATTGAACTGATCTTTGACTGACAATACAAATAGAGCTAGTTTATTTAAATTATTTTTTCTTGTACTAAAAACTTCCTTTTTTTCTCACTTGACCAGAGTTAAAGAATATATTGACTGAATAATTGTGTTAACAAGAGCAACAATAAATAGTGATTTGTGTATCTGAATAATGTTTAATATAATTTTTATATTGAAAAAATATGTTCAGAAGTTTTACTTGAATTACATTTTTTATTGTTTCTTCAAATCTGAATGCCTTATACTCACATAAAAAGAATGATAAAATTCACATTGTAGCTTTGGTTGTTATAAATAAAATCAGTGGAAGTTAAGAATGAAATTGATTCATAGAAAATTGTAGATGGAAAGCTGAAGAATGAATCAGATTTGTTGATTCTGGATAATTCTGTTCTCAACCCTCAGCAATATTTAACACTTTTAGGACTCAGAAAAAAAAAAGAAGATGAAACCATTCAATAATGCCATTTTGTACATTGAACATTATAAGAGAATCATTGATTGTATTAAAAGTTGTTTTTGCTTAAGATTATGTAGCCTTATTTTTATTTTAAATCAAAAACGTGTTTCTCATTTACTGATTTGTCACATTGTTGCTTTTAATTTTTTTTTTCTTTTATTACTGATTTTTTTTTTTCTGGTAATGTTTTTACCATCTTTCTGCAAGTCAGAGAACCTAAACATTGATCTTCACTAGAATTTAGGAAAAAAAAAATCAACTTTTAGATTCTTACTTTGACATTTGTACAGTAAACAAACTTTCTAAAGAAAAATCACTATTGAATTAAACTTACTTTCACTGTGAAAGGCAGTGAACATTAAAGCAAACAATCTTCGATTAGCCAAATTATATTTAAGGTTAGTACTTGAATGATTCCATACTGCAAAAATGACAAATTTTGTGAAGGTGGTGAAATATCTGTGGAAATGATTTTTCTTGGCTTCCGTAAGTGTAGAGTAGATCAGAAGTTCTCATTATAAAAACGAAGCACTTAAAAGAATACCACTGCATCCGACCAGAACTGGTTACAACATGAATAATATAAAAGAGAAACATCGAAGCACTGAGTTGTACATTTTCTTTCTTCTCTTCGACACTTATGAATAAAATATATTCGTAACCTGGTTGAGTTTGTTGGTAATATTTTACAGTAAGTAATCCGTTCATAAATCCTGTTAACTTTGATTTGTTTCTTCAGGTAACATGTTACCTGTGATAATGGGTGGCATTAAGATTATTCTTGAAAACTTTGATATATTAAGTATATAAAATGGCTTATGCAAAAAAGCTGCCATTGATAGTAACTGTAAAGGAAATTGAAAACATTTGGAAAAACTTAGAAAAACGTTCTGAAAAAAAAAACAGAGATAAATAGTATTAAACTTTAAGATAAACTCTGAATTTAAATTAGTTTTAAAAGAAAGTATACTGTGTATCTCATTTTACAGCTGTAGTGGTTCAGGCTTACACAAATTACTTCAATATGTTTAACTATTCTATAGGAAAACAAATTTAAAATACATGGATTCCTTGAATTTAACAGAGGTAATCAACTGATTTAGTAAATCTCTGGAGTCTTGAAATATTTTCTTGTAAGAAAAATTAATTTTTTTCTTTGCTCAACTCATCTGTTGCTGGTTCATTTGTTCCTCTAAGAAGTTCTTCCTATCTTCTGAATAAATTATTGATTGCAAATGCAAACCTCAGAAATCGGTCAGCTTGAAGAGATCAAAGTGGCATCTTCTGCCAGCCAATAACAATAGAGCTGACCCAATTCTAAATACCAAATAAACTTAAGAAATTATTGCACAAGAATTGAATTCCTTTACTTATCTTTGTTATAATTTTTCTTTTGTTTCTCTTTGATTCAGTGTCTAAATTCAGGTAAAATATTTGTTGAAAAAGACAACTTTGACACAAGGTTAGATTCATTGGGCAATCAGAAAGGATTAAGCACACTTGCAATGGCAGATTACATTTGCTTGGTAATCATTGTTCTCTCATGAACTCTACTCATATTAAAAAACTTCAAGAAAAAGTACTACATACAGCAAACAGGAGCAATGGATTTGGTAATAGGTGCTCAGTATGAAAAATATAGTTGAACTTACCTCCCAATAAAATGATCCTGTATGGATAGAGATATATAAATAAATCAAGAGTTATAATAACTGACAGTTGTCACAATTTGATTGTAAAAATTAAAAGTTGATTAAATTTTTATTCCACCATTAATGGCTATGTTTTTTAATTGGCTATTCATGGACAAGATTTGAAGTCATTCCTTTGATTCAACTTTCCTGCTTCCATGTAGCATTGTAAAAGTCCTCGCTTTGATATGACCTTCTTGTTCTCTCACAAAACTATAAAAGTCCTCCCATTGACTTGCCCTTCCTGTTCTCTCCCAGTATCATGGAAGTCTTTTCCTTAACTTATCCTTCCTGTTCTCTCACAAGACTATAAAAGTCCTCCCACTGACTTGCCCTTCCTGTTCTCTCCCAGTATCATGGAAGTCTTTTCCTTAACTTATCCTTCCTGTTCTCTCACAAGACTATAATAGTCCTCCCACTGACTTGATGTTTTGGCCATTGTATACGCTAGCCTTCTTCAGGTGATATTTGTAAAATAAAGGGTTCATTTCAAAATTTCAACAAAGATAACCTGAAGAAGGCTGGATCATACAATGGCTGAAACATTGTGAACAAGGCAATAAAGATGAGGACAACAGTCTGAACAATGTAAATAGGAGAATTTAGTTTAAACAATCTTTATTCAAAAAGATTGCTTTTAATTGTTTTGTGACTACTATCATTTTTTTTTAATATCATTATTTGGTGTATTTTTGTTTATTGATAATAATAGTGAAGATGGAATAAAATAGCATTTATTTGTCTCACACAATAGAAACCCTCTTCAGGTTAGGATTTTACAAGTCCATATAAGAAAACATTTTGGGTTGGTTAAATATTTAACTCAAAGAACAAGTGATTAAACTCTTTGTCTTGTCTTGTTTCGTGTATTGGCACCTTTGATGAGATTTTAATGCTTCTAGTACATCTGACTTGTGACAATATTGCTAGACTCATGTAAGACCAGGTAAAATAAGAATATGACACAGAATTTAAACAAATATATTGATAGGACATTTTACAAAAAGGAAAAAGGAAATGTGAAGAATTCAAAGCAACCTTCAGTGTCTGTAGCAAAGGTATTTACATGCCGGCATCCTAGGTAAGACAATAAACTACGTCCAGCAGCAAGACTTCTGATCAGGAAGTTTTGAGGAGCATGGAACCACCTCTTAATTGCTGGTGTTCCCAGGTCCACCCTGACCTGGGGTGGTAGCACCTGTTAGGCTCCCAGCTATGGGCAAATAGTTAACTTCAAAACTAGGGTCAAAACACTATAAAAGTATAAAAATAGGTTTTAATGCCAGAAATACTTGTAAAAAATTTCTACCAACAATAAATTTTTGAATAAAAAAATTATTACCATCAATACATTTAAAAAAAAAAATTACCAACAATATGTTTTTGAAAAGAAAATATTACTGGCAATACATTTTTCAAAAAAAAATATTACTGGCTATACATTTTTTAGGAAAAAGTATTACCAGCACTACTTTTTTTGAAAAAAATTATTACCAGCAATACATTTTTGAAGGAAAAATCTTACCAGAAATAGATTTTTGAAGGAAAAAATCTTACCAGAAATAGATTTTTGAAGGAAAAAATATTACCAGAAATAGATTTTTGAAGGAAAAAATATTACCAGAAATAGATTTTTGAAGGAAAAAATATTACCAGAAATAGATTTTTGACAAAACAAAATACTATCAGCAATAAAAATTTTGTTGGCATTATATAACCCATTGAGGTTAATATGTCGTAAAACAAACCAAACCAAACCAAACTTACATGCCGATAAGTGCGAAAAGAATGTCTTTTTGTTATGAAAATCACCAAGAAAGAGATGATTCTTTCAAATCTCATGCCACCTGTGGTTATCATCAGGAGGTGGTAATCCAACAGTCTTAAAGAAATGTTTTCATTATCATAATCATCAGTTTCTTAAATGAGTGTGGTTATAGGATTCCTGCGCAGCTAATCAGTTCCCCTCCTTGTATCTGGATTGAAAACTGAAGTTATTCAGATGTAGTGTGTGTTGGGCAAGTAGACTTGGCAGAGCTTGTCTGTCTCTAGGTCAAACTACAACCAATATCCTTCAACCTGAAGGCTCACCTTTGTCAAAGACATGTGGCTGTTAATTCTATTGGGGAGAAACCATCCAACCTGGCCTCCACCCAGCAATGTTGTGTCATCACAAAACTGGCTGCATCCATAGCTACAAAGCCTAGTCTACACTGTTGTATGAGTTGGCTGTTGACCTCTAAAGGAAGTTTCATTCACCCTTTGACAGTTCATGTTTTAATCCTATTGGGTGTCCACCCTCAAAGACAGAAAAGCTTGGTTGGGAAACTGATGTTGTTGCTGATGACTGAACCATGTAGCAGTTGGTACTAGGTTACATGATACCAGTAGCACTCGTAAAGTGACCAGGCATAATGTGTGAGTATGTTATACACACACACAGTTTATTAATACCGGATGTCAGTGTAAATGGATCAACATCAGTTATACTAATTTTAAATATTATTATAATAGCATCTGGTTAAATGATAAATAATAAAAAGTAATTAATAATAAAATAAACTAAGCTTGGATGTGTGAGTGGTGTAATGAATAATAATTCTGAATTGTTAATAAAAAAAAACAAGTTCCAATTCCTATTAGGTTCGTTATGTTCACTAATGTGAATTCACCTCTTCTCCCCAAAATTATGGGTTAATTAGTAAGACTTGTATCACTAAGCCATTATTATCTCAAGAAATCTTTATAATCTAAAAATATTTTCTGGCTTTAAATAACCTGCAAAGGATTGATAGGCCATAGCAAATAAACCAATCAAATAATAAAACAAATAATAAAAAATAATCATATATACATACATATATGATAAGTCAACACATATGGCCTGATGATTGTGTTTAGCATGAAACAGTCTGTTGCCTCTGTGTGTTGACTTCAATGTTCAATTTTATATTTATATACACTCTATCTCGGATATTGAGCACTTTATCCCATAAATATAGCATACCTTAAAACTATATTTCTTTATATATATATATGACCCTTTTTATTATTGCTAAAACTGTTTCAATGTTAAATAATAGACAATTATCAATTATACAGGATGAATAGTAAAAATAAGCAATACAAAATAAATGCTGTGATTCAAAATGCCTTTGCCTCAAATTTGAATATATGTCTTCTTTCTTAAAAAATGTTATGTAAAAACATAAATAAGTAAGGTTAGTCATTCATACCAATGTATAAGTTTTGAAATTTAATAATATAATCTATTATATTCATAATAAAAAAAGTTGTAATAATATATTAAATATTTGTAATAAAATAAGCTTGCCAAATGCTACTTTTTCTTAAAAAACAATCTTCACTTAAAGGATAAGCAAATAGGGGCCATAACAAATAAAATCTATATAATAATAAAGAATAAACAGATAAATAATCATCACTTCTGTTTTATCTTTAAAAAAATCATTTTCTTTGAGCAATGAAAAAGACCTCTGTTCACTGCAACTACCAGCTGTTCATGATTATAAAGAAATGTTTATGGCCAGATAAAAAGTGAAGAGTGTCAAAACAAGACTCAAATAAAAAAAATTAAAGATATTTTAATGGATGAAAAGTAAGCCCAAAATGAATACACTTCAGCTAGGAACCAAGGACTACCCTGCTCATAGGATGACATAAAATTGTACAACAAATTCTATAATCAACATTTTAGTACAATAAAACAGCTTTCAAAATCCCAAGAAATGATTACCCAGAATAGGGATCACAGGCCAAGGAGTGATTCATTCTGAGAAGGAAAAGCTTATACCCAAATGACAAAATCTGATTTTTCAGCCCATTGTTAGTGAGTTATTCTAAGTTTAGATTCAATGGCACAACATGTGAAAGGAGCTGATTAGCAGTTCCATTGTTACGAAATTCTATATAAATTGTGGATATATTGTTCTCATCAGTCATGTGGCAGAACTGTTGGAGAGCTCTCTATCAGCTGTAATAATTAGGGTCTATGGTGTTTGCAAATTGATCATTTGAAGGAACCATCATGTGATTTTCTCTTAGGGAGGGTTTGCCAATATCTTGGCTCCACCTTTTAGTCAAGGACCATTAAAAAGGCCAGACTAATATTTTACCCCATTTAATGATTGAAGATATATTTCTTCCTCCTGAACAGCACCTTTGCATGGGATAATGGTTGGTGAGGCTAGACTGATTGGTCATTATTAGGGAGTAATGAGTTCAATTCACATTAGGCATCCTGTACCTAATTTGACATTAAATATGTTGTTGTTGTAGATTTCCTGTGCTTTTCTATAATTACTTTTATATTATTTGTTCTAATAAACTTACCTCTATGGTACTTAGGCTTTATGAAATTAAGTACAGTACTAGATTGTAAGCAAGTTATTCTCCATGGCTCAATATAACTGTAGGTTCTATCCTAACAGTCTCTTCTATCGTACTTCTCACTTGTGGAATTCTCTTCCGATTTTTTGCCTCCCAGTTAACTTTAATCTTCAAAAATTTAAACGCCATATCAATTGTTATCCTCTGTCTTAATTCCTGTTCTTCCATTGTTCTCTCTCAATAAAGGAGTTTTTTTCTCTCATATTCTCTAATACTTTTAGTGGTTTTATTGTCTTGCTTGGGGTGAAATGTTTTTGTTTTTTTTTAAAAAAAAAAAAGGTTTAATATGTCATAAAAGGAATCAACAACATCCTCCTAGTAGTGTGATAGTGAAAACATCTACTGTCAATTTGTAATAGCGGTGGGGGGGGGGGGGTGTTTGGTCAAAAATCTTCCCTCCACCACAAAAAGACCCTGATATCAAACAATATCAAGATGTTGCACTTTATTTTTGCCAGCTTGTTATGTCAGGCAACTGATTTAACTTGGGTTGTGTGTGTGTGTGTGTGTGTGTATATATATATATATATATATAATAGAGAGAAAGAGAAAGCTATTAATATTAGCATGACATAGGTCCAAACTGCTAAGGAGAGAAAGAATGAATGAAACCAATATGGCTGGTAAGTGAGCTGCTGGATTGACAAGACATGAACTGGCATGGGAACAGGCCATCTTATAGTTGACTTACTCCGATTGTCCAGATGATTACCTTTGTTAACTGCTACTGAACATTTGTTCATCTCTGTTACTCTTTTGTCATATTTCAAGACACTGCAGCTGGTACACCTAGCACTGATATAAGAAAACTGAAGACAATGTGCCACATTCATATATTAGACCTTTTAAAAATAAACCATAAAAAGTCAACAGAAAAACAGATTTGATCAGTTTGTACAGACGTTATTGAAAATGTTCAAATATGACAAAAGTGTTCTTGCTGTTGATTTCTGACTGCATGATGTTCTCACAGATAAGTAGACAAGCAGAGGTTGAGAGCAATAAAATGAAGACATTACTTGAGAATATTCAGCATATGATGAGTGATAGTAAATATACATTATTATTAAGCATAGTGGCTCAGATTGAGGAATCAGAGAACTGAGTTCAAATTCCAGTCAGATCTGTTACATTCACTTACATGCTAATACCCTTGGGAATGGTATGAATCCTCTTCTCCCTCCCCCAGCTATGGGTAACTAGCAGGACAGACCGGGTTCTATCACCTTGGATGGCAAATGGTCTACCACAGAAATGCCAACCTACTGTGGGAAAATATCTGCCTTGTCAGTCATATATCAAAAGATACATGATCGCCTAAGTATGTATCACACATGGCATATAACTTACTGATTGATCTTTCATTATTAAAAATATGAATAGTAAGTTCTTTGTTTCTTTTTTTTTGTTTCCTTAACTGTTTCACATCAGCATCTGTGAAAAAAAAGAAGAATAGAACAGGCAAAGTCTTTGAAAACATTTCTGGTGAAGACAGGGACTTGAATAATAAAATCTGATAAAACAGTTTACACTGGGAAGATACTGGACTCCTTTGGATTAGTATTTACTGCTACCTTTACAGAATTTTATGAATGAAAAACATTTTTATTCTATAAAATAAACCAAATTTTTAAAAAACTAATTCAGTACTTGATGAAATAAAAACAATTTTGAATCTGTCAATATTTCTGAGATGAGGTATTATGTACACCGTTTACATTATTCAGACTATTGTCCTCATCTCTGTTGCCATATTTCTTACAAAATTTCGGCTGTTGTATGCTCCAACCACCTGAAGAAGGCCAGAGCATACAATGGCCAAAACATTGTAATAAATATGGTGACAAAGATGAGGACAATAGTCTGAATAATGTAAAAAGTTGACAAAAAACTTTGATACATAAAATGCAAAATGGTGCTCATTAACATTGTTGGCATTTAGAATAAAGTAATTCAACAGATAAGTTGATTGATTAATTCATTCCTTTTCTAGGGTTTGTCAACCCTTTGCAGGTTATTTAAAGTCAGAAAATATTTTTTAGATTCTAAGAATTTTTATTATTGAAATATTAATGCTTTAAGGATACAAGTCTTACTAATTAACCCATAACTGGAGGGAGGAAAGGTGGATACATACCTTTCCTCAATGGTATTTCTGTGTAAGTGAATATAATAAACCCAACTGGAATTAGAACTCAGCTCTTCAATTAAAAATCTGAGTCATTATTCATTGCACCACACACACCTAAGCTTACAGCATCTGGTAATTCCAAGCAGTCACTCATCTAGGTACTTACTTGATTGTATGGGAACTAGTGTTTCAATGTGATATGGCCATAAGCCCTCAACAGATAAGTAATTATTGTATAGGAAATATAAATTTTGGTGTTTTTTATCTACATCTGCATCATAATTATTTTTTCAACAAAGAATATTTAAAACAAATTTAGGGTTTGACTTGAATGTCTAGAAATGGCTGAACCTATTCTAGATTTCTAGAAAGAATTTATTTTGCTTGACACTTATTTCACTGTGAAATTCTGCTGATCATTAATCATGCGCCATGATTTTGGTTTGATATAACTGTGACCTTTGATTTAAAAAAAAATTTTTTTTGTTAATTCCCAAATCAGTTGCTGCCATTTTGAGTTAGCAAGGTGTCAGCTCAACCAAAATTTCTGCCTGTTTTTTGGATTTGACATTTTAGCAAATGAACTCCATCCTTTGACCCTATATTTATGATCTTTTCCCACTTGTTGACCAAAGAATCAATTACTCATTCTTGACATGTTGTTTAAGAAATAATCTGACAAATTTTGCCCACTTTCCTGGTATCATTTTTGACTCTCTCTCTCTCTCTCTCTCTCTCTATATATATATATATATATATATATATATATATATATATATATATATATATATATATATACATACAATGCCAGGATTGAAAATTGTGTTGAAAAAGTAGAAATTCTCTTCAGAAACAAAGAATACAATTGTTCTTTTCCTTTTCCACATTTTGATGTTAAAAAAGGAGCAAAAAAGAAACAAAAACAGAACCAAAAAAAGAAACAAGACTTCATATTCGTATTCTTTTCCATATGTTATTTTCAGGTATAAACAAGAGGGGCTGAAAAAAAAATGTTATATATCTGGTACTGTATTAAAATTCAAGTCTTTTTTTCTAATCTCAAACAATACCATCAAATTCTCTTAGGTAATACAAGGCTGACAATCTTTTTTGATAAGGAAACAACTTTGTCTTCAAGTTACCTAACAACCAGTACAATTTGTATTGAAATAATATGCAAATTTATTTGATAACTGATTTTGAAAAAAACATTTTTTTTTAAATTTTATGATTTTTAGCCTGTAACCAATATTTCAGTCTTAAATCTATTTTCCCAGACTGCAAGAATTAATGGAAGACAATGCACCTCTATCTAAACTGAACAGAGGAAATGACATTTATATATAAAAATCTAATCCATTGGAAAAAAAAAAATTCTCTTTAGATAGAGACTATGGATTGCTACTAGGAAAATCAGTTCCCTATGTCATGCAAGACAATTTTTCTCACTCTATTTTACACAATTATAAATCTACTACGTTTTCCATGTATTAAATATTGTTGTCACATCTTCTGCAATGTGTTCAGAGATTCTTGGCAAAATCCAAAGAATCATCATAAACGTTATCGGTCCTGACCTAGCAACTCAGCTTCAGTTGCTTTTCCCCAGCTGTTATGTAGCTTCCTTTTGCCTCTTCTAGAAATAATTTCATGGTAACTGCTCTCATGAATTTTCTTCAACTTCACAAATTTTAGTGCAGTACTAGATTGGCAGCTAGGTCTCATTATGTCACCGATGTAATTGCAAAGAATTTCTTCTCTATCAATACTCACTTGCAGAACTCTCTTTCAGCTTCTTGATTTCCTGTCAACAATGATCTTCGAAAATTTAAATGCTGTGTCAATCGTCATCTTTTGTCTCCCTGAATCCTGTTCTTTTACTCTACTCTCTGTTTCTTTCACTCTCAGAAACATCTTGTGTCCTAGTGGCTTTTATTGCCTTGCTTGGTTTGAAATCATTTAAAAAAGAAGAAGCAAAAAACCCTGAAAGATACGAGCAGCTGTTTGATATAATCCTGGCAAGATGCTATGTGAGGGACTTTAATTCATGTTTGAAATCACTGAATTGGAATAATATTTTAGAAAATTACGCAAAATTCACAAAAAATGTAAATATCTAGAAAGTTTTTTTAGCAGAGGACAAAAAAAGTGGCACTGAAATTCAAAATCACATACCTTCAAAAGCTAAGCAAAATATTAAGAAACAAGAAAATTTTATAACTGTAAGTTCTTTGCTAACAGTTTTTTTCTTGCATGTCTCACCTGTGGAACTTTCTTCCGAATTCCTGCTTTCCAGCCAATTTTGATCTTCAAAAATTTAAATCCAATGTCAATCGTTATCTATTGTCTTCTTGATTCCATTTCTGTTTTTCACGATTCTTAATTTTTTCTTTTTTTTTATTCTTTCACACTCAGTAACCCCTTTGTCTTAGTGGCTTTATTGCCTTGCTTGGAGTGAAATGATTAGGAAAAAATGAGAGCTAACTTGTAGGGAGATATCTGTGATTTATATATTTTTGTTTGTTGTTTTTTTATCACAAATGTATGTTACTCTTTCAATTTTTATGAGTACTAGAAATTAGATGAGTAATTGTAAAGTATAGCAGACTGAATTGTGGAGAGATTGAATTGCAAGCATTTTGGGTTCCAATTTGTGGCATTTCACATCTTACTCATTTATTTTCTGTTTTCAAAAGACTTTGAGGATAAAAGGATATGTCTGTAATTTTTCTTCTTTGATCTGAAAAGAGAGACAAGCAGAAATGTTTTGGATTGAAGTTACTTCTTTGTTCTCTGAAGAGAAAGTGGAATATGTTAGTTGCTGCTTCTGTTGATGTCAAGAGTTGACATTTTGGATTGGTTCCTTGAAGCTTCACTTTCATCTCTGACCATTTCCAACAGCCTCTGTAGTATCACCATGGCACCTTCAGAGAATGGCAGCTTTCTCTTTTCATCTCTGCTTTTTGTCTCTCTTTCTCTTTGATTTCATCTTGGTGGCCAACTCTTCTCCTTGTTCCCCTCAGTAAAAGTTGACCTCTCACACTTTTCGCTTTTGAAGCTTTTATCACAATATTTATCCTCTTTTTCTCTGCAAATATTTCTTTCTTAGAATATTTTTTTTGCATATTTCTGCAGCTGTAACTTTTCTCTAACTACTGCTTGCCCTGTCCTCTATTTTATATCCCATTCTATTTGCAATAACATCACTGTATATGCAGTTCATTTTTTATCTTCATGATCTCTTGCCTTAATTCTTATACCAAAATTATTTCAAAATTTCTTTCTGATACTCTGTATATAAAATCTGATAATGGAAGGATATTACATCACTCTTCACCAAGCATTACACCCAGTCACCCTACATTATTAATTCCTTGAAACCAATGTTTTTTAACCTTTTTTTTTTTTTAGCTCACAACACATTTGAACCTATAGTTAAACTTCCACATCACACTAAAAATTATGATGATACAAAGTATATTTTTATGATTTATTTGTTAACATAAGCAAAACAATTTATTATAATTTGTAATAAAAATATAATTAAAATTTTTAAAAACTTACATTTATTTATTTCTCTATTATGAGATATCTGAGCTTTTTTTTTTTTTTTTTTAGAGTATCTTCTTTCCAAGGTCAAATTTTGGGCAGGCATAATTTTAACTCTTTTTTCCAAGGATTCTAGCCATGATTGATTTTTGTTTTTAATATTGTTTATTGCAGAAAACTTGCACAAGTATGATACTGAGAACAGAAGTTTTATTTCTATTGTATTTTTTTGTAATATTTGTAACCTACTTTAATCCCTATTTGCAACTCACTTTGACCAAATTGTGTAATAGCAAAATTATTCAATTGTCAGATTAAGTTTTGAACCATTGTAACTTAGAAATGACTAAAGATATCTTACTGGAATTCTCCAAGGTTTTTATAACACTATTGGACTCTACTTTGAGCAATAAGAATGTATCCGTCGTGGGTATGACATTAAACTGCATCCGAGTCCTGGGTAAGACGATAAACTACATCCAACAGCAAGGCCTCTGATCAGGAGGTTTTGAGGAGCGTGGAACCACCTCTTAATTGCTGATGTTCCCAGGTCCACCCTGACCCGGGGTGGTAGCACCTGTTAGGGTCCCAGTTATGGGAAAATAGTGAAATCCCAAGGTGTGTCCACATCCTGGGTATGACAATAAACTACATCCACATCCTGGGTATGACGATAAACAACATCCGCGTCCTGGGTATGACGATAAACTACATCCGCGTCATGGGTATGACGATAAACTATGTCCAACCAAAAGGCCGTTGATCCGATCAATCGGCTGGTCATGTCATGCCCCATCACATCTAACCCATCCCAAAACAACTACAACTTACAATTAACTTTCCCTTCCAAACCCTACACTAAATATACTAACACCTTACCCCTAAAATGTGATGGGAAACAATGATGTTGCCAGCTATACGTTTTTGAAACGATGATGTTGCCAGCTATACGCTTTTGAAACAATGATGTTGCCAGCTATACGTTTTTGAAACAATGATGTTGCCATCTATACGTTTTTGAAACAATGATGTTGCCAGGGATACATTTTTTTTAAACAATTATGTTGCCAGCTATACGTTTTTGAAACAATGATGTTGCCAGTTATACATTTTTGAAACAATGATGTTGCCAACTATACATTTTTGATATATCTAGTAAATACTGGATCTGGCATTAAATAACCCATAGTGGTTGATATGCCATAAAACCCCAAACAAACAAACAAACAATCAGAATGTATTTAGCTCTAAGTTGAAATGATGATCCCTCTTGTTGTTGTGACCTCCTGATCCAGTTTTCCTTGACACTTTTCCCTCTTTTTTATACTTATTCACCATTCTTTTGATGGTTCTTGAATGGATTTTGAAGATGGAAGCCAGAGTATGAATGTTGGTACCATTACTGAAGGCTTGAATGATCTTTTTCCTCCCACCATTGTTTACTTAGGAAGACATAGTGGAGCTAACACAAAATGATTTTAACCTAATCTTTTTCTAGCTAAATAACTCAAAGGGTTTTTCAGTGATTCTTATGAGAAATGGTGTCAAGATGGTTAAATGTGCAATATGAAAACCTGGAAAAAACAAAACTCAATTTAATGGGTTTTTATTAGATATTAAACATTTTGTGGGATGGACAATTATCCCATGTTGTTACACCCAGTTTTTCATTTATTTATTATAACACTGATATACTTGTATAATTAGTTTAAAGGGATTATTTTAATTTTAGTATGTACACTCATTGTGCTTTGGACTTCTTTTGAAAATAATTTAATTAATGACCTTTGAAAATTTTGTGGCACCTCACATAACACCCCAGTGTGCCACGGCACAGTGGTTAAAAATCATTGAATTGTTCACAAATAGGATCAATTTTAAAAAAAAATCATATTGTCCTTTTGTTGTAACCTAGGGAAGGTTACTGAATAGAATAATCAAATGAAGGTTGGTAATGAGCAATAATACTTAGGACACGAACAACACATATAAGATTCGCCAGCGGTGCGTAGAAGTAGTCAACTGTTAGAAGTGAGCCATGTGAATTCCACAATGAATCTTCAACCACAGACCAACACTCATAGGTATGCTACAACACCTTTTTATGCAAATCCATTGAAAAGAAACAACTATTTACTGGCACCAAAATTTTTAGTTCTGATTGATTCCACTTAAGGGGAATTCACTGTATCAATAAAGAAACAAACCATGGTTTACTAAGTTTAGTTGAATTTGGTATTAAGTTCCATTCAGTTGTGGGCTAATAGTTGATGAAGCTAATCTAGTTAACTATTACTATTGAGTAGAGAGTTCTATCCACCAGTGGATGCCCCATTCAAAGTTCAACATTAAATAACCCACCAAAGATTAACATGTAAAATGAACAAGATTAACAGGTATTAATAAATTAACCTCAATGGGTTATTTAATGCTGACAAGATTTTTATTTCTGGTAATATTTTTTTTTTAAAGTATTTCTGGTATTAAAATCTATTTTTACACTTTCATAGTGTTTTGAGTCAAGTTGTGGGGTCAACTATTTGCCCATAGCTGGTACCCTAACAGGTGCTACTATCCTGGGTCAGGGTAGACCTGGGAACACCAGCAATTAAGAAGTGGTTTGACGCTCCTCAAAACCTCCTGATCAGAGGCCTTGCTGTTGGACGTAGTTTTTGTCTTACCCAGGATGCGGATGCAGTTTATTTTCATACCCAGGACACTCCTGTGTATGTGCTATGGCAGGTCATAGCTGTAAAAGTCTGATCTGGTACAACTAAGCAATGCAGACCATCTGAACATTTGCCATCTCCTATCTTCTTGAAGTCCATTCATCTTTTGTCCTTTCCTCAGTCCTCTCTATACTCACGGCTGTTTAAAACCCTTGTTTTTGTCATATAGGAAAATCCAACATGGCGTGTAAACAAAATATTTGACGAAAAATCCCATTCGTCATTAACATTTTAAACACCTCATAGAATGTGAAGTTCTTAAAGCAGTCTTTTCTCTCACTTTCACTTCCTGTAACCCCTTGCATACTGGTGATATTTCCTCCTTGCTTAGAATGAAATGATTAAAAAACAAAACAAAAAATCCAAGCAGGGCAATAAGGTCACTAAGACACAAAGAGCTACAAAGTGTGAAAGAACAAGAAAAACATTATTAAGGGGCAAGAATAATAAAAGAACAGGAATTAAGATTAAAGAAAATAATGATTGACATTGTATGTAATTTTTTGAAGATCAAAGTTGGGTGGAAAGCAAGAAGCTGGAAGAGTGCACCACAAGTGAGAAATGCAATAGAAGAAACTATTAGCATAGAACTTATGGTTACAGCTAGCCATTTCAACTGCAAAATGATGACTCTTACCACCAATCTAGTATTGCACTTAAATTAATAAAGCCTTGGAACCATAGAGGAAAGTTTATCAGAACAATTACCATGAAAGTATTTATAGAAAAATCACAGGGAAGCTCCATTATGGGGATAGAAATGTGACTGAAGCAGAGATGCCAGGTCAGGACCAATAACATGGCAGGTTCTTCTTTGGATTTTATCAAGAATCTCTAAATATATAGCAGGAGCTCCAGACCAGATGTGGCAGTAATATTCAGAGGAAGAGCAAATAGTAGACTTATAATTATGTAAGATAGATTCTGGAGAGAAAAATTGGTTGGCATGACACAGTGAACCAACATTTCTAGCCAGAGACCTAACAAGTGATTTAATATAATCTTTCCACTGACCTAAGGTCAGCATAAAATGTTAGCCGGAGAAGGCACAATGGGTCCTGGAGGTTCACATCAGCCATGCTGATGAAAAGGGTCTCTCAGATGATTAATAGAGAGCAGTTTTGTTTTGGAGGCGTTAAAATTTATGATTTTTCTTGCTGTTTATCAGCCTTTTCTCTTTCTTTTTCTTTTTTCTTGTCTTTCAATCTCCATGTCTGACTGATCTTAATTTCTAAGCTTTTCATGCATTTGGATCTCATTGCTTTTTTCCCAATCCTTTGTATGTTATGTCAGTGCAATAAATTTTGCATCTATTAATGAGCTTAATGTGTTCTTTCTTGAACATATCATAAGTGATGCCCTAGAGGAACACCAGTCAGCATTGGAGGTTGCAGCATCACAAACCTTCACTTTGAAGATAACATATGTGGTCTAACTGGCAAAGAAGAAGTCCTTGTCAGTATACTGGAAAATCTGTATGAAAGATCCTCCAACTATGGAATGGAAATTAATGTAAACAAAAAAAAAAACAAACAAACCCATGATGAAAAATAATAAAGGGCTTTCATGCCAGGTAAAAGTCAGTGACCAGGAAGTGAAAGTAATGTTGGCTTGATTATCATCAGAGAGGGCTTCAAAAGAGCAATAGCTTAATGAACTGCACAAACAATATCAGTTCTAGCAAATCAAAGAACAATCTGGAAAAACAAGAACATCTGCCATAACTTTATCACTCTGTATGTGATATCATTTGCTGTGCAACAAGTTTATCCTGCCACTAAGGACATCTCTGATCTCTGAATTTGTTTGAATTTAACATGACATGGCAGCAGAAAACTACTGAAATGAACAATAAAGTTACTGCAATTTAGAGGCTTTGACAAAGAAGTCAGTGGAAAGGGAAGTAATCTTCATAATCCAAAGGTTAAATCAAGGATTAGACTGTTGTATGCATTGGCCTTTTCAATGTTTCTATACATGTGCAAATCTTGGACATTAACAGAAGAATTATGGTGAGGAATCCCAGCATCAGAAATGAAATACTACAGAACCATCCTTGGCATCTCCTATGTAGACGACATTACAAATGGCAGTGTAAGACACCATCAAACACAAGACAGGTCTAATGGAAGAACTCGTAAGAGAAAGTTGAAATGACATGGACACATCATAAGACCTAGAATCTTTCCACTACCATCCTAAAGGTATCCCCATGGCAAAAGATATACATGCAGACAAGGGAAGAAATGGTCGAACAACATTACTGAGTGAACTAGAAGATCATTCGCAAAGACTCAGACATTGAGGGGAGAAGAGATGGATTCATACCTTTCCAAGGGTATTTATGCAAAAGTGAGTGCAACAACCTTGACTGGAATTTGAACTTGGCATAACAATCCCACTTGCCACATCAATAACCACTATGCTATGTACCTGTCCACCATTAATGGGATAATATATTTTGAAACTACTGATCTAAATGTTCCATACTTTCTTTAGCTTTGATTTTATGCATTCACTTCAACATTTTTCTTTTTTATGGCAATTTGATATGATTTCTTGATCTGTTTTCTTTGTCTTTGGTTAGAAAAGGGGATTATTCCTCTTGATAAGAGCTATTTGTTTTTGGAAAACACAAAGGTATGCTGCAGCCATCTTTGACCCTCATTCGTATTCAGACTTTCATGAAGAAAGACTTATTTCTTCACCAAGCCTTTTGATAATGAGCTGCAATAATAAGAACCAAAACACGACCAGTTTTTTTATATGATTTTATTTTTCAGGATGTGGCAACATTGGTATATAAACATTTCAATTAGAAAGAAAGAAACATTTTCTCAGATCATATTCATCAGGGAAATTAGAAATAAACAACTTCTTCCCTGTTCAAAATTATGTTTCATTTTACAGGGAAAAAATTTTACATTTGGAAGATAATAAACCAAGTTTTTTTAATCTATTTTAAAATATGAAAGACTGTGTGATTATATAGTTATTAATCATGCATCCCATCTCTCACTTCTTAGTAAAGACCTGTTCTCATACAGTCACCATAGTCAGGCAATGTCGACCCTGGAAAGTACTTAGATGGGTGACCACTTGAGCATACGAGGTTATGTAAGCTTCTATGTGCGGGTAGTGTTTAGGATAATGGCTTGGAATTAGAAATCGGAGAGCACTGTTCCAATTAGTCTGGTTCGTTATATTCACTTGCACACAAATACACTTGGAAAAAGTATGAATCTACCTCTTCTCCCTCCAGCTATGGGTTAATTAATAGGACTTGTATCAGTAAATCATTGTTATCTTAAAAATAATTTCTGGTTTTAAATAACCCATAAAATCCATCAATCTTAGTAAGAAAATATTGTCTTGTTATTATAATAAAAAGCAATATACCGTGCCAGTAGATGGACATGTCTTGTGTTACCATAACAATGGAAAATGTCATTAGTTTATAGGATAGATCAGACAATTAATACTTTGCTTTTTATTTCTTTTGTTTCTTTGGATATTTTTGACTTCTGAGGATTTAAAAATCAGAATTCTTTCTCACACTAGAGTTGCATAAATAAAACTCATAGCTGGCTCATGGTGAATATATATAACCAAAGCAACTGAAAAATTACTTACATATCCCCATTGTTTAATTGATTGTGGAGGGAATAACTTCTTTTCTTTCTATGTGCCATGTCCTTTCAGGACATAGGCGATCATGGCTCTCCACTTCCCTATATCCATTGCAGCTCTCACAAAGTTCCGTCACTCTGCCACCTCCCCTAGACTACGTTCTGTCATTCACTTGCTTAAGCCTGCTAGGTATATCATGCATTCTTTTGCCTCTCTTTCCTTCTATTCAACCTGTGAGTATCATATTCTCCAGGCTCTCCTTCCTCATTATGTGTACCAGGAACTTCAGCTGCCTTTTCTTGATGTTAAGTATAAGCCTCCTCCTTGTTTGCATCCTCTCTAAGACCTCATCGTTGCTCACATGTTTGGTCAATGATATCCTCAGCATCCTTCTGTAGAACCACATCTCCATTGCCTTGTGTCTCTTCTTCATCTTTGAGGATACCTTCCAACATTTGCTGCCATAAAGGAGGACAGATGTCACATAACAGCTCAGTACTCTTTTCTTTGTTACCAAAGAAATCCTCCTGTCTCACAATACTCTGCCTAGCTTTTGGAAGGATGCATTCCAAAAGCTAGGGGTGGAACTACTTATTCAATAAAGAATACATTGATTAATCATTTCTCTGATTTCTTAATCTTGGTGAGAATGCACATTTTATTAAATGCAAAATGATTTTACAACTTCTAGTTGTATTTTTCATTGCTTTTTGTTTTGTTTTCAAGATGAGAAATATTTTTTTCTCTGTTAGATTTTTAAAGAAATATTTTTTATTTCAAAATTCAATCTTATTTGCATGAAACTTGTTTCCAATTCTGTGTTGTTTAATAATATTTCATCCCAGGAAAAAAACATTTTTTATATATATATTGAAATAAGATAAATCAATTCCAATAAACAGTTTGCACATGTGTCCATTGTGCATGTTTGGTAAAGCTGGACACTCTTTTTGCCATATTGCTGCATTGAATTTCACAAAGAAAAAAAAAATTATTTGCACCATTATCTTCTGTTGATTATTTCCTCAACTGGTTTGGATTCAAACTATAATTTCTTATCTGATTTTAGTATTCATGTTGGGCCTTTATGCAAAACCTTTCAATTTTGACTCATCACTTTATAGTATATAGTACTCTCACTCAGCCTCCTGTATTTGTATTTATTTATATTCAGTTTTTATCAGGCAAATGGGTTTGCCTGATGATCACAAAAGCGTGAAAACCAGGGTTACAAACTCATATCCGTACAACTGAATATGTTAGCTCTATCACAGATACTGAGCACTTTCCACTAAGTATTGTGCATATATACGAGGGTCATTCAATAAAAAAGGTGAATTTTTCGGTATAAGGACTTTTAATACAGATAGAAGCGTACTTTTTTTTTCAACGTAGTCTCCCAGCACTGTCACACACTTTTCCCATCTGTGCACAAGCTTCCATATTCCCTCAGCGTAAAAATCTGTGGACTGATGTCTCAGCCAGTCACTCACAACACTTTTGACTTCATCGTCACTTTTAAACTTCATGCCTCTCATGAACGCTTTCAAGGGACCAAACCGGTGAAAGTCTGAAGGGGCAAGGTCTGGGCTGTAAGGGGGATGAGGGAGCAGTTCCCAGCCCAGCTCGTTGATGGTCTGCACTGTTTATGCTGCTGTGTGAGGCCTTGCATTGTCATAATGCAAGATGTCGCCTTCTGACTGATGACCCCTGTGTTTGTCCCAACAGATAAGCTCAAAGTTCTTGCAATGTCATCCACTGTCACCCTTCTGTCAGACTGAATGTGGTCATTGACTGATTTGATCACCTCAGGAGACCTCACTTCTGTAGGCCTCCCAGGCCTGTCTTCATCCTCAACATTGCTCTGTCCTTCTTTAAACAATTTAGCCCACTTGTAGACTTTTTTGGCTGAAACATGTGGCACAATACACAGTTGACATTCTCCTATGAATTTCGACTGATTTGCAACCTTCAGCAACCAAAAACTTGATAACTGACCGCTGTTCAATCCTGGAGCATGCTTCTTGGTTGGCCATCTTTGTTAATTGCCAAAACTCTCAAAGTTTTTTTCTAATCTGCAAAAGAAATTAAATCCATGTGAAAAAAAGTAAAACAAAAAAAAAAGCGTAAGCTTCTATCTGTATTAGAAGTTCTTATACCGAAAAATTCACCTTATTCATTGAATGACCCTCGTATATATCCTATATTTACTGAAATTTCATAGCACACTAGACATTTCTTTACTGCCAATATGAATCATCAGAATACTTTTTTCTAACCTGTTAAAGTCTAGGTTTAAACACTATGACCATGCTATTTTGACTTTTTATGTTATTTAATATTAAAATATAGAATAGCATTAAATTTAAGACTACTTGAAAAAACTAGATGAAAAATCTATATTCTCATCAAAAATTTATTAAATAAAAAGATATAAAATTAAGAAACTATATAAAAATTTCTATAAAAGAAAATAATTAACAGTTCAAAAATCTAAGTACATCTAACTACAAAACAAAATTCTAAGTTAACCTCCCACCACGACCAAAAAAATATTGAACATGTGAAGCAACTTAAATCACCATTTCATAAGATAGCAGCTTGGAACGAGAAATCAGAGAGCTACGTTTGAATTCCAGTCATGTATGCACAAATACCATCTCCTTCTAGATGGATTAAATAGTAGGATTTATATATGGAAAAATCATTGTTATCATCATAAAATTATTAATGCAATATTCACTCACAAAAAAACAAATGCAAACAAAAAAATTATTATTACAAACCAAAATTATGTTTCAGTATTAAATGACATACAAAGGGTTGATAAAACATAAAAATAAATCAGTCTATCCACAGTTTCATAAGAAATCAAATAAATTTGATACCTAATACTTTCTTTTTAAAATCAGGGCATTATTTGAAAAAACATTTTTTAAGACATATTGTATCTATAGAACAGTAGCTAAATTCAAAATTTTCTAAAATCTTGTTTTTTAAAAATATAATTGCTTGTGTCAGACTTTCCTTCATATTTGCCCTGAAAAATATGATTTGCTTATTTTTAATACAAAATTAGCCTTTTATGACCGAGTTCAGTGGATCTTACATTTCTAGTTACATCACTTCTGATAAGTAGAGATGACTTGAGGCAGTAGAAATGTGGTTCTACAAAAGAATGTTGAGAATAACATGGACTGGACAAGTGAGCAATGACAAAGTTTTAAGGCAAATGAAAACAAAAAGGACATGTGTACTTAAAATCAATAAGATAGTTGAAATTTCTAAGTTACATAATGAGAAAAAGGGCTTGGAAAATTTGATACTGACAGGATAGATATAAGGCAAATGGGACAGAGGAAAACCATGCATAACCTGCTTAGTGTGCTTGGTGGAACAAAGTTTAGAAGAGATAACAAAAAATTATTTAGCACTACAAAGGACATGAAATTGTTTAGAGCCTTGATCACCAACATTCTGAAGGGACATGACACATTGAAGATCATCAACCAAGTGAAAGTATTCAGTTGTAAAATATTTTGCTATTCAGTATATGTGAAGAAATTCCACTAGAAACATTGCAAATGATTTGACAGATGCCTGGTAATTGGTTTCTTTCACACATAAGTTAACCAGCAATCAATGGTTATGAGGTAATTATCTAATACCAGAATGAAATATGATTGGTTGGCTGGCTGAATGGATAGATGTGTCTGAGGAGATTACAGTGCAATTTTAAATGCAACTGACAATATACACCACATTTTTTCTTAGCAGCTTGATCAGTACTTGGATGGCTTAATTTTTCCATAAGAATTAGTACAGGTTGCTTAATTTTTTTTATTCTTGGGTCTAATAAATAGATTAGCATCAGCCATGCTGATATTTCTTTCTAAACTCCAAGAGAGCAACACTTTGTGACTTCTTGGACTCAGGTTTTCCACTGACATGAAGTGGAGTGATTCTATTGAATCAATTGTTAGGTCAGCTGCAAGGGAAATTGGTTTGTTGTGTTGTCAGCCAGTTCTTCTCATAAGAATCTCCCTTGCACAATTATAAATCTACCATTAGTCTGTGCATTGAATACTGCTGCCATATCTTGTCTGGTGCTGCTACAACTTCTCGAGATTCTTGACAAAATTCCAAGAAGGGTCTGCAATGTAAATGATCCTGACCTGGCATCTTGATTTCAGGCAATTTCCCACTGACATGACATGGCTTCCCTCTATCTTTTCTACAAATATTTTCATAGCAATTGTTCTGATGAGCTTTCCTCCTTGGTGCCTTGACTACATGAATTTAAGCATGCTACTAGATTGGCAATTAGGTCTCCATATTTTTACTGTTGAACTAGCTAGATGCAACCATCAGTTCTATTCTAATAGTTTCTTTCCTCTCACTTCTTACCTTCTTACTCCATTCTGATTTCTTGTTTCCCTGCCACCTACAATCTTCAAAAAATTTAAATGCAGTGTCAATCACCATCTTCTGTCTTTCTGAATTAAGTTACTTTAATATCCATTTATCCTCACTTCCCCTAACTAAAGTCTTCTCATTCGCTTTCACTCCCTGTAATCTCTGCATCCTTGTGGCATTGTTGCCTTGCTTGGGGTGAAATGTTAAAAAAAAATATGTCAATGTAACTAAATTAGTAGTTAGTAGAATTCTTGAATACGATATAAAACAAGATATTGAATATGTTGGATATTTCCTTCATTTCTCTTCCAAGTCTCTTCTTCTTGTTATACTGCTCATGTGGATCAAAAGAATAGAATGCTAGTTTTGAGCAGGAACTCATCCAATTGGTTAGCTATGATTATTTTAGCCAAAGAAATACAGCAGGAGCCACTGACTGAGATATGCATTTTGTCATTTGACAATTCCATCGCATGACTGTTTACTTCGGAGCCCAGACAATGTGGAAGGTATGATAAGGTCCTCTTTCTAGAAAATGGATCAGTTAGGAAATGTAACTTTTCTTCCTGACCTAGTTTGAATTTTTGGTATATTATTGGTTTGTGGTGTATGTTGTGCATCAGGAGAATAATGTCTGTGTGCAGTTGGTGATATTTTTCCATGAGAGCTAACTTGAGTCTGTTAATACTTATGTTGTCTGAAACATTACATTTTTGAATTGTGAAATACATGTTTTCTCAGTTTAAAACTTTAAACGGGCCTTGATAATTCACTGGGAAAAACCTTTTAACTGCATCTTCTCATATGAAAGCATACTCATAGGAATATAGGTCTGTTGGTATGTAAGTGTTTTATTGGGGGCAGGGAGAATTGTAATTTTGACATTTTGGTTTTCAGTTCTTTTATCAACTACAATGATGGGGTAGAATGTTTGTCATCTTGAAAGAATTGTCCTGGTAATGACAGGGGTGATCCAAAGACTAGTTGGGCTGGTGTGCAGCCAAGGTCTTCTTTAATAATATTTCTTATAGATAGCAAGATGTAAGTTATCAATGCAATTGATTAGATTTTGTTGGATTGCTAAAGATTTTTTCAGTTGTCTGTGGTATCTTTCCAGTAATCCATTTGCACATGGGTAGTATGCTGTTGTTTTTATTATATTTTGCACCCAGTAAATTACTAAATTCTTTGAAGAGTAGTGATCAGAACTGTGTGCCATGATCGGTGGTGATAACATTCAGTACTTCTAAAGTAGATATTAAATTTTTTAATATTGCTTTTGCAACTGCTTTTGTGGATGTCTTGAAGTGTGATTATTGTAGGCCAACAAGAAAATCTGTCAACAATGGTTAAAATATATGAGTAACCTTGGCAACTTGGTAGAGGTCCTATTATATTTGTGTATGTGCGTATTGCGGTTTTGGCATGGTGCCATACCATATTTTTCTGACAAGGCATGTAGAAATCCAGTTCCTTACATCTGATGCTATGTTTGGCCATACAAAATGTTTGCTTACAATTTTTACACTAAAATGCTTACTGAGATGTGAAATGTTGAAATATTTGTTTCCTCAATGTAGGAGGTATACATGGTCGAGAATTAGTTGTATAATAATACATCACAATTGTATTAGTAGTATAATAATATAATGTTTTGTTATACACCATCACAATTAGATCTCATTCTGATTCATTCTGCAAGCTGGCTGGATGTGACCACCACAAAGGATGACGATGAAGTAACAAAATTTGTTTCTGCACATTGGTCTCCATGCACCATATCCAGTCTACAAAGTGAACTCCAGCGGTGGCAAATCATGAACGATCCTGCCAGTAAAAGAGACCACCATTTGGAACTACCAGACCTGCTTAGAAGCAGGCTCTGAAGATGATCAGAGTCATGGCCTGGCATAGCCGCTGGCCATCATGCAAGGCACTGCTGCTACCACTGCCATGACCTCATCACTATGACAACAGTTGCAGACCAGCCACCACGCAAAGCACTACTACCACCACCATCACTGCCACCACTCAATATGACCACACATCTCAATAACTGTTACCACTTTTTATACTGTTCATGTGGATCAAAAAATAGAATGCTGGTTTTGAGCAAGAATTTTTCTGATTGGTTGACTATGATTATTTTACTCAAAGAGAAGTGACTGTGTGGAGCTACTGACTGAAATATATATTTTGTCATTTGACACTTCTGTCACCAAGCAGTTTACTTCAGAGTCCATCAAATGTAGGAAGTATGGCAAGGAACATTTTCTGTTTATTCTTACATTTTTCTTTTCTTTTTTTGAGTTACTTAATTAACACACTAATATTAGTCAAATTTGAGTACAGTTACTCATCATCAAATCTGTGTGATCAAGATTAGTCAACTTCAAGGCTGCAACATTCTTGTCTTCAAGAACTGACCATTTTCTTTTTGTTATTTTTGTTGTTTTAGAAAATTTCTGAAATGCTCAACAAAAATAAGAATATTCAAAACTGATTTAGTCAATGATTCTTTAAATGGAATTTGTTGTTCACTGCCCTCAGTTCGCAAGTGAAGATTTTCACATTTTTTTCTTCTTTCATCTTGTTTTTTTCTATTTTGTATACAATATGACACCCGTTGCTGATATACCTAAATTTTAATCTAAAAAATATATTTGTATTATATTAGGGTAATTTTATTCAAAATAATATAAAATAGTTGTAAAATGTAAGAAAAAGCAAAAAAAAAATAATCCCGACATATCAAATTGTATTGGAGCAAGTAAAATTAGGGTTTTACCATTTTTTTTCTTTCTTCTTTTTCAGCTTCTTTCTTGATTTCCTTCTTATTCTTCTGTCTCTCTCCACTCACCTTTCCTCAACTTGCTTCTTTATTTTCTTCATTTTATTTTCTCTTTATTTTTGTCTGCTTTGCTTTTCCATTCTCTTCCGCTAACTTTCATTCTCTTTCTTCTTCACAGCTCTTTTCACTTGTTTTGTTTCCTTTTTCTTCTCCACAGCTCTTTTCACTTGTTTTGTTTCCTTTTTCTTCTCCACAGCTCTTTTCACTTGTTTTGTTTCCTTTTTCTTCTCCACAGCTCTTTTCACTTGTTTCGTTTCCTTTTTCTTCTCCACAGCTCTTTTCACTTGTTTCGTTTCCTTTTTCTTCTTCACTTCTACCATTTTCAACTTATTAATTTTTCATGATTTTGTAGAAAAGTTTTCAGCTTCTGTTCTTTCTGGAAAAAAGTAAAAAGAGCAACAAGATTTAAAGTTATTTATATAGATTATATTCCTTTTGAGAAATGTTAATTTGTTCAGGTAATTCAGTAAGGGTTGGGAAAATGCTTCTACTCATGCATAATACGCACCCCTTGTTTGGTAATCAAACCCTATAAATTGTACCTCTTCAATTTCATTACAGTCAGTGATTCCTACTCTTATTTAAAAAAATGGTTTTAAATATAGAATAATATTATTCTAATTTAGTTTTATGATAATTCTTATTTTATTTTACGTCAATTTTTTAAAGATTTTTTTGTAGCTGTGCATAATGCACACCCCTGATTTTGCTTATTATTTTTTAGAAAAAATGCGTATTATACATGGGAAATTACGGTATGTTGTCAGTGCAAGGTGTTGCCAGTCTAAACACTATAACCACACTCAACTGTTATCACAGTAATATCCAAATAATTATCCAAATAATAATCCTACAATAAATACAGTTTTGTTATTACTATTATTAAATATTTTTGAAATTGTTAAATTATTTACATCATTTATTTTAGCAAGAAAATTCAACTATTTGCACTATTTAGACGTCCTCATCTTTGTTGTAATATTCATTACATTTCGGCCATTGTATGTTCTGGACTTCTTCAGGTGATTGGAATTTCAAACTGAATCCCTTATTTCATTCAGTGCGGTAGATTGTTCTAGTTCCACATGCTCTGCCTCTTTCAGATATTTCAGTTTCATTTATTTCCATTTAGTAACTCAACACTCCAAGTTTTTGTTCACCTCTGCTGCGGCCAGGTATTGAACTCACAACTCTCTGAGTCAAGTCACTGGATTACTTCAACCAACACTTTTATTCATTGGGCCATGTGTCCTTAAGCATACAATGGCTGAAACATGAATATGACAACAAAGATAAGGACAACAGTCCAAACAATATAAATAGTGTAATTATGGTACCTAGACTTTTTGAATTTAAGCTCAATATTAGACGTGTCAAGATCTCATCAATTTATAGTTGAGCTGGCTAGATGTAGCTTTAAGTTCTATGCAAACAGTTTCTTCAATATCTGTCTATATTTCCTGAGATGAGGTATTGTAATTATTTATATTGTTTGGACTGTTGTCCTCATATTTATTGTCATGTTCCCAACGTTTCAGCCATTATATGTTCTGACCTTCTTCTGATGATTGATGACATTAATGATGTGGACACCAGTTCGAATAATGTAAGTAAATGGTTTCTTTTCTTGCACTTCTTGCATGTGGAACTCCCTTCCAGCTCGATGCTTTCCAGCCAATTTTAACCTGCAAAAATTTAAATACAATATCAATCACTATCTACTGTTCTCCAGTATTACTCTTTCCTCTTCCTGCTCATTATTAATTCTTCCACATTCTGTAACCCCTTGTGTCTTTGTGGTTTTAGTGCCTTGCATGGAATGATACTGATTAAAAAAATATCAGCAATAAGTGAATTAAAAAAATGAACTTGCAGGTAGAAAGAAAGTTGTGGGTGAGAAATTCATTGTCAGTTAATTTTGTATTAATTTGGTGAAGGACAATTATAGGGAAGAATCCTTTGTGAATTTTGTGTTTATTTGGTGACAGGACTATTATAGGATACAATTCCATTGTCAATATTGTATTAAAATGCTGAGGGGTAATTACATGGGAAGAGTTTATTGTCAGTTAATCTTATATTATAATTTGATAAGGGATAATTGGAGTTGGAGAATCATTTCTCAATTAATCCTACATTAATTGGGTGAGGGGAAAATGTAAGTCAATTAACCTTGGATTAATTTGCTAAGTGACAATTAAAGGTGATGAGTCTGTTGTATCAATTTTATAAGGTGCAATGATGCAGAAAGAATTTATTGTCATTTAATATTATATCAATTTGTTAAATGACAGTTGAAAGTAAAGGGTCCATTGTATATTAATCTTGTATAAATTTGGTAAGGAACAATTATAAGGAAACAATCAGTGGTAGAAGAATTCAATGTCAATCAATTTAGTATTTGTATTTGTTGAGGAAAATCCATTTTTATTTAAACTTGTATTAATTTATTGATAGACAATTTGATGTAGAAATGTCATTGTTAATTGAACTTTTATTTATATAAAAGGGACAATTATAGCTGATTATTTGATGAAGGACAATTGATAGTGAAATAACCATTGTTATTTATTCTTGTATTATTTGAGAAAAGGCCAAGTGAAAATGGGAACACAGTTTTCAATTAGTCTTGTATTTATTTGGTTAGGGACAATTATAGCTGATTAATCTATTATTAGTTGACCTTTTATGTGATTGGTGAGGGACAACTGGAGGTGAAATATTTGTATTCGAGTAAAGGACAAGTGAAAATGAAGAACTTCTTTGCAGTTAATCTTGTATTTATTTAGTCGCTAGTAAACTGAATTTTATTTGGTTCAGTATTTTTCTTTTTCTTGTTTTCAATCAATATCTACTTTTTTCTCTATTGGTTGACTTTTACATCTGGTTATTTTTTTTTTTTTTAATTGGTGTCACACCAAGAAAGGCACTAAAGTCACTAACACGCAAGGGTTTACAGTGTGTAGAGGAATTAGGAACAGAAACATTTTAGTGATGAGGAGAAAGAGAAAAGAGCAATCAGGAGGACAGTAGATAGCGATTTACATTGCATTTAAATTTTTGCAGATTAAAGTTGGTTGGAAAGCATGGAGCCAGGAGGGAGTTCCACAAGCAAGAAGTGTGAGATAAGAAACTGTTAGCATAAACATTACAGCTACATCTAGCCAGCTCAACTGTAAATTGGTGAGATCTTGATATCAGTCTAGTATTGTGCTTAAATTCATACAGTCTAGGTACCATAGCGAAGTGCTCATCCAAAAAATTAACATGAAAGTATTTATAGAAAAGACACAGAGAGGCAGCCATATGGTGGTGGGAAAGTGAATGAAGCCAAACCACCAGATCAGGACCAATAATATAGCTGATTCTTCTTTGGATTTTATCAAGGAGTTTTAGTTAAATAGCAGGGGCATTGAACCATATATGGCAGCAATATTCTAAGCAAGAATGAATGGTAGACTTATAGATATAAAAGATATGACAAAGTGAACCAACTTTCTTAGCAATTGATCTAGCAACGGATACAATGTAGTCTTTCCACTTCATGTCAGATGAGAATGTTAGCCCAAGAAAGTGCAATGAGTAACTTTCTTGGTGGATAGCATCAGTCAGGCTGATAGAAGGCAGAAAGGAGTCACTCAGATCGAGAGAAGTTTAGTTTTGGAGGTGTTAAAATTGACAAGCCATCTTTTGCCCCAGTTAGCAATGGTCTTGAGGTCATTTTGGACATCAGTTGCCATTTTGACTTTGTCGGACTGACCAGCCTTACTATCAAGGCTGGAGCAAATGGTAGTGTCATCAGCGTAGATGCCAAGTTGAGAGGTGATGTCATCAAGAAGGTCATTAATGAAGATTAAAACAGCATAGGATGAAACCCTGGGGGACACCCGCGTTAGTACAAAATGTGGCTGTTCAAGACAGCTTTCATGTCATGTTTTGATAGGAATGATTAGATCAGCTCAAAAACATGTTTGGAGATACTGTAAATTTTCAGCTTGTAGAGAAGACCTGAATGCCAGACCCTGTCAAAGGCTTTTGAGATGTCTAATGCTACAGTTCAGGCTTCACCATTTTTATCTAGAGTATGATAGACTCTTTCTGCAATTATCATTAGTACATCAGCAGTTGATCAGGAGAAATGAAAGGTGTATTGCTTGTCTGAGAAAAGTCCCTGTGATGAGTGATGATGAACCAATTCAGCATTGATTAGGGTCTCTAGAGTTTCCCAAAAAGAGGCAGAAGGCTAATAGGCTGATAGTTGGATGGGCTGGATGGTTCACCAGATTTCTTAAAAACTGGAACAAGAGACAATGACTTTCAGCAAACAGGAAAGCAGGAGGCAGCAAGGCATTTATTATACAGTTTAGAGAGAACATGTGCCAGTTCGGGAGCACATTTCTTACTGACTGTTACAGGAATGCAATGCAATCAGGTCCACATGCTTTGTGGGGATCAAGGTTAGAGTGACAGCAAAAACTATGGAAGAGGTTACATGTATATCACTCAACAGAGAATCAGTTCTAAGTGGGAAATTAGGCAGGGGTACTCCAGATGAGTCAAGAATAGAGTTTGAGGAGAATTTACGGGCAAAGCATTCAGCTTTGTCAACAGAGGATGATAACACCTCAGATTGATTGAAGAGGTGGGATAGAGAACTTGAACCGATTACAAAGATGCCAGTAGCCACAAGAGCCAAAGTTTCTAGAGGTTATGCAGTGCCTCATTCTCTCAGCAAACAGATACCTAGCTTCCTCAAGGACAGACTCACATTTGTTATGAGCAGTAACAAATAAACTCCTGTTATGATGAGAGCTGTCACACTGGTATAACCAGAATTAGTGGTTCCTATGGGCTATGGTGACTGAGTATGCTGCAATGAACCATGGAGAGGATTTCAGTTTCACCTGGTATTTTTGAGAAGGGATGAAAGTGTCCATGCCAGCTTTGACCCAAGAAGAAACCTCAGCGGTACAATTTTCAATTGGGAAGTTGAAGATGTCAGTCCAAGGAGTGTCACAACGAAAATCCTGGAATGAGTCCCAATCAGCCTGCTGGTAACATAAAGAGGTCTTATAGATAGGAGATTCCTGTATAATGGATGTTTGGAAGGAGGTATCAATAGCTACTACAGAGTGGTCTGAGTTACCAAGAGTGCAGTATTGTGAAGCTTGCATGAACAAGAAAAGGAGGTAAGGATTATATCCAATAGTCAAGCATGTTGCCCAGTTTGGCTAGAGAAATGAGTGAGGAAGTTGAGTGAAGGATTGGGCAGTGGAAAAATTTAATATCTGTATACTGGCAACATCAATACCTTTAGAATGTTTCAACCATGTGCCGTGGTGATCATTAAAGCCACCAAAGACAAAGATGTTCACAGATGGCTGAAGAGATAGTGCTTTTCTATACTGTCATCTATTGCGTCTAATATACTGCAGTCCTCGGAAGAGGGGGAGTGATAAAGGAAAAAAGAGATAGCTGATAGAGTTTAGTAGTGAAAGACAGAAGTACATGAAAGAATTATCAGTGGCAGTTCCCTGGCCATTGGAAGATTATCTTGGGTGTAAACACCAAGGCCATGCATATGAATGCTGGAATCTTTTCAGCAAAGGGGAAGAAGTCCTGGAACCAAGAATTCATTGGTTGCAATGCAAGAATTCAATTCAGTTTCACAAAGGGCAAAGATATCTGGCAACTTTTCCAAGAGAAAAGATTCTACACTGCAGAAGTGGGAATGGATATCACAAATATTGGAGAAAGAAAGATTGAGGTGGGTTGGTGGTTTTTTGTTAGTTGGTTTAGTTTTATTTCTTTTTGTTGTGATTTACATGAGATATGTTTTGAGGAGAGAGAAAATTAAAAAACCAACATAATTGTCACTGTCATCAATGGCAATACAAACCAGCCAGTGCATGGGCGAGAGCAGAGAATAATGTGTCCTCAGTGTTGCCCACCAGAAATACATGCAGAGACACCTACCCATGCGTGATATGGCACTGCATATACCCTGGTATTATGTGACTGTTGATCAGAGCAGCTTCTCTGAGAACTACCAAAGAGTTTAGGCTTCTAACAACCAGTCGAAAGCAGCAGCCAGCAAACTGCCAGCCTGCTAACCTCATAATGGAAAGTCACAGGCATTGGTTAGTGATGTAATAGAATAACCTGTCACCCCCATGAGTGACTATACTATAGGTAGCAACTACTTATAAGTATCTGTAAGTCAACAGACTACAGAGACTAGCTGGGATCTGTTGAGTATGACTCAGACTTACACAAGAACTATCAACCTTCCGATAGTAGCACCCACTACTGGATTGACTTGCGATGACCTTGTGCATAACTGTTACCTTTATTCTTAACGTACTGGTTTTTTACAATAAACCTTTACCTATTTTATCCCCTTTGTTTTTCAAGTATATATTCCTATTAGCACAGAATATAACAGTTAGTCTGATCACCAAAGAACAGGGAACAAGGGATGAACCTTTACTCCTGTTCAATAGACATGAAAGTTGAGCCTATCTACTCCTATTAACCTGTAAAAAAAATGCAGAAGAATGACTTAGTTTAAGTTCTGATGTCTATTACCAACTGAAAAATCGGGATGGTAAAAGTTAATTTTTCAACATTGATAAATAACAGTGGGTAAGCATATTCTAAATTAAACAGGTTCAGGGGAGGGCTGAATTAAAAAGTTTGATAGTTGCTTTAGAATCGATCAGGGTTTCTTTTCGGTGTGGATTAGTGTGGTGTGTATCAACCAAAACACAATTTTTCAGCTCACAAAGAATTGCTGCAGTCTCATGTCATCAAGAGATGTTTGGAACCAGAATAAAGCAAGGTCAAAGAAATAAATGAGACAAGGAACCAGATCAGAAAAAATAAGTTGAAGAAAAGAGAATATAATTCAAACCAAAAATCTAAAATAAGCAAAACATGGTTACCTTTGATCAGGTGAACCTAAAATGGAAATGGTGCTGAAGAGAACAGGATTGAGAATTCCTATTTTGGAACTAAAAAAAACAACATTATTCTTGAGCATTCTTATCCTCACAGAATAATATAGCCTGATATAGAAGAGAATTTATACAGAAATTATCTTTCATGCTGGCATTTCTTGGAGACAGAGTTTGAATTTATTTCTGACTTTTACTAATAGTCATCGAATGAAACATTTTCACTCAGACCTGTGAAATTTTCTATAAATGGGGGAGATAGTGAAAGTTGGGAAAACCAAAGTTGTTGAACAGTTTTATTTATCTTTATTATCATATCCACTCTCTTGCATCTCTTGTGTGTATCAGCCCAAATGTAATGATGAAAACAACTTAAATGAGGATACTAGTCTACATAATGAAATAATTCCTAATTCTTTTTGATAACTGCCTGCAACTCAGTGCAGAAAGTTTCCAATTAATTCGATTTAAATGAGAGCCTACTTCTGCCTGAGATTTTAATAAGCAGAGCTAATGATGTTGACGTAGCTAAGCTTTATTTGCATGCAGAAAAGTTGTGGACACAAAATTTCAGGTTTTGATTAACCTATGTCTCAAGAGCAAACGACTGATTTGCTTCTAAAAATTCTTACCAATATTGGATATTAATGAAGTAAGTATCTATTAATTAATGAGATGAGTAAGTAATTAAATGCTTCTACATTTATGTAGGAGATCGCAAGGTCAAAAACATTTAAGATAGCTGCTGCCTCTCTCTCTTAGTGAAAGAGAAGATTGTAGAACATTGTGCTCTTCTGGCATCGTTTAAACAGGTTGGATACACAGGAATGTAAAGGAAGGATCTCCTATTTTTAAAAGTCCTTTTTATTACAATTTGATAAAAGAGGTCCCAAAGTAATTTTTTCCAGAGGTACAGTGATTTGGTTACGAGAAAGGAGGTAGAATTTAGAACCACACCCTTCGTTGTTTGTAATCTGTGTTATACTGTTTACCGTCCAAAGCTAGAGACCACAGTTTGTCCTATTTGCCAATAGCTAGGATGGGTTCATGCCTTTTCTGAGAGTTTTGGGTGTAATGAATACAAGCCATCTGGGTTGAAACTTGAACTTTGTTGATTATTTCTTTTCTCTAAGCAATGACCATTCACTTGAATTACATTCATATATAGGCTGATGTGCAAATCTTCTATTCTGAACTGCTATAAACAAAGTTCAGACTGTTGTCTTCATCTTTATTGTCATATTCATGACATTTCAACTATTATATGCTCTGGCCTTTTTCAGGTGATATATATTGGGATTTTAAATCAAACCCTTTATTTCATCCATGGGGGGGTAGATTGTTCTCATTCCACATGCCATGCCTTTTTTGGATATCTCAGTTTCAGTTATTTCCCTTTACTAACTTAACTCTCCAAGTTTTGTTCACCTCTTTTATAAATGGCAATTACTTTCAATGTAATAACATCTAAGAATTCATTATTATAATTTATCAAATTTAAAAAAAAAAAAACACATCCCATTGGTCAAATTTCTGATATAAATATGAAAACTTATTTAAAAACATTTGAACTAACAATATTCCTTATATAACTTTGCTAATAAACATAAATATCCAAGTAAGACTTTCTATATAATATTAAGAAATAACATTAATTCGACAAGAAACTTTGAATTCCAAATCAAAATTCTTTTACGCTATTCAGTAATAACACAAAGAATCAATCAGTTAATCCTAGTTATCAGTTTCCAGTTACTTCTTTCTTGATAAGAATGATGACTGTCTTACTTGAATGTTGGCAGACTGAAAACATTTTATTCATCCGACATCAAGAGGGATTCTTTACATGTCATTCATAAAATTTTTGTGTGAAAATTCTTGATTTTCTGAAAGGTACACATCAGTTTTGAACTTTCCTTTTCTCCGTGTTTTCTGTCTCAAATAGATTATGCTATTAGCTTTTTTTAATGTCATGAATTTTCATGATTTTCCACACATCTTCCTTTATAATCTGGGAATTGACATGCCTCCATGGGAAAAAAAATATAGGAATGGTTTCTCATTGCTTTTTGCACAGATTTGAATTCAAAGTTTTCTTTCTCTTAGACTGGATGCTACTCTGCAATTTAACCCATACATGCAAGGGGAGAAGAGATAGATTCTTACCTTTTCCAAAGGCTTTTGTGTGAAAGAAATGCAACAAATGAGTCTGAAATTTGAACTTTGCTCATCAATTCCACTTACATGCCAATACCAATTACATTACCCACAGCACTCACTAATATAGAGGTAAAGGTTTGTTTGTTCCAGTGAATTAATACTCATTCAAATAGACATTTGGATTGAAAACTAAATAGGAGCAGAATAATTATCCTATGATATTTTTCAAGATACGCCATTTTTTAATACCTTTCAAGATATTTTATGCTATGATACTTTTCAAGATATTTTATGCTATGATACTTTTCAAGATATTTCATGCTATGATACTTTTCAAGATATTTCATGCTATGATATCATTCAAGATATTTCATGCTATGATATCATTCAAGATATTTCATGCTATGATATCATTCAAGATATTTCCTGCTATGATATCATTCAAGATATTTCATGCTTTGATATCATTCAAGATATTTCATGCTATCATACTTTTCAAGATGCCTTAATTAAAAGTTAATTTTTGTAAAACAAGTAAATTTCAAATGAACTGAAACACTGAATTACTGTACTAGAAGTGTTAGTGATTCCTTGCTACCATGTAATCGTTGTTATTGAGAAACAGAAATTATTTAAAACAGGTTCTTATTGTCCTGCAAGTGCAGTTTAAGGTAAGATAAACATATTATTCAAACAGTCAATGATTGTAACACATTAAGTTGACTTGAAAACTTGTTTATTACACAACTGTTAAGATAAGCAAATAGCCTTTTAGAATCTGTGGACAAAGGTTTACTTCAGTGATTTGGTTTTGTAATCTGACAGGTCACAACCAGGACTAAAGTCAAAAAAATGATTATTGAAAGAAAGAAGCATTAGGATCAAGTTAATATGGAAAAATTGGAATGAATTCAGTGAAGTAAAAAAACTTGTAATCTTTTCAGAAGGAATAAACTGAATAAAAAACAAACAGAAAAAGAGATAAAATAAATGAATAAAAAACAAAAAAAATACAAATGAATTTGTTGATGAGAAAATTGAGTTTAAGAAAGACAGTGAAAATTGAAAGCAAATATATTCTACATAAAAATAATTGTGTCAACTTCTCCTCTATAAATGCTCTTTGTTTTCCTGCTTGCATTATGACCTGCTGATTGACATGTGTTGCTAGGGATAGAAAAAACCTTGTTTGCTTGGTGCACATTGCCCTGTCCATAGGTGAGTCATTAATAATTGATCATGCACATTGGTAATATCATGCATGGTGGGTGCAAAACAAACTTCTTCCTTCCCTACCTGCAAATACACAGGTAAATCCATAAGGCTTGAATAACCCTCAACAGTGTTCAGTTTTTTTTTTGTTTTTTTTTTCTCTTACTAAATGACTTTATTGTTATCTTTTATTTTTTATTTCTTTCAGTAGGTGGTGGGGGATGAGGCCCTTGCCATCACTAGTCATTGATGACTCAGAAAACTTTCTCTCTCTCTCTCCCTCCTCAGTATTTTTTAAATTTGGCTTATTTGAAAAATTCAGAAAATGATAGTTTGGATTTGAATTAAATTATTATAGGCTCCAAAATTTTAGATAATTAGAAAAGAAATAAAAACTGTCAATGTGTGTATGCAGAATCAAAGTATCTCTGCCATCCTTATTTATTTAATCCATTTTCATCTTGATTATTACATAATTATATTACAGATTAAAGGTTTGAGGCCATCCCAGGTAATTTTTTAAATTAGCATAAGAAGTAGTTGTTTTGTATTTTAAATAAGAGAAAATTATTATACATGATTAAAGAAAAAAGAAGTGAGACACGATTTTTATTAGAAATTTTAATATGACAAAAATATAAAATGCATTTCATGATTAAATTTTGTTCTCATCAAAATATCCTCCTATAATGTTGGTTACTACAGCTCAAATTTTTGGCATTTGTCGCAAAAGTTTCTCAAAGTATAAGTTTGATAATTGATTCTGTTCTTTTTTCAATGACTCTAAGAGCCTCATTTTCATATTTTTTCACTCTTCTGTCAAGTTCATCCCATGCTAATTCTGGGGGTGACCTCTATTGTATGTTTGAATGTTTGCATTTAAGGATGCACAGTTTGAAACAATAGCTACTTTTATTTACAAATAGTTGCTTAAATTAGATATAAATAGATTCTATAATCCTCAGTTTTTTTTTTACAGTTAAACTCAGCTTTAGCTTTAGTAGAAAGGAGCTGTCTAATATTATTGAAATTCTTTTGGTGCTTGTTGATGTGTTCTTTAATGGCACTTTGGTCAGATAAATAGAACATCAGTCCTGGGTATGACAAACTACATCCACCAGCAAGGCCTTTGATCAGGAGATTGGCAGTCTTGAGAAGCATGGAGCTTGTAATTGCTGGTGTTCCCAGGGCCAATCTGACCCAGGGTGGTAGCACCTGTTAGGGTCCCAGTTATGGGGGAAATAACGACCCCCCCCCCAACAAAATACCATGAAAGTATAAAAATATATTTTCTGGTAAAAATGCCAGCAATAAACTTTCTCCATTTTGTCTTACAATTTTCTCAGTACATTATTATATAAAAATTATCAACAATACATTTTATCTGTAGTTGAAGTCATACAATTACATTCAAAATATATTTAATTGAAGTCATAAAATTGTGTCCAAAATATTTAGATTTGGGCATTAAATGGCCAATAGAGGTTGATATGCTGCTAAACAAAATCAACCAACCAAATAAATAGGATGTAATGATGTAAAAGAGCAGTTGTTGTATAACCTATTTGAGACATGTTGTGTTTATTATTTGCAGAGATAAACTAACTAAATGATATTAGTCTTATTATTCCAAACACATTAATTATTACATGTTGGGTGTTAAGCTGTGTTATATTTAGTTTATAAAAACTAACAGCACTTTCAATATATGTACATGCATATATGTCTGTTTTATTGAACTAGACTGGTAAGGTACTTTACATTTTTTTTTATTATGCTTTACTAAACAAAAGTACCTTGTCAATAAGGTTCAACAAAACATGTATTAAAATAGGATTGCTGCCAAATACAGACAAGTGAAAATATATATATATATATATATATATATATATATATATATAACAATATCGGGAAAAATGTGTGACAAAGTGGAAAAGTTTTCTTGTGACACATTTTGTCATTTAGGACTTTATAACAAATTTAGTCCAATGAAGTCCTAAAGGACAGAACACATCACAAGAAAACTTTTTGCACTATGTCATAGATATTTCCCCATATATATATATATATATATATACATACATATACACATATATATATATATATATATATATATATATATATATATATATATATATATGAGGAGTTGTGATACAGCGAAACAGTACTGTCTGTGAATGACATAATTTAGCTCTTGAAAATACATTTCAATTGAGCACTGTTGAGTGATAAGCTAATTCTATAAACAACAGCCACCTGCACTAATGCAAAGCTCTTCAGTAAAATGAATGGAGCACTTTGGCTGATTGGCATTTGTTTACATTTGTAAAAACAATACGCTAGATTTAGTTGTGTAACTCTACCGAGTGAAGATAATTCTGGCTGACACCAAATTAATTGTGTTTCAATCCTGGCTTGAGGCATTCGGAAGTCTAGTCGCACTGAGGAGCTGTGATACAGCGAAACAGCACTGTCTGTGAATGACATAATATATATATATATATATATATATATATAAGGTTGGTGCCAAAATAATGTCGTTTTTTGACGTTCAACTTCCTGTGAGAAAACAACATTATTTTTGCACCAACCTAATATAATCCCTCACCATTTGCATGAAACAGAGTTTCATGCAAAATGCAATCTTCAGGTGCCGAGTTTGCTTTGTTTTATTAACACTGGCAATGTATGTGCAATTCATATATATATATATATATATATATATATAATACACACACACACACACACACACACACACACACACATATATATATATATATATATACTAGTTTTAAAGCTGCCCTAGCAGGCTGCATTTAAGCTAGATACTGCGGAGGGCTCTTGATTGCACCTTCATCACAATAGGTAGGTAGAAGCAGATGTGATAGACAACAATAAACTACAGAAGGACTCAAAATTGATTGCTGCATTTAAGTATTGTATTAATATTTAAGCTTACTTTTTAAAAGTTCAATGATAATTCTTCTGCCACCACTTAATTTAAAGTCAGTTTGATGTATTAGGTCCTTACTTTGTGTACAAACAATTACTTTTATTTCACGGGTGACTTTTGCTCGATTTTGCATTTAATCTTGATTATTCCCAAATTTATTTCCAAGTAATAAAAAAAATTCTTGCAAAATATCACATAAAAAATCGTTGAAAACAATCACAGTAAAGAAAGATTGTGAATCCAAAATTTCAGGATAGTGGAGCCGGATCTAGCCTGGAATATTTTTAATTTGCTTACGGAGTCGGCCTGGTTCCAAAATGGTATGATATGTTGGGCTACGGCCTCTAGGAGTAAAGTTGAAAAAATGTGACACACTGACATTTTCATTTATTTTATATATATATATATATATATATATATATATATATACATATATATATATATAATGGTAATTCACCCATGCATGCACGGACTCTCCCAGCTATAAATAGGAGCAGGTACGGCCTTTTGAAGAGGGAAGTTTCCAGCAGTCAGCTGACAGTCAGACTGAACATTCTTGCTGTAACACTCTCGTTTGTATATGTTTGTATTACTGTTTCTGTTAATATATTTGTTTAACTCAATTCATCTCTTGTGTCTTTATTTTTGGCCCTAACAAGGTCACAAAAATATATATATATATATATATATATATAAACAAAGTAATCTACAAAATTAATTGATTTTTGGAAATCTAGAAATAGTATCACAGTTTGTAAATAAACAAGAATGTCTACTCAAACACATGTAACCACTAAAATGACATATATATATATTTAAACAGTAAGTTTTCAATCAAATAAATTGTACTAAATTCAAATCATGAGGTCTGTCTGTCTGTTGACTTTTTTATAATATTTTTTTAAATTTATATGTAAGTGGTCACAGATCTGAATCAAATTTTTAGAAAACTCTTGTTTGTTTCTGTTCAAGAAATTTCAATAATTCTTCATAAAATCAAAAAAGAATCAGCAATATTATTGGTCCTGACCTGGCATCACACCTTCATTCACTTTCCCATGGCAGTAATGTAGCCTTCCTGTGCCTTTTCTATAAATACTTTCATGGTAATTGTTTGAATGAACTCTTCGCTATGGTACCTAGACTTTATGAATTTAAGCATAGTACTAGATAAGTGGCAAGGTCTCACTATTTCACAGCTGAACCGGCTAGATGTCACCATAAGGTCTATTCTAACAGTTTCTTTTCTTGCACTTCTTGTGTATGGATCTCTCTTCAAACTCCATGCTTTCCAGCCAACTTTGATCTTCAAAAATTAAAGTGCAATGTCAATTGTTATCTACTGTTTTCTCTTCTATTGTTCTCACTCCTTAATAATGTTTCTCTTTTTTTCTCATATTCTTTTACACTCAGAAACCCCTTGAATCTTAGTCGCTATACTGCTTTGAAATGGTGATTAAAACAAAATTTTGAGATATTATACACTTATTATGTATTTGATCAAATTTAGCTATACCTATGTACATACACAGAAACACACACACACACATATATATATATATATATATATATATATATATATATCCAGATAAAATGAGAACAAATGGAGTATGATTCCACTATACATAACATTTAATTTAAAAAAGGGCTCAATACATAGAGCTAAATATTATTTTAGGATATTAAACATCTTAAAAATTGCTACACAATTACAATTATGTTTTGATACCATAAATGTGTCTCTTCAGGTGATATTAAACTACTGGCAAATGAAAGAAAGATTAATTTAATTTCAAAAAGCAGAATGCTTTAAAGAAATAAACGTGTTCTTTGTCATGATTAACCAATCAAATGTGACCTATGCTAAATTCAAATTCACTGGAAATAATGTTTTAATATAGGTGATAACACAAAGTTGTCTGCATATAAAACCTAGACAATTTCTTTATGGACAGATACAGATCTTTACATGAGTCATAGGATGTATCAAAGTCTAACACACAAACTTCCCAAGAAGCAAAAGCAAAAGAGATGGGGAGGTGATTTAACATAATGCTAGTTAGTTACATGCTTGCTCAGATTCTTACATAAAATTTTGTAGTTGATAAATAAAAGACCCCTTTAAGAAACTGGCAAACAACTTAACCATTAAAAAAACAAATCAAAAATACAGAACTACTTTGGCAAATTAATATACAACTGTTAAATAAAGAGCATCCATATAAGATGTTAATAATGCTAACTAATTAATGTAAGATTTCAATAATACCAACCAAATACCTGTACATCCATATAAGATGTTAATAATACATAAGCATAATTTTTTTAAAAGTATTCTGCTTTTTGAAATTAAATTAATCTTTCACTTTAACATCACCTGAAGAGATACATTCATGGTGTCGAAACACAATTGTGATCATATAGCGATTTTTAACATCTTTTAATATCCCCAAAATAAATTTAAAAAATAATGTATGTATATATATATATGTATATATATATATATATATATATATATATATATATATATATATATAAAATATTAGATGTTTTCTTTGTTTTAATTTCTCACTAAATTTCTCAGTGTTTTTTTTTCTTAGAACCAAACAAAAATTTGCTCCAGGTGTTGAAGATTAGTGATGTACCTTTTGCATTTTAGATTCTAATTAGACTGATAATGACAATGTTTCAGTGGAATCACAAAAGCAATTACCTGTTTCAATTAATAACAGACATTAATATAGTTGCCCAAGGAAAAGGTGCAAGTTCAACTTCAAGCCCACATTGAGGTGGGCTGGATTCCAGCTCCTTTTCAGCTGATTGGCATGCTCAGTGTTTCAAGGCATGCTACAAAAACACAGAAAGATGTTGAGTGCTTCATCAACAAGCAGAATTATACACGTAACTTATGATCAAATCATATCTACACTCTTGACTTTGGCCTCAGAAGCCACAGACATGTCTAGAGATCTTTCTTGGATTACAAGAGACTGCCACACACACACACACACACACATATTGTTGATATGGTAAAAAAGTCTTTTCATTTTCAGTGGGTGAGTATCTAGTTTTTTTTTGTGTATGGTTAGAGCTAATTCTTTTGGTTGAGATGGTTAGAGCTAATGTTTTCTTTGGCAGGTAGTGTTAATGATTTTTTTTTTAATCATTTCATCCCAAACAAGACAGTAATGTCACTAGTATGCAGAGAGTTAAAGAGTTGAAAGTGAGAGAAAAGACTGGATATAGGGGATATTGCTGAAAAGGATAAAAGATGAATGGGATTCAAGATGGCAATTGACATTGCATTTAAATTTTTGAAGATTGTAGTTTTCAGGGAAGCAAGTAAACAGAAGGGAGTGCCACTGTTGGGAAATGCAAGAAAAGAAACTGTTGAAGTAGAAGTGGTGGTTACATTTAACTATTGAAAAAGAATGGGACCTAAATGCCAAATTCACATAGTTGGGACACCAGGGAAAAAAGCTTGTCAGACAGTTGCCATAAAAATATTTGTAAAATAGATGGAGGAAAGCCAAGATGCCAAGTCAGGATCCTTGAGATGAATAGCAGGAGCACCGGACCAGATATGGCAACAGTATTCAATGCATGACCAAATGGTAGATTTGTAAATGTCCAAGATGGATTCTGACAAGAAAAATCTTCTGGCATGACACAGTGACCCAACGTTCCTTGCAGTAGATGCAGCTATTGATTCAATGTAATTGTTTGAAGTGAAGTGAAAGGCAGGATGAATTGCTGGCTACCTTCAATGAGTCTGCCTGTTCCCATCAATCAAATAAACAATACTTGGTGTGCTGCATATGCAGGAGTGGATAATGAGCAAAAACCTGAGAATGTCCACTTGCAAAAAAGATATGGTCTCATTTGGCTGAGTGGTGCCTAGAATTTGTTTACGCAAATGATTTGTGTCATGCATAACAAGATTACCAATGTTTCTGGGCTCAATATAAACAGATTGATTTCTGCTTCATGAAAATTACTATTGTATGGAACATCGTGATTCTGGTTTCCTTGTTTTTTGTCATCACTTTCTGCATCTTGGTTATGTTTGACCATCGTTTGCACCGTTCCTGTATGGAATTCTTTGTCATCTCTGCCACAGACGTGTCTCTGGTTTATTGGCTTTGTTTCGCATGTCTCCAGTGTTATTGTTCATTCTGTCCCTCCTTGTTTGTGTTCTGGCAGCAGAAAAACAACTTCAAGTTAGTTGAAAACATGAGGCCAAGAACGTGCAGTGCGTTGCTCTCCAGGAGCCTATTTGTGGGGGTAGAGCGAATGTTTTCATTTGGATTGTTTATAATCCTGATATTGAGATTTCGTTTTGTTTTATTTAATTTTATTTATTTACAGGTATACAAATATAGACATAAAAGCAAACTCTCTTTATACTCCTTCCAACCACATCACATCTCCAAAGACTAAGTGACACATGACCTAACACTAATATCAATCATTATTTTTAGACTGACTGCAGTCGGGATCATAGTGTCATTGTGAACTCCATTAGCTGCATAATATGTGCTTCACCAGGGATACATACAGTTTTTGAATTCACAGTTGTCCTTCTATACTGTTTGCCAACCAAGGCTGAAGAGCCTAGTCTATTCTACTATTTAACTCATGGATTCATACCTTTCCCAAGGGTATTTGCATATAAGTGAATGTAACAAACTCAACTGGAATTTGAACTTGGCTCTCCATGTTCTCATTCCAAGCCACTGTCCCTTACAACACTTGCACATCTAAGCTTACTGCACCCAGTATTCCCAATCAGTCACACATCTAATCACTGACTGGGGCTTGATATGCTTAACTTCAGAATTTACTCAAGGACCAGTTTTTCAACATGATATAGCTGTAAACCAATTGTAAATAGAACATATTGTCACAACATTAAAAAAAGGATTTATTTCTGCAAACATTAAATTTAAAAGGTGAGAAGGTCTGTGTTTCATTATGCTATTTATTCTGCTACATATAATGAAGTTTGTATTTCTGTTTTGAACAAAATGAATGGTCATTTTAACTAGAAACATTGCAAAGTCATAACTCATCTCAAATACAGTTTTTGTTATTTAAGTAAAACCCATTAGAATTGACATGATTCTGGTTCCAATTCAGCAGATACTGACCAGCCTCAACATTGCTTGACTTCAGTGATTTCATGAGAACCAATGTTTCAACATGATACAACTGTAAGCCAATTGTAAATAGAATAAGACATCATTACTAATCATGACACAGTACAAAAGCTATTGAGAGAGTCACATCTTAACAGTTCTTCTTGATATACTGTCACTTTTCAGGGTGTGAGTGGTCATAGCTTACCACAACTTCCTATCCTGATATAGCACTAATGTTTGATTTTTTTATCATCTCTCTTTGTCCTTGCTCAGCCATCCATACACCCAAACTCATTAAGTTGGTGACTTGCTACTTACCTCTGGCCCTCCTTCCTTCAATAAACCATATGGGTGTTAAATTTTTCAAACCCCTCTTTCTTCATGTGTTTTAGAAACTTCAGCTTTCCCTTTCTGATTTTAAGTATAAGTGTTCTTCTAGTTGCCATTTTTTTTAAAAACTTCTTTGTTGCTCACATGTTCTGTCCATGGTATCCACATCTGGAAAACCACATCTCCATTGCTTTGAATCTTTTTTTCCATTTGTAAGGAAATTGTTCAGCATTTATTGCTTTCCAGGAATGATAGACATCACATTGCAGTTAAGCACTGTTTTCTTTGTTTCAAACAAGGTGGTAGCACTTATTAGTGTTCCAGTTATTGGCAAATAATGAATCCCCAGACAAAATTCTATGAAAATATAAAAAATATCAGCAATACGTTTTTATGTAAAAATGGATCAAAAATACATATTTATAATAAAGTGACCAACAAAACATTTTTAAAGCAAAATCTCCAACAATATATTTTTTGTGTAGTTGAAGGCATACAGTTGTGTTCAAAATATAGTTAGTTGAAATCATAAAATTATGTTTAAATTATTTAGATTTCGGAATCAAATAACCCATAGAGTTTGATATGCCATTAAACCAAATCAACCAAACCAATTGTTTATAACAAAACTTTCCTATGTCTTAATACCTTGCTTAGTTTCTGGAAGGCATCATTCTTTATTCCAATACACCTTCAGATCTTCATGTCACATCTTCATAAATATCAGGGGTACTGTAAGCAACTTCCGAGAATCCGAAATATGTTTTGGTTTTATAAATAATCCAAAAACGGTTGATAAGTCATAAAAAAGCAAATCAATAAACCCTCAGCATCTTTTTCCTGTACCTGTTAATAACCTTTCTCCGACAAAAATGTATTGCTTTGAGCTTTATATGCTTTAAATTGTTGGATTCTCCACACAAGTGAAAATCTGTTTTACAGCATAAACATAGGGGTGATGATTTTTGCTGATGGCAAAAAAAAAATGTATAACACAACCCAATTTGAATGAGATTTGTATGTTTTCTTAAAGGACAAAGAAATGTCTTGCTGATGTTAATTGGAGGCTTTGTTATGCAAAGTTGTGACAAGAACTTGTGGCAACTTGTGACAAGTCCCACTTGATGACACACCACCAGAAAACAATATAACAAATTTTATTTAGTTTAAAACACACTTATCTACTATTAGTTTTAGGATTAATTTTCTTTTTGTGCATGTATATTTTTTCTAATGAAATTTATCTAACATTTCCCTCAGTGTATGCAAATGATTATTTTTTAAAAATCGACAAAAGTTCACAATCTTTCTTTTTTATTACTTTTTCTTCTCTCGATGCCCCCCCCATGGGTAAATTTTTAAGACAAAATGTTCAGTTAAAAATGAACTGTTAAACTACAGATAGGTCATAAGCTTCAAATTCATTCTTAATGCGAACAGCTAAGAGCATCTATTAACTTTCTCTACACAAAACATTCAAGTCACAGAAATGGTTGCTTTGCAATAGCATTCTATCTAAATTGATTTGAATAAATGCATGTATGAAAATAGAGGATATTTTCATTGCAAAATAATCTGCTTCTGTGTAAAGTATGATAATAATTATAAAAAAAACTTACGAACATTCTTCTTTTGATGCTTGCTGCTTCAATCTTGCTAACTTGATTTATTGGACACGAGAGAATTTTTAGTGAGAGTTCTCTTAAATGTGTTTTCAATGCAATAAAACATGGTGATTTGTTATCATCATTTCTTGTTCAATTGCCATCAAAAACTGAAGTTGACCTCTACATTATGGATATTACAAATTATTTCTTTACCAAATATAAAGATCTCAATCTAGATCAGAGTTTAAATCTATACAAAAGTAATGGTTTTGCAAAATTAAATAATAATTTTGAAGCTAAGTGTTTAGCAGAAAACTTGGCACTTTTCCAATGTAATTTATTTTTTTTAATTTTTTTTTCTACTGCTTAATGGTTCCTTTGTTTTTTTCTGTTTGATCTAAAAGAATCTGTTTCTGATAAGAACTGGATGAAACAGCCTTTGGGACTACCAAATACAGTAAGTTGAAACAATATTTAGATATAATTTTTGACAATAACTTTTAATTACAGTTTGCATATGAATTTATGTGATCATTTTTTTTTATTTAAATATAATCTAAACTTGCCATTTATCTCTTCTCTTTTACACTTTCCCTGGGATATATAAGTAATCAATATTTACATGGTTTAATTTAGTCTGGCACAAAGACACAATGGTAGCATTATGACTATAATTTGAGTGATCATTTTTTTTTTTCTTCTAATCAAAATACAAACCTGATCTCAAGTTTCAGTTAATCAACCAGGATAACTGTTGCTGGGAATTATTTAAGTGGTTGCTTATAACTCTAGTGTCATTTTGGTATTTGAAAATTTCTGTTATTAAAAACAAGTCAATAAACATTTAACGGAGAAACTTTCTTTTTCGTTGATTCAAAATTAAGCAACTAAAGATATTAAAAATTATTTGGGCCTTTACAACTGGGTAATCTTATTGCTTCCTTATTTTTGCAAACTTATTGTTTATGTACAGATGATATCGGAGTTTATAGATGAATTTCCAAAAATTAAGATGATCAGGGCCTTGCAGCTGTACTAATTACTAACAATTATATACATTAGTTACACTTGTCCTCATTTTTGTTGTTGTTATCACAAGGTTTCATCTGTTTTATTCTTCTGCATTCTTCAGGTGTCTGTTGACCAAAGTAACCATCAGGTAATATCAAACTAAACCTTTTATTCAATCTATGATGACAGACTGTTCTCATTCCACTGTCCATATCTAGCTTAGACATGATTACACTGATTGACAGATATCTGAAAACATTGGTAGGCACAATGGTCAAGACATTCTGATAGTAATGACAAGGACATTGGTTCAACAGTAAATGATTATAATTCCTCATTCTAGAAATTAATACAGAAGTTAACTACTAATTATTTGAAAGGTTTATCTGCTAACCAATATTTTGTGGTAATTTGCAACCTCCTTTCCACAGATGCAACATCACAAGCCTATTGCCACTTCTGTAGCTAATGTTCAGATGAGTGCCACTCTTTAGTTCCACCAGTTCAAACGTTTACTGTGAGGGCACACCATGCTATTACAAATACAAATCTTTTATTTTCATTATATTCCAAATGTAAGGAGAATATTCTACTCAGCTTTTCCAATAAAGTTATTTTCTCGGACATATTTTCTCATGGCTGCTTTTCTGAACACTACAATCTTAACATCTTCAAGGGTCAGTTGTTATCTATCTTATATATCCCCTTAATCTTCACTTCTTGCCATCTCTTCTTTCATTCATATCACACACCACATCTATCATAACCATTTTAACAGTAACCCTCTACTCAGAACGGATCTCTGATTTTGTATTGGGTGAATTTCTCTATTAAAAAAATAGCCTGCATCTGACAGTTCAAAAATTAAATTCACACTGAATTCATAGCAAATCCACTTATTACATGAAAGTCAAACACTTTCATAATAAAAATATATATGTTACAATAAAGTTTGTAGAAAAAAAGAAAAAAAAAGCATTTGATGTTTAAGTATTCAAATTATTCTCTTCTTTGCCTCCAAAACTAAACTGCTCTCATTTAACCACCATAGAGAAACTTCCCTACCCACAATCAGCATAGCTGATGCTTAACTCCAGGAGAGTGTCTCCCTCGCGTTCTTGGCCTCACATTTTCAACTGACTTGAAGTGAAACAACTACATTGAATCAATAGCTGCATCTACTGTAAGGAAAGTTGGTTCAGTGTGTTGTGCCAGAAGGTTTTGCTCATCAGAGTCCATCTTGCATATTTACAAATATACCATTCATCCATGCATTGAATACTGTTGCCATATCTGATCTGGTGCTGCTGCTGTTCATCTCCAGGTTCTTAACAAAATCTAAAGAAAGATCTGCAATATAATCAATCCTGACTTGGCATCTCAACTTCAGTCACTTTCTCACCAACATGTTATGGCTTCCCTCTGTCTTTTCTACAAATATTTTCATGGCAACTGCTCTGACAAACTTTTTTCTCCTGGTGCCCCAACTACATGAATTAGAGATTGGCATCTATGTCCCTCACCCACTTTTACTCTTCAAATAATTAAATGTAACTGTCACTTCTACTTCAACAGTTTCTTTTCTTTCACTTCCCAACAGTGGAACTCCCTTCTGTTTACTTGGTTCCCTGATAACTACAATCTTCAAAAATTTGAATGCAACATCAATTGCTATCTTCTGTTGTCTTAAAACCTTTTTGTCCCTTATATTTTCCTCAATCCCGTCTATATCCAGTCTTTTCTCTTACTTTCACTCTCTGTAACCCCCTGCATACTAGTGGCACTCCCACATTACTTGGGGTGAAATGCTTAAAAAATTCAAAAGAAAACATAGAATTGACAGACAAGAGACTGGGTTACAAACATCAACTGATTGAAATTGAAAAATCATTCTTGTGCAATTACAAGAAATAATTTAATGTTTCTTATAATAGATTCTTTAATAAAAAAAGTGTTAAATTAATTTTCAGGTAATTACCAAACTTGCTATTAACAAAATATGCATTTATTCTGGATAGAATACTCTGGATAACAAATATTGTGTGAATTTCTGCCGTCATTTGATGTTATTATTGTTTTATAGGATATGTGGGTAGTCTAACAGTTACGGGTATGAGGTAGCGATATTAATGTCAGCTGATATTGTGTTAAATGGAAAATAGCTGATCTGCCACAAAAATGGATTCAGACGTTTATTTTCCTGATGGTTGTGAAGTGGACTTCAAAAGTAACATGGCAAGTAGTCCTGACAAAGTAGGTCACTGACAAAAAGATAAATTACTTTTTTTAAACAAAGATGTCAAGACAAAGAACAATGTTCTCTATAAGCCAGTGGTCACTTCCAAAGCAAAACAGCGAGTGATGAGAAGATTGCCTCACAGCAATGTGAAAAAGAAGATGCATGTTAAACTGTTCACTTCACCTACACTTCATCTCTGCCTCACTCGTCTATAGCAGTAGCTTACAATCAGTAGATAAAAGTTGCTTACTGCTACGAAAGTCACATGGTTTGAATTTGTGAGTGATGATCTAGCTGGACAGTAATTTTTAAGCCATAAGCATCTGACTGGAAGAAGCTGTATGCTGAGAGAGAACCTGATGTCTGGTTTGAGCTGTAATGCTACATATGGAAAGTGGAACTGGCAAGCTGAGTTCAAATTCCAGTCTTGTCTGTTGCATTCACTTCAAACAAGTGTCCCTTGGAAAGGCATAAATCCCTTTCCTTTCACTCTAGTTATCGATTGAATAGTAGGGGAGTCTGGTCTAGTCTAGAGGTAGGATAAATCTGAATTCAAGGTTATGAAAAAGGCAATTGGAAACAACTATCTTTCCTAAGAATTACATCACAATTCACAGATAATAAAGAAAAGGAATCTGTGAAGAGCCACAACCATATACCATCTGAAAAGACATGGTATTAAAAAATAAGAAATTTTCTAATTTGTGAAATTAATGACTTGGTATATTATTTTTGAAAATGAGTCTCATAATACAAGGTCTGTCTGAAAAGTAATAGGACTGGTGTCACAAACAATTTATTCCAATTCCAACTAAAAAAACTACATGGTTTCCTCTTCAAAGAAATCTGCTTCAAGTCTAATGCACTTTTCCCTCCTTCTCTGCCACAGATTTATGCACTGCTGGAAGGATTCTTCTTGGATGCCTGTCAGCTCCATCATTAGGACCCTCTTGATGGCCTCCATACCTTTAAAACAGGTCATCTTGATGATCCACTTGAACTTGGGGAAAAGAAAAAGTCACATGATGTGAACAGGTGCATTGTTGTTTTGAAGCAGCCATGATTTGTCCTGCAGCAAAAGCATTTTAAAAAAAATCATGGTTACAGAAAGCTAAGATTACAGTTATATTCTTTCGTCTTTTTATGTACCATGTCCTTTCAGGATGTAGGCGATCATGGCTCTCCACTTCCTCCTATCCCCTTTTGGCTCTCAGTAGGTTTTGTGTTTCTGCCATCCAACTGCCAAAGCCTGCCAGGTATGCAATGCATTGCTTTCCCTTGTCTCTTTTTCCCTCTCTTCAACCTGTGAGTATCAGATTATCCAGGCTCTCCTTTCTCAATCCGTGTCCCAGAAATCTCATCTGCCTCTTCCTTATGTTAAGTATAAGCTCCTCCTTGTTTGCATCCTCTCCAAGACCTCATCGTTGCTCACATGCTCGGTCCATGATATCCTTAGCATCCTTCTGTAGAACCATATCTCCACCTCCTCAAGTCTCTTCTTCATCTTTGAGGATACGGCACAACCTTTGCTCCCATATAGGAGGACAGATGTCACATAGCAGTTCAGTACTCTTCTTAGGAGTAAATAACTGTCCAAGTAATGAAGAAAAAAATCAAAGATTTCTACTTGAAGCTGGACAGTTATATACTCCCAAGATATCATGTTAGATGATAACGCAATCTGCTTATCCCTCTTTTGCCCATAGCTCACACAGCATAACAAATCCCGTTACTTTTCAGACAGACCTCATATTCTGAGTGTTTTTTTAATTCTTCATTAAACCAGCTTGTAAAGAGTTCATCCTATGCAATGCCTGCATCCCTATTAACAGTAGTAGTGCTGGCCGGATACTGCAATAGCCCCAATAGCTACTGCATCAAAAGAGAGATCTTGACAAGTGTTTGAATATACTAGAGTAGGCTAGCCAGCCAATAGAAAAATGATGAGCTTGGACCTGCAAGAGCTCTACAACAATAGAAAATAATTGAATGTATATGAATGAATGCTTATCACCCTGCCTCCAATGAATTCTCAGGCTCAACAAGTCAGCTTTGCAACAACACAGACTATTAGGATGACCTACAGTGGATGATTTGTCCATACTACTGTTTGGTACCCTAAGAACTAAAGGAGGAAGATGTAAAAGTTCATCTCATGCAATGCCTGCTCTGCTATTAGTAATAGTAGTGTTAGCCAAATGCTATAAAAATTAATAGAACATTCATATTTAAAAGGGAAAGAAGAAAAGTACCTTTGTAAATTCTTGGCTTGCCAATAAATCGTGTTCAGTGTTGCTCTGCCTTAAGTTTCCTTATTTAGTCTGTTTATTGCACAGCTTGTTGAGTCAACAACCCTTCCATCATTCAGTGGTTAGCATGCAGCAAATCTTCTCGGCAAACAACAATGAATTTGATCCTTCATATGTGTTTCAAAACTGTTTCCTTGTCTTAAAATAACATCAAGTAAACTCTATCAAAATTTTAGAAGGATATGTACATAGCCTCAGTTTGTTCAGAAGTCAAATTATTTCTTCTTAAAATAAATAATATTTATAAAAAAAAAAAAATTATATTTCTATGAAAATGACTCATCCTGAAGTCATGCTCAGCTGTTTCCAAATTAGACACCAAACAAGTCCTATTGCTTCACCTGGTCAGGTAACATTAGATTACAGATCTCTCTTTCAGCTGAACTTGGATTTAGTCATAGCACAGATGTTTCATTTAACTTGTAGACTATTTGCATGTCAGTAATACACAATGAAAAAGAATAAAGTTGTGAAGTTTTTAAAAAATACAGAGAGGCTTTCTATTTTTTATTTTATTTAATAAATATAATCAAACAAAAGATTTTCACACTCAGTTATAAAATACAGAAACTTCTACCAAGAACTAAAATCTAAAATTGAATCATCATCATCATCATCATCATGGATATTTTTCATGAGCAGTAAATGTCCTAAATACATTTAATGAGGATAGTGTTTTAGAGAAACCTGCTTTTAAAGAAAAACAAATGGTGTTCTTAAATAGCCTAATCAGAACGAAACTTTCATATAGATGACAGGTATAGCACCAAACTTGTTCAAGTATCTAAACTGTCAGCTGTATACAACTGCTTTCTAAGATCAATGATTAAAATAGCTTTGAGAGAACGAAACCTGTATGTCTTAGTGAGGGCCATCCTTCTTTTGATCCTGTGAAATCATAATCAAAGAACTGTACCAGAAACTATATTACTTTCAACAGCAGCAACAACTAAACTGGATAGCACATTTAACTCTAAAGGAAAATAATAACACAAGATGTTGACATTCTGCACTACTTCAAACAAAAGGTTAGGAAGGAAGCTACTATCAATACTGGAATAAGAAATAATAGTAACAGAACTTGATAAACCTATTTTCTTAAATTTATTTTAATAGAAAGATTTCATAAATTTCACCCAGGATAAACTCACCTTTTTGTTGGACAGGATGATTGACTGAATTCTGGCAAGCACATTTGAGCACAGGTTGCCAGGTGATGTAAAGCAGACTTTTCATGCATCGTCCAGGATGGACGTGCTATCTATTGACCAGCTGCTTGCTTGAGCTTGGGCGATTATGAGAAATGAGGAGATGGAGGAAGTCATGGTGACAATGGCAGTAAGGCACAGAAGTTGATAACAGAAAGAACTTCAGATGTAATGGCATTAACCACAAGGTGAAAGCTTGCCAGAGCTGAGAAATTGACAGAGGATGAGGGCAAGAACAACTCAATACCATGTGCTGTTACCATTGCCAGACTGTGGGCCATATGTCTTGAAACTGTCTGGGAAAATGTGAGGAGAGATATATCAGTGCTAGTATCTTCTTCAACCTGGCACTATTTGTGATAGTGGTCCAGGTTGATGGCAAAACCATCACCATGCTGGTCAATACGTGTTCTTCACTGTCTATAGCCAGCAGAGAGATATGCCAGTCATGGACAAAAGAGCCCATATGCATACCAACTATGCCAGTCATGGACAAAAGAGCCCATATGCATACCAACTATGCCAGTCATGGACAAAAGAGCCCATATGCATACCAACTATGCCAGTCATGGACAAAAGAGCCCATATGCATACCAACTATGCCAGTCATGGACAAAAGAGCCCATATGCATACCAACTATGCCAGTCATGGACAAAAGAGCCCATATGCATACCAACTATGCCAGTCATGGACAAAAGAGCCCATATGCATACCAACTATGCCAGTCATGGACAAAAGAGCCCATATGCATACCAACTATGCCAGTCATGGACAAAAGAGCCCATATGCATACCAACTATGCCAGTCATGGACAAAAGAGCCCATATGCATACCAACTATGCCAGTCATGGACAAAAGAGCCCATATGCATACCAACTAAAGATGGGGAGAGTAAAACCTGTTATAGGATAAGAGTCATTGCTCTCCATTTGCAAGGTGGAAGTCCTGTCAAGGTTGATGTACTGGTGGCTTGAGAGAAGCCACTTGGTTTCAACCTCCTGATGGTTGGATAACAGCTGGCTCATACCGCATTCTGAGGAGCAGCTTGGAACTCCCAAGGGTTTAGTTCCACTGACAGCCATTATTCAAGAGGGCCAGCAAAAGGTATACCCTGTAATGGATTACAGAGATTTAATTGAGTACATAGATACATTTTTGGCAAGTGCAGATGTCTGTGTGGACAAGCTAAGGGAAGGAGAACATACCTACAGGTCCACATACACAAGTCATAAACCCTGTTATCATCTGTACATAAACAATAAGTCTGAAAAGATAAGGAAGCGGTGGGATTACCCAGTTATAAGGGCCCAAATAATGTTCAATATCTTTTGTTGCTTAATTTTTAATCACCAAAAATGAAAGTTTCTCTCGTAAATATGCTTACTGACTTGTTTTTAATAACAGAAATTTTTAAATACCAAAATGACACCAGAGTTACAAATTAATAATTAAATAATTCCTAGCAAAAGCTATCCCGGTTGATTAACTGAAACTTTTGAGATCAGGTTTGTATTTTGATTAAAAGAAAAAATTGATCACTCAAATTGTAGCCAGAAAACTAAGAACATCTCCCAAATGCAAGCCTAAATTGAAATTCAAATAATTTTCTCAAGAATCAGTTCAAAAGAACATTAAAGAAATAAACAAAAAGTCATTATTTCATGATTATAGTTCTGTTTATTCTCTTTTTATTATTTATGATCATTTTCTTTGCAGTAAATAAATCATTTTAAGCGATGAACAATATTAATCGTTTTTAAAAAAGACTTAGAAATTCTGTTGCAATATTCTCTTTTTTACTGAGTGACAACAAGAATCTTGAAATAATTTGTTTTGAGATGAGAATTGTTTAGGAAAAATTAAACAGTACGAAAATGAAGAATACATTTGCTACAGAGAATAAATATATATTGCAGTCTTTCAATATTTCTTTATAAATATTGACAGAAAAACCTATTTTTTGAAACATGTCATCAGGAAAATTTCTCTTCAATTGATAACTCCTCTAGTTTTCCAAGAGAGATTGAATTGAAAATATTGCTCAAGATCACTATCATTGTAATTACTTATAAGAAATACAAAAGAACTCCTACATGAGTTTTTGGGGAAGGGACTGAGCTCTTATTCTTCTTGACTGATATGTACATATATGATCACCCAATATGAAACCAAATATGCTTCACATCTGATCACTATAGGAGGGAAGCTTAATACAGGATCTGCTCAGCATGAGAAAAGACTTGTCTGATTGATTTGTAGTTTTGCCGCCAAAATAATCAAAATCAATCCAGTCAGTTTCTTCAAAATTCTTTCAAATAATAATTTGATTATTATTAAAATAAATAGCTAAAAGTGTGAAAATATAATCTTTAGGAAAATGTTCAATTTTATCATGGCATTGATAAAAGTAAAAGAGGCTAAGTTCCATCCGAACAAAAAAAATGTAAGAGAAATGTACCCTATCTAGTTTTCTTGCCATCAGAATTCTTGGTAACAAGTGCTTGATAGAATTTATCTCACTTGACTCAAAAATATTCCTGGTTCATTCACTATTGAACATGCCAGGAATCTATGTATTATTATAGCATTTTTATTTGGCCACACTGGCCCATTTTGAGAAAAATAGGAAATTGCCATTTACTAAAAAATAAAGATGCTGATGGTGTTTCCTCATGAGTGCCCCTATTTTGGTTTTGATCAGATACTCTGCAGTATCGACTAAGATAAACAATCTCTCCCACCCAACACACAATATAGTAGAAATTAGTATGGTAATATATCTTGATTTATCTTTTTTGCAACGTCGAAGTGCGTAGCAAAACGCTATCAAGGAGGCGGCCTGAATCTTGTGGAATTAGGTCGGGGTTGCTGTTGGAGCCGATATGATGCAAAACCCGAAATCGGCAATGAATACAGTGCATCACTGAAGACCTTCCTTGTTGCATCGGAAATGTATTACTCTACTGTCTACACGAGTTTGGAGCATTAATGGGTTTATAAAACACAGATACTAAAGTCTGATATTTCAAGGTAACTTGGACAGCAACAGCAGCCAATCATATAGAAGTATAAATATGTCTTGAAAACATGCATCAACAGCAAGCAATGTAAGTAAAATAAAGACATATGTCAACAGCAGCAAAAGTGATAACTTTCATATTAAAGCAAGTTTGAGATTTGAATATTTTTCTTACTGGAAAATACTTGCTCAGTCATATTTTTTTATTAGATCAGGTTAATTAAAAACTAGTAGAATATTGGAAATCAAGTTTGGATTAATCAAAAGTTGGTGTCCTTCCTACATGCCATGTCTTTTCAAGTTGTGAGTGTTGGTGATGACATGCTGTTTGCGAAGAGAACAAAGAAGAAAGATTGACAGTGACTGCAATAAAGTTTTTCAACATGACCATTCTCAATGTATAACTCGAGGTAAACAGCTGTAGGCCATTTTGTTTGTGATCTTTTTGTTCAATGGAAGTTGTGGCCAGACGGTTTATGGATTTTTGTGTTCTTTTGCTCAGTAGAAGTTCTGGTCGGACAATTTATCAGTGTTAGATTTTTGTGGATAATTTAGCAGCACTAGACTTTTATGTTTCTTTGTTCTCTGTGAATTGTTTGTAAAAATGTTTTGTTGTTGAACTTACTATGAGACAAGTTATTTTAGGATAATTTAGAAAGATGTCTTTTATGTCCAACTGATAACCAGTTCAACAGCTCTGATGCTAATGTAATTGAGTAGATAAAAGTTAAACTGGTATATAATCTATTTGCTATCAGGAAAACTAAGATAGTCATTTTACTGCATTGGCTGTATACTAACAGTTAATCATCTATTAGTACCATGGAGTGTTTGAACACCTCTACAAAATGTTTTTCCTTAAGATTTAGCAAGTGGAAAGTCAAATTTTCATGATTAGTCAAGTAGCTACGGTCATTTCTGGTTTTAGTCATATATATTTGGGTGAATTACAAGTTGTTTTATTTGTTTACTGAAAATAAAACGTAGGCTAATTTTTGTGTATTTGAACATTTGAAGCTTAAAAATTCAGTTTTGAATATTGGCTTCTAATTTGATTTTTAAAAATAAAACCTTTCTTTTCATTTTCGTTTATCATATAAAAAAACATAAAGAACTTTCAAGATAATATATAAGAAGAAAATTAAGAATTAAATGATATATCTATAATATTTTAAATGAGATTTTTTAAAAACCCCATGGTACTAATGTTGTGACAGTGCCCCACATTTCTAATGAAGGATTAAGGAAGTCAGACATTGCAGTGATAAAAGAAGCACTGTACACACTATTTGTGGTTGATTTATTTGTTGACTATGAACAATTTCTAACTAGGCTGCTGTATCCAGGTGAATCTCCGGATGTCTTTTTGGCCGAATTGTGCAAATTTTCAGTTTACTTTGGCAGAGTATCTGATTATGACTTGGGCCTGTGCATATATTGAATCAGCTTCTTTGTACCTCTTCACAAATCGATTCTGTGAATGTTGACCAACTGTTAGCTTGACCGGGTGATATTAAAGAATGAAATAAGAGTATTTGATCTAGCTGCAGCAGATACGTGACCAGTATGCAAAATGAGAGAACTAACGCCAACAGAAAACCAAGAAAATCCAAGTTTATTCATTATTTGTGTCAGACACATAATCATAAAAGATTGTTTACTTCAATGAGAAAGCATAAGAAAAAGATCAAGGGAACTATAAAAAGCTAAGCAAACTATTAAGAAGCAAGAAAATTTTTATTAGAAACAAAGAAAACTGAACTATTACATAACATCAATCCTCCTATATGGCAATGAATGTTGGACAATCTCCTCACAGATCAAGAACAGACAGAAAACAACAAGGACAACAGACATGTGGTTCTACAGAAGGATGATGAGAATACCATGGACTGAACATATGCGCAACAAGAAAGTTTTAGAGAAAATGGAAACAAAAAGGATACTTATACTTAAGAGATAGATGAAGTTTCTAGAGCACATAATATGGAAAGAGGGCTGTGAAAATTTGATACTCACAGGATAGATTGATGGCAAAAGGGGGAGAGGAAAACAATGCATAACATACTTAGTAAGCTTGAGAAAATGGGTGGCAGAACAAGTTTTTGGAGAGATAACAGAAAAACAAGATTTATTAAGAGCTACAAAGAAAGGAAATAGTGGAGAGCCATGATTGCCTATGTTGTGAAGGGACACAGCATATAGAAAATGAAGATTCATAAAATGCTTCTAATTTTAACATCTGAATACATCAAGTTCTCATTAGATTATAACAAAGATTGCTTAAATTCATTGATCCAAGTAAGAATTGATAATCAAAAATTGGTTAAACTGTAAATTATCTCAATCCAAGTATAATCAGTTTTAAAATTTCTATGATTTGTCAGAACTTTATGATTGCAGTTAAATCTGAATTGCCTTCATTTAAATCAGAAACAATTAAATTGTGAAATAGTAATGAAAGAGCTACAAATCATAGGAAACTGGAGAGCCATGATTGTCTACATCTTGAAGGGACATGGCACATAGAAGAAAATTCTTAAGAAAATAAAACTGTGAAATATATTAGTGCTAGTCTTCTCCCTAGACAAAATTTAAATGTGACACCATCTTTACTTGATTGGTCTGTGCATAGTTTTGGTGGATTCTGGATCTTTACTGCTTCAGCACGATTAAGTCATTTTCTCTTCTATGGACAGTGGAAGATGTGGATGTACAGTCAGTACATCCACATCTTCATTAATGGAAAAAATTCTACAGAGCAGCATCAAACTTGACATGTTCAATGTGAATTTGGTTACAATTGAAGTTTTGGTAATAAGCAGAAACTGGTAAATTTCAGCACCTTTTCGGAATTAATGTCATTAAGGCACTTGGTAGAATTCAAATCAATCAGGGACAGTCTGTTTTAATAAGGATGAAGTACCTGTGTATGTGACCATTAGGATTGGTGTACCTGATAAATTTAGAGTGTTGCTTTGTAATGGTTAGATAAATGGTAGTATGAGAAAATGCAGTATATAGATTCAGAGTATCCATGTCTATACATGTGAGGGAAAATTTGAAGCTGAAATGATGCATACATCTACAAGGGATGGACATCATAATAGCTTGATTCCTCTGATTATGTAAGAAAACAAGGTTTAGATGTGCCTTGTAATGAATTGTAAAGAGATGAATGGATATGTTGATGAATTAATGGCCAATACAGATATCTGTATAAGTTGATGTAAGGTGAAAGCAAGGTAAAAACAAAACAAAAAAAAACATGTTGACAGGCATTAACAATTCATTGAGTGAAGAGGACTTTACAATATTAGTGTTGAGTTTGGTTTAATGGGTAGAAGAAGGGTTCCATGTTGATGCCATCTTCTTCAAAGGAAAACCAAACATGGTAGGTGATCTCCAAGGTTTTGTTGTGACCAAATAATCAGAGAGAAGTATGTAAACACCATCTATCATAAATGGAAGCAATGAAGACTGCACCCTCTAGTAGTCATTTTGATAAAGCATTTTAAGATGGCTACTCTCAATATACTGGGTATAACAACATAATTGTCCATCCCACAAAATGTTTAATATCTAAAAAAAACACTAAACTAATTCAGTTTCTTTTATCCAGATTTTCAGATAAGACGTTTAGCCATCTTGATACAATTTTTTGTAAGAATCACTGAAAAATCCTCTCAGTTATTCAGCTAAAAAGAGAGAAGGTTAAAATTGTTTTGTCAGCCCCACTGTCTTCCCAAATGAGCAATGGTGACAGGAAAAAGATCATTCAGGCCTTCAGTAATGGTACCAACATTTATACTCTGGCTTCTATCTTCAAAGTCCATTCAAGAACCATCAAGAGAACATTGAATAAGTTTAAAAAAGATGGCACAGTAGAGAGGAAAACTAGATCAGGAGGTCACAAGAAGAAGAGGGATCATTTCAACTTAGACATTAAAAAAAAATAGAAAAGATCCAACTCAATCCATAACAAATTTGGTTCATGAGAGAAGAGTTTCACCTATGACAGTCCAAAGAGAAGTAAAAACAAAATAAAAACTTGAAAATGAAATCGTATGTGAAAGCTGTGAGGCACCTTGTTACTCCAGGTCAGAAAGTTGAAAGATTAGAGAGGGTGAAGCTCATCTTGAATAAGATGGAAAATGACCCATGAATAATGTATATTTTTATTTTAATTTTATTTCAATCCTTCATGAGCTTCAGAACCTTAGCTATGATCAATTAATGATTAACATGTCATTTTCATTTATGATCAATTTCATCACAATACTTCTGTTAAGCTTATAGTGTAATTATACTTTCTTATTGCTCAAAGTAGAGTCCAATAGTGTTATAAAAATCATGGAAAATTCCAGTAAGATATCTTTAATCATTTCTAAGCTATAACAATTCAGAGCTTAATCTAACAATCGGACAATTTTGCTGTTACACGATTTGGACAATTTTGCTGTTACACGATTTGGACAATTTTGCTGTTACACCGAGCATAACTGGGGGAAAACAGCCCCAGGGGAATCTTGTTTATGTTGTCTTTTTGCTCAGTAGAAATTGTGGCTGGATTATTAAAATGTTGTGTACAATTTACCAGTAATAGATTTTGTGCCTCTTTGTTCACTCTGTTTTTATTGCAATTTTTTTTTTTTTTTGAGGAACTATTTTACAGCCTCCTTTTAGTCTCTGCCATATGCATTCCTCCACCCATTTGCTTAAACTTGTCAAGTCAATTGCCTGTTGATATCCTTTAGTGAGACCAGTGAGTGTTATATTTTCCAAGCCCTGCTTCTTTATTAGATATCCCAAACTTTTCAAATTTATATTTCTGATTGCTAGCAACAATTTTTCTTATAGCTGCCATTTTCCTTGAAACTTTATCTTATGTTCTGTGTGTAATATGCTTAAAATTTGATAGTAAAAACTACTTTTGAGTCATTTCAATTTTTTTTCTTTATTCATGACATCAAGATTAATGATTTTAGTTTTAAAGTGAAAAATAATTTAATTTTGAAAGTCATCACTAACATAAGTTTTATAATAATCACTACTGGAAGCTTTTATACTCCTTTTGACAATTGCAAAACTAAACTAATAACAAAATGCTCATTTCTATCTGACTTTCTTGAGTTAAGAGTTATTATTTACATGCAAACTATTACCCTCATCTTTATTTTGGAGAGTTGGGAATTAACTGAAACTGAGATATCAAGAAAAGACATGGCACATGGAACTAGAACTGTCTACCCCCATGGACTAAATAAAGGGTTCAGTTTCAAAATTCAAAAATCACCTGAAGATGGCCAGAGCATACAATGGCCAAAATATCATGAATATGACAATAACAATGAGGACAACAGTCCGAATAGTGTAAATAGTGACAATATCTCATCTCAGAAATATAGACAAACTCATACACTGTTAGGCAGAAGATAAAAATCAAGTGTACAGCATTGAAACACTCAGCTTGTTATTAGTATAACCTTGTCAGTATGGATTTTACAAGTACAAACTTACTCTCAGAAGTGCTTCTTTTTCTTTTCTTTTTTTTTTTACACAACTGTTTTAAGCTAAGGCCTTTTATTTCTTAGGAGTAATAAATCAATACCTCGTACAGAATCTAAAGCCTTTATCACCAGCCATTCCTTCAAGTTAGCATTTACTTTGTTCTTTTCACAAAAAGCTGTAGTCATCTTATATTAGCAATGAAAATTACATCTTTATCTCTAAAGAATTCTATACTTTGAGTTGCCATTTTTCTTATCTCCCTTGTTACTTTTTTTGTAACAATGATTTCTGCTTTATTTACTATGCATCATCTAAAAAGCATGTTTTGTTCTGTTGAGAAAGTCTGACGGAAATTCTCTTGCCTTATTTTAAGATGCATTGTTAAACCTTTCTGTTTTTATGTGCCATCTCCATTCCGGATGTGGGCAACATAATGACATAATCAAGATGTTGACATTCCACACTATTTCATACAAAAGGTTAGGAAGGAGACCCCCATCAATACTGGAAAGAACACTTAGTGGGCTTGAGAAACCTATTTTCCTGAAAAATTATTTTAATAGATAGAAATTTCAGCCAAAAGCAGCACTGACTGCTTGGAAAATGAATGCTGAATATTTCCTTATAAGGACACTGCTACTATTACCATTACTATAAATGGATAAAGATTTGTTTACTAAATTGTATAACTGTACAGAGAAACTCTAATTTTTAAAATTCTTGCAATGCTGAGTTATATATTTTGATAAATTTTATCTTTTTATTCTCCATATTTCATTAATAAAAATGAAACACGTTATATTTATAAAGTTTCCTATTTGTTGCTTATCTTACCACATTTTGGTAAGTTAGGCTGATGTATTACCATTTATTATCATCATTACCAAGGTGTGCAAATTGCACAGCTCCTCATGACTCCTTCTCTCAAGACTTCATGATTATCCATCACATGTGGTAAGTCATCAGATTGGTATCCTGTGTCATCACATATTTGAAATTGGTGACCAATTCCAGTGTGTCCATCATCATTAATATTATTGATATAAAATAAAATAAAAACGTTATTTTTATTGGATACCCATATTTGAGTAAACATTCCATTTATTTATTAAACATTATTTTTATTTTTGTCTACCAGCCTGAATATCCAATATTATCTCGTTAAAGGAAAATATGCACTCTCCAGCAGGATTCAAACCTGCATCTCTCTGGGAAGAGGAAACCCTCATTAGATCCAACATGCTTTAACTGACTCAGCTATGAAGAACTTTTTCCAATCAACATAGTCTTTAGAATTGTACATGACATAAGACTTGGGGTACAGGACTATAAAAAGTGAAAATACTTTTGATACACTCTAATATATATCTGCTTGCTTAAATTGGAAATATAAAACTACTTAATCAAAGGATGACATGACAAAAAGGAAACTACTATTTTTTCTACATGATGACATTGAATTTTATAATCTACATGATGACATTGAATTTTATAATCTACATGATGACATTGAATTTTATAATCTACATGATGACATTGAATTTTATAATCTACATGATGACATTGAATTTTATAATCTACATGATGACATTGACTTTTCAAATCCTGGTCTGAAGCAATTGATTCATTTAAAATTTTTTCTTCCTTAAAATTAAAATTTACAATTTTTTATTTCATGACTCTGAGGATTTTACTTTTTCAATATAAAAAAAATGAATATTTGTAGAAATTTATTAAAATATTCATTTTAATAGAAATTCATTGTTTCGGCAAAGCCATTAGGTTTAAAAATATGATTCTTTGAATTGCTTCATCCAGCAATTTCAGACAACCCACAGGTTTCACCCCAATTCAAAATGGTCTTCAATTTTTGATTTGCTCAAAGAATTAGAAAAGTTAATTGAATTTCAATCAACATATTTTTAAACATTATTGAATCTGAAAAAAAATAAATTTAGAAAATATCAAAATCAAGCTTTCGGTCCTCAGAGATTATGGTCCAATTCTATAACTATTATGCTCTACAGAAAACAAAAATTGAAACAATTGAAATATGAAATAATTAATTGTTTTCAGTTTCAATAAAACGTAACACAACAAAAGAGATAAAATCCTGAACTAAGAATTTCTATTCAGATGGTTTGATATTGAAAAGTGTACCCATAAAAGTCTTTCTTCTTCATAATCTAACATTCAACATGGCTGACTTCAAAGCCCAAAAGTCATTAGAAGTGTTTGCATAGAAAAACAGAAAAAAAGATAGTATTATGTGATAACTTCTGCAACATAATGTCCAATGTGACTTTCTGCATTTGTGTTTAAATGTGTAGAAACCACAGTCGCAGGAAGGTTAGCTTTCTAAAAAAATTTATCTCATATATATATATATATATATATATATATATATATATATATATATATATAGTGTGTGTGTGTGTGTGTAAAATCCTGCTAAGTAGTTCAGTTTTCCTACTGATTATTAGTGTCATTCTGTCACGGTAAAAATATATATATATATATATATATATATAATTTGCAAAAAATATGTTCGCACAGTCAAAATATACTAACAACACCCACCTTGAAAATGGCAATAGAAGTGACTGAAAATGATATGAACAGTTTTTGTACTTGCTCACTCCCACCAAACAGAAAAATGTAAGAACACTGGAAAAACTAAATAAAAAAATTAATAAAATTTTCCTTGTCTGTCATATTTAATGAAAGATATTTAAAAGAAAGGTTGCTGCCCAAATATACATTTTATATATATATATATATATATTTTAAAATTTGATGTAATTAGAGGAAAACAGTGCTTGATATCAGTGATAAAACATTTATAGATATAGGCAGGATGAATATAGAAATCAACACTGCAAGTTGACTTTATTGAGGCATGAAAGTAGCCATCTTCAGACCAAGTTTGTATTGAGATATGAAATAGATAATCACTATGTAGTGTCAATTCCTTTGTCCACAAACTATATCTACCCCCTCTCTCTCATATATATATATATATATAACAAGACTTCCAGATAAATTATGCTTAGATCATCACTTAAATATTAATTGACAGAAAAGTTTACATTTGGTTGTTTGGTTAAAATGCTTCAGGCATTTTTGTTTTAGTGAAATAATTTTAATCCTGATTTGTGTGAATGTGCAGCTTTTTGAATGAAAGAAGAAGCAACTGAAAAATTGGTAAATATCTGTGTGCAGAATTCCTTTTGATAAATTTCTTATTGTTTAATACTCTGTAGGAAACTTCATTCACTGTGCAAAAGGTTTGACCTACACTGTGGGCAACTCTGATTGCTTATAGAGTATGTTTGAAGTTGTGTTTTCAATACATGCTATGGTAACATAAAATAAACTTAACTGAAATCAGCAGTTAGGGTTATTTGAAAAAGAAAACAATACTTATGGATTATGCAGTTTTTTAAAAGTTAGCTTTTAGCACACTGCTTATTAAAATGGTTTCAGTTTGCATAAGCAATAGGAGTATATGACTTCATTTATATGTAAAAACCTATCTAAAATTTACTTGAACAGTGCTATATATATAGAAAACATTTTTGTTATTTTTAACCTGGTATTTTTTTTATTATCATGAATGCTTCAGAAAGTTTTTTTTTTTAAAACAATTCAATTTGCTGAAAACAGAAAATAAATCAAATTCTAAGATTTGTAGTCATGATAAAAAGATGATTTTCAAAAACAAGTGGTTCATTTATAAATCATGTCTTTGACACTCATAACTAATGTTTGAGAAAAGAAAATGGCAAATGACCAGAGAAGATAACAACACTTTGAAGACATTTAAAAACATCAAACACTTGATTGTTGAGTGATATATTTTTATAAAAGCATGGTGGACATTTAAATATATTTATATTGCAAATATACAGTGTAAATAATAAACAATAGTGTCAGTCAGAGTTTATATCAATGAGTCTATAGCCTGATATGTAGTTATTAGCTGAATTTTGATCTGAAATTTTCACTGTAAAATGTTCAATTTATGTGATTATTATTCACCACTGAATTAAGTGCATTGACAAAGAATTAGATTATGTTGAAAAAGAAATATTTGTTATGTAAAATGCTTTCATCATTAAACTTCAGACTTCTTGATGCAACAACATATCAAATATAGAATTTATTCCAATATACATGTGATACATATAGAGAGAGGTTATATATATATATATATAATATATATAAAATAGCTGGCCACTTGTATCTGAGGATACCCATCTACTAGGACAGCTAGCCAATCCCTAATTCAGATGCTCACTCAGGCACATTTGTGTTCAACACCCACAGAGCCCACCTGTGATTTATACTGCAACTCTGCTGAGCAGACCTTAGTTACAGTTTCTGGGAGAGAGCGTGTTATCTTGGATGATCAACAATCTGAACAAGGCCAGCACACTCAAACCCTCAGTCATGATGACTTGTGACTTCATGCTAGCACACCTATTGACGTCTTCCCCAAGTGTTTCATTTCCAATTTTGCCCACAAGTCTTGGGTCAATCGGTGGTATGGTTTTCAGGCACTTTCCAAAGGTACTGCTTGCTGGGATCATGACCCTCCAGACCGATAACATCAAGAAGTCTCCTTCCTGACAAATCATCCCTGGTGAGATTCAAACCTGAGTCTCATGGTCAGAAAGCAAGGGTCCTAACCACTCAGCCATGCACCCATATAGCACATGTATATAAGTGGACACAGAGGTCAACATCAAGTGGCAACAGTCTGTTTCATGTAATCTTCACTGAAGATTGTGTTCAAGCATGAAACAGACTGTTACTGTGCTCACTTTTATATTTACATACACTCTATCTCTGATATTTAGCATTATTTATATAGTAAGTATCCATAAATATAGCATACCTTAAAACTATATTTTTATCATATATATATATATATATATATATATATATATATATATATATATATTTGAATTGGACAAAGTCAGACAATTTATTTAAAGACATTTATGATATGTTAAGCATTTGCTTAAATACTTGTATCTATAAAAAGAACGTTAAACATATCATAAATGTCTTTATATATATATATATATATATATATATATATAAAAAATACTCAAATAGGAGTGTGAGGCTCACACTGAAGTGTAAAATGCAGTGTTGATTTCTATCTTTATCCTGGTTGCATCTGTAAATATTCTATCTCCAATAATTAGCATTATTCCCCAATAAATATACCAAATTTGAAATAATACATTTATGTATACACATAAACTGAATTGCCCCCAAATTAGTTATCCAGTAATGTATAGTGAACTATGCCCCTTACTCAAATATCAGTAGCGATATGATTTGGAATGGTATCCATGAAAGGCTGGAAGCATTACATAAGTACATCTATTCAAGTACATTCCAGGCCGGCCCATAACTAAATGATATTTGTTTGGTGGAGTTGCAGTGATTTTAATGAGATCTGCAAAATATCTCGCATGTGCTAAATGGGATTTAAATTTTATGAGCACAGGGGTTGCTGTTGTACTTAGAAATCAGCCAAGTGTTAACAGAATCATTTTTGTCATAGGAGTGGTTACATTATCTTGCTGGAATAAGCCATCACCTTTGAGAAATATGATGGATATGGAGGTATGCAAATAGTCTGCAACAAAAACTTGTATATATCATACCTGTTAAGGCAGACACTAGTTTCACTAGTGGTACTTGCAAACTCTGTATAAAACTGCTGACTGGATGGGTCTGGAGCCCCAAGTAGTCACCTACATAGATGAACTTGACTGTCTATTCAAAAGAGCTAGAAATGTGGTTTGTTTGAACAGATTTAATAACATTTTAATAATAAATAATAAAATAAGATTTTAATAACACTCCTCCTCAGTCTTTTAAACAAGAGTAGAGGTTTATCCCTTGTTTCCTGTTACAGATTAAGTTTCCAGTTCCTTCTAAAGTCTACTTCAACACTATACTTCTAACATCTCCACCTAAACTCTGAAATTTTATTTACTATTTATTTTTTTTTTTTTTTCCTTGATTGGAGTAGATAGGTCTGCCTATCATCTGGTTCTCACTCCTTCCTGGTTTTTTGAACAGGAGTATAAGTTTATTCCTTGTTTCTTGTTGAGGATTCGGTTTCTGGTTCCTTCTAAAGTCTTCTTCAACAATATACTTCTAATGTCTATGAAATTTCATTTACTATTTTTTTTTCAACAATAGAAGTAAATAGGTTAGCCTATCATATGGTTTACACTCCTTCCTGATCAAATGAACAGGAGTAGAGGTTTATTCCTTATTTCCTGTTTAGGATTAGATTTCTGGTTCCTTCTAAAGTTTTCTCATCCTCTTTAACTCCCAGTAACCTCTTGCATCTTAGTGGCATTATGACCTTGCTTCAGGTAAATTGATTACAAAAGAAAAGATAACATATCTCCAGTCTTCCATGGTCCAGTGGCAATGTTCTCTAACCCAGTTGAGGTGTAGTCATTGAAGCCATGACCAGTCAAAATATCGTTGTTGGTCAATGATTATGAAACTCCATGAAATCCAATATACACTGTGCCATTGACTGGTGGGTTGAGCTGCACCAGAATTTGAATATGAGTTCATATAATGTTTCTTCTTCTCAGCAAAGTTAAACAACGTCAAGGCTGTTCAGTACGTAGATGGTTGACCACTTGGGAATATCAGGTGCTGTAAGTTTGGAGTTACAGGTGTTGTAATGGATAATGGCTCAGAATTGGAAATCAGAAAGCAGTTCCAAATCCAGAAGTTATATTCACTTATACATGAATACCCTAGAAAAATATATGAATCCCCCACCCCCAGCCATTGGTTAATTAGTAGGACTTGTATCAGTAAATAGTTATTATCTCCAAAAAAATAATTCTTACAATCTAAAAATATTTTCTGTTTTTAAATAACCTGCAGAAGTTTGATAAGCTTTAAAAATATCAAATCTTGAGTGGTTATCTCCCTTGTTAGTCACTCAGACTTGTGTTGTATTACGAGCAAGTGTTGCTACTTTGGAGATAGAGTGACTCTTTTTTCTGACCCCCACAATCATTCTGTGATCAAACAATCCTAAATATTGTTTGTATCTCATGGCTGCCACATTAATACTTTTCCTGTTATACCACATATCATTATGGTGAAGTTAAAAAAGTATAAATGCATTTTTTGTGAAATAAGGAAAATAAATACCTTAAAAGAAAAAAATTCAAAATAACCATGCATAATACAATTTAAAAAAATTTAGGGCCTAATTTCAGAGAATGTCTTTGTCTTAGAAAATTGTCTCTGTCTGTGGTTCCCAAAGTGGGGTGCAATTTGATTTTTAAGAGGGATAATTCATGAATGAGTCATTTACAATTAATTTTTTTCTAGTGAGGCTGTGTGAGAGCTAATATATACGGTGCATATACAATCAAAATATTTGTCTATATATGTACATGTGTAATTATGTATGTACTGTATGTAATATATATATATATATATATATATATATATATATATATATATATATATATATATTAGTAACACAATTTTATAAATATTGTAAAATTCAAAAATTAAATGATAATATTATTGCATATATGCAGTTTCAAGTTCTTAAGAAAAGTTGTTAATGATCTTTTAGGCTTCTTCCACATGAATAGGAGTTCACTTTTTGAATAATAAGAATTATATGTCACAGTGGGGGGGCATCAAGATTTTACATATGTTTAGGTGGGGCATGGCCAGAAAAAGATTGGGAACCACTGGTCTATGTGCTTTTTTAAAGATCCATTTGCTCATTTCAAAAATACATGTATTTCAACTTAGGCCCTTTTAGAATCGCACCAGCAACATACTTAACCTGATCACACTGTACTGCTGTTACTAATTTCTTAGCATTTCACTTTGTGCCTGCAGAGATATTTCGGCTGCATATATGTGCACATAGACATATATATTTTAGAGTTAACTCCTATCCATACACATAAATCTGTTATAAAGTAAAGTTTTTTTTAGCTTATATATAATGTAGCTAATTTATTGGGGTTTGGCAAAAACTTCTGTCTTTGATTTTTTTAATATTTTTTTATTACTCTTAATTTATTCAATCATCCAAATCAGACAGATTTATTGCACTGGTCATTTTTCATTTCCATTAAGTTCAGCTTCAAGCGACATCTCTTTTCATCTCAATTTTAATCCACACCAAGTAGACCATCTTCGTCTTCAGTTTCAAACATTTTCCCATCACCATTTTGCTTTTTATTTCCACATTATTTTTTTCATACTTAATCTAACCTTGGGGAGGGGAGAGGGGATGGTCTGACTCTGGGGAAGAAGTTGGGAGACGATCAGCCACTGAGGATGGAAAGAGGGGATGATGATGATGAGGAGGAGGAGGATACCTTTCCATGTTTCTTACTGATTCTTTTCCTGAGATAAAAAATTTATTTACAGAAAATTTATAAGTTGCACTTAATTCCTGTCAAGTTTCAGTTAAATATTTCTAAACTGTGTATCTCAGTTATAAAATATTTACATTGCCTGTATCCAAGTAAGCAGAAATGACATTTATAATACGCATGCCTTTAAAAATAAGTAGTTAATTTACAAGCATTTTATGGGTGTACATATGAAGTCCTAAGCTGTAGTTCATCTTATGACAGGAGGTCATCTTTGGGTTGCCATATTGGACTGAGCTATCCTTAATGGCATTTCAGTAGACAAAGGGAGTTACTTGACAGTATCTATTTTTCTCCAATGTCATATCTGCATCAAGAAAGAATTTTTAATCTGACTCAGAACTAAACACATAATTATTGGGGAAGGGATTGTCATGTTCCCCTCATTATTTCTGTTTGCCAACATAGCAAGATGATTGGTGATGGGACAGAACACAGGGAAAATTGAATTCATGACATTCTTATGAGATTTCATGAAAAATTGAGATAAGTAATGTTGAACTTGATTTGCCAATTCTGTTGTTAACAATTATGCAGTCTCATGCTTTGTCAAAAGTCATACATTCAAAATTGGATTTCCTGCTGAAGTGCATATTTTTTCTTTTATTCTGAGAAATATCACATTTATGTTATTACTCACTTATTACTATTATAAAAAAAAAAATGAATTATTGGCTGTATAATATTCTTTTTTAGAATCTGAGGCAAACATTTTTTGATGTGTATCTTCTACATGATGATAAAAATGTACAATACACAACAAAAGCTAGAACTTGAAGGAGTAATTTACTCTATCACCTGTAATAATTGTCACAAAGAATACATAGGAGAAACTACAAGGAATTTAAATAAAAGAGTGTATGAACACAAAATTGATCTTTTTCAAAACAACACATTAAATGCCTTGGTCACTCACCTTAAAGAATCTGACCATGATTTTTATTTAAAAAAAATGCTACTTTAATTAAGAGAAAAAAATTTACTAAGATAAACATATATAGAAAGTGCTTTAATCACTAGATCATCCACTATAAATTTACATCCAGATCCTTAGAATGTTTCACCTTCTTTTGCAGATCTTTTATTATCACAATGTGTGATATTTAATAACAAAAGTGATAAAAAGAAACTAAATGAAATTGGCAAGACTATATACCCCCCCCAAAAAAAATATTTTAAATTTAAATTTTCAGTGTCCCATTGCCTTCATGCATATATGTAGTCACATCAACATAAACATTACTTTAGTTCCATGAGGTCCTAAAGGATGAAATGCATCACAAAAAACTTTTTTCATTTTGTCATAGATGTCTCTAAAATTATTCTTGATATATAAAAATTTATATATTGTTTTCTCATGAAAACAATATATAGAATGTTATTGATTTCTCATGAAATAAGATGTTATATATATATATATATATATATATATATATATATATATATATATATATATAATGTTATGAACAATGTTCTCAGTTTTCATTAGTATTTCATTCAACGTATATAGAACACACACTATATATATATATATATATATAAAACATGAACACACACACTATATATATATATATATATATATATATATATATATATATATATAAAACATGAACACACACACACACATATATATATATATATATATATATATATATATAAAAACATGAACACACGCACACTATATATATATATATATATATATATATATATGGTCTGAATCTTATCTTCTGTCCCTTATCCCTTTATATATGTAAGACATTGGCAACTACAATGAAAACGTGATGGATGGATGGAAAAGCAAAATGAAAAACATGAATAAAGTGGAAAAGGTGTGCAAGATGAAGTAAAGAAAAACAAATTGTCAATAAAAGAAGCATAAAAATTATTGTATGGATTCTTTCTTTCATTTCTCTCTTTGCATCTTCTCATCTGTCAGACCAAAAACCTTGGTTGTTGGTTTTTCTTCTCCTCTCTTTATTTTTACTTTTTAATCTATTTATTTGCTTTTTTTCATGCTTTCCCCAAGGATTCTTGGAGATTTGCAAAGAATCAAGTTTCTGCTCCCAACATCTCCTGTTTTTGACATTTAAAGGATGCCCCAAACTGAAACAGAATTTTAAAACACTTTGTTTCCAAGGTTGTTATGTTTCTTTTAATCGTACATATTTACTGTATTTGATTTGAAATCATATCTATAGGTCAGTGTATTGGCCAAGATTATCTTTTTCACATTTTCTGGATGGTGTAGACATGAGATATTAATATCCTTTGCGAAATCCCTGATTTGATTGGTCGCTAAATGGGTAGAATTAGTGTGTGCTTTAAAAAAATGGATTTTCAAGTTCATTTTTTGCTCATTGATCAAAAAAGATGTTTTGTAGAAAGTGACAAAAGGTTATTATTTGTCACAAATTGAATAAGGAAAAAAAACTCTCAGTTGAAGTTGGAGTACAATAGACACTGTGACCAGAAATAATCTTTTTTTTTTTTCAAACCGATTGAGCACACTAGATCATAAATATTAAATTAAATGTGCATGAACATATTTGTTTTGGCTTCCATAGGGAGGATGAATTTATATAACTGGACCACCTATTAACTTTTATAGAATTTAATTGTTTTTTATTATTCATTAATCAATAGTAATATAAACAGTTTTTTTCCAAAAATATTATTATTTATATTCACATCACCTATTGTAAAACTCCACTTAAATTCACTAAAAGTAACATGGTTTGCCCCTGGAAGGATCTTTTTTAGACTGATAATGGTTTTATTGATGGAGTCAGATTTATATATATATTTGTTGGCAGTACTCGTTGCTGAGTATTGGGGGGGCTTATCGACATTTCCTTCTGCGTGAAATGGATCCTATGTTGGAGCTGAAGAGACATCCGCAGCCACTGCAGGGTTGGGTAGAAGGGTTCAGGGGATGGAGAGTCCTAGCTTTTCTTTGGTCTCCTTTCCTCCCTTCGATTTGTCTTTTGGTGTTTTCGAAGGATATTGTTTTTTCATGGACTGCTTTTTCCAATTAGTTTTTTTCCTACAGCTTCCATTTGCCAATTGACCAGATTGATTAATCTCTTCAGCAAGGTGCTTCTATATATATATATATATATATATATATATGTATATATATAGGCAAAGAGGAGAAATAAAACAGACGGTGGCTATAATTTTACATTGAAATCATTAAAAATACAGAGACACTCAGTTTTTAAATCATCCTGGGTAAGACGTTAAACTGCATCCGTGTCCTGAGTAAGACGTTAAACTACATCCAGCAGCAAGGCCTCTGATCAGGAGGTTTTGAGGAGCGTGGAACCACCTCTTAATTGCTGGTGTTCACAGGTCCATCCTGACCCGTTAGCACCTGTTAGGGTCCGAGCTATGGGAAAATAGTTAACTATTACCAGCAATACAATTTTGAAGGAAAGATATTACCAGAAACAGATTTTTGATAAAACAAAATATTACCAGCAATAAAAATTGTCAGCATTAAATAACACACTGAGGTTGATATGCCGTAAAACAAAATAAACCAAACCATCAGTTTTTAAAAAACTAATATCACAAATTTAAAGCTGAACATTCTTATACCTTTCATATTTTCAATGTAAAATTGTAACCAAAATTTATTATATTTCATCCTTTAAAATATACACGGTGCGATGGATAAATTGTCATGTAAATTACACAAAAAAGAAAATAACACTGTCATCTCATTTTGACAGATATATTTGCCAAAATGACACAAAAATATCTTGAAATACTAAAAAGTAAATGTATTCAATAAATTCATTAGTGGCTTCAAGCATGACCTCTAGATGACTTCGGTATCTCCTGCAACTCTTCTGGACGGTCTCCTTGTTTAAGTTGGTGAATGCTGCCATAATCCTTGCCCTCAGTTCATCTTTGGTGTTACAAGGAGTTTTTTTATGTCTCTCACTCAACTGTGCCACACATGTAATCAAGTTGTTGCAGTCTGGGGAATTAGGTAGCCAGATGTAAGGGGTGATGTGGTTGCAGAAATTGTCTGACAGCCATTACTAGATTCCCCCTGTTTGTGTGGCATGGCGCAGAGTCCTATTGCCAGACACAGTATTTTCCAGCAGTCACCCTCTTGACTCAGGACAGCACTACTACTTTAAAGCACTTAATGTAGGCTTAAGTGTTGAGTCTGAGGCCCTCACCAACAAATTCGGGAGTTCTTTTCTTATCAGAATGATTAGAGTGAGTTTTCCAAGCTGCCATACTTTTACAATCAACATTTGACTCATCCAACTGTTTCCAAATCCTTTTCACTGCCCTCAGATTGACACCCAAAGACTCTGAAATGTTTGTATTGGAGCTTCTGGCATGAATACCAAGTAGTACAGCATGCAGTTTCCAAATTCCTGGTATAACGAATTGCATCATGGTGCTATTTTTTCACAGACATTGCCCAACTGATCCTACAATACTGTGCAGTCAACAAGATCAAAAACAAACAACACACATGCACGAAATTAAAAATATAAAACAGCAACAATTTACCAACCGCACCATATATATATATATATATATATATATATATATACTTAGCGCCAAGTATTAATTGTCTCGGATACGAAAGGCTCGAGAAGGTATCCTCGATATAACTAAATTCGTCATCTAAATATTTTGCTGAACAGATTCGCAGAGCTCTCAAGTAAAATCCAATAATAACACCTCTCTTAGTCCTAGTATCATTGTGAGAGTAAAAGTGTAAATAGTCGTTTTTGCATGTGGGTTTATGATAGAAACCTAGCAATGTTATGATTGGCTGAGCCTATGCCCGAAATAATGGGCCTTAGAGGAATGTCAGGTTTATGGGTTTTGGGGAGCCCGTAGATTTTAGGGATGGTGGGATTTCTAGAATTTCTCGAGTCTGGACCTTTCTAATATATAATCCCTGATGATACACATTACTTCCGTTACATCGATGACATCTTATTCATTTACCCACAGAAACATGATTTAAACAAAATCACTGATAGATTGAATAGAGTAGAACCTACTATAAAATTTACCCACAAACTTGAATCGAATAATTCTCTACCTTTTCTAGACATACTACTTACTAGAAATAATAACAAACTAGAATTCAAAGTATATCGTAAACCCACATGCAAAAACGACTACACTTTTACTCTCACAATGATACTAGGACTAAGAGAGGTGTTATTATTGGATTTTACTTGAGAGCTCTGCGAATCTGTTCAGCATATATATATATATATATATATGTGTGTAAAACTGACTCCATCAATAAAACTATTATTAATTTAAAGAAGTTCCTTCTAAGAACAAAAGATGTTACTTAGTTTTCCATTTTCTCATTCAATTACCCACTTCATATCTTCTATTGGTTACAAACCATTTACTTTTACTGTCTGTATATTCACATTATAGTATCTACCTATCTTCTGATCTAAGGTGTGGGTCAAGTTCCAAAAGAAAAGCAAGTATTAAATAAACCTTCACCCACTTTAAAAGATCAAAGGAGTAATAAAACTCAAGATAGAGCCTCTGTCCATCAACACCTTTCTTTTGTCACCATACCATCTGTTTTCTTTCCCCAATCTTTTCATTTTTCTTTTTCTGCAGCTTTTTGTCTCTAACCATTCTTCCTCCAAACCTTCTACTTTGCTTTACCCAAATCTGTTTTCATTTGGAAATGATCAGATAGGAAGTTGATAGTTATATATAATGAACTCTCCCATTGATGAGAGACCAACCAGCTTAATTTTTTGAGTTTATTTTTTTTACAATGATGTTCATCCTGTACAAGGCCCGAGAGCCACTCGAGGTAGAGGTTTACAAAGTAAGAGGAATAATTAATGCAGATATGCGGGAAAGGTAATGGTTAACTCTAGATTTGAAGAGGTTAAGATTGCAATGATTTGGAAGTGGAACTTAGATCTCAACAATGGAATATGAAGGAATAAGTGTGGTTTGCTACAATGTGCACGGCAAGGTGGAATTATGGAATGTAGTTTGCCTCAACATTTTCCATGGAAACAGCAATAGAGCAGCGAGAGTTCTGATGTATATGACTCTTTAATCCAGCCAATGATTTGCAAGCAAGACCACAGATAAGACCTGAGAGAGGTCTTATGCAAAGTGGCTGATATGTTCAATATGTAATGATGGGTGTAAGATTTTTACAGAGTGTACCTATACTACACTCTGATCTGTGACAAAAGTGCTGATCTATACATGAATTTTTAATAAGTACTGTGCTAGTCATTTTAAATTTTCTCTTGTATTTGTGAAGAATGTTAGAATTCTCCAGAATCTATACAAAACATGTGTGCGTGAATTGAGTAAGTCAAGGATGAGTCTTCTTACCACATTTATTCAAACATTACAGTGAGGCTATGCTAAGGAAGCTGGGGATCCTATCAGGATTTATTATTGGTGGCCACAGTCTTAACAACATAAGATATTGTTATATAGGAAAAAAGTGTCACTGCTGACACTTGAGTTTGAACATAGATCGCCAGTGAGCAAATGCAGGTGATCACATCTCTGAATTAAGTAGACCACGTGACGCATATATAGGAAGTCACGTGACATCTAGATTGATCATTATTTCTATTCTATCCTTTATTACTATTCCAATCTACATTTCTACTCTATTCTGTATTACTATATGGACGGCTTTTCTCTATTCTGTTCACTCTACGGATTTTACTGTTCGAGTGAGTACTATTAGTGCGAGGTTATTCAAAGGCGTCTGACACCAGCATTGTTCAACAGCATATTATAGTTGTATCTTTCCATGAACCATGTAGATAATGCTTCATTCTAAAATCATTCTTCATTATTTTCCTTCTCAACTAAAAGCATTTTGAAAAAGAGTTAACTCGGCCTCCACTACTTGCTCTTAATTGCACTATGAGTAGGCCTGTCTAAGATGGATTCTAGTGAGAAAAATTGTCTGGTACAACACAGTGATGAACCAAATTTCCTCCCTGCAGACTTAGCAATTGATTCAATATAATCATTCCACTTCATGTTGAGGGGGAAAATGTGAGACCAAGAAGGTGCAATGAGTCGCTCTCCTGATCCATGCTGATCGAAGGTAGAAATAGCTTGATTAAAACATAGCAGTTTCATTTTGTAGGCATTAAAATTTACAAACCATTTCTTGCCCAGTTGACAATTAATTGGAGGTTACTGTTGAGAGCAACTGCAAGTTTTATTTTGTCAGACATATTGGACTTACTATTAAGACAAGGTCATTAATGAAGATAAGAAGCAAAGTAGGTTCAAGGACAGAGCCCTGGAGGACCCCTGCCTTAATATGAAAGGATCTAGAAGAATGACCGTTCACCATGACTTTCATTGCATTAAGAAAGATTGAATCAAATCAAAACTTTATCTGGAGACATTATAGCCCTTTAGCTTAGGAAGAAGGCCAGCATGACAAACCCTTTCAAACTCCTTTGAGATATCTAAAGTCACAGCCTGAGCTTCATCATTCTTATCTGAATCTTGACAGATTCTTTCAGTAATAATCATTAACACATTGGGTGTTGACCTAGAGAAGCAAAAGCCATATTGTTTATCTGAAAGAAGGCCATGCAAAGTAAAATGCTTAACAAATTTTAGGTTGATTAGAGCCTCTCGTACTTTGCCAAAAAGAGCTAGAAGACTAATAGGATGATAATTCAAGGGATCAGAAGGTTCCCCAGAGTTCTTAAAGTCAGGAACTACAGAAGAGGATTTCCAACAGTCTGGAAAGTTGAAAAGCAAGAAGCAGACAGGTATTTGTTGTAGACTTTAGAGAGGACAGGAGTCAGTCTAGGAGAACATTTCCTTAGGACAATTGTAGTGTTGCCTTCAAGTTCACATACCTTGTGGGGATCTCATTTAGAGATGATAGCAGAAAGGTATACAATGCTGAACTGTTATGTAATATCAATCCTCCTCCTATATGGCACTGAATGCTGGACAATTTCCTCACAGATACAGAGGAGACTTGAAACAACAGGTATGTTGTTCTACAGAAGAATGCTGAGAATACCATTGATGGTGCATGTAAGCAATGAGGAAGTTTTAAGGAAAATGATACATAAAATCAGAAAAGGTTGAATTTTCTGGGACATAGAATGAGAAAAAAAAGCCTGGAAAATTTAACACTCACAGGAAATACTGACGGCAAGAGAGATATAGGAAAACAGTGAGTAACCTATCTAATCAGCTTGTGTAAATAAATGGCAGAAGAGAGACTGTGAGGAATAGTAAAAAGACAAATATTGCTAAGAGCTACAAAGGATAGATAGTTGTAAAGAGTTATGATCTTCATGTCCTTGACGGGTCACAGCATATAGAAGAAGTTTTCATCTTAATTTTAGTTGGAAAAAAAAGCAAGATGAAAGTAAATACTAGTCAACATTAATAACTAATAATGCTTCATCTACTAAAAATAAATACTATTAAAACTAATTAATTGTTCTAATCAAAGATGTTTGGCAATCTTAAATCAGTGTTATACTACAGCTAATAAAGAATTGTCATGGAGGTTAATCGGTTCACACCTCAGACCAGGCATTGAGAAATTATGACAAGTTAAATGTCAAAGGTATTGGCTTACAGAAAAAAAATTCATTGCATAAATCTTTTTCAATACATTATGACAAAAAGTTAATGTAAATTATGTTAAATTTGTTAAAGGTTAATGTAAATTATGTTTGTTAAAATTTTTATGTAAAATGTTAAATTTGTTAATATAAATTTTGTTAATGTAAATTGTGAAGTCTATATTTTTACAAACTTGATGATGATGGCTGTTGATTGAAGAAATCATGATCAGAACTGTGAGAGAAAGAGATAAATTTACAATTTTTTTTTATTTTCATAGAATTCAATAAGTCACCATTTTCTAGAAAATGTTTTCTTCCTATAGAATAAAGTCTTTAATGAGTATAATCTCACATATGAAAGTGATATTTTATTGCTGATTTAATATACAAGCAATTAAAAGCTAAACTAAACTGAAGCACATTCTTGTGATTGGTTAAAAGTCAGTCTTTTTAATTTCTGCAAATGTTCCAACTTGATAGAGTTAATGGCTCTTTTGGAATTCTTCAACCACAAAACAAACATGACCATTGTGGAATCCTGTGGGGAAGGTGGAAATCAAGCAAGTCATTAACCTATATCAAACAAAGCTACAAGCTGATAAATGCAAAGACACTCTCTCTCACATCTCCAAGCATCTGACAACCATCCTGTTCTCTGACAGATAAACACTTCAGGGGCAAATGGCCTGCACCATTTTTATTGCATGCCTAATAAATCTACTTCAAATCCTTTCTCTAAACATTGATCAAACTTGGCAATGAGAAACCTACACACTTCACTCACTTTGAGTTTCATTATCTGCTTGCACTCCTCAATTGACAACACTTTTGTGGCTGATAGAATGTGATGTCAGTGTAGCCAACCCTAGAAAACTGTCTTCCTTTTAGCACTTTGTCTTTCTTTCCATAATACCTTGATATTCAATTGGCCTTTTGTTACTGTAATTGACACAACCAGCTTCTTCAAAATCTTTTCCTCTTTGGAAAGTTTCACATTTATCGATGTCTTCTGATATTTTCCTTTGAAATTCAACTCCTTAAAAAAGTTCAAATTTTGGGGAATTGTTGCAGATACAAAACATTTGAGGTGCTTATATATATGCCCTGTTGATGGCATGGAGAGAATTGTGGAAATGTTTATATTTTTAATAAAAACAGAAGACTCTCCCTTGATTAAATAAAGTGTTCTGTTCAGAATTCCTTCTAGGTTACCCAGATGAATATACAACTGAGGAAGGCTGGAGGTTACAATGGCCGAAACATTGCGATAATAACAACAAAGATGAGGACAATAGTCAGAATATAAATAGTGTAATGATAACTCATCATACCAGAAATTACCATTACTATACTTAACAAAAGAAACAATCTACAAATCCAGATTACAAATATGCAGAACAAAGTTTCAACACAATAGATTATGAAATATAATTGTTTTACAAGTTAGCATTTCCTAAACTTAATCTTGAACAAGGACATAATAACCAGGCACCCAATAATCATTTGGGCATAATATGCATTTCTTTTTTCCACAGTTTTAAGCCTAAAAGTTTAGAGTGTGTACAAGAACCAAATATTAATTTTTTTTTGTTATATTTGGGACAGTCTGAATGAAAGTATTATTTATCAATGGTCCAGACTAACCAATATGTAATTGTTTAAATCACTAACCAAACATTGCATTAATTTCTAAAAATAATTATTCACATAGATATTAAGAATATTTTAGTTACTAATACTGTGTCAAAGACAGAATCTATGACAGTTTCAGCCATGTTGTCAACATAGTAGATAGCTTTATCTTCAATGTCATCTTCCTCAAATTTTGTCTTCCAAAATAATGTTTAATAATATAGATTCTTATTTTTAGTTGATATGATCCTGATAAAATATTGAATAAAAATGAAATTAGGGTTAAATCTAGCTACCAAAAATTCTAAAAAGTCAATTTGTATTATACACATGATGTGTTTTTTTTCCAAAATTTCACAACCAAAAATTAGGAGTGAGTATTATACATGAATAATTGTTTTAGTCTGTGAGAGAGGCTTAGCAACCATGAAGTCACAGTAAGCACCCATGATTCTTGTTGTGAATGTGGTTGGTGGGATATCTAATTTTTACCTTTTCAAAAGAAATTATGCCAATTATAATTGTTAATCACCAGGAAGGAATTTAGGACTGAAAATTTTTTAGAAGCTTTGAAAATTTAAAAAAAAAAAAAAAATTATATTTTGTTTGAAAGAATAAAAGTCCAAATCTCAGTTGATACTAGAAATTGTTTGTAGGTTTTAATTATTTACAGTAAAAGTTTTTACTATTTTATTTTCTGTCTTCAGGGGAAATTTGACTTGATTTTCAGTCAACTGCATTCTGGTATATTGTAGGTGGGCTTTCATTTTCTTGAATTATTTCTCCTAGTTTTTGGAAATAAAGCTTGTTTGAAACAATTCAATTGAATACTAACAATTCCTTTCAAGTCTCACACAAAAATAGTGTATCTTATATAAAGATTGCAAACTTTTTGGGGGGTGCTATAACTCTCCCCACACACAAGTTTTTGAGAGGTGGAGAGGGTTTTCTGTTTGCCTGGCCCAACCTGAGCCAATATTATTTTGATTGGATCAATTTCAGCCAATAGTTTGCTTCAATGGTTACTCATACTTTTGAACATGAATTTTGAGTTGATATTATTGAGTATGATATCCTTGTCAAAGATTGAGTGAATATCAAGGTAAAATAAATGCCATAAGTAATACCTAATTAGCTTTTCTGTCACTTATTTCTTATGTTAATGGTTACCTGTGTGACAATGGTTTTATGAACCCCCAAAATTAAACTTTTTCTACAGGTAAGCTTCTCTTTACAATCTGTTCGTATTATTGAAAATTAATAAATCTGATTTTTTAAAAATATTTTCTTTTCACCGTTTATCAGATTTTATGTCCTGTAATTCAGCAGAAATCTCTGTCTTTATTCATAGCTATATAAAAATATATTAATTTATTTCTTGTTTGTGTTTCTTTAAACTGACACCTTTTTTTATATATCTGAACTAAAATTATAAACAATAATTTTAGAAAGCAAAAATTTCACTGATATATATTTGAAAATTTACAATTTTTCATCTGAAATCAAAAAAATACAAACTTTGAACAAACTGATCATGCTACATAGGAAAAAAAGGAATCAGATAAATCTGGTGTCAGGAGGATATGGGTTAATTATTTCCCTAAATTTTTGCTTTCTGGTCATTTGAATTCTTTTGAAAAACATGTCATGAATATCACATCTTCAGAGTGATTAATTCATATTATTTCAAATCAGTTTTGATGTTCAGGCGGGTATTTTTTTTTTTATCTATTAACTATTGATTAGTATAAAATAATACTTTGAAAACACTTCAGTCATAAACTTTATTCAAAATATCTATCAGTCTCCAAAGTTTGCTGGTTACTGCTTGAATTGGCTTCTGTCTTATTTTTCTGTTGCAACTATCTAGGAGATGAGGATAATTAATTAGAGCCCTTTATTATTTTGAAGACTTTTCTGTTGCTGGTTTATCTCTAATAATAACTGTCACTGGTTCATGTGTTTAGTTTTTTTTTTTCTATCTTGGCAATTACAGTCATCCTCAATCTCATCAGAGATGTAATCATTAAAATAGTGTTTGATTGAATAATCTTCAATTAAACTTCTCCCTGTACTTTGTTTCTCTGTATTTACTGTGCCTTCTTAACTGATTGTCTTGCTCTGAGAGGTAGGGTAGCTGGCAAGAATCCATTCAATGTTTATTCATTTTTTTTAACATCTGTCATTCAACCTTAGTCTGACCCAAGAATCTCCTGCCAACTTTGGAAGTGACCCAAACACCTAATCAGTGAAAAAGAGATCCACATTATAACTTGAATACCAAATCAACACACACACACATGTATAAAAAGACAAGAGGAGACACTATTCTTTGCCAACACATTTCATCTTCTGAGGGACTTTATCAATGTAAATGTAGGATTTATTTTGTTGCATGTGTTTATATGCAAAATCAAGGATGCCATTGGTCTATCAAGTCTTTTAAATTTGATAATGTTCATAAATATTCATCAAGTGGTTGAAAGGTCAGTCAAAACATGTGGAGGACACAAAGTACCATATTCCAAAGTCTGGTAAGGCAAAAGTAAGTGTGTAATATTCAAGAAATTTTTTTTTTTTTTTTATTAATAAATGAATATTGTTTAAATTGTGATCAGATTGTTATGTTTTAAACAATATTCATTTATTATATATATATATATATATATATATATATATATATATAACTTCCAGCTGTAAACTGCGTATAATTACCTATCAAAATTCTCCAATAATGGTTGTCTGGTCAAGGCAATTTGCCTTCAGCAGCCATTTTGCTTTGAGCATGATGAGATGCAAATTCATTGACTTTATTGCTTTTTTATCAATTTATTACAGGCAAAGCATCTTTTTGTAAGGTGCATTCAAAATGAGGCTTCACTTCCTACCTGAGTCACCAATTTTTAACCCACCATTTGGTCATCTGAAATTGATGTTTATCTCCATGTTATCTAACTGAATCAGCTGAAAGTTTAAAAAATTACCCATGAGTTTTAACACATTAGCAAGCTACAATAATTTTTTATATATATATATAATAAATGGCTTATTTAATCTTATTGCACAACTTGCTTAGAGAACCTTTCCATCAGCTGTGTACTCTGTACTAAGTATCAAATCACAATTATCATTGCATTTTTAACTGTTAGATAAAACGTTTGAAAAACTCAGTCCCAAACCTGAATTTTTCCTAACTGATATCTATTTTTTTCAGTAATATATTTATAATATGTGAGATCAATGCTGGCCTCAATAGCAACAAATTATGATCAGTACTATGCTGGGAATGACTTAACATGCTGAGTGTTTCAGAAAACCTGCGAAAAACACCCTGTCCTTCCCCATCACATTAAAATTCATGAGCAATCAAAACTGATTTTTCAAAACAAGCCAGGCCCTGTATATAACAACTGAATTTATTGCATCTGTTATAAGTATTGTGAGTCACTTGCTAGCTTCATGAACCACTGTAGTTCTCACGAGAACTAAAAACATGGAAAAACTTGTCTACAATGGTCATACTTATTTAACAAGTTGACAGTTATCATGTCTGTATGTATATAAGTATAGTAGCCATGAAAAATATAGGATGACTTACTTACAAATTGGCACTGCTGCCTCAAGTCAGGTTGCAGTTGTTGTATGTTCTGTGAAAAGAAGATTGCATTGTGGCATGAAACAGTCACCCTGAAGTGTTGATTTCTATGTCCCCCATGTCAATATCTATAAATGGTCTATATCTGATATTGAGCATCTTTCTCCTATAAATATTAACAATTATAAAGAATATATATAAGAGATGGATTTTTAATTAGATGTTATTTCTTATGACTATCAACATTATATTTGGTGTGTACATGGCTGAGTAGACACCTGATTTTTATTGTTTTTTTAAGCAGTGGAATTCGTGTCTCTAGATCAGTAGACATTAATTTCCCTGTGTTCCCACAAAATATAAGGTTAATAACAATAAGACATCTATCTAAATAAATAAACAGCAAATTCTGTCTTTCAGTCCATGTGTCTGAAACCCCTCTAACTTGGGCCACACTTGTTCTACAAATAAATTGTTAATTCAGCATTTTGGAGCAAAAATTCTACTTACCTTAAAATTTGTTAAATTCTCGTAATTCTTTTTTGCATGTTTTGATAGATGTCTTTCATTTGTATTTTCTTCCAAACTGGATGTTGAAGAATGACCACTTCTGTGGGTATCTACCATAGATCCTGTACTCATCAGCTTGGTATGACAATTTCTGACTGTTTTTGGTATCTACTGAAGAATGAGGTCCATGAACACTGCACTGCCATCTTTGCACTTGTATCATGGACTGTCACACTTTGTAATGAGATGCTAGCTGAGCATGCTCAGGCAGTATTGGGCATTGTGTCATACAGAGATACATTTTGTATTTTTTGTGGTGTATTTTTTTAATTATTATATATTATTAAATTTCATTGTTGTTTTTTTATATATTTATATACCCATACAGTTGTATATTATATTTAAAATATAAATTATTGTAATTTAGATAAATGTATAATCTAAATTTAATTTTAGATAAATAATTCTAATATATATATATATATATATATATTGTCATCCACAGACAGATTGTTTCGCTGTATCACAGCTCATCAGTGTGGCTAGACGTCCGGTTGCCTCTGGCTAGAATTGAAAACCGGCTGAATTCGCGTCATATATATATATATATATCACACACACACACACACACACACACATATATATATATATATATATATATATATATATATATATATATATATATATATAAGAGAGAGAGATTTCCAATACCTAAATATGTATCAAATTTAAAATTAGATATTTGTTGAAATTTATGAAAATTATGTTGGTGTTTAAGTTACAAGGTAGAGATATATTAAAACATTTACATTTAGCCATTAATTCATTTCTTTCGTTTAATAATTTGATTTGATTCTTAAAATTTATTATATATAATTTTTCTTCTAGGCATAATTTACATGTTCTATTTTTAATGCTATCTAGAGGTACTTTTTTATTATTTCCCATTTGATTTCTGTAGGTATTTTCTTTTTGAGTCCATATATATTTAGATAATGTTGTGTTGATTGTGTATCTATTTCATTTGAATGACATTTTATGATTGTTAAATCTTTTCTTAAATGTTGTTTCAGTAGCTCCTATATAAATTTTTTTATTCTGTATTGATATTATTTAATACAGTTGCTTTATATATTACATTATTAGTTAAACATTTATTATCAAATGGACAGTTATTTTTATTTTGACCATTACAATTGTTGTTGTTATCCAAATTTGTGTTATTGTAATTGTTATTATTTTTATTTAATATTTTTTATTATGTTTATTTATTACATTCTCCATATTATTCATACAACTGTAGCTGATTTTTATTGTATTCTTATTAATGATTTTTTATAGTTTACTATTTTTAGGAAAGATTAATTTATTTAAAGAATAATTTTCCTATTTTTGTTTTTATTGTATTGCTATGAAGTGGGTTAAACCAAACAATATTTCTTTTTCTTTTATTTTTGTATGTATTGTTTGTAGTTATATATTCTAATTTATTCATATATCCATTTTTTCTTATTACTGATTCATATATTACATATTTTCATTCAATATTTTTGCATTGCTAGAATTCGTAGCGATTCTTTTATTAATAGATATTGGTATCTGTTTGAATATATTAAGTGAGTGATTTGAGTTTTTGTTTATGTATATAGGGTTATTATTTGTTTTGTTATGTGTTTGTATGTATTGTTATTCAAACTAAATGTAATATCTAGAAAATTTACTATTTTTAAGTTAGACTTTATGTCTATTATAAATCCTAATGTTTTTAATATTTCTATTAATTTTTTAAATTTTTTGTATTTTTCTACCATTGCAATTTTGTATAATTATTAGACCATCATCTCTATATATCTAAGCCCTATATCTTTTTTATTAATTGTATCTGATAAATTATGTATAATGTATATTCGTATTATTTTGCATACCTCCACTCCATCATATATACATGTCTCAAGATACAAGAACAATTCAGAACTATTTACAGAAATTACAAGAAACCTAGACCTACTTAACAAGAATGATAAAATGAAATATATGCTAAAAACAACCAAAATAATTAAAAGCAAACGCCAATCAAAAATCTAAAACACATATTAACCTCATCCATATTTACCCATCACACAATACAGGGGGTCACAAAATACAGCAAGATGTGGGCTTTGTGATATCATTATAACTCCTACACTTTTGAAAATACCACAACAATATTCACAATAAAGAAAAACTTAATCTGCAACTCCAGAAATGGGATTTGTGCACAAAATGCAACAAATCCTATATAGGTATTACCCAAACACTAAACAACAGAGTTCCCTTCATAAAAGCAGCATTAAATTTCCAGACAACAGGAAACTCTTTGTGGCACAACACATCCACAAATGCAATGAAGGTAAATATGACAGATTGTACTGGGTTACATGTTACCAGCAGCAGCAGGTCTAAGCCTGGCATGACATATATAAAATTAATTCCCCTGTCAACAAAAAGATTGTTGATTTGAACACTTCATAAATAGAATGCTCCATGTCAGTGAATGGAAAAAGTAATTGGTGGAACTAATAACAAACAAATGACTTCAAATAGCTACTAAAAATGCAATCTTCATGTTATATAGGAAAAAAGTGTTGCTGCCAAAACTTTTGAACATAGATCACCAGAGAGTAAACACAGGAGATCCCATTATTGAATTAAGTAGACCACGTAACGATAGAGAAAACACATAAGTAGGAGGTCGCATGATGTCTAATTGATCGTCATTTCTAGTTTATCCTCTATTACTATTCGGAACTGTATTTCTAGTCTATCCTCTATTACTATATGGACCGCTATTCTCTACTCTGTTCACTATACTATTTTTCTATTTAGATCGCTATATGGGTTACTTACTGTCAAGCGAGTATTATCAAGCAAGTACTATTAGTGCAAGTGATATTTGAAGGTGTCTGACACCAGTATTGTTCAACGGCATACTATAGTTGTATCTATGATTACAAAGTCTCTACTACAACGAGTATTTGTTGACATCACAAAGTAGCAATGAATGTTCGTTGACATCACAAAACTTCAGAATAGTCATATCTTATTGGGACATGAAACTCTCATCATGCAGTTTTGTTTCTCTGTCCACACACACTGTTTCACTCTCACTCACAAACACATGAACATATATATATAATAAATGCAAATTTCAGTGTGTCACACATATTCAATTAAAGGGACACAATTCTAACTTTCAATAGCTCATGTTACAGAAATTTTGAATTCACAAGTTTTCATTACTGCGATTGTTTTCAGCAATTTTTTATGTGATTTTTTGCAATAAATTTTTTGTATAACAGTTTTTATAATTTGGAAATAAATTTGGGAATAATCAAAATTAATTACGAAATCCAGTTAAAGGCACTCATGAAATAAAAAGTAATTGTTTGTATGAAAAGTAAGGACCTATGCATATCAAAATGTCTTTAAATTAAATGGCGGCAGAAAAATTATCGTTGAACTTCTAAAAAGTAAGCTTAGATATTAATGCAATACTGAAATGCTGCAATCAGTTTTGAGTTCTTCTGCAGTTTATTGTTGCCTATTGCATGCAGCAGCAGTATGCCTCACAAAAAGAAATCTCCACCAGCAGAGGACCAGATTGCAATCAAAAGAGCCAAAGCTGCAGCAAGGAAAAGGAAGTCTCGTGCAAATGAAAACCCTAGATCTAATGGCAGCATAGAGAGCTTCCAATGCTGAGAATATGCAAAAACTTATGGACTCTCAAACTCCTGAACAAGCTGAAGGCCCAATCAAAAGTCCCCCTATATATTTCCAATTTTAAGAAACATATATATATTTCCATTTAAAAATCAGAACCCCTTGAAGAATGAATCTTATCAAGAAACTTTGAAGTCAAGGAAAACAACAAAACATTGATATTTAAAGTTAATTAATCTTTTTATATAGTATTATTAATGGTCTATTTTTAATATTCTTTTAATATTGAGCACTATATATATAAATATCTGCAGTTTCTTAAATCTTATATATACATATATGGGCGCATGGCCAAGTGGTTAGAATGGTTGCTTTCCAACCATGACACCTGGGTTTGAATCTCACCATGGTTAATTTGTCAGGAAGAAGACTTCCTGATGTTATTGGTCTGGAGGGGGATGATCCCAGCGTGTGGCACCTTTGGTAGGACGAAGTCACAAATTATCATGACCAAGGGTTTGAGTGTGCTGGCCTTGTTCAGATTGTTAATCACACGAGATAACACCATCTCTCCCAGAAACTGTAACTATGGTCTGCTCAGCATAGTTGCTGTATAAACCATAGGTGGGCTCTGTAGGTGTTGAACAAACACAAATGTGCCTGAGCAAGTGTCTGCAATAGGGATTGGCTAGCCACCCTAATAGATGGGTATCCTCGAATACAAGTGGCCAGCTAATATATATATATATATATATATATATAATGGACTCTCCCTTCGAACTCGACGTATGAGGGTCAGACAGACCAGGTCCCAGAAACTGAAAGCCCGACGCCCGCACAGGATTTGATTATAGTGGTGAAGGCTTTGTGCAGGGCCATCCACACTTTTTGGAGGGACGAATACAGGGACCTGGTGCAACGGATGCCACAAGGTCCCCAAACGACCCTCCGCAGGTTTTGAATTCAGAGTTGTCCTTCTCCTAGACCAGTTGCCATCCAAGGCTATAGAACCCAGTCTGTCCTGCTATTTACCCATAGTTGGAGGGAGAAGAAGAGGATTCACACCTTTCCACACACACACACACACATGTGATAAACACTCCCATCAATTTTGACATCTGGAGAAGTCTAAGAGTTCAGGTTTTAGAACTGAACAACCAGACTACCCGCACATAGTGTTGTAGGCTTGTCTGGAACCAACCACATCTTTTGGAAGAACTGAAAACAGAGAAATGGTGCACAGTGTGCTATGAAGTTTTCGAACAGCCCTCCTCATGGTTGAATTCAGTTTTCCTCTCCTAGACTGTTTTCCAACTAAGGCTAGAGACCCCAGCCATCCTCATGGTTATTTAACCCATAGGTAGGCTTAGAGGAGAATAAATGTGCTTTCCAAGGGTTTTTGTGCAAAAGTGAATATAATGAACTCAGCCAAGATTTGAACTTAGTAGTGATTTCTCTTTCTGAGTTGCTGTTAAACTATCACCAACCATATATAGCTCATGTTTGCGTATGATAGTTGGGAGTACTCCTCTACATAATACCAGCAAATTACAGAAGTGGATACTTTTCTAAGGTAAAATTACATCTATTAGGCCAATATATTGAATGTTTACAGATACATCTTAAGAAAATCACACTGCTCTCTGACAGAAGTGTAAAATGATGTTACATATAAGTCCAACAAAGAAACTCTGACATAGCTGCCTTCCACTTCAGGTCTTCTGAAATGAACTACAGTCTCTTATCTGAGATTATGCCTGCTAATCACCTCTTCCTCTCACTGGGATAACATTTTTCTGACCCAATTTAACCAGTTTTCCAACTTGTTGCTACTGACCAGCACTTGTCATTTTGTTTTTCTTCTTCTTTAATACACACAGAGGATTTAAATAATAGTGATATTAGTACAAAGTAAGTGGGAATATATGATTGGTGTATTAAAGCTGAATTATACATAAAGATATTTATCCAGATTAACCTAGTCTGGTTCATGGCCTCAATAGAGGAGCATCAAACAGTTGAAGCTGTACATTATATAATTTTCATTTTTATTGATATATCTTGTCCATTTGTGATGTCACAGTTGTATTAATATTTTCAGAGAAATTTCTCTATTCATAATGAACAGATAGACTTTCAGTGATGCTCCATGCCTTGAACATCTGTTTCATCTCAACTTCCCTCCAGATCTCAAGTAGGACTCATCTGTATGATCTATTGCTAAAGAGGCCAGAAAAATTGTTACCTTATTCTATTGCTTTAATCTGACTCCTCCTACCTTGTTTTATCTTTAAATGACTCAGATTAAACCAAAATTGGAACATTGCTGCCATATCTTGACTGGGGCTGCTCACTCTCCACTTTTCCAACCTTGACAGAGTTCAAAATAGTTTACATGGGCTTTTGCTGAAAGATTTTTTTTTTACTCTGCAGCTACTTTACCATAGATACAATGTTGCAAGCCTATGACAAATGCTGAAATGAGCTCCATATTTTAGTTGCACAAGTTCAGACCTTTCAAGCTAGGACATGCTATGCTACATCCTTAGAGTTGAATCTCCCACATTTCTTCTGGGTTCTCAATGTAATAAGAAAGTTCCACTCAGCTTTTCCCCAAGAACTGCTACTTTGTGAGACAGTTTTTCATGAAGGTGCTTCCCTAAAAATTTCTGGGTTGTAGTGCAAGTTAGGGTCCCAGCTATGGGCAAATAGAGAACCCCTAAACAAAATCCAAGAGTAAATTTTTATAATAAAATGAGCAACAATACATTTTTATAGCAAAATGACAATCAATACAACACTAAAAAATATTAAAATATATTTTTATAGTAAAATTACCAACAGTACATTTTATGATATACAAACTATGTATATATCTCAAAACCATGTCTTCATCCTGAAAGTATAAAATTATGTACAAAATATCCATAATTGAAACTGTAAAATTACATACTATATCAGAATTAAATAACCTATAGTGGCTGACATGCTGCTAAACAAAATCAAACAACCAACCCACCTTAAATTTAAAGTTGTGACCTCTTCAAGTCTAGGGTGAATTGATATTTGTCCTTCATATCCTTATAATTTTTACTTCCTCCTCTTACATTCATATCACAACTGCATTCATCATTACCATTTTAACAATAACCCTCTACCTTGTTTGGCTCTCTGGCCTTAAAAATATAATTATTACTTTTTGTTTTTCTACTCTTAATTTTCATTTGCTACTGAGATTTCTTTCCACATGTTATTCTCTAAATAGTTTTGTGCCCCATCAGCAAGATGGTCAAATTTTAAATCAAAATTGTAGTATTTTAATTGGACAAACATTTAAAAGAAAATATGTTTAAATGCAGAAGTGATAAAAGAAGGGCTGGCTTATACTTTTTTCTTGTTATCCAATGATTGTTACCAGACAAAAAGGAAAGTTGACCCTCTCAACACATACCTATTTCAATTTAATTCAAATTTTGTGTGTATGTACACCTGCATATTTTAATTCAATGACAGGTCTAAAAATAATTCTGTGAAATTAAATAAAACTTTTAAAAGATGTTATTTATTACCGAATCATTTCTGTGAAGTTTAATAAAAGCCTATAATTTCCTGATTTTTTATGATTTAAAAGAACTCACAGGATTTTCAATGAGAAATTAGACATTTCATTTTTTCCTCTCATTTCACTTGTGTCATTTTCACTTGAATTCATTTTTTGTGGTCATTTATTTTATTTTATTTTTTTTTAATTTAATCTAAATCCAATTTATGATTATAAATAATAAAATGGACATTTACTTTGGAGCCATATTTATACTGTCAGGTTCTAGATACTAATAAGTAGATATAAATAAACTGATAGGAGATATCAGTCTGTTCAGATGTATAGACTGATACCAGTTGATAGAAAAAGAGTGAAATAACCATGAATGGACTAATATCAATAGAAACAGAGTGAAATAATTATCAATAAGATACAAAAGCCCTCTCACTGTAGGTAAGAAAAAGAAAAGCTGATTATTTTTTATTTTCTTATTTCAAAGCCATTCTTCTTCTATGTGTTGTGTCTCTTCAGGACATAGGTGATGATGGCTCTCCACAATTTCCTGTCCTTTGTAATTCTTAGAAACTTTTGTCTTTCTTGTCATTTCTCCTAAACCCTGTTCTGCCAACCATTTACACAAGCTTGTTAGGTAGGTTGTACATTGTTTCCCTCTGTCCCTCTTGTCTTCAATATGTCCTGTGAGTGTCACATTTTCCAAGCCCTCTTTCCTCGTTATGTATAACTGTCCTTTTTGTTTCCATTTTTTATAAAATTTTGTTGTTGCTCACATGTTCAGTCCATGGTATTCTCAGTATCCTTCTGTAGAATGACATTTCTGTTGCTTCGAGTCTCTTCTTCATCTGTGAACCCCGACACCTGTAATCAAAGAAACAGTTTCATGGACAATTAAGCAGTTATCTTTTCTTTGTTTTTGTTTTTTTTTTCTTGCTTCCAACTTTATGCTTTTATTGCTCAGAGTAGGGGTTGTCCAGAGTAAATGTATTATTCCAATGTGTAATTTCAAACTCAGTCAAATTGTGTATAGGCATCCACATACTTGGGTGTACATTAAACAGCATGAACATATGTAAGTCACTCACACACAACAAAGACATGCATATATCGAATGTAACAGCAAAATTGTTCAAATTGTGTTGTCTATCCCATAAAATGTTTAATATCTAAAAAAAAAAAAAAATCTAAAGTAATTGAGTTTCTTTTTTCCAGGTTTTCAGATAAGACTTTTAGCCATCTTGACACCAATTGTCATAAGAATCATTGAAAAACCTTTTGTGTTATTCATCTAGAAAGAGAACCGGTTAAAATCATTTTGTGGCAGTCCCACTGTCTTACCCAAATGAGCAATGGTGAGAGGAAAAGGATCATTCAGGCCTTCAGTAATGGTATCAACATTCATACTCTGGCTTCCATCTTTAAAGTCCATTCAAGAACCATCAAAAGAAGGGTGAATAAGTTTTAAAAAGAGAGAACACAAGAAAACTGGAGTAGGAGGTCACAACAGGAAGGGGGATCATCATTTTAGCTTAGAGCTAAAGAGATCAATTAGAAAAGATCCAACTCAATTCATAAGACTTTTGGCATGTGAGAGAGGAGTTTCACCCATGACAGTCCAAAGAGCAGTGAAAAAATGACTTGAAAAGGAAATCATACATGAAACCTGTGTTACTCCAGGACAGAAAGTTAGAAGGTTAGAGAGGGTGAAGATCATCATAAGTTGAAAAATGATCCTGGAATAATATATATATATATATATGTGTGTGTGTGTGTGTAAAACTTAATTTTAAGCCTTTATGAGCTTCTGATCCTTAGCTATGATTAATTAATGATGAACACGTTATTTTCATTTATGATCGATTTCATCACAATTCTGTTTTTGCTAAGATACAATCGTTCAAAGCTTGATCTAACAACTGAACAATTTTGCTCTTACAAGATTTGGACAATTTTGCTGTTACACCCAGTAAGACAATGGTGAGATTATCCGTTTTCATACAGGAAAGATTTTGTATTAACTTATAGAACAGGTAGCATTAATATTGGTTAAAATTTATAAAATCTTCCTCTTGGAACAATTTTTCAGTACAATAGTTTCCTCAAGTCCACTGTTATTGCTCTTTCCAGTATTGATGGGCAGAGGGATTCCTTCCTAAGCTTTTGTTTGAAGTAGGGTGGAAAGTCAGCTTTTTGATTATGCTATTATTTTATTTCAGAGTTACATGTGCTATCCATCTTAGTTGTTGCCACTGTTGGAAGTGTTCAAGTGATGTGATTTCTGTTATTTGGTAAAGTTCTTAGTGATTTTGTAGTACCAATAAAGTGTAACAGACAGAGAATCAACTGTCTTATAATGTAGATTCTTTTTCAGTATCACCTGTGTACATGTTTGTCACGAACAAGGAATGGTTGATATGGTATCCAACAATCACACTTTTCACCAGTGTTAGATTTGCTTCAATTTATCTTTGTTGCTGTCAATGTAACTCATGCAAAAATTAGACTCAAAATATTGAGAACTTTGCATAAAATCTAACTTCTATACAAGAAAGTCATGATTTATTGAAACTCATGGCTTAGTCATATTTACTGTAAATTGAACCGAAGCTAAATTCAAGTCTAATAAACAATTATTTCTGAACTTATAAGAAAATCTTCTTTCAAACTAAAATCATCTAATTTGTACTTCAAAGGATTCAGCTGAAAATATCCAGATAAGTTGCTATAGTTTGAAAAAGTAACAGCTTTCTTAAATTTATGGACCAATCAGAACAATTCTCAAAAACAGCTTATCTGATCCAACTAACATTTATATATGAAATACTGACTCCCAGTAGAGTCAGAGTTGAGTTCTTTCCATGCCTCCCTTAGACGTGCATACACACACACACTATCACTCTCTCACCAAACACACTGGCATTCAAGTCAAAGAGAATCAACTGTCCACTTTGTAACCACACATGCACATATACAGAACTTTCTTTCTTCAGTGGCTGACTGTAATTTCTAGTTCAATAAGAAATATATATCTTATTTTACATCCATGATTCCCAACATGGAGCACACACACCCACAGGGGATGCAATTTGATTTTTAAGGTGGGTAATTCAAGAATAAATCATTAACAGTGATTTTTTTTCTAGTGAGTCTGTGTGAGTATGAGTGTGTTTGTAATGTAATACATATGGTGCATATACAATATGCTGACATAAAAATATTTGTGTGTATATATGTACTGTATATATATATATATATATATATATATATATTAGTAACACAATATTTTTATAAATATTATAAAATTCTAAAATTAAATGATAATACTATTGCATATATGCATTCTCACATTCTTATGGATAGTTATGTTAATGGCCTTTTAGGCTTCTTCCACATGAATTGGAGTTTACTTTTTGTTGAGTCTTGACTAATGCATGGAATAATAATGCAACACAAAATGTACTTAGAACAAGAATGTATTATAACAAGAAAGTGTACACAATATTTACATATAGTCTTTCTGTATATTCTGGGAAGACCGTTCCTGGAGAATGTGTTGACTAAGTCGCAGTCGGGCAGAGTCTCTAGTTGGATCTCTTGATTCCCCTGTCTTCCAGTACCAACCATTATTTATATAGTCGGTAGTCACCTATGCAGATTAGGTGGATCCTACCACAACACTTTTTGAATAAGAATTATATGTTATGGTGGTGGGGGGAAGACATGAGGATTTTAAAGATGCTTAGGTGGGTCATGGCCAAAAATAGGTTGAGACCACTGCTTTACACCCTCGTTTTTGTACCATCTGTTAAAAATATTATTTCACTCACAGCTGGTTCTTTTATTCAAGCATTGTTTGTATTTCATTTCAGCCATTGTTTTAATTCAATTATCACAAAACTATATTTTTGTTAGAAGTCAATTTATCTGGGCTCAGAATTAAGTGATTGTCAACTTTACCATATATACTCATAATGTTTCAGCCATCATACCCTCTTCATATATGTTTTATATTCAGTATTTTGTAAATTTCTAATCAATCACTTCATTCAATCCTGAGGATATACTGTTCTCAATCTGCTGCCCATGGCATTTCCAGTTAATTCTTTATTATGATACTGCTTCTACTCATTCCACTGAACTAATGTGTTTGAGTTTTCATTACCTTACTCAAGGACTGAACTCACAACTCCTAGATAAACTGCATACACTTAATAATTACTTATATTCACTAGGCTATTATCTTATTGGATAATCAGGTGATAGGAATTTGGAGCCTTAAACCTGTTCTTTCTTAACCAAAAGCAAAAGAATGAGAATAGTCTAACTTGACTCCCTGTAGATTTAATAAAGTGTTTGTTCCAGAATACTGAGAATATTAACTAATACAACTGGTACCTGAAGAAGGCTGGAGTAGAACCACTGAAATGTGACTATAACAATGAAGATGTGGAGAAGAACTTGAATGAATCAGTGCATATTAATGATAATTATACATCTCAGAAATTCAGACAGAAAATACTGATTTGTTGGGAATTCCTTATATGACATTTTAGGATCTGTTGCTAAATCTTAAATAGTTACTTGGCTTATGTCAGACTATAGACCCAACAATAAAATTGTGTTAAAAGAAAACAAGTTCTTCCACCCACACTTTTTTCTTCTTGACAGCTTAAAAAATATTTCTATTTGGTCAGTATTTAAGTCAATAGTGTTCTGCTTAAAAATATCTGATGAAATACTTGACAAAACATGATTGGTTAAATTATCTTGTGATTTAAAATAAAAAGAAGAAAATGTATGTATTGGAGGTGAAAAAAATCCTTCCAGATAAGATTAAAACGATTCTCTCTTGAATCAATGATGTTAATTCTATGCTTGAAAAGTATATTTAACGGGCTATTGATTTTTTTGGTTCAATCAAAAAACTCAATTTGCTTTTCAGTTATCTATGATTGAAAACACTAAATTTATTTATTTTTAAAACTTTTATAGTTGACCACATGTTGACAGAAAGATTTTACTCCTGAATGACTTTGTTTTGATGATATTGCCAGTTCTTTTGAAAAACTTGCTTCTCAATCAGAAAGCGTAGTGGCTTGTGTGAATATTTTCATCAGATAAGAATTTTCTACTGCTTCATGAAACTTTCTAGAAACCCTGCCACACTACTCTAGTGAAGACATCCAACTTATTCTGATAAACTACATCCGACAGCAAAGCCTCTGGTTGGGAGGTTTTGAGGTGCATGGGACCACCTCTTAATTATTCTTGTTTCCAGGTCCACACTGGCCTGGGGTGGTAGCACCTGTTAGGGTCCCAGCTATGGGCTAATAGTTAACCTCCAAACTGGGATCAAAACATGAAAATATAAAAATACATTAGAAAAGATTACCAGCAATACATTTTCATAGTAAAAAATAAAAAATTACCAGCAATAGATTATTGGAAAAAAAATTATTACCAAAGCTGACAAGAAAATAAAATCTCAGCATTATCCATAGTGTCTTGATAATTATAGCATTACCCATAAGGACTTGACATGCCATTAAGCAAACTAAACCAACCAAATTCTAATGAATAGCAACTCCATCTTTAATTTCCAAATCCTCTGTTAAAATCATGATACTTTTTGTAATGCCATCATTGGAATTCTCTCAGTCTTGATGACATCTCAAGAAATTTCTTTTAAGGAACCATCAAGAAAAACATCCCTTCTTCCATTTTCAATTTAAAAAACTTGTTTAAATACTCTAAAAGTTAAGGTTTTCATTGAAAGATTTGAAAAAAATAATATCATGGCCTTCTTTTTTTTAACCACTGATTTGCTTGTTGGTGAGCATTCATTTTGTATTGATTACTTTCCATAATTTGGAACTGGAACTACATGTAGGACGTGGATTTTCCAGCATCAAAATAAAGTAGACCTGGTAATGGCTTTAGAAAAGGCCCCCCAATCAGTGCTTAATTGGGGCAAGAAATTTAAAGTGTAAATTTTAATGCCTCCAAAGCAAAACTGCTTTCATTTAATCATGACAGAGAACATTTTCTACTTGCCATCAGCATGGCTGATGCTAACCTCCAGAAGAGCAACAGTCTCCACCTTATGTTTTCCACTAATATAATAATAAGTTGAGTGATTATATCAAATCAATTGCTACATAGATTCCTTGGAAAGAAAGTTAGTTCACTGTGTTCTACCAGAAAATTTTTATTGTACATTTATAAATTTACCATTTGACAGTTCATTGGATACTGCTGCTACATCCACTCTGGTGCTCCTGCTATATATCGTGAAAGATTCTTGACAATATTCAAAGAAGGAACTGTAATGTAATCAATCCTGACCAGGGATCTTGATTTCAGTCACTTTCTCACCAATGTGAGTTAGCTTTCCTCTATCTTTTTTTATAAATATTTTTTGGCAAATATTCTGATGAACTTTTTTCCTTCGTGCCTCAACTACATGAATTTAAGCGAGCTATTAGATTATCAACTAGATATCACCATTTTACTGTTGTAATAGCTAGATGCAATCACCACTTCTACTCTAACAGTTTCTTTTCTTGCACTTCTCACCTGTGGAACTCTCTTCTGACTTCTTGCTTCTCTGATAACGGGAATCTTCAAAAATTTAAATGAAATGTCAATTGCCATTTTCTGTTCCTTTATTGTCCTTTCCTCACTTCCTCTCACTAAAGTCTTCTCATTTTCTTTCACTCCCTGTGTTCTAGTGGAATGATTGCTTTGCTTTGGGTGAAACAATTTAAAAAAATATGGGAAGTGTTGTCTAGAGAGGGAAGAGTGATATCTGGTTATTTATAATTATTTTAAATAATTTAAGAATATTTTTTTAGTTTAGTAAGAGGTTTGTGTACAAGAAATACAAACTATACAATAGATCAGGAAATTAATATAAGTATTGTGTGCATGTTTGTGAATTTATTTCTTTTTATTTCTTATTTTCAAATTTAATTTTTGATTTGGTCATTGCTTGTCCAAAAAAAATTATCTAAAATTTCAACAAATATTCTTTGATTTTTTTCTAGAAAATCTTTTTGATGAAAGAAAAAAATCTGATCTTGTTATATTTTTGTTGTTTTGTTTCAAAGTTTCATCAGAATCTCCTTGGAGTATATTTCAAGATATATGTCATTTTCTTTATCTTTGAATTTTGTTTTAATGTTTCCATTGATCAGAATCTGAATTTGATGAAGAAAGCACATCCAAAATAAAAAAAAAAGAGTATGAACTGTATTGTTTCTTTGTAGCTGTTGTTAAATTTTTTTAGTTAAGATAGAAAGAAATTGCTATCAGCCATCTTGTTTCTCCTGATGAGATATCCGCTACATGTCAGTGTTGCTTTACAGCCTACTGTAAATGTTCCTTGATGTCCCCCATATCAATGAACAAATAGAAGCCAGTATTTGATTGAAATTTGTTGCTTTTTGTATTACTTTAGTAAAATATTCATAAGTTTCTTTAATCATTGATGTCAATCATTTTGCTTCTTGATTGATGACTTTTCCCTGAGAGCCATGGTTATTGAATACTATATAAGTGCTTTCAGTGTATTAGCAATGCAAATAGACACGGAACCTTCTTAATGATGGGATTTTGAAAGATCAAAGTAAGAATTTGAGAAAAAAATCCTTTTAATGTTTTTAGCACAGAAGTTTTAGAGAAAAATCAATCATAAAAATAATTTCAATCACAACTTGTTTGGGTCTTAAATAAAATAAAAAAAAAAGCAATCGAAAAAGTCTTTAAAAAGCAAGAATAAAATAATTTCAGATCCAATCCAAAGTTGCAAAAAAGTTGGCCTTCATCGATTTAATCTGTACTTATTGCTTAAAATATGTTAATTACTGCCATTCACATAGCTTTTTCATTTCTAAAACAAGTGCTTTAATAGCCTTCTATCCATAATACTAGGACATTTTGATACTTTTTGTAAAGAAGAAAATGGTTCTATCTGAAATTAGACATTGTCTTTGTTTCATGAATTATTCAAACTTATAATTTTTTTAATTTTTTTTTAATCATTTCATCCCAAACAAAGTGATAATGCCACTAGGATGCAAGGGGTTACTGTGAATTAAAGAGAATGAGAAAACTTTTAGTTAGAAAGGACAATAAAAGAACAAGATTCAGGAAGAGAGGAGATAGTGATTGACATTGCATTTAAATTTTTGAAGATTTTAGGTGACAGGGAAGAAGGAAATTAGAAGGGAGTTCCATATGTGAGAAGTGCAAGAAAAGAAACCATTAGAATAGAACATGGTTACATCTAGTTAATTCAATAGTAAAACAGTGATATCCAGTTGCCAATCTAGTATCATGCTTAAATTCATGCTGTTGAGGCACCAAGGAGGAAAGTACATCAGAACAATTGCCATGAAAGTATTTGTAGAAAAAACAGAGGGAAGCCACATCACATCAGTGAGAAAGTGACTGAAGTTGAGATGCCAGGTCAGGATCAATTACATTACAGTACCTTCTTTGGATTTTGCGTTATATAGAAGGAGCACCAAACCAGAATTTTGATGATAAAACTTTTCTGGTGCAGCCCTGTGAACCAACTTTCCTAGCAGTAGACCTATCAATTGATTCAGTATAATCACTCCATTTCATGTTAGTAGAAAATGTGAGCCCCAAAAGGTGCAAAACATTGATCTGGAGGTTAGCATCAGCTGTGCAGATGGCACGCAGAAAAGGTTCTCTATGGTGATTAAATGAAAGAAGTATTGTTTTGAAGGCATTACAATTTACAAGCCATTCCTTGCCCCAGTTAATCACTAATTAGAGGCCCTTTTTGAGAGCAGTTGCCAGATTCATTTTTTCCAACCTGTCAGACAGGTGTAAATAGTTGTATCATCAGTATAAAATCCTAGTTGGGAACTGATGACATTAGGAGCTCATTTATGAAGATAAGAAACAATGTAGGTCCAAAGATAGAGTTATAGGGGAACTTAGCATTAATGTGAAATGAATTAGAAGTCTATCCATTCCTTCATTACAAGATTTGTTAGGAACGACTGGATTAAGCAAATATTCATCTAGAGACATTGTAGCTTGTGGAGTATGGCCAGCATGCCAAAGACTCTTGAACACCTTTGAGATATCTAGAGCCACAGCCCAAGCTTCACCATTCTTATCTAAAGTTTGATAGACAAATTCAGTGATAACCATCAGCAGCAGACCTAAAGCCAAATTGTTTATCCTAAAGGAGGCCAAGTGAAGTGAGATGCTTAATCAATTCAGTGTTGATTCAAGCCTCTAATACTTTGCCAAAAATACTTGAGACTCGTCGGGTGATAATTGGAGGGTTCAGATGGTTCTCCAGACTTCTTAAAGGCAAAAACTACAGAGAACTTCCAACAAACTGGAAAGCAATCAGCAGTGAGGTATTTATTGTAAAGTTTGGAGAAAACAGGAACCAGTTCTTTAGGATAATTGTATAGATACCATCAAATCCACAATCCTTGTGAAGATCTAGTTTAGAAAGGATAGTATTGTCTCAGTAGAGATTCTGTTCTCGAGGGAAAATCAAGTAAAGATAGTCCTGATGAGTTGGAAGTGGAGTTAGAAGAGAATTTCTGAGCAAAGCACTCTGCTGTATAATCAGTAGATGACAACACTTCAAATTGATTGAAGAGAGGAGGGACTAAGGGTTTGCTCTTGTTCAGTACACTCTTACATAGCTGCCAGTAATCTCTAGCACCAAACTTGTGACAAGCTATATGTTGTGTCACATCCTATCAGTGAATAGTGACTTTGACTCATTGCAGACACACTGACATTCATCTGTATTGGTTTTACCATGTTTCATCTTATCTAATGATGTTTTGAACTGTTCCATTATTGTCACAGATTTCTAAGTCATACCTGGAACATTTAATTTTTTTTTAGGGAAACGAGTGGGTTCTGTAACTTGCATAAGATGCATTGAGACACATAAAATGGGAAAATCCGAGTTCTTTTGCTATGAGCCAGATTCTGGTCCTACAATAAACAGTAAGTAAATTGCTTTTCTAAATGTTCCCAAGAATAATATTAGGTTGGTGCAAAAATAATGTCGTTTTCTCACATGAAGTTGAACGTCAAAAAACGACATTATTTTTGCACCAACCTTATACAACTCTGAAGGTGAAGTTGCATGTGATGCAGGAAGTGGACATGATTGAGACTTACTTATTAAAGAAACTATAACCTGATAAAAAATGAGAGATAATTGAAAAAAAAAGAAGAAAAAACTGGGCTGAACGGAACTGGTAAATTTGTTGTTTTCATTTCTTAACTATTCCTTTGGGTTTTATAAAAGAGGATGTTGCAAAGTATGAGATCTTCAGTAGCAAAAGGACAATACATGCAAGTCTGTGTAAATTAAGCAAGTCTTATTGCAATATCACTATGGAGTACAAAAGCAGCCCAAGGGATAAACAGGAGGAATGTTGTTACCAAATATAAACTTGACTGAATTCCCATAGCCTTCAGGCAGCACGGTTTAACTAGCAATAATTAATAGGAACATGTATAAGGTGACTTGGTAGGGTTTTCATAATTATTTTCATATCACTGTCATACAAATTTCAGAAAATATCACAAGTATAAAGGTTGATAAAATGTGAACAGTTTTTCAATTTCTAGATTACTATATGTGTAAAATGCCCAGATTCTAGGAAGTCATGTTTACATTTTTTAGTTTAAACAATCAACAGTTATAAAAATAGAAATTGGGTTCTACTTTTAACTGACCCTGTACATGATGTCCACAGAGTAGTTCTCTTTTTATTTATTATAATATATATATGTTGTAGCATACCTACGGACAATAATGGGTATGTCCCCATTCACATAAATACAGTAGTAAATACTGTATGTTGGTCTGCAGTTGGAGATTCATTGTGGAATTCACTTGACTCACTTCTAGCAGTTGCAACCTCCTTAGAGGTGGTATTTCAATAACAACACTTGGTGTACCTGAACTACTGTGAGTGTCTGAGTTGGGCATCAGGAAGAGCATCAGGCCTTGTAAAACCTTACCTCAAATCATTATGACATGTCTCCATATGTTGACAGGTGTATGTAGAGCGGTAACCTGAGATCCTCTGTCAGGCAGGATCCACCTTGCTTTAAAACAGTCTTTTATTGTTAGCAGCCAGTCCCCCAGGACCCTAGCAATCAACACAGACATCACTTCTTGAGCCAACATTCTTTTTACTTTACATAAATCATTTGTTGCCTAAAAGTATACACTGATCATTTGTTAATATCTATGTTGATGATACCATGTTATATGGATGCACCTCCGAAACTCAAGATGACCAGAGATTTGCAGCTGATCTCTCCTCTGATCTAGCTCTAACATCTCATTGAATGTTACATTCAACATTTCAGTGGCTGGTTACATTCCATCATTGCTGATTAGACTTTGAACTACCACCAGTCACAATGAATGGATGTTTCCTCAAGGAGGCCCCATGCTTTGAGCAACTTTTGAATCTCAAACTTAACTCATACCTTGTGGAACGCATATACAGGAACCATCACTAAAGATGCAGCAAAAATGGTCAGTTTCCTGTACTACTCTCCTCTACATTTACAAGATCCAGATCAGGCTGAAAATGGAGTACTGCTGTCATAATTGGGCAGGAGCTGCCCAGTCCTCACTTTCCAGTTTTGATAGTGTCCAAAAGCATCCCTGTGTCTTTGTAGGTGAAAAATTATTTTCCACACTGCAAGCCCTCTCTCACAGATGAGATGTTGCAAGCCTCTCACTGCCCTACTGCTACTTTCATCAAAAGTACCTAGACAAGCTAAATTCCTTAGTTCCACCAGTTCTAATGTTCATGGTTAGAATCCGCCATATTATGCACATTGGAGAAAACTATTTCATTTCCTCCATATTCCATTGGTGGGAAGTAAATTCCACTCTAGCAGCTTCTTCCCATAAACCACTACTCTGTGGAACCAACTAACCTAGAGGATGTTTTCTCAATCACTATAATCTTAAACTGTTCAAGTCTAGAGTTAACCATTATCTTCCCCACGTGTACACATAAACTTTGTCTCTGACTCTGTAACCTTCTACCTTGAGTGTTTACCAAGTTTTGTACAGGTGAACCTCACTGCAACATATATATATATATATATATATATATATATATATATATATATATATATTTCCAAGAGGATAGAACCCAGGTCGAGCTCAGTGTCCAGGACAGAACAAGAATATAATATAAAAGGTTCAAACACTAATATTCTATTGTTATAATTTATTACATTGGAATCATAATTCCAATGTAATAAATTATAACCATGGAATATTAGTGTTTGAGCCTCATTTATATATATATATATATATATATATATAATTTTGTATAATTTTATATATCAACAATATTTATAAAAAAATACTAGGACAAATTTGAAAAAAGGCTTTGTGATATCCATTAGGATTTCATCATATGGGGCTTTGTTGATGTTGCCACATCTACACATGCACACAAAATGAGAGATGCTGGTAGTTGTTAAATATTTGAAAAAATATTTTTGAAATATTTTTCAACAATTTGTTTAAATATATATATATATAAAAGACAGTTTTATTTCTAAATTGTCTTATATATTTACCATTCCATCAGATTCACATCCTAACTTGACTCATATATTAATAATAATAATAATATTAACAATTATCACAAAAACGTTATAAACTGCTGCATAAATGCAATCATCTTTTGACACTGTGTGTGTCTCCTCAGGTTGTGGTGCTCAACTGGAGAATAAATGGTCATTTTATGGTTTAAAAGTAGCAGTATCCTCAATGGAGAGAGGTGGAAAAAAAGGGCACAAGTTTCTAACATGCTCGGGGGGTGGGAGTGACCAGGATTAACCAATCAGATATCAAGCTTATGATGAGTTCAGAGTTAACTTCCATGTTGTATTTCTGTTGGCTGTATTTAGAATCTCGCCTCAGTGTTAATAGGGTGTCAAGTTCATAATATTCTTTGGCCTTAACTCTTAAACTAACATAAGAATGTAAACTACCAGAATGAAATCAGGGGATGAGTCTACTAATAAATCTGTCAGCACCCTATATCAACATCAGGGAGCATTGACCATTAGTTCAACATGCTAAAGTCCAACAAGGTGACGGGGGGGGGGGGTTGAGGGGAGAAGGTAGAGGAGAAGGGAAGTAGTAAACTAGTAGTTGATGGGATGTATAACTATGCAGTTCCAAACATACACATATGCACACCCATACATCCACACACACATCACACAATCATATACATGCATGCAGAAATATGCACATATATACACACACATACTTAATCATATAAAAGCATATATACACGCACACACACATATATATGCATATACAGACACAACACACATATATATACATACACATACAAATATGTGTGTGTGTGTGTGTGCATATATATATATATATGCACACACACACACACACATATATACATGGCTACATATGCGTACACACAGATACAGATATAGACATAAACACTAAAGCAGAAAAAACATAAATAACAACCAATGTACAGACTAATATGTAGTAAGTCCCATATGACTGTACCGATGCATGCTCAAATCAATGCGTGAACATGGTCACATATATGCATACACACAGGTAAATACACAGACAGAAATACATATCAGTAAAAAGCACAAATACGTGCATATATGAACATATTCAAACACAAACATACATGTGTATACATATACACACACATATATGTATACAAGTGTACACATGTCTATACAATTATAAACCCACACACATATACAAACAGACCGAATATGAACACAAGAAGAAATAGCATGGACACACTGTAAACTCCTAATACACACATATTAACAGGTATATAGATATATATATACACATACACACACACATACGTATGTATGTGTACATACATATAAAAATATATACATACATATACATACATGCACACAAACACAAATACATTTAGAGAAAGCATATATACACATCTATAAATAAATATACATGAGCACAACCAAATATATACACACATACATATGCACATACATACAACATGTACATAACTACATACAACCATACACGAATACATATGTATATACATATATATCAGTATCCACACACATATATGTGCATTCATGTGCATGCATACACAGATACATACACATATACAAAGGCATATATCTGCATATGGGCATATACACATGCAAAGATGCATACACACATATACACAACTGAGTGCAAATCAAGATAAGGATTCATTGGCTGAAGGAAACTGATTACAGAAATTGCTTACAAGCCAGAAGACACTGGCTACAAGAGACATCTATGGTAACCTTTAGGCGATAGATAAAATATTTGTGCCATGTATCTTTAGGGTGGAAGCAGTCATGGGTCTGCAGAGTTTCTGTTTCTTAAATATTTGTAAACTGTGCATTGCCATGAGTGTTCTTTGGAAAGAGAGCCAAATAGTTGTCATTGAGTTAGACACAGTTAGGTATTCAGAATTGTCCTTTTTTTTAATACTGGTTGTCAAACAGAACTAAACAGCTGAGAAACAGAAGAAAATTGTTAGGAACAAAGGAAAGAGAGCTGGATTTCTATGCGATATCCACCCTCTTATAAGGCAGTGAATGTTGGACAATCTCCCCACAGATGAAGAAAAAACTAGAGGCAGCAGAAATGCTTTAGATCTTTTCTAGTTTGGTTTGGTTTATTTTGTTCGATGGCATATTCAATGGGTTATTTAATACTGACAAGATTTTTAGGATAGGTTCGTATGAATAGAATATGTATTCTTTGTAAGAAATCAGTTTGTAGATCAGGTTTCATGGATGTATTTTTGTAAAGAGGGTTTTTGTTGAGAGTCAAATGTATTGCTGGTAATATTTTTTTTTTAAATGTATAGCTGGTATTTTTACTATAAAAATCTATTTTTATACTTTCATAGTTTTTTGACCCCAGTTAAGGGGTTAACTATTTGCCCATAGCTTGAACCCTAACAGGTGCTACCACCCTCGGTTATCATCATACCCAGGATGAGATCTTTTCTGTCCTGTCTCTTATATAAATGTTTGCTGTTTCTCCATAGTCGTTAGTATCTGGAGTTCTCCTTCTGTTTCTCATTTTAGACGCAATCCTGGCAGAAGAACTTTATTTGTTAAGCAATCAGTGAAGTTCAAACTTATTATTGTTGCTTGTGAAATTCTGTTCACTGGCCAAATCATGATGACTCACTTTATAAATGTGCATTGGTTTATTGATAGATTGCTGATTGTCTATAGTTTTAAACACCTTGTGTAACATGTAATATTAAATAAACCACCATAGTCTCACCCAGTCATCATGAATAATCTATTTGATATTCTCTCATGCAATAAATGAAATGCAACAATCAATATAAATGTGCTTTAAATACACAGGATAGTGAAAAATTCACTCGGGACATCTGAGTGGGTAACCATGGTCAAATGCAAAATAAGTGACATAACTCTACAACAAAGAGAATTGAAAAAGTTTGCAATAAGCAATAACAAGAAAAAATATAAAACAAGCAAACAATATATGCAAGGCAAATTAGTAGTAAGAAAGGCAAAGAAATGGTAATATGGCAAAAGTTTACAAACTTAGAATTGGTGTCAACACGCAAAAGCAAGTTCAGACAAGTGAATATAGTGTTCTGGCTTCAAGACAAGACAGATCAGGACTGAGTCAGATGAAACTGCAAACCAGCCTATTTTATTGGCTAGGAAAGAAATCTCAACATCTATTTATGTGTTTCTGCCTATAAAAGGGGAGGAGAAGATGTTTTGCAGTCATTTATACACAGTTTGAAACCATTCCTTATTTCATACTATCCTTTGATTAAATATTCAGGAATTCCCCAAGTATTCTAGGACAAAGTGTTTCTTTACTGAAAGTCATAAAATTTTTTTAAAAATATCAGATACATATAATTTTGTTCTAATTCTGCCATAAGGTCTATTCATTAAAACCATAATTACAAGTTTGGGTTCATTAAGTTGATTGTCTGATGGAGATCTCATTTCTTTGAACCTGTTTTCTTTGTCAATGTTATAAAGATAAATCTGCTAAGGCTTTCCAGTATTTCATCACTGTCATATTTTGTGTACCAATTCAGTAACCTGACTGATGTAAAAGTCATCTTAGGCTGTCAGCACCTTTATTACAATCTCACGTGACTTTTTTTTTTGTTTTAATCATTTCACTTCAAGCAAGATTATCAAGCCAATAAGATGCAAGGGGTTACTGAGTGTGAAAGAATATGATAAATAAAAGACTATTAAGGAAAGAGGCCATTAAAAGAACAAGAATGAAGAAGACAGAAGATAACGATTGACATTGCATTTAAATTTTTGAAGATCAATGTTGACTGGGAAGCAAGAAACCAGAAGAGAATTCTACAAGCAAGAAGCGTGATAGAAGAAACTGTTAACATAGAACTTACGGTTATATCTAGTCATTTAAACTGTAAAATGATAAGACCTTGCTGCCAATCTAATACTTTATTTTCTTTTTTAATCGGTATCACCCCAAGCAATACAGTACAGCCACTAGTACACAAGGGATTATAGGGTGTAGAGGAATTAGGAACAGAATCATAAGTAATGAGGAGAAAGAGAAATGAGCAATCAGGAGGACAGGAGATAACGATTAACATTGCATTTAAATTTTTGCAGATTAAAGTTGGTTGGAAAGCATGGAGCCAGGAGGGAGTTCCACAAGCGAGAAGTGTGGGATAAGAAACTGTTAGCATAGAAATTATGGCTGCATCTAGCTTGCTCAACTGTAAATTGATAAGATCTCACCGCTAGTCTAGTATTGTGCTTAAATTCATACAGTCTAGATACCATAGGAAAGAGCTCATCTGAACAATTACCATAAATGTATTTATAAAAAAAGGCACAGAGAGGCAACCATATGGTGGTGGGAAAGTGACCAAAGCCGAGGTGCTGTATCAGGACCAATAATATTGCTGATTCTTGTTTGGATCTTATCAAGGAGCTCCAGGTAGATAGCAGGGGCACCAAACCATATATGGTAACAATATTCTAAGCATGGACAAATGGTAGACATAGATATGCAAGATAGTTTCCAGAAAGAAAAATTGTTTTGAGCAACACAGTGAACCAACTGTTTTAGCAGCTGATCTAGGATGGATTCAATGTAGTCTTTCCACCTCATGTCAGCTGAGAACGTTAGTCTGAGAAGGCACAATGAGTCACTTACTTGGAGGATAGCATCAGCCATGCTGATGGAAGGCAGAGAGGGGTCTCTCAGATGATTAATGGAGAGCAGTTTAGTTTTGAAGGTGTTAAAATTGACAAGCAATCTTTTGCCCCAGTTAACAGTCTTGAGGTCGTTTTTTCATTGGCTGCGATTTTGACCTTGTCTAACTGATCAGCATTGCTATTGAGGCAGGTGTAAATGGTAGTCTCTTCAACATAGATGGCAAGTTGAGAGTTGATGTCATCGGGAAGGTTATTAATTAAAATTAGAAACAGCATAGGATCAAGAATGGAGCCCTGGGGGCACCCCGTGTTAGTATGAAAGGGTGTCAACAAGTGGCCATTCATGACTACTTTCATTTCACAATTTGATACGGATGACTGGATCAGTTCAAAGACATGCTCAGAGATACCATGTAGAG
>OZ038498.1:41117878-41185378 GCA_964036315.1 Acanthosepion esculentum | reverse complement strand
ACGATATCATGTTGAAACCCTCTACCTTGAGTGATGCTAGGGCTTTGCATTGGGTGAACAATAGGAAAAAAACTCTGAAAGAGCAGCAATAATGTTAAACTTTTGCGCATGTAGCATTATATTGTCTTCCATTTATGGCCTGCTCAAGATATATTCTCAAATACCTGTAGAGGCTTACAGCCACATCATAATGAAACACCAGTTCAAACAAGATCACCAAAGTTAAGCAATGTCATGCCTGGTCTGTACCTAGATGGGTGACTGCTTGGGAATACCAGATGCATGGGGTATAATGGATAACAGCTCAAAATTGAAAATCAGAAAGCCAAATTCTAGTTCCAGTTCAGTTCTTTATATTCCCTTATGTGAAAATACACTTGGGAAAGGTAAGAATCCACCTCTTCTCCCTTCAGCTATGGGTTAATTAGTAGGAGTTTTATCAGTAATTACTCTCAAAAAATTCTTACAATCTAGAAATATTTTCAGACTTTAAATATCCTGAAAAGGTTGATAAGATGTAAAAATAAATCAATCGGTCACACACACAATATATAGTTTATTTGGACATATACATTTGTACAAATTGAAGTACCAAAAAAATTTAAAACAGCAGTACACTGGATCATTTTTACCCTTCTCCACTTTTAGAAATGGGTTCAAAGAAATTATACACATGTGAGATAAAATAGAATAAGATAGTGTAGCTGTGACATCTATAGGATGTAGACAGGATTTTAGTAGCTACGTTATACTAGAAACATATGAATTTCAGACAGAAAACTGTTATCACCCACAGATGATGCAAGAACCAGAATGCCAGTAAGATGGTAACAAGTCAATGATGCAGAGCATTGTATCAAATCGCATCCCACTTCAGTGTTCTGCTCAAGCCACGACTGTCATATGGCATCAATGTCTAATATGCCAGTTGCTTGACAGCAGACAAGAGGGCCTTCCAGAGAGTTAGAGAAGTTGCTCAGAAAATAATAGGCTGCTTGCTGCTCTCCTTGGAGGTCATTTCTAATTCTCACTGTTGCAGCAGAGCAGAAAACATAATGAAAGACAGCACACACCCAAGATATGACTTGTCTGATCTGTTGCTCTCAGGGCAATGTTTTGCATGACAAAACACTTTCTCCACCTCAATTTATAGGCAAAACCACACAAATGCATGCTGGGATTTCTTCCTAGCCAATAAGATAGGCCCCTTACTCTGTCTCATCTGACTCAGTCCCAGTCTGTCAGAATGCTACAGTTGTTTATCTGAAGTTGCTCTTGTGTGTCAACACTAATTCTTAGTTTGCAAACTTTTTGCCCTATTACTATTGCTTTGTCTTGCATATATTGTTTGCTTGCTTTATATTATTTTTTGCCATGTTCTTTTCTTGTTATTGTTTATTGAAAACTTTTTTCAATTCTGTTTGTTGGGCTGTTCTGCCATTTACATTTAGCCATAGCCATTTACTCTACACATTAGTTCCAGGACAAAGTGTTTAAAGGACAGTTTTTATCCTCAGATGCTGCGTAAAATGATATGTGGACAATTGTAAACATATTTTAAATGTCATTACTTTTCTTCATTCAGTGTTATGTGTCTTCTGTATTGTATATGGTGGAATATATATATATATATATATATATATATATATATATATATAAATGAATTGGTAAATATAGATAGATATATGAGCTAGCGATCAATCATATACAAATACATTTAAATACTCTATAGTGTAAGAAAAAACAATGCTCACTGTTAAGCAACAGAACTATTTAATAAATATATATATATATATATATATATATATATATATATATATATATTAAGAAATATACATATCATCTTACATTAAATGCACAACTATGAGTTTGATGACAAAGCAAATTTCAAGTCAATTTGAAAATTGCTTTATCATGAAACTTAGAGTTGTGCAATTAATGTAAGATATTAGGTATATTTATTTATATATATATATATATATATATATAGAAGTGTAGTCTTAAAGTGTGCTATATTTATGGGATAAAGTGCGTAATATCAGAGATAGAGCGTGTGTAAATATAAAAGTGAACATAGACGTCAACACTTAGAGGCGACAGTCTGTTTCATGCTAGATGCAATCGTCGGGCCAACGATTGCATCTAGCATGAAACAGACTGTCGCCTCTAAGTGTTGACTTCTATGTTCACTTTTATATATATAAATATATATATATATATATATATATATATATATATATATATTTATGAAGGGATGTTGGTGCATCTGGGGATGGCTGTTCAATTTCAATGTGCATCATAAACCTCATACTGCATTCTGTGGGTTTCATAATTATCATTTATGAAAAATACAGTTATTGTCATTGCTGCACAACTTTCTGTATTTCCATAATGTCCCAGAAACCATAACCATTTGACAAGAGAAAACTGGTGTCATATTGCAAAGTCAGGCAAGTCATATTTGTGCCTCTTTCAAGTAAATGGTCAAGTCTTTATATGTAATAAACACCATATGAGGCTGTGGTTCCGGTCTGTGTGCAAATTGCTGTGCAAGCTGATGGTGGTTCTGTAACAGTATAGTGTGTGTTCTGTTTGAATTTGTTCAGACTCCTAGTCCATCTTGACATATATGAAATGTATTTACTGAATCCCTTTCTGCTAGCTATGTTCCCCAGTGGTGATGATTTTTTCCAGCAAATTAACACAACCCCCTCATGGTGACCTGAAACTAGTTCCAGGAACATTCAATTGACATACTCTATTTGCGCCCATATTTGGTAGATTTAAATTTCATTAACAATATATGAAACATGATCTTTACAAAAATATTTCAACTGTCTTTGTCAAAATCTATGATACCATCCTCCCTGAAGTCAGCCATCATCATCACCTTGCTAAAAAGCCATACAATCACCAAAGCCTGATCATTACCTAGATGGGTGATTACTTGGGAATACCAAGTTTTGATGTAAAGGTGGTGTAATGAATAACAGTGCAGAATTGTTAATCGCAAAGCTGAGTTCCAATTCCAGTTGGGTCTGTTATATCCACTTATGTGCAAATACCCTTAGGGAAGGTATGAATCCACCTCTTCTTCTTCATATTGGTCTGACAATTACGTATAAGCATGAAACAGACTGTCGACACTGGGTGTAGACTACAATGTCTACTTTTATTATTACATGTACTCTATCCCCGATATCCACTTTAACACACACACACATATATATATATATATATATAGCATGCCTTAAAACTATATTTTATCATATATGATTTATAACTCAATATTTGTTTACAACTCAAAACTGTAAACAAAATTCAGGAAACAATTCTTTTTTAAATATCATACAATGATGCAAAATTCAAATTTTTTATTGTCTTAACAAAAGATTTTATTCAGATTTTCTGTAAGAAATGCAACTCATTCAGTTATAGGCATCATGTGATCAGTTTTCAAATTTACTTACTTTGAAAAAATGTTAGTTGAAAAGAACAAAGATATAAGATGCTACCAAATTTAAACTTTGTAAGATATTATCTAACAGGATTAATTAATCAAAGTTCATTTTATAGATACTTGCTTAAGTGCCAGATTTTATAGTTCCTGATTAATGTCAATTCACTTCCTATTTTTAGAATTGATATTATAATTCTTTGCAAATGCTAATTATCACTAGACTCTATTATTATTAATATTAAAGCATCATCATTTATATATTGATTGATGGAGAAGAGTACAAACAGATTAAGGTTTCTTTCATGCCTGTTCCTCTTGTTTTCTTTTAAAGAAAACTCAGAGGAATTACTCTACACTTAGTAGTTAACATGAAAATTTCAATAATGATAATTTTTCATAACTTAGAAATGGAAAACAACAATTAAATAATTAAGTACTAATTAGCAAATGAAATTTACATATTTCAAACACTACTTATTTCTTTAGAAATCTCTGAATTGAACAGAGAATTGGCAAAAAAATAAAAATTGAACTCCTTTGGAGCAAAATGTGTTCTAAAAAGAAATCTGAAAGTAATTTGAATCATGTTTCCATTTTTTTTTTTAAATTATTTTTCACATGAAGGAAAATAAATGAGATCAGTGCAGATCAATGACGGTTTCTAGTGAAAATGAAAGGAAAAACATTTTTCAAAAACAAATTTGCTTTATAAATATGTAAATAAATCAAATACAGGCAGTGAGGAAATTTTCCCTAAAACATTTGAATAAAGAAAAATGGCCAATAAATGAAACAAGAAAAAAAAAAGAAAGAAGGAAATAGTCAGAAGCAATAATTTCTTTGACCTCAGGACAACAATGTAATAATCAGATGTGGAAATTATGAGAAAGGTCACATACATACACATTATATTCAGCATTTACACATTATCAAATACACAGCTCTTTACATATGAAAGATTATACATGTTTATATAAACTGAAGTGCCAAAAAATAGAGACAGCTACCTAATAATATGCAGCTACTCCCTTTGCCTGAATGACAGTGACTATACAACATAAAGTATACTGGATACAAGCATTGACTATATTTACCCAGGCAAACTCCAGGGCTGTCCGTAACCGTGTAGTGTTTACTGAGTGTGGCCATAGGGAATTTAGTCTGCAATATTTATTTTTCTTATCAATATGAAATGCACAAAAACTTGATAGCAGTACCCAGGTGTACCAAAACAAGAAAAGATACACCCACACACATATATACACCCACATACACACACACAATAAAACTGTTTTTACAGACAAGGTTTATCTTGTCCAGGAAACACTTATATTTTTTTTAAAAGTGTTCAATACACAGTTCAAAAAATTGAAAGTGTAAAGCTAGTTAAGATCTAAAATTTTACAAATACTAACCTTTTCCACTGTCGTGGTTTCTACCAGTGAAGGTTTCCTCAGACCTTGAAAAGGTCAATTGCTTTTCTATCACTTTATACCCGAAACCAATACCAGAAGTGTTATACACTTATGGTATTGGTGAGATAACTATTATTGTTATGGGTGTTTTTAGTTTTGATTATATCCATAATATTGGTTTTGGATGTGGTTTTGCCTATTTGAATGTTATTTAGATAAAATAAGTTGTTCTGGATGCTGGATGTTATGGAGTTGGTAGGTAGTGTTATGTATCTGTTTTTGTTTAATTTGTTATTGTAGATAATGTTGTTATTTTAGTTGCAGTCATGTACATTTTGTGTTTTGGATGAAGCGATAAGGATATTGGACATTTTTGAATGTGTTTTCTATATGTGTTTCTTCTTTCGGTAGGTATTGAGGGCTGCAAATTCTTGATGCTCGTAAGGAGAAACCTATAATTATACCAGATTTAATTTTATAAGATTGGTTTGTGTAGAAGTTGACCAGGTTGTTTCCATTGATAGCTTTTCTGTAAACTTCCTAGATATCATGTGTAACATGATATCTAGAAAGGGAAGAGTGTAGTTGGCTTCAGGTTCAAAGGTGAAGTCTTTGTAGGTTCAATGCAAACACAGAGCATTGAATGAATGACATCTATATCATAAATGCGAATGTCAGCATGTCACAGTCACATTTTTTCAATTAAAGGGACAGAACTCTCTAAGTTTCAATAGCTCATGTTAAAGAAATTTTGGATACCCAATTTTCATTAATGTCATTGATTTTGGTGATTTTTTTTATGTGATTTTTGTAACAAATTTTTTGTACGATAACAATTTTTATAACTTGGAAATAAATTTGGGAGTAATGAAAATTAATTGTGAAATCCAGTGAAAATCACCCATGAAATAAAATAATTGTTTGCATGGAAATTAAGGACCTATGAGCATCAAGTTGTCTTTAAATTAAGTGGTGGCAGAAGAATTATTGTTGAACTTTTTAAAAGGTAGGCTTAAATATTAATGCAATACTTAAATGCAGCAATCAATTTTGAGTTCTTCTGCACTTTATTGTTTATACAGCAGCATTATGCCTCGCAAAAAGAAATCTCTGCCAACAGAGGACCAGACTGCAATCATAAGAGCCAAGGCTGCAGTGAGGAAAGGAAAAAAAAAGTCCCTTGCAAATGAAAACTCAGATCAAATGACAGCCAGTAGAGCTTCCAATGCTGAGAATATGCAAAGACTTAGGGACTCTCAAACTCCTGAAGAATCCAAGGGCCCAATGAAGAGCCCTCTGCAGGAAATAGCTTACATGCTGCCAAATAGGATGGCTTTTAAGCTAGCTTAAAATATGTTTAAAATTGTCATTGTATCATTTTATGCAAAACTAAAGGATAAAAGCAGCCCTTCAAGTGCTTTGGCCTCGGATCTAAAATGTTGCTGTGAGGTTAACAGATCAAACAAGTGGTACCTGTGATGTGTACTATCTTTCATTATGTTTTCTGCTCTGCTGTGACCGCAAGAATTAGAAACATCATCCAAGGAGATCAGCAAGCAGCCAATTATTTTCTGGGCAACATCTATAATTCTCTGGAAGACCCTCCTGTCTGCTACTGAGCAGCTGGCATACTAAACATTGATGCCATATTCCAGCACACTCAAAAGAGAGCAGCAGTTAAAGGTCATCAGCAGATCCCTTCGTAAATTATTTTTTCTGAGAATTCTCAATAAATAGTCATTGCAAACCATCTTCATTCCCTTAGCATTTCATTGATAAGAAGGAATTTCTGTTTGAGCAGCAGCTTCTCAAAAGCCCTTGCTTTGTGAAAATGAGAATATGCTTCCCCAGCCAATACAATCTTAACCTCTTCAAGTCTAAGGTCAACCATTATCTATCCTACATATCCTCATAATCTACAATTCTTACGCCCATAACAACCACATTCAGTAACTCGCTAGATTGAGTGGCTCTTGAGCATTGTATTGAATGAACAATAGCATAATAAACAGCAAAATTAAGTATCACATAATTATCATTATTACAAAATGATTTGTTTGAATTTTGCAAAGAAGCAACATTAGGCTCAAGGCTCCAGATTTCCACCATTGAAGTCAACTATGGGATACATAGCCCTGTGAATAAAAGCATTGGTTCAGTGAATCAAATCACCTGGTAGTTGTGAATTTAATCTTTGTGTCAGGTCATGTAAAAAAAAAAACATCATTATAGTCTGGTTCAGTGGAAATTAACTTGAAAATTAACAAATTAACTTTAAAATTAAAATATTTAATGAAATAAATGACTAATCTTCATCTCAGAATTTCAGGTAAAATAGGTATATATTATGTCCAGATGATGATGTGAATAAACATTTAAATATTAACAAATTAAGAGTTGCAAAATAATTTCTCAAAGAGAAAGACCTACTTTTTAGAATCCTTTTGAAGATTATTTAATTAATAATTTAATTACTTATACACGTTCACTGTTTCTACCTGAATAGAGAAGTTAAAGGAGAAATAAATTCTTATATTGGATGCTTACCCACTTACTTAATCTCTCTTTTAAATATTGTCAATAATCAGTTGAAGTGAAAGGTTGGTTGAAAGATTGGCCAGCCAACCCAACTGACAAAATATGTGTTGGGAGCTGGTGGATATATTATAGCTCAGTCTTTGTTTCTCCTACCCTTCAAAAAAAAAAAAAAAATTAAAAAAAAAAACATAGTCTGTGGTGATAAATTATCATTGCCACTTCACTGATTGCAAACAGACAACAAACCCTGATCTGCATCATATATCCAGCATAGGCTGAAGTGAACTTTAAAAAGAAAAAAGAAAATTCCCAAATCTGTTAATCTAAATAATTTCTTCTTTATTTTTTTTTTTAATCAGTTTCACCGTATGCAAGGCAGTAAAGCCACAAGGAGTTACTGGGTATGGAAAAATTAGGAACAAAAATATTAATAATGAGTAGGAAGAGAAAGAATAATCAGGCGGACAGTAGATAGCAATTGAGATTGCATTTAAATTTTTGCAGATTAATGTTTGCTGAAAAGCATGGAGCCAAAAGGTAGTTCCACAAGCAAGAAGTATGAGAAAAGAAACTGTTAACATAGAACTTACAGCTGCATCTAGCCAGCTCAATTGTAAATTGATGAGATCTTGATGCCAGTCTAGTACTGTGCTTAAATTTAAAAAGTCACATTACCATAGCAAAAAGTAATATTTATTCTGATATATACACAGAAATGTGGCACAAGGCCAAAAATGGTGATTGGGGAAAGGACTGTCTTCTTCTGTCTTAACGATAACTTAGCTAGCCACAAACACTGACCCAATCATACAAACAATATTCCTTACACCAAAACAACACATTCTTACGTACCATAGTGAAGAGCTCATCCCAAAAATTGCCATAAAAGGATTTATAGAAAAGGCACAGAGAAGCAACTTTATGGTGGTGGGAAAGTGAGTGAAGCCGAACTGCCAGATCAGGACCAATAATATTGCAGATTATTTAGATTTTATCAAGGAGCTCAAGGTAAATATCAGGGGTACCAGACCATATATGACAGTAATATTCTAAGCATGGATGAATGGTAGACTTACAGATATATAGTATAGATTCTGGAAAGAAAAATTGTCTTGCATAACAGTGAACCGAACTTTCTTTGCAGCTGACCTAGCAATAGATTCAATCCAATTTTCTATATTTTGTTATTTTATCAGAGTTGGGTAAAAAAAACTTTTTGGATCCTTATATTCTCTGTTCATCTAGTTTCAATATCATTCTCCTCTATCAGTTAGTAACTCTTGTTATTTGATCATCACTTTGAGCAACTGCAAGTTGATCTCCTTATGAAATATGCAATAAAGCTTTTGAGCATGTTTCAGGTTTGAGCCAGATGTTTGCTACTAAGGAGTAACTGATTGGCTATGCTTGATTTGGGATTTTTCCCTATTTAAGAAAGCCTTTCTTTCTAACTCAATTTTCTTATTCTCTATCACTGCTCTCTCCTTTTTCCTCTCTGTCACTGCTCCCTCCTTTTCTCTCTCTCCCTGTAGTTTCTCTCTCCTTATATTTTTCTTTGTATGGAGCTCTCCTTCCATTTTTCTCTCTATTGTTGCTCCCTATTTTTTTCTCTGTCTACTGGTGTTCTTTCTTTTCTCCTATCTTTCTGCACCTACTCTCTCTCCTCTCCTTTACCTTCTCTCCACTCTTCTTTTCTCACTCAACTCCTCCTTTACCCTGTCACTCTCTCTCACAACCCCTCCTTTACCTCTATCTTTCCAGCCTTCCTTTACTCTATATCCCACTCTCTACTCCTCCTTTACCTTATCTCTTTCTCTATGCTCTTCTTTACCCTCACTCTCTAGCTTCTCTTCGATTTCTCCTGCTCATCCTCTTCCTCCTCCCTCTCTCTAAATTCTTTTCACATTGTTTCTTTTCTTTGGGAAATCATATTCAACTCCGTTTAGTACAGCCTCTAGCTTTATCACGTCATCAAATTGTGGATGAAGACTTAATTGTTAAGCCTGTTCCCTGCCTCTTGGTTTTAATTGTTTTCTTTCTACAACAATTTAAATTTTGGGTGAGGGATATATTTGTTTAACAATTTTTTAATTTGGTGCTGAATATTAAAATTTAAAAAAGTTATTTTAGTTGTTTTTCATTTTTATAGGTATTTTATTTTAAAAAAAATAATTTTCTTATGAATCTAATTTTCATTTATTAATCAGTTTACTTTTAAATAAATTTTTAATTTATTGAATTCATACAATTCTGAAATTTTTTTTTCCTTTTTTTTAAGTAAATTTCTGTTCCAAAAGAACAAAAATCTATATTTGAACAACTGTGACAGTTAATTTAGGATTTTCTTTTGCATTCATTTAACCTTTGCACAAAAGCTTCATTAAAAAAGTCACTTCAAAAAATTGTTCTTAGCATTTAATCTCTGCCTTTAATGTGGATGCTTTCATCAATCCTTTTAGCCTGATATAAAACTATATGATGCCTGAAACATCTCACAGCTTATCAGTAACAATTATAGCCAGTAAGATATACCATGATCTTTCCCTTATTTACTGGAGAGTTACTTTACTGGAGGAATAATTGAAAACAGGTAAATTTCATTAGAAAGCGTAAGAGTGCTGAAATATTATGTCATATCAAACCTTTTATATGGCAGTGAATGCTGAAAAATCTCACAGAAGAAAAACTGAAAGCAACATAAATGTGGTTCTACAAAAGGATGCTGAGAATAACATGAATGGAGTGTATAATCAATAAGGAAGTTTAGAGGAAAATGAGAGCAAAAGAGAACTTAAACCTAGAATCAGAGAACAAGATTGAAATTATTTGGAAACATAATGAGAAAAGACAGCTTGGAGAATTGAACACTCACAGTTTATATCAAAAGCAAAAGGGGCAGGGGAAAGCAGTGGGCCACCTATCTGATGAGCATGGATGAATGAATGACAGAACAGGTGGGTGGGGTGCTTGGCAAAGAGGACAAATATTGCTAAGAGCAGCTACAAGGGGTAGATAGTTGTAGCGAAAGGACACAACACATTGACTGACTTGTTTCTTATGGCTTATGAACATTCTGCAGGTTATTTAAAGCCATAAAATATTTTTAGATTGTAAGAATTTTTTTTTTTGAGATAATAAGTTCCACTAATTAACCCTGAGCTGGTAGGGACATGAGGCGGATTGATACCTATCCCAACGTTATTTGTGAGCAAGTGAATATAACAAAACCCACTGGAATTGGAACTCAGCTCTTTAATTTCCAACTTCAAGCCATTATCTATTACACTACCTGCACAGTGGTCACCCATCTAGGTACTGACCAGGCTTTATGTTGGTTAACTTCGATCATCATGCAAGAACACATATAGAAGATGATCATCCCTCCAGAACAAAGACCAACAAAAAAAAATCTTACATAAACTGACTTTGAAGTGGAGATATTTGATGTAATTGTTATGCATTTTGGACATTAGTATTAGTATTATTGTCATTTATTTCTTTTGCTTTGTGCTTTGTTACACTCATTTATCAAGTCGTTCTCCTGACCTCTAGAGTAAATTAATTTTTCTTCGGAAGTTATAGAGCCTATTGGATTGAAAGAGTTTCTCAAACTATGTAATTAGTACTCATTAGTACATTAGTTTGTGTACAGCATAGTAGTAAGCTTGCGTAACTTCCTTGTAATCTTCTCTCCTTCCTTCCTGTCTGAATTTCTGGGATGAGGAATTATCATCATTTCCATTTTGTCCTTGCCTTTGCTGTTATTATCACAATGTTTCAATTGCCTTATTCAGATGCCTTTCGTTCCAGGTAACTTTAATGGAATTTCAAATTGAACACTTTATTTAATCTACAGAGGTAGATTGTTCTTGTTGCATTGTCACAGCGTATGGATATCATGTCTTGTTACTTTTAGTAATGCTCAGTTATTGCTTGGCGTGTTTGCACTGAATCTGCACTACCCAGACCAGGGATCGAACTTAAAATTACTATACCACTAAATTCATGAACCATTGCTTTAATCTACTAGACTATTGTTCTCCAATTAATTTTTATTAATTTTTCTTTCCTTTTGTTATTCAAATGGAACAGCCCAACATGTAAATTACAAAATGCAGATACCAAAATTAAACAAATGCAAATGTTTAAGAATGTAAGATATGTTTTAACAAAGGGCGGATAATCCGACACCAAAGCCGTTTTGGGGATAACAAAAAATTCCTAGCAAAAGTTAAGCAATGTTTTAAGAAACAGGATTTGGTGGGTTAATTTTGTTTGGTGACATATCAACCTCTGTTTTATTTATTGCCAAAATCTGAATATTTTGTACATAATTTCATGCTTTTAACTACAGACATTTTGTACATAATTTTAGTAGGTTAATTTTGTTTGGCAGCATATCAACTTCTGTGTGTTACTAAATATCTAGGTATTTACTCTGTCTCTCCACTAAAACTAGTTGTGACACAAGGTCTTTTTTAAGGTGGGGACCTAAGCGCGTACACCCAGGCAAGGAACAAAAATTGCCAGCAGCCCCTGCAGCTGTCAATTGCGCTGGCCTCGCTGTGAGCACTGATCCCTCTCTCAAATGCAATGAGAAAGCATGGCCTCGGGCAGCTGTTCCCCAGGGCTGGTCATCTCTCAGTCTGATTTTCCTCAGTTGTGACTCTGTACCTTGATGGAGTCGCCCCTGAGTGCAATCTGCCCAAAGACAGATTATTGTGTTATTTAATATCTAAATCTAAATATCTCTTAAGCAATTTTATGCTTTCAACTATAGATTTTCTGTACATGATTTTATACTTTCAGAGTAACCATATGTTGTTTTAGATATATAGTTTGTAGATCATAGGACATATTGTTGGTAATTTTACTATAAAAATGTATTTTTATATTTTTTTTAATGTTGAATTGATTGTCAATTTGCTATAATAATGTATTTTTGGTCATTTTATTATAAAAATGTTGCTGGGAGCCTAACAAGTACTACCACCCGGGTCAGGGTTGGACCTGACAACAGCAGCAGTTAAGAGGTGGTTCTATACTCCACAAAACTCAGTAGGCCTAGCTGCTCGTTGGGACTGACCATTATTCAGAATCATCTACTCACAGTGTCTGTCCACATTTTACAGAGAAGCAGCACTAATAACATACTTTTTGACGCCAGTTTATTTTTACCCTTTGTTCTGTTAATAATTGTAATGTTTCCATTTTATCCTTCCAAGCAAGAGATGTTTTCTCTGTGACACCATACTTTTATCATCATCATCATCATCATCATCATCATCATTTTTATTATTATTTATTTATTTATATTATCAATAAAAACTGTGGTTTATTAGTACAAGACCATACAAGTGAGTGCTGAAAAGCTCTTTGCCTTATCAAAATAAGAAATGGGTTGAACTGAGAACATTTTAGCACTCCCTTGTATTTATTAAGCACAAAGTGAGGAACAAATTCACTGTATTAGACGTTTTGGACGAGCACAACTAACTAGTAGTATGTGAAACTGCTTTTTTATAAGCAATGTTTGAAAACCTAAGATTTGGAAACAAACATTCTTCAAAATAGATATATAGATGATGATGCTATATTTGAGGCGTATGTCTTTCAGAAGAAAAGAGGGGACAGATATGGAAAGAAAAAAAATTGAAAGAGAACAAAAAAGGAAAAAGAAAGGATGACTGAAAGAGAAAAAAGATTGGAAAAGAAAAAATATTGATAAAAATGGTAACTGAGATGAAAAAAAAAACTGGAAAAAAGATTCTCCAGCATTTCTCTCCGATGACTCTATTCTTGTATTGACGGTACAAAAGGCAACAATAAAATCATGACTAATAAAATAGTCAAAAATGATTTGTAGAAAATGAAAGCAAAACTCTCAAGCAAGCTCTTCTGTGTCAGTTGAGAATCTCCTATCATTATATTTCATTAGATTCTCTTGTGATAATACAAAGTGCTTCTGCTTGTATTCAATTTACAAGGTGAACTCAGACAAGTCTTATTTCCAGGCAACTTTGATACACTATTGAACACCACTAGTAAATGGGTCTTTTCAGTGACCCAATCGTTGCCTATCTTTCTTCTCATTATAGTAATCTAATTCAGTATCAATGACTTTTGACAATAAAAATCAATCCCGGATTTATTACACTTACAAATTGAACTTAGAACATTGTCAAGATTATTTCCCAGCAGCCACTTTGGTTGTCTCTATTTTAAGAAGTCTTTTATAATATTCTTTTGTTAGATACTGTCTTGTAACCTCTTAATAATTTTATTATATGGATGGATGATGAGGAAAGTATGTCATTGACAACTAGTTTGTTGCCTTCAACAAAGCATTTTCATCAGCATCCATTTCTGAGATAATTTTTTAAAATAATTTATTTGAATAATGTGTAGAACATAAGAAGCAGCGCTTTAACTGAAACTCTTTGCATAATGATAATGAACTTAGTAGATTCATTATTTACTGGTTTATCTACACCAGATAGAGGCACGGTGGAGTAATGGATGACAGATCGAATTGAGAAATTTGAAAGCTGAGTTTGGGTTCAATTCAAGTTCATTATATTCGCTTATATGCAAATACCATTGAGAAAGGCATGAATCCATCTCTTCTCCCCTCTGCTATGGGTTCTGACAACATCTTAGCTTCAGTCACCTTCCCATCACTATAATGTAGCTTCCTTGTGGCTTTTCTATAAATATTATATTGTTATAATGAGCTTTCCTCTTTGGTACGTAGACTTTAGGAATTTAAGAGAAATACTAGATTGGCAGCCAGATCTCATCATTTTATGGTTGAAATGGCTAGATGTAACCGTAAGTTCTATGCTAACAGTTTCTTCTCGCTTGTGGAACTCTCTTCCAGCTTCTTGCTTACCAGTCAGCTTTAATCTTCAAAAATTTAAATGCAATGTCAATCATTATCGTCTGTCTTCTTAATTACTAGTATCGGTAAACCATTATCGTTTCCCCCAAAAAATAATTCTTAGAATCAAAAAATATTTTCTGGTCATAATAAACAGCAAAGAATTTGTAGCAATATCTTTATCAGCCAATATCTTATTAAAGGAAATACATTTAAAAGAAATTGCAGAAATTGCATTGACAATTGTTGTCTTAGCAAAGAAGGTTAGCTTAATGGAGTGGATCTCCCAAGAAGCTGGTCAACCAATCCTGACAAAGAAGGTCACTGAGTGAAGCCAGATCCTGCGTTCTTGATGAAAGACTCTTTTTAGACAGAGCTGAGAAGAAAAAGAAGTCCTGTTCTCTGTAAGACAATGGCCCATAGAGCAAAAAGCCAGAAAGTCACAGAGAGGGACAAGATATCGCTCGCCATGATGCAAAAAAGAAGACATGCCTGTTAGACTGTTTGCTCCCCTTCAACATGACTCACCTCTACCTCACTCATCTACAGAAGAAGGTTACAACCAGAATAAAATTTGTCTATTGCTACAATTTCCTCTCATGGTTTTATTTCATATGTAACGTTCTGACCTAAAAGTTATTTTTTAAGCCACAAGCATTGGACTGGAAGATGCTGCACTTTGAGAATGAACCTGGTGTCTGATCTAAGCTGCAATGCTACAGATTGATAAGCTATAGAAAATGAATCAATCAAATATCTGGTACATCCAATAGATATGTGGATTGTTATACATAACTATTTAGTCTCTCATTGTCTATTATTTGACAATCTAAGATTTCCAATTAACACCAGGCAGTTCAATAGACAATTCAGATTTGCCTCCCTTGACTCCAACTTTCCATCAAGGATTGATAATGGTAAAGAATTTTGCTTTTTAAATAATTAAATATAAAAAATATTCAAAGGAAGCTGAGATGAAACAAAAGTAATGTCTTGTTGGACTCACTATTTAGTAATGAGACTTTTGTATGTGAGCAGCATCATGTAAATATCTCATTTTACCATAACAATAGAATATCTAATTACAATGCTATGAGATGATGTTATGTGACCAATAAATATATAAATTTGTATTGTTTTATATCTGATCATATTTATTTGTATATGCTAGTGTTGTATTCTCTTGGATATAAATTTATCCTGACAGAAGGCTAAGATAGATTACAGGCACATTGTTATGTTTTATTTAATTTGCTAGCATAGTACCCATCAAAAATGATGTGATTATGTATAGATTGGTACTTGCACCTAAAATCAGAGTATATCTGCACTTTGCCCAAGATCAAAGTGTTACTCTCTGGTCATTTCATTCGGATCAGAGGGTGAATCTGTCAACTGCCTTTGGGCAGACAAACTACATTTTATCTCTCAATTGTGTTTCTTGCCTTCAGACAGAACACAACAAATAAATGGGGTATGCCAATCCTGGTGATTCCAACCCTGAGATAGCACTTTCTTCATTACACCAAAGAGTAGAGTTGGTAGAATATCAGCACCAGTTGGCCATTGGCTGCATGGACCAGGCAATTTTAGCCCAAGTGAAATGCACTTTGGCTCCTCACTGTGCCAGATCTCACCACTGTATGGTGGGGAGTAAATAAAAAGTGTAGTATCTGTGCATTCTGTGAAAAATCTTTAGAGTAACTTATACATGCACATATATATATTATGAAGGGAGTTTTCATTTATTCATCCAATATATTTTAAATTATTGATTAAATATTATTTTTATTGTGTACCCATATTTGAGTAGATGCTCTGTTTTTATTTATTTGTTAAACAGTATATTTATTTATATCTACTGGCCTGAATATTTGTGAAATGCATAGAGCACATATTTTTCTAATAAGATTTCTTAGAACATGAGTTTTAGGATATTGATGAGATGGAAGGGATGTTGACCAGAATAGGTTGAAAGGGAAAATCTTTTTATCTGGTGCTAAGTGTTCCAGTTGATATTTTCTAGTACATCACATTTCTTGAAAAAATTATATATATATATGATAGTGTTAACATCTGCATGTGTGCACTCCTAAGCCAAGTAAAAAAATATTTATCATGTTTTTGTTTTTTAAATGTTTTGTTAAGTGTTCCAGTGTATGTACATATATATTGGGAAACAAATGTATGACAAAGTCGGAAAAAGTTTTCATGTGATGTGGTTCATCCTTTAAAATCGAAAGGATGAAATGTGTATCACAAAAACTTTTTTCACTTTGTCATACATTTTTCCCCAATATATATATATATATATATATATATATATATATATATAATGTGTGTGTGTATGTATGTATGTTGTAGCATACCTAGGGATGATAATGGGTATGTCCCCATTTACATAAATACAGTAGTAAATACTGTATGTTGGTCTGCAGTTGGAGATTCATTGTGAAATTCACTTGACTCACTTCTAGCAGTTGGCTACTTCTTCTATGCACTGCTGGCGAATCTTTTATGTGTTGTTCTTGTCCTAAGTATTATTGTTCATTACCAACCTTCGTGTGGTTATACTATTCAGTAATCTTCCCTAGGTTACAACAATATATATATGTATATATATATATATGTTGTTCATGGTGGCAATAAGTGAGGAACACTATATCTAAATAAGGAAACACTTGTATCACACAGGTTTCTGTGTATGATATCATCCACATGTTTTGTGTTGCTGCAAATATGCTGGTTGGTTGACATATTAGGCAATTAGCTAGTAATTATTCTCTTTTTATCTGTAGAAAAGTGTCCCTACTTCTTTACAGATTGTACACCTAAGAAGGTTGTAGAATGGATCAGTCTAAACATTTTGGTTATAACAAAATCTGTGTATTCTTGAAATGATGACGACACCTCTCAAAATTGTAGACAGTATTTAATTAATGGGATTTGTTTTTGTTTCTTTTTTAATTAAACACTTTGACTAATCAAAAATTGTAATTTATTTTGTCTATTAAGAAAGTTATAAGAACATGGCTGCCTGTTTTATATAGAAACTGTTCACCAGAAATCAGAATTTGACAATGTTGTCTATGCTGTAAATTCTAATTAAAAAAATTTTATTACTATTTATTTAAAAATCTGGGGGTGTAACATTTTTTTCTCTCTTTTTACACAAGACAGACATACGCACATGTAATTATGGTATCTCACAACCAAGAACTTGTAGTACAGAACATTTTCATTAGCTTCCTTCAATTTGCAAGTTGTACTGTGCTTTTTGCAAAGGTGTTTCTTAGTTACTTTTTTTGTAGTCTTGCTGGAAAATTATTGGTTCTTTCTTTCTTGAACAACTTAAAAATAGAACTGGTTTGAAATAGCATTTTACTTTTGCATTATTTATGTTCAAGTACTGTAAATAGAATTGCTTTGTTGTTTTTGAATAAATTAGTCAGGGGGAGAGATTTGGTATTATTGTACAAGAAACAACTGAGATATAAGTTTCCCTTGCAAAGAATAGATCAGTGATTCTCATCTGAGAGAAAAGAAATTTAAATTTCTCAGGCAGCATGTGGTTCTCTCAAAACAGTGTGCTGCTATTCCTTTCTTTACTTAGTACAGTATCTCTCAACCTTTTTTACTTCAGAGCACACTTGTAGAATAACTAAAACTCTGGAGAACACTTTACATTTTAATAAGGAAAAATTAGTCATGAACTTTGAAAAAAGGGAAATAATAAAGTCTCTTGAAATAATCATTTATCTTCAAGGCAATACATTGTATATTTAAGTATGCTTGTGTGAAAACTGTGCTTCATGTGCTTCAGCAATTATTTGCATGTTCAGTCTTATATGTTATGACTTGAGGAAGGAAAAGGATTACCCACTCCTTCTTAAAAATTAAGAAATCCAGTTTAAAATATCAAGTGGCAAAAACTTGGCATAGATATGGAAACAATGTGCTTGGTGTCTCTAGCTTTTTAAAAATAAAGAGTTTTTGAATATAAAAATAATGCATAAATTACTCTTTTGTTAACTTGGGGTGCACCTGGCTACCTTCCAGGGTGCATTAGTGCACTTGGACACACCAGTTGAGAAATGCTGACTTAGTGACTAAACTGTTTATTGATCCCCTTGACTTATGATATAAAATAAAATTTTAAAAATAATTCTTTTCATAAGTTGAAGGGATATGGTATTTCTGGCTGAATTTTTGATTTGATACAATCTTTCTTATTAAATAATAAAATAAAGGTTGTCTTGAATGGCCATGCTTCTAGATCTTTCTATATAAATGAAGGTGCCTTCCCCCAGAGCTCTCACCTTGGATCTACTTTGTTCTTAATTTTTATCAACAACCTTCCCAATGCCATCATTTCTTGATTTGATGCCTGTGCTGATGACACAAGTATTTACTTTAGTTTTAGTGGTAAGTCCCAAATGTACGATAAAGCAAATTAGCAGCTGATCATGAAAATGACCATCAATCTGTTGTTAACTGGGGCATAAAATTGCTTTAACACATCCAAAACTAAACTAGTCTCTTTTAATAATCATAGAGAATCTTTTTTGCCTTCCACCAGCATGACTGATGCTCACCTCCAGGGGAGGGACTCATTGCAGATTCTTGGTCTACCAGTTTCTATTGGTATGAATTCACACAAATCAATTTCTAAGTCTGCTGCTAGGACAATTTTTTTCCAAAATCTATCTTGTACCTTTATAAGTCTACCATTTGTTCATGCATTGAATATTGTTGCCACATCTGGTCTGGTGCTCATGTTATGTATCTAGAGATTCTTGACAAAATCCAAAGAATCTGCAATGTTATAGGTCCTGACCTGGAATCTTGTTTTTAATCACTTTCCCACTGTCATAATGTAACTTCCCGGTGCCTTTTTCTGTAAACAGTTTCATAGTAATTGTTCTGATGAACTTTCCTCTATGGTAACTTGGCTTTGAATTTAAGTGTAATATTAGAGCAGAAGCTTGGTCTCATAATATTGCTGTTGAAATTGCTAGTTGTAACTGCATTTTCTATGCTAACAGTTTCTTCTTCCACACTTCTCACTTGTAGAACTCACTTCTGGCTTTCTGCTTTCCTGCCAACTATGATCTTCAAAGATTTCAATGCAACATTAGTCTTCATCTCGGTCTTCTTGAATCCTGATCCTTTTATTGTCCTCTCTCCTCAATAACATTTTCTCAGTTTCTTTCACTCCCAGTTATGCCTTGTATCTTAGTGGCTTTATCACCTTACTTGGGGTGAAATGATTAAAAATATTTTCTTAAATCCAATTAGTCAGTATTCTATGTTGTGTGAAACTTTTATCATGATTATTTTCTCTTTCTGCAAATTGAATGAAAATGAGTAAACTTAAAAATAATTAAAAATTATTTTTACTGTATTTGGAATATATGAACCTAAGTAAAGTAGAGAATATAGAGTTGGCTTTCAAATTTTATGTTTATTATGTTTACTGTTCAATACACTACTTTATAAACATATAGAAATAAATTAAAGATGGTGCAAAATTGTCATTAATGCTACCTGAATCTAGTTGGCAGAAACTCCTTACACCTGTTGTACACCTGAAGTAGTGGTCAGGTATAACTTCTCATTTAAATATCACCCAATTTAATTAGTAGGTCATGAGATCATAACCTGATCATTAAGTGAGGAGTGGCTGTATATGTGTGTGATGTTAATGGCCACAAATGGTTTCACCAATGCATACAACTCCAAATATCTTGATGACCTGGGAGCTCTTGTCTCTTCTGACCAAACTCTCTCGGATCAATTGGGAAAAGATTGGATGGTATCATTCAGTAAATCCAAAACTAAACTCGTAATATTTCATCACCATCAAGTAGACCCTAAATCTGCACCAATACAGATGAGTAATCATACCCTCAAAGAGGCTCCTTAATTCAAACTCCTGCTTGGTCTAAAGTTCACTCCCAATCTCAGACGGAATGCATGTATTTGTGCCATTGCATGTACTGGAAAAGTGGTTGGTTCTATTGTTTCAAAAAATACTTAACTCCAGCTGCTATGCTTTATCTTTACAAGAGTCAGATCAGATTAAAATGGAGTATTGCTGCTATATCTGGGCTGGTGATGCTCAGTCCTCACTGTCTACCCTCAACAGAGTTCAAAAGTGCTTATGTGGCCACAGAAAAAAAAAACATTGCTATCCTCTCCTTACTCTATCACGGGCACTATGGCAGATACTCAGATGAGTTACATTCCTTAGTTTCACCAGTTCAGAGCTTCACAGCAAGGGCCCACCATGTTATCTTCATGGTGGCAAATCATACCCATTCCTTTTGTGTTCCTTTAATAAGAAGCAGCTTCTTTCCCAGAACAAATGCTTTGTGTAACAAACTCGCAAGAGGATGCTTCTGTAGCAAGCAACAAAAAGTTATCTCCTCTTGACTAAACAACAATAACGATGAAAAATAATTATAAATATTCACAAGCATTAGAAACAGTCATGTGACCCAACAATACCTGCACGAGGCATCGTTAGGCTGTAAAATGAATCTTTCTCTTTTTCGCTCTGTAAATTTATAGAAGCAGATCACATACAATTTCAGGCTTGTGACACACCAAGCAGATAATTACAAAAATTCATATTGTTTCTGGTACATAGTCTTTTGCAAGTAGATACATGCTAATTTTGTATTAAGAATTTCAAATATAAAATATATATATATGTAAGTGTTTTTATACAAAAACTTTTGTTTTGTTTGAATTTTTCATATATTTATGTTGTCATATGTTTCATTCACTTTAAATGAGGTCAGTGTTTCATATTCTGCACAACACTTCCCTGACAACTACAATCTTGGTGTCTTTAAGTACTATTCTACATGTTTTCATAATATACATTTCTTACTTTGTCTTTTAAAACAATCTCATCAGTAACACTCTACCTTGAGTGGCTATTGGGCCAAACTCAATGAAAATGAAATAAAAGTACACCACCAATTTTCCAGCCTCATTGGTTCCAGAACTGTTGGATTATCTCTTTTTGCTAGAACAACAGAAATCTTGTAATAACAATTCAAAAATATATCTCTGACCTGCTAATTATGTATCTGACATTTCTTTACAGAATCATCAACTGTTAGAAATTTATATTATGTACAAGCTCTGGAAGAGTGACTCATTGTACCTTCTCAATCAAGCATTTTCTGCTAACATGAAGTAGAAAGAGTATATTGAATCAATTGCTAAATCCACAGATAGGAAAGTTGGTTCACTATGTTGTGTGAGACAACTTTTCTCACTAGAATCGATCTTACATATTTATAAGCCTGTCATTCATCCTTGCTTTGAATATTGCTTCCACATCTGGTCTGGTGCTACTGCTATAGATTTAGAAATTCTTGATAAAATCCAAAGAAGAATCTGCAATGTCACTGCTTAACTTCAGTCACTTTCCCATCACCATAATGTAGCTTCCCTGTGCCTTTTGTATAAATACTTTAATGGTAATTGTTTTGATGAACTTTGCTCTATGGTAGATATTCATTGGGTCATTTCTTTAAATGTCTTTACTTTTATTCCACACCCACCACAAACAAATTTTAAATATGGGAACTAGCAAGGACTTCATAGAGATTTTGAGCTATTATGGTGGCTGTATTAAGAATGGTAAGTAATAATGTGTTGTTTTGGTGTAAGGATTACTATGGGATGTTTGGTTCAGTAATTGTGGCTAGCTAAGTTTAAGTTAAGACAGATTGAAGGCCAGTCTTGACCGAACCTTTTTGCTTGCTGCCACATATTTGTATTTGCAAAATATTACTTTCCTCTACAGTACCTAGACTTTACGAATTTAAGCAAAGTACTAGATTGGCGGCAAGGTCTCAGTATTTTACAATTGAAATGCCTAGATGTAACTGTAAGTTCTATGCTAACAGTTTCTTCTATCACACTTCTCGCTTGTGGAACTCTCTTCCAATGTTTTGCTTCCCACTCAACTTTGATCTTTACAAAATTTAAATACAATATAAATCATTATCTTCTATCTTCTTAATTCTTATTCTTTTATTGTCTTCTCTTCAATAGTTTTTTTTTTTTTTCAGATTCTCTAACTCTCAGTAACCCCCTGTGCATTAGTGACTTTATTGCTTTGCTTGGGGTGAAATGATTAAAAACAGAAAAAAAGTAATGCCACCAATTCTTGCTTGTAATTTTGTCTGAATTAAAAAGGGTGCTGGAAAATCAGTAGTCCAACTGTAGTGTATTAATTCAATGCTTGGATACATTCATTTTGAGAAACATTTAACATCTGTCAATATTTCTGAAATGTAACTATTTACACTATTTGATCTGTTTTCCTCATCTTTATTGCCATATTCAAAACATTTCGGACATTGTACACTCTGGCCTTCTTCAGGTGATATATGTTGGAATTTTGAACTGAGTCCTTTATTTTGTCCACCGGACATTATTTCATGAATTATTTGTACTAGCGTCCTCATTTTTGTGGTTTTGATTACTAAATATTGGTTGGTATGTTCTCCAACCTTTCTCAAGTGTATATTACATACGGTAATCTTGTAAGAACTTTGAACAAAATAGTTTTATTTTTTTTTATACTAACTTTCACCATCACTCAAATTATATCTCTTCACTCAACCAAACTGCAAAGGTTTAATGGAATAATGACAACTTTCCATCTCGGAATTGCAAGCAACACTAGTAAGGCCAAAGAATATATCAGTTGAAAAATTGTACTCAAAACAACAAAGATGAGGCAGCTTGTCTGAATAATTAATAGTAATCTAACATTTTTTCATCTCAGGATTTAAGTCATTACCTGTTACAAGAAGAACACCTCTCCACGTTTTTATAGTTTTTATTGATTGATTCATTTTCTATGGTTTATCAACCCTTTGCATTTTATTTAAAGCCAGAAAATATTTTTAGATTGTAAGAATTTATTTTTTTTAACATAGTAATGGTTAAGTGATACAAGTTTTACTAATTAACCCATAGCTGGGAGTTGAGGAGGTGGAACAGGCCTTCTTTGTCATGTCAGCACTTCTTTCTTTCTATGTGCCATGTCCTTTCAGGATGTACGCGATCATGGCTCTCCACCTCCCTCTATCCCTTGCAACTCTCAACAAATTCCTTCCTTCCTTTGTTTTCCCTTGTCTCTCTTTCCCTCTATTTGACCCGTGAGTATCAGATTCTCCAGGCCCTCCTTCCTCATTATGTGTCCCAGGAACTTCAGCTGCCTCTTCCTAATGTTAAGTAATAAGCCTCCTCCTTGTTTGCATCCTCTCCAAGACCTCATCATTGCTCACACACTCAGTATCCTTCTGTAGAACCACATCTCTGTCACCTCCAGTCTCTTCTTCATCTTTGAGGAAATCATCCAACATTCACTGCTGTAATGAAGGACAGATGTCATATAACAGTTCAGTATTCTTTTCTTTGTTACCAAAGAAAAAAATCCTCCTGTCTTGCAATACTCTGCCAGCTTTTGGAATGTATCCTTGGCCATCCCAATACATCTATAGATCTCAGTGTCGCGTTTACTGTCTTCTGTCAGAATGCTTCCCAGATGTTTAAACTTCAGCATCTGCTTGGTTCTTGTGTTCCTGACCTGCAAATTGCATTTTGAGCTCATCCTTTTACTGATGACCATGCATTTTGTTTTCTTGCAGTTTAGGCTTAGTCCCTTCTTTACTCTCTCTGTCACTACCTTCTGCTGGAGATTTGTAATTTCTTTTCTGTGTCTGCTATCAGTACTGTGTCATCTGCATATCTTATGTTGTCAGCACTAAAAAAAGTAATTCATTAAGAACTCAGGTTTAGCTTCATTCATTGACCTTCATGTCAGAATCATTTGACCTGTTTTTTAGGAGGACCGATCCATTAAGCTGACCATTTTTGTCAACACAATAACTGTCAAAGCAATTTCTATAGCATTCTTTCAGATATTTTTTCTTTTAACAAGATATGGGCTGACACTGATATTGCTACAAAATCTTTCCAGGTTATGACCAGTGAATGTTTTTGTTTTTTTTATTTTGAGATGATAATGGTTTAGTGATACAAGTCTTACTAATTAACCCATAGCTGGGAGAAGAAGTGGGTTCATATCTTTGCCAAGGGTATTTGCACGTAAGTGAATATAACAAACACAACTGAAATTGGAACTTAGCTCTCCTGTTAACAATTCTGAGCCATTATCCATTACACCATCTACATATCCAAACTTACAGCACCTCGCATATCCAAGCAGTCACCCATCTAGGTACTGACCAGGCTCGATGTTCCTTAACTTCTGTGATTGTATGGGAATTGGTGTTTCAATGTGATGTGGCTGTAAGTACATTACACCACCCACATATCCATGCTTACAGCACCTGGTATTCCCAAGTGCTCATCCATCTAGGTAATGAGCAGCCTCGACATTGCTTAACTTTGTTGATCGTAGATGAAGCAGTGTTTCAACATGATGTGGCTATAAGCATGTTTTCATAGCATTTAATAAAACTTTGTAAAGAATGTGCAGAAGACAAAATCATTAGTTTAAAAGCAAACAAAGGTAACAGCAGGTTGACAATTTAAAAGGAGATTTTGTTTTGCTAAAAGGTTGTATTTTATATCAGTTTATAATTCATCTGCTTCATATAACAAATTTGTTAAAGCAGTTTTTAAAGTTTATTGATTTAAGAAGTTGCAAAAAAACAAAAGTGATGTTAAAATGTTTCCTGTAGGTAGGAGATGATTGTTTTGGCCTGTGGCCAAACCACTGAGTCTATATTTGATTTCATATCATGAAAATATTATTAGCTTAAATATCAGAATAATTTTAATTAGACAGACCCAAAGATGACTTTTTTTCTGCCTGTATAAGGTCCATTAGTTTTTGCTTATTTAAAAAATTAATTATGACTTCTCCATCCCTAATGTTTAAATATGCAGCCTTCTGTTGTTCATGCCTTCAAGTATTTCTTCATCCCCACAGTGGCAGGATATGACACATTGTAAGTTTAACATGGGGTTGCTACAGACCAACATACAGTATTTACTACTGTATTTATGTGAATGGGGACATACCTATTATCATCCATCGGTATGCTACAACATATTCTGCTATGGTACCTAAACTTTATGAATTTATGCACAATACTAGATTGGTGGAAAGGGCTCATCATTTTCAGTTGAAATGGCTAGATATAACCATAAGTTCTGTTAACTGTTTCTTCTATCACACTTCTTGCTTGTGGGACTCTCATCCAGCTTCTTGCTTCCCAGTCAACTTTGATCTTCAAAAATTTAAATGCAATGTCAATCATTATCTTCTGTCTTCTTAATTCTTATTCTTTTATTGTCCTCTCTCCTTAATAGTATTTTTTCTCATATTATCTAACATCCAGTAACCTCTGCCATCTTAGTGACTTTATTGCCTTGCTTGAGGTGAAATGATAAAAAAAAACCCTCAGTGCCTCTCACCATATTAATTTTGTTGATATTTTGGTGGGAAGCGTCAGAACCCTACCTGTGGTAATTTAATTTTACTTATTTCAGTTAATTGATATTTATCAATTAAAAATGATTATTTATGATACTATCAATAATATTATTAGACTAAAATATCCCTTATAAAATATATGGTCATATATTTTAGGTCAGGTAAGGGTTAGGCCTGCTACTAGTAACATGCAACCGAGTATAATCTGCTGCATGGATGGGTGGTTGGCATCTAAACCAGCTCTCCCACTAGCATTTCTGCTGGTGAGTAGAGTGACATGTTACCCCACAGGATTGTTAAAGAGCCAATGAACAACATACATACATATATATATTTCTATATATAAGGCTATGATGGGATCTCAAGGCTTGAATGGTAACCTACCTAGAAATGGTATCTTGATAAAAAACACTTGGTGTACTTGGACTACCATGAGTGTCTGAGTTGGACATTGAGAAGTGCATTCAGCCTTGTAAATCATTGCCTCAAATCATTATAAGAGATTCTCTGTCTGGCAGGACCCACCTTGCTTTGTGCTAGATTACTCCCAGTCAACATAAACACACACACACACATATATATATAAGCAAGGATGGAGTCCCAACCCTTGAATTACAGCCTTCCTAGAGATGATGTCTCAATAACAACACTTCATATACTTGGACTACTATGAATGTCTGAGTTGGCATCAGGAAGAGCATTGAACCTTGTAAAATCTTGCCTCAAATTATTATGACACATTTTAGTGGGGAAGTAAAATGAGATCTTCTCTCAGGTAGGAACCCCAACACCACATACCTTGCTTTGTGCAAGACTAAGATTGAATTTAAGCACATTATTAGATTGATAAGGTTGCATCATTTTATAGTTGAATTGGCTAGATGTAGCCATAAGTTCTTTGCTAGCAATTTCTTTTCTCATACTTCTCACCTGTAGAATTCTCTTCTGTTTTTTTTTGCTTTTCAGCCAACTTTGATCACCAAACATTTAAATGCAATGTCACTTGTTATCTACTGTCTTCTTGATTTCTCTTCTTTTATTGTTTTCATTCCTTAATAAGTTTTTTTTCTCATTCTTTCACATTCAGTAACTCCTTGTGCCTTAGTGACTTTATTGCCTTGCTTGGGATAAAATGATTAAAAACACTAAAAAACCTCTCTTCCCTTATTCTTCTATTCATTCACAGAAACTCAATATGTTTATTCACTCTCTTGCCCTGCATTTCTTACCTTCAGTTTGACCTGTGAGTGTTAGATTCTCCATACTTTCTTTCTTCAGTATGTATCACAGAAATCTCAACTCTTTCTAAGTTTCCTTGTAATTTCTTACATAGTATTTGTAAAAGATATATATATTTTGATTCTTTTTGGTTTCAAGTAGTAACACATTTATTCATTGTTACTTCCATATACTATTTCATTATGAAATTCATAAGTTAACTTTTATAAGTTAAATTTTGTTGTTCTCGATAACTTTGGACTTTTAACCATCACTCATTGTTCCTTGCTATAGGCACTATATAAGCCAGCATAACATGTGGCATATTACTTTGAGAGGAGATGGAGACTGCCAAGTAACCCTCATTAGTATGAGAGCCATCATGTAGGGCAATATTTGGCATCACATCCTGATGATTTAATAGATAAGAAGAAATGTTCACATATATATATATATATATATATATATATATGTGTGTGTGTGTGTGTGTGTTTGTGAATATTGTACTCATTCCTATACAAATATGAAACATGTTTATGGCTATTAATTCAAAAGACTCTAAGGCAGATGAATACGTCAGATAAGTGCTGATTAGTTTACCAACTGAATGATTCATCTTTGATGATGATGATGATAATTGCAATCAGTAAAAGTAAGGGGCACTAAAAATGTCTTGTGAATGTTAGATCTTCCAGGCTCTTTTTCTTCATTCTCTGTCTCACAAATTTCAAGTGTCTCTTTCTGATTTTAAATTTTCCTTGTAATTTCTTTATATAATTGTGTTCCGGCAACATTCCCTCTTTTATACAAGTTTCATTGAAGATGACTGACAAGGCACTGTGATTAAGCTTTCTATTTTATTTTTCTTGTGCATGCATAAGTGATTTCTTTTTGGGGCATCGTGTGTATAAAAATATTTATAAACATTTTTTCTTCTTGGTTTCAGGTTGTAACTCATTTAGCCCTTGTTACTTCAGCATAGCATTTCATTATGAAATTCATAAAAATTATTTTCAAAATAGCTTTTTCTCAAGCCATTTATATAACAATTAGTTAAATTAGTGACATTAATTAAATATCAAGTCATTTATATAACAATTAGTTAAATTTGAAGAAATGAGAATGAAACTGATAAATAAAAAAAATGAAATAAAGGGGAAAATGTAATATTTAATACATGTAATAAAGGGGAAAATGTAATATTTAATTTGAGTATAACAGAAGTTTGATGTATTTTAGTTTCAGATGTGACTGGAAACTATCAATAATTGATGACAAACATTGTATCTTCTGTTGGATTTATTAAATAAATTTTCTGAAATGGTAATTTGTGCATTTATTTCTGTCTTGGACTCAAAATAATCAAGGATGCCTTTTCAATATTTAGAATTTATTTTGATTAACACTTTCCCTGTGGCATTGTTATAGCCTTGTTGCTTGGCTGTACTGGCCATTTTTTGAAAAAATAGGAAATAAATGACTTCATACTGATGGTAAGTTTTCATGAGTACCACCATTTTGGTTTCAATCACATACTCTGCAGTACAGACTAAGCTAAATGACACCCCTAACAAAATATAATAAAAATACATCACAAAACAAGTAATATTGTACACTACTATCAGTCTACAACTGGTTTGAAAATAGCACTAAGCAGTTATTCTTTTTCTTCTTCATCTTTCAGGATGTGGGCAATCATGGATCTTCATAATTTCTTGGCCTTTGTAACTCTTAGTAAAGTTTGTCTCTTTTAATCCATGTTTTGCCAACCTTACATAAGCTCATTTGATAGGTTATGCACTGCTTTCTTCTGTCCTCCTTGCTTTCATTATGCCCTTTGACTTTCAGATTTTCTAAGCCTTCTTTTCTCATTATTTACCAAAGAAACTTCAACTCTCTCTTCTTGATGTTAAGTATAAGTGTCCTTTTTATTTCCATTTTCTCTAAAACTTCACATATTCAGTCCATGGTATTCTCAGCAGCTGTAATACCATCTTTATGCTACCACAAGTTTTAAAGTTAGTAGTGATTGGGGAAGCATCCTCTTGGTTTCATAAAGTAGCGGTTCGTGGGAAGAAGCTGCTCAAGTGGAACTTACATCTCACCAATGGAATATGAAGGGAATGAGGGTGGCTCACTACAATGTGAGTAGTATGGCAGGTCTTAGCCCTGAAGATAAGAACTGATGGAACAAAGGAATTTGGTTCTTTTGAACGCTTTCCAGGGAAATAGTGATAGATCAGTGAGAGTCTTACAACATTTTGTTTGTAAGAGAAGAATTGTAGGGAGGAAAATAATTTATCACCCACAAGGATGCTGAGACACTTTTGGACTCTGTGAAGACTTCTTCCCATATATGTCAACAGTACTCCATTTTCAGCTTGATCTGGATCTTGTAAAGGTACAAGGTAGCAGGAGGAGTGAGGTACTTACTGGAGCAGTACAGAGAACCAACCATTATTACAGGTGATCGAATAAATTCCTCTTTCAAGTTTTTATTTTGTCTTAATTATTTCTGACAAACCCAACAAATCAAAATTATTCTCTATCACAACTATAAATGAAAAAAATAAAAACTACTTTAAAAACAATAAAAAACTTAATACATTTTAAATTTTAATTCAAAAGTTAAAAATTTCAGTGTCCCTTCCCCTTCATGCACTTGTGTAATTATATGAATAGAAATATCACTTTACTCTATTACCTGTAATAATTGTCACTAGTAATACGTACGAGAAACCTCAAGGAATTTAATTAAAAGATTTTATGAACACAAAAGGGATCTTTTATAAAACAACATTTTCAATGTACATTAGTTGCTCACCATAATGAGTTTGACCATAATTCTTGTTGTAACCTAGGAAAGGTTACTGAATAGAATAATCACACGAATGTTGATAATGAACAATAATACTTAGGACAAGAAGTAGTCAACTGGTAGACGTGAGTCAAGTGAATTCCACAATGAATCTCCAACTGCAGACCAACATACAGTATTTACTACTGTATTTATGTGAATGGGGATATGCCCATTATTAGGTATGCTACAACAATTTTAATTAAAAAAATGCTACTTTAATTAAATATAAATTATTGTTTTCGTTATTTCTATTCGTAATAAATGCTCCCAAATTTATTTTACTTTGTTTTGGTAAATATGATTTTAAATGTTTTCTAATTCACTGCTCATTGTATAAGCTCAAAATCAAACAATTTGACTAACAAAAAACTACTTTTCTCAATCTCTCTTTCCATGGCAAATGTTCTGAGAAGCTACATTCATTAGTTCCATCAAGTTAAACCTTCATGGCTAAGACCCACCATGTCACATACACTGGTATAAATCATCCTCATTCCCTTCATCTTCCATTAGTAAGAAGGAAGTTCCATTCAGACACTTTCTTCCTAAGAATTGCTATTTTGTGGGACAGACTCCTGAGTGGATGCTTCCCTGGTGACTACAATCTTAATCTCTTAAAATTTATTATCTGTCCTATATATCTTTGTAATCTGTAATTATTACCCACTCATCTTATGTTCATACAATGACCTTGTACAGTAAGCCTCTACTTTGAGTGGCTCTTGGACTTTGTATTGGGTGAACGATAGTAAAAAATAAAAATGTAAAACCAGCCTCTTTCCAGCCTCTAAAGGATGCAATTTAAAGCCAAGAATATTCAGAGTTTCACCCGTGTCAAAGGTCGGTAGAGAAAAGTGAACTTCTAAATGGCAGGAGCTAATATGGCAGCAATCAAAGAGGAGCCTGTAAAACGTCTTGGAAGGTGGTATTCTGGCACATTGACTCACAGAAGTAGAGGTGCTGAGATCTTGGAGATGGTTAAGAAAGATTTAAGGGCACTAGATAAGACAAAGCTACTCTGGTAAATACAAGATCTGTATTGAAAGAGGCTCACTGCAGCTATGTCAAACTTCAGTCGTTGAGATCTTTAAGACAGGAAAAGTATTTATACGCTCATTATGCTGAGAAAGTACAAGGTTATTGAAATACATGACAAGTAACCAGAGGTTAAAACAAGAAAGAAACTGAGCATCAAAAAAGATACTGATGGCCTGATAGCATCATTGAAACATTGTAGGAACAACACAAAGAGACCAAAAATCCATTTAAACCATTCTCAACCATAAGTCAAAGGAAATACAGAGCTGCTGCTAATGATTGCATCAAGGCTAGAAAAGCAGAAAGAAGTTTTTTTTTTTTTATTTATTTACACTATTTACATTCTTTGGACTGTTGTCTGCATCTTCTTTTATATATTCACAACGTTTCAGCAGTTGTACGCTCCAGCCTTCTTCAGATGATTGGAATTTAGAACTGAACCCTTTATTTCATCCACCAGGGTAGATTGTTCTAGTTTCATGTGCCATGCCTCTTCTGGATGTCTCAGTTATCTCCCTTTAACTCACTAGTTTTTTGGGGGTTTTTTTCACGGCTGCAACCAGGTATTGAACTCACATCACTTTGGGTCAAGTCACTGGATCCAACCAACACTTTTATACATTGGGACATGTGTCCTTGAGGAGCATACAATGGCCAAAGCATCATGAATACGGCAAAAAAAGAAAAATGAGGATAACAGTCCGAACAATGCAAATAGTGTAAATTGTTTTTTATTGATTCATTTTTTTTATCGATTATCAACCCTTTGAAGGTTATTTAAAACCAGAAAATATCTTTAGATTGTAAGAATTTTAAAAAAAATAATAATATTAAATTTAGTGTTAAAAATCCTACTAATTAACCTATAGCTGAGGGAAGAAGAGGTAGATTCATACTTTTCCCAAGGGTATTTGCATATAAGTGATTATAATGAACCCAACTGGAATTGGAACTCAGCACTCCAATTAATAATTCCAAGCAATTGCATCACCCACAGAGCCAAGCTTACAACACTTAATGTTCCCAAGTGGCCACCCATCTAGGTTGTGACCAGGCTCAATGTTGTTTAATGTTGTGATCATATGGGAACCAATGTTTCAACGTGATTTGGCCATAACCCACAGAAAGAAGTGAAGTTCATCCAATCAAATATGGACAACAAGGTCAGGTGGGAAGAGTGTCATTGAATGAAAGTTAAGTTTGAACAAAGTCTGGAAATAGACAACATCGAGGATAAGTTTTCTACTTCAAGTAACCTATGATGTATTTCACTCCCCTAAAAACCTAGTACAATGGAAAATAACTGATGATAATAAATGCAGGTGGGTGTAGGAGGGTTGGTGCACTAAAGTATGTCCTCTCAAATTGCTCACTGTCATTGAACAGGTACTGTCAGAAGCATAATAAAGTACTCAAAATCCTCAGTAGTATGACCAAAGAGTAGATGGATGAAATAAGCAATGGCAAGAAGACATAGAAGCAACAAAATGGCTGATTTATCATGTTCGTTCTTCCAGGTAAACAAAGCTTCTTGAAAGAGAAGACATGAGTTGAGAATGATGAGGCCTGGAACAGGCATTCAGAGATAGCAGCAGATCTGTCTGGTTACGAAAAACTATTTCCAGTTCCAGTTCAGAAAGAAGGGAGGTATGAAAAACTGATAGAGTAATGCCAAGACAAGGAGTGGCAGGTTAAACATTTCCTTGTTGAAGTTGTCTGCAGAGTATACATGAACATGTGCTTGCAGAGATGGCTAGTATTCAATGGAGCCAAGATGAAAAAATTGAGCACAGCCCTAAAGGATATTCACACAGCAACTGAGAAAGTGAGCCGCCATTGGATCTGGCTCAAAAGAAACAAATTTTACTGGAGAGATGATTCCCCAGAGCAAATAGGAATCAACAGAGTAGTTCTTAGTTAGAAATCATAACAGGTTCCAGCTTGGAAGAGCTGAAGATTGGACAGATACAACACTCTGATCCTTGGTAGAAAAGTATAATGGCTGTACATATAAACAACCAGAATAATAAGCTAGGTTATTACTAACTTTATTTCATCTTATTGTTTCTAGCAATAACAATGAAATTCCTTCATCTAAAATCTTTTAAAGAAATAATAATCTTCTTTCTTCATTTCTTCCCAATTAACTTTGTACCAGAATAAAGATGAATCAAGATCTTTAACTGTTAATTTTCAATAATTTTGAAAAACGAAATCAGATATGGAATGTAACTTTTATGTGGTAAACTTTTTGTCCAGTATCTAGCTTGTTGGTTAGTTAGCTGCTTTTTTTAAGATTATCTCTACAAAGATAGAACACTCCACAATATAAACATAGGAAATAGAAGGACCAGTCAATGGACTGAAAGACTGAAAAAAAAACCCAACAACATTGAATATGACTCTCAGCCCTGGGATGTGTTGAATGAAAATGGAACATTTTTAATATTTTAAGCTTTTTAGCGATAAACCTGATTTGCCATAGAATTATTGTCCTGCCTAGAGTCACTAGATTTGCCAAATAGAAATACTAGACATTTTGTTCACATTTAAATGCAAATGATTTCTAATATTTTTCATCAATAGATTACTTCCATTTTATCTCAGTATACCATGTATATGCAAATCAGCAATAATTTGAATTTGAAATTTTAACTCTGTCATGTGTTTTCCCTTTTAAGCAAACCTGGTAGCATTGGTCATGTTATAAATTAAAATATAAAGACAGAAAATGATGTTCAAATTTAATTTCAGCTGCAGTTTGAACTGATATCTAAATTGTTTATTTAGCAAATGAGCTCATATTCTGATCATCTAAGTTAGCTCATGTTTCTGTCATAAAAGGTAGCTCATATTTGGAGCATCTAAACCTTTCTAAACTTTAGTAGAGCACAAAATTCGGGTGTAAAAGGCTAGCATTCAAAATCCTTGCTTTTACCTGGGCTTAAAAACTGACCACTGGCAAATATGGTACTTTCTTTTTATCAGTTTTATTTCATTGCAAAATATATACTGAATACAAAAATTTATTAACAAAAAAAAAGGAGGATTTTCATGATTCGTTTTTTTTCTTGGTTTACTTGTATTGTTTTCACTCTGATTTAATTTCCTTGTGCAACAAATTTTGTTAACTTCTTTGGTAGTATTGATTAATTGGATACAGCTTAGAACATGGCAGGTGACTGAAGTTGGTCACTTTGGTTATTGATTTATTGATCTACTAGATTGATCGGTCCTGGTTATGAGCCCAGGGCTCTGAGTTGAGATTATAATTCTGTGACTCATCACTGTTCAACTTTGTACAGTTGGGATTTTGGAAGTGTTTATAGATCGCTATTTTCAAAGGCTGTTCTCAGAATAAGATTTCTGACTCTTTTCAGAGGAATAGTGATTTATTCATGTGAACATTTTGGAAGTAAAGTTTGGCTATTTGCCTGAGAGAAAGTAGGTTTGGCAAAACATTCTGACAGTGTTAGCATTATTTGTTCAAAGTTGTTGGAATATATAAAAAATTAGCAAAATCCTTCAGGGAAAAAACATGATTATTTTATGGACCATTTGCAACATAAAACCTAATTAGATAATTTTGTTGGCCTTTGAAGGATAAAAATATAAAGAAAAGGATCAAAATAATAATAAAAATTCCTATGCTGAATTGATTTTATAGCAATATACATTAATATAATTATAGTATTTATTCTGTATGATATTTGATATAATTTAAAATAATATATTGATATGGCCAGAGAACATTTTTATGATAAAAACAAAAGCCACATCTTACTCAGAGTAAATGCTATTATCATAAGTTAAATAAGTTGAAGTGGCTGTCATAATTAACCTTGCATGGATATTTAATGGATGTTAAAGTTATTCTGTGATACAACTGAGAAAGTGACTTAAAAATTACATTTTTAACATGAGATCATTTATTCTGGAAAGTTTATTAATAAGATTTTAGTTAAGGCTCTAATGTAATAAAATATCAACAAATCCTTCATCTTTGAACCTAATTTCATGTTCATTAGATGAAGCATTATCAACCATTTTTATCATTCATCTAATTTCATCTTCAGCTATGCACCAGTGGCCCAAATATAGTTGCAATAAAAAGCAACCAAAAAACAATAATGCTAGTTAAAATAAATAATAAAAATTGTTTATTCACTTTTTGTATAAATATTATTTTAATTTCATTATGGCTGGGGAAGATAGATTTACCCAACCATTTCAGTATAAATATTACCATCCCCATAAAACGGTAGCTCTTTGTTCATGGGTGAAAACAGACAAGGATATGTATAGTTATTTATGAGAGGACATTTTTATCAACATATTTACAAAACATGAATGCAACAATAATTTGCTGAAACACTGAAACGGATTACACATTAGCAGACATTAAGTGAATTAAGGTCTTACTTGGTAGTGGACTTGGCCATGACTTCTAGCAATGATTTTGCACAGCTGGTAAGCAAAAATGATAAAATATGTTTTTGTTTCTGATGAATTGACTCAAACTGGCCAGGTAAGTTCATTTTTAGACTGTTAGCCAAACTGTCATGTGATTCATCTCTTACTCTTTGACATGTGCATAAATTATAGCTATATCAAGAGCAGACAACCACATTTTGTAAAGCTACATCAGAACAAAGAACTAAAGCATTCGTTTTTTTGTAAATAGCCTATATATTTTTCATTTCTGAATTATCGTTCAAATAGTTTCCCACGCTTTAGAAATTGAATCTGCAACTGATATTTAAAAGTAATACCAACTGTTAAGTTAAATTTTGTCTTGGATGTTTTGTAAATACTTGTCTTTTCCATATTTTAAAAAAAAATTTTAATAGCACAAAGACTATGTTAAAATGTTAGGACAGTTTAACCTACACAGAAAGTATATACAAACATTCTATATAGGAAACATATGGCTTTCTATCCAAATAGATAATGAATTAGTTAGAGTAGTGAAACAAAGATGTTTTCTCACTTGATATTTCTAAACAGTTAATTGACTTATACTTTTTAATCTGACATAGTTTTATTAATTGACTGGATATATTAACCTGTACAGAAACACATGATTAGAGAATTAGAAGACCTACAAGAATTTATTATCAGCGGGTATAATCTTAACAATATACTACGTCCTGGGTACGACGTTAAACTGCATCCAACAGCAAGGCCTCTGATCAAGAGGTTTTGAGGAAGCGTGGAACCACCTCTTAATTGCTGGTGTTCCCAGGTCCACCCAGACCCGCGGTGGTAGCACCTGTTGGGGTCCCAGCTATGGGCAAATAGTGAACTTCCATGTTTGTACCATGTCCTGGGTATGACGACAAACTACATCCGCGTCCTGGGTATGATGACAAACTACATCCGCGTCCTGGGTATGACGACAAACTACATCCGCGTCCTGGATATGACAACAAACTACATCCGCGTCCTGGGTATGACGACAAACTACATCCGCGTCCTGGGTATGACGACAAACTACATCCGCGTCCTGGGTATGATGACAAACTACATCCGCGTCCGGGGTATGACGACAAACTACATCCGCGTCCGGGGTATGACGACAAACTACATCCGCGTCCGGGGTATGACGACAAACTACATCCGTGTCCTGGGTATGACGACAAACTACATCCGCGTCCGGGGTATGACGACAAACTACTTGAACTTTATTTGAGTAGCTAAGCAATTAAATTAAATTTTATCAACAAAATAATTGCTTTTTTATAAAGATCACAAAAGACCAGAATGAAAATGAAAAAATATTATTACCAGCTCTACGTTTTTGAAAAATATTATTACCAGCTATACGTTTTTGAAAAAAATTATTACCAGCTCTACGGTTTTGAAAAAATATTATTACCAGCTCTACGTTTGTGGAAAAATATTATTACCAGCTCTACGTTTTTGAAAAAATATTATTACCAGCTCTACGTTTTTGGAAAAGTGTTATTACCAGCTATACGTTTTTGAAAATCCAGAATGAAAATGAAAAAATATTATTACCAGCTCTACATTTTTGAAAAATATTATTACCAGCTCTACGTTTTTGAAAAATATTATTGCCAGCCCTACGTTTTTGAAAAATATTATTGCCAGCTCTACGTTTTTGAAAAATATTATTGCCAGCTCTACGTTTTTGAAAAATATTATTGCCAGCTCTACGTTTTTGAAAAATATTATTACCAGCTCTACGTTTTTGGAAAAATATTATTACCAGTTCTACGTTTTTGAAAAATATTATTACTAGCTCTACGTTTTTGAAAAATATTATTACCAGCTCTACGATTTTGGAAAAGTGTTATTACCAGCTATACGTTTTTGAAAAACCAGAATGAAAATGAAAATATATTATTACCAGCTCTATGTTTTTGAAAAGTATTATTACCAGCTCTACGTTTTTGAAAAATATTATTACCAGCTATACGTTTTTGAAAAATATTATTACCAGCTATACGTTTTTGAAAAAAACATTACCAGCTCTACGTTTTTGTAAAAAACATTATTACCAGCTCTACGTTTTTGTAAAAAACATTATTACCAGCTCTACGTTTTTGAAAAAATATTACTACCAGCTCTACGTTTTTGAAAAAATATTATTACCAGCTCTACGTTTTTGAAAAAATATTATTACCAGCTCTACGTTTTTGAAAAAATATTATTACCAGCTCTACGTTTTTGGAAAAATATTATTACCAGATATACGTTTTTGAAAAATAATATTACCAACTATACTTTTTGGAAAAAAACTTTTTCAGCATTGAATGGCCCAACGAAGGTCGATATGCTGGTTAAATAATCAATCAATCTTAACAATATACAAAAAGAATGAACCGATTTCATGACACATTACTTCAGTTCTCATGCAACATCATGGAATGAGTCATGGCCATTTGAAAGAAGAGTTTTCGAAGTTTTTTCTCAAGTTTGTGAAAATAAATATGGTTGTCACGGTACAGCATGCATTTCAAAGACAATTCAACATTAAACCATCCTCTCCTAAGAACATTCAACAGTGGTTTAAATAGTTTCAAGAGAGTGGGTGTCTGTGTAAAGGAAAAAGTCCAGGATGACCATGATTTTTGGAAGAACAAGTGGCAAGAATTTGTGTTGCATTTGTCCACAAATCGAGCTAGCCATGAGCTTACGATCTCTCAATCCACTATCTGGTGTGGGTTGAAAAGATATCTACATTCAAAACCTTAGAGACTACGCCTTGTTCTGACACTTACCAAGACCTTGCTCTTTGTGCTAGGCCTGCAAGATCCCCAGACCTTACTGTGTGTGATTTTTTTTTTCTTGTGGGGATATATAAAAGATCATGTTTATGTTCCACCACTACTCACAAACCTCAATGACCTTAAACATCAAATAACAACAGCGATCAACTCAGTGGATTGTGATATGCTGATATGCATCTGGGAGGAATTCTCTTATCGCATTGCTGTTGCCCATGCTGCTGGTGGTGGCCACATTCAGCACTTGTATGACAGGAAATAAAAGTTGATTGTGAGTAGAATGCTTGTGATTTGGCTGGAGTTTTTTTTATTGCTCTTCATTATTAAAATATTGTGCAATGAAATCAGTTCATTCTTTTTAAATAACCCTGTATGATACAGAGATTACACTGTGTTAGTGGCAGATTTAAGGGTAAAACTGCCAGAACCACAGAACAAGGTATTTGAGAAGATGAATAAAAAAGAATGATCACAAATTATAAGAAGAATTAATTGCAGTGACTATATAGGACAGCTTATGATATCAGTTATACATTGCAGAAATATGTCCTGGTTAAGAAGATAAACTACATCTGCGTCCTGGGTCAGACGATAAACTACGTCCAACAGGAAGGCCCCTGATCAGGAGGTTTTGAGGAGTGTGGAACTACCTCTTAATTGCTGGTGTTCCTAGTTCACCCTGATCTGGGGTGGTAGCACCTGTTAGGGGTCCCAACTATTGGCAAATAGTTAACCACCAAATTGGGAGCAAAACACTACGAAAGTCAAAAAAATGGTTTTAATACCAGCAATAAAAATTTTGATGAAAAATTATTACTGGCAATACATTTTTGAAGGAAAAAATATTACCAGCAATAAAAATATTGTTGGCATTAAATAACCCATTGAGATTGATATGCTGTAAAACAAACAAACAAACAAACATTGCAGAAATTCATCTATCTGAGCAATGGTCTAACAAATGACAATATGACACAAAAATTTGAAAGTGCAGTCAAATAGTGAAAGACACTTTTCAGGAACTGAGTAAGATACTAAAAGATCAAAAAATAACATTCGAAGAAAACAAAAAGTTTGAGACTGCTATGTGGTGTTTGCCTTCCTATACAGCATTGTCAACAGGACAGTTTTGTCACAGATGAAGAAAAAGACTTGAAGCAGCAACTGTTCTGCTAACAATCAGAAAATGTAGTTGAAGCTTTTGAGACACATAACGAGGAAAAGAAGTTTGAAGAATTTGACACTCATAGGGCATATCAAAGACAAGATAAACATAGGATGTAGCTGAAGAGACAAGATGTACTGCCCAGTGCAGTGATTGAACCCACAACCTTCAGTCAATCAGCTAGAGAATTTATCTTTTAATTGAGATGTCACCCCTGTTGACAGGAATAAGATCACCCAGTGGAGCTCTATAAAAACCAAGGTTTTTTTCTCTCTAATTAGTTTTTATTTTGTCTATTATCTGGAGAACATTTGTCATGACCCTTTTTGTTTGTTTGTTTTTTTTTTCACCCAATATTTTCTTTTTAGTACTCCGCATTTTCCATTTTATGTTCTGCTTCCAACTCCCTTTTAGGTGGCAGAAGGCATAGTTCTCTGGAGTGGTGTAAATATTTTGTTTTGTTTTTTCTTATTTTATTTTTTCTACACTTTCCCACCATATTTTTTGCCCAGTAAACTTGCTTTTCTGCTATATTTTTTCCTGTGGAGAGGGTCTCATACTAACACACTTTCCTTGTATATTTCTTTCTTATTATGGGGTTTGTTTTTATTATTATGTAAATAAAAATCATGTGTATTTACATTGTGGTGTAATGGATAATGGCTCAGAATGGGAAATCAGAGAGCCGAGTTCAAATTCCAGACGGGTTCATTAAATTCATTTATACACAAATAGGAAAGGTATGAATCCATCTCTTCCCCCCCCCCCATGTATGAGTTGAATAGCAGGATAGACTGGGTCCTATAGCCTTTGTTGGTAACCAGTCTATCACAGAAAAAATGGCATCTTACTACAAGAAAATCTTCTGCTTAGTCAGTCATGAATCAAAAGAGACATTATCGTCTGTGTATCAAGTATGGCACTTAACTGATATTTTTTATCTCCCGTTTTTGTAAATATTGGGTATTAGGTTTAGGATTACATGGACAGTATGATGATTTTCTGAAAGTATGTGACACCCAGTGATGATCAAACTCGCTACTCGGTCATAAATGCTCTAGCAAGAGAAGCTTGCTAACCATTACACCACACTGAGGTTCCCTATGTTGTAAGGTTTATAAAACATGTGATTGGGTCAGTGAATGTGATGAGTTAAAGTTAAGAAAAGTGATGACCAGTCTTCCCCATTTCCACAATTTTTTGGCCTTGTGCCACATTTTATATATTTATAAATGAATAAATAGTAAGAACATTTGTCAGCTTTAGCCCCACTGAGGATTTATACCAGTTGCTTGATTGCTGAGAAAGTCAAATGGAGAGGAGAAAGAAGACTAGGATGTAAATATAAGCCAAGACTATAAGACTAAAAACTATTTAAACAACAGTATTGCCAAGAGTAACAAAAGGATGTGGAGAGCCATGATTTTCCACATTTGGGAAAATTAAAAAAATGAAGATATTAAAATAATATTTTTCAGTTAGGTAAATCATTTCTATTATTAATTTTGACTAGTATTCACTTACATCTTGGTTAGTTTATTTTATTTCAACTCAGCAGTGAGTAGAAAATATGGATTGACAAGATTCAAACTCATACCTTTTTTTTGCATGTCATGGAAGTACTTATCAAAATGAATATTTTATTACCATAGAGAAGTGGTTCCCAAATGGTGCAGTGTGCCCATAGGTGTAGTGGACGGGGATAGCAGGGGAGGTGGACTGATTGAAAGACAATCAAAGATTTAGAAACAGTTTAAAAATAATCATATGCCAAAAATAAATATGATTTCAAAATTTAAAATATTATTATGCATTACTTGTAATTGCATGAATGAGTCCCAGTATAAATAGTTATAAATAATTATTGACCGATTTAATCATTGTGATATTTTTGCATTATATTAAGTATTAAGAATATAGTAACTAGGGCTGCAAATTGGAAGACAGAGTTATCAATGATAATACTCTAATTCCAGATTCACAGTTATCTCCTTTTAACCATCTCTCTCTCTCTCTGAACCTTCTTTGCTATAGGGCGACTTGTGCTTTTCAGTTCTGACAAATATCAAAAACCAAAAACAAAAGGCTTCTTTGTGTTGATAATGAGATGAAAGTTTATTCCAAATTATGCCTGATATAAAGGAGATTACTCATCCAAAACAAGCTCATGCCTTTTATTAAATTTGTGTACTTTAATCATATTAGTTATTTGGTTGGTTGGTTGGTTGGTTGGGGTTTTATGGCATATCAACCACTATGGGTTATTTAATGCCAGATCCAGTTTCCACATATTTATTAAATATATATACTTTGTAAACGTAATTTAAGGATAATGTTGGCAACATCATTGTTTCAAAATGTATAGCTGGCAACATCATGGTTTCAAAAACGTATAGCTGGCAACATCATGGTTTCAAAAACGTATAGCTGGCAACATCATGGTTTCAAAAACATATAGTTGGCAACATCATTGTTTCAAATACGTATAGTTGGCAACATCATTGTTTCAAATACGTATAGTTGGCAACATCATTGTTTCAAATACGTATAGTTGGCAACATCATTGTTTCAAATACGTATAGTTGGCAACATCATTGTTTCAAAAATGTATAGCTGGCAACATCATTGTTTCAAAAAAGTATAGCTGGCAACATTATTGTTTAAAAAACGCACAGTTGGCAACACCACCGCTTCAGATGTGCGGATGCAGTTTACTGCCACACCCAGGACGCGGAGGTAGTTTATCGCTATACCCAGGACGTGGATGTAGTTTGTCGTCATACCCAGGATGTGGAAATGTGCTGGAAAAGACCTGGAAGTTCACTATTTGCCCATAGCTGGGACCTCAACAGGTGCTACCACCCCGGGTCAGGGTGGATCTGTGAACACCAGCAATTAAGAGGTGGTTCCACGCTTCCTCAAAACCTCCTGATCAGAGGCCTTGCTGTTGGATGCAGTTTAACGTCGTACCCAGGACGATATAAGTTATTCGTGTTATATATTTAATGTACTATTACTTGTTTTATTTTTAAATGTACTTTTTATCACACAAAATTTAAATGTACTTTTTATCACACAAAATTTAAATGTACTTTTTATCACACAAAATTTTGTGAGGCGCATGCAAATTATCATTCCAAAAATGTGGCTCAGAGAAAAACATTTGGGAACGACTGCCATAGGTTCCAGTACCACTGCAAATTAATTTTAGCAATATAGTAAACTATGAAAAATTGTTCTTGGATACTTTTCTGTAATTTTGAGATGAATCATTATCACTCTAAGAGTTTTTCACACCACTGATGTAATTCTTTGTTACTTTCATTGTTACAGAATTTTGGCCGATCCATTCTACAACCTTACTCAAGAGTAAAATCCATATGGAAAGGGACAGCTAATAAATGAAGGTCAAAGAAAGAAATAGTGGCAAATTTCCTGATTGGATGAACCAATTATGGAAAACCTTGTATTATATGCCCAAGCAATTTCAACTGTCTTTTCCTGATGTTAAGTATAAGTGGCCTTTTTAGTTAGATTTTCTCTAAAACTTTGTCATTGCTCACATGTTCACCCCATAGCATCCTCAGCATCCTTCTGTAGAACTACATTTATGTTGCTTCAAGTTTCTTGTCTAGCATTCACTGCCATATAAAAGGAGTGATATTATTTTTTAAGCATTTCACCTCAAGCAAGGCAGGAGTGCCACAAGCACACAGGGGATTACAGAGGGTGAAAGTGGGGGAAAAGACTGTGTATAGAGGGGATTGAATAAAGGATAAAAGAACAACAAGGATCATGGCAACAGAAGATGGCGATTGACATTGCATTTAAATTTTTGAAAATTGTAGTTATCAGAAAAGCAAGTAAGAGGAAGGGAGTTCCACTGTTGGGAAGTGCAAGAAAAGAAACTGCTGGAGTAAAAGTGGTGGTTGCATTTAACTATTTCAAAAGTAAAAGGGTGGGATGTAGATGCCAACCTAGTATCGCACTTAAACTCATGTAGTCGGGGCATCAGGGAAGATAGCGTGTCAGAGCAGTTGCCATGAAAATATTTGTAGAAAAGACAGAGGGAAAACACGTCATATCAGTGAGAAAGGAACTGAAATCGAGATGTCAGGTCCGGACTGATTACATTGCTGATCCTTCTTTGGATTTTGTCGAGAACCATGAGATGAACAGCAGGAGCACCAGACCAGATATGGCAACAATATTCAATGCATGAACGAATGGTGGATTTTTAGATGTGTAAGATTAACTCTGATGAGAAAAAAACTTCTGGCATGACACAGTGATCCAACTTTCTTTCCAGTAGATGCAGCTATTGATTCAATGTAGTTGTTTCACCACAAGTCATTGGAAAACATGGGGCCAAGAAAGCGCAGTGAGACACCCTCACATGGTCGAGCATCAACCATGCTGAAAGGGAAGTTTCTCAGTGGCAGTTAAATGAGAACAGTTTAGTGTTGGAGGCATTAAAATTACGTAACAGTTCAATACTCATTTGTTTGTTTCTATTGAAATTTTTCTGTTTCTTTATACTTTGGTTAGTGTTATATCATCATACAAATGAATGAAGATAACACAATGAAATATAATGTCGCTTGGAGTCAACGTAGTCTTACTGAATTTTCTAGTAAGGATATGAGGATTGCCCCCAGCTCGCTCTCTTTCTTGACAATTCTTGGCATCAGAATATATACTATTTGGATGAGTCCAAGTCATATTCTGGAGAGGTGTATTCATCTCCACAACACTTAGTTTTTGGAAGGCATCTTCCACTATCCCATTTGCGACTTCAAATTTCAGTGTTGCACTTCTGTTCTCTGTTAAAATGGTTCCCAGATATTTAATTTATTTTGTATGCCAAAGAGAAGCAAATCCAATCTTCTTTCTCACCATGAATCTTCCCAACTTAATTACTTTTAAGATGACTTCATCCATTTCCCAAAAAGAAATGATGAAAAGAAATTATAAAATCTACAAATTTTAGACATCAGATCTTATAAAGAAAGCATCAGCCATTTCTTTGGGGCCTACATAAGGAATTTCACAGAAGGTAAAAACATAAAATTAATCTTTCTGTGTTTTCCTTTCTTGCAAATGCAAAGGAAGAAAAAGAAATTATTTTTCTCCAAGATTGATAGAAATTTAATATATTAGGAAAAATATTAAAACTGTATGTTATGCCAGAATAGTGGTTGCTTCATCTGTTCTGCTTACTCGATTAAATTGTTAAAAATATATGTCAGTTTTATGAAAAGAATCGATACTTTACTTTTCGGACTCAATTTTACATCTGGCATTGTTTTGGGCCAGGTTCTTTCATATTTTTGCTTCAAGATTTTTTTCTTGATTTCAGATGCAAACTTAGAAATTTCCCAACAGATGTCAGTGAATATTTCACTTTCTAAAATGATAAATATAATTTAAACATATGGAAAAAGAAAGCATCATTTTAAAATGTTACCAGGAGTATATGGGTTAAAATCCATTAGGTCTAAATAGTACTGTATATATATATTCTTTGTGATTTTGAATGTTGAAATATTTTTTATCATACTATAGATAAACATTATATTTGAGTCTATGGGTAAACCTTGGTTGAGTTTATACTTGAGACTATGGGTGAATATTAGTCGGGTTTACAATTCAGTCTATGAGTAACATTTAGTTGGGTTTATACTTGAGTCTATGGGTAAATGTTAGTCAAGTTTGCATTTGTGGGGTCACTCACATCATACCAGCAGGGATAGCTTTGTGTTCACAGGCATAAAAACATACACAGAAATAACACTAAAAGCATGTTAAATTGTAAATTAAAATCATATTATTTTGTGTACTAGCGTGTGTGTTTGTGTGTATTTTAGTTACGAGAGTTTTATGGTTGGATGTGATAGAAGGAAGAAGTCACTTCATATTATAACATGCAATGTGCTGAGGAGAGGAGATGGATATCTTGACCCTCCAGCAGTTGGTGGCAAAGAAACTGAGTGCAGCATTTTTGGTGTGAAGTTCATTTTCAGACAGGAAAAGGTTTCTGTTGCATGCTGGGAGAACTTTTATTATTTTAGTTTAATTTAATTTATTTTAAACAAAGTTTTAATGTTATTTGTTTTATTTTATTTATGGTATTCATTATTATTGTTATTTTATATTTTTATTTATTATTATTAATAATAATAATAATAATAATAATAATAATAATAATGTCCCTACACACGTTGATCTCTGGGTAAACACTAGTTGGGTTTATACTTGAGTCTATGGGTAAATGTTAGTCAGTTAGTATATAAAAATAGGCATGAAAATCCTTTTCTCTTCTCCCATAAGATGCCTTAGAGTTCAAACATGTCTTATTCTCTTCTGGAGTAATTTTTGTTCTCCAGCAAAACAAAACAACACACAACATACAATACCCTAAGTACACTTGACTAACAATTCTACCAAATCAACCGATAAAGAACTCTTCTCAAATATGTCTTTCACAATTTTTCATAGACACTTCACGCACACACACACACATATATGAACATCTCTACATACACACCTTCATTTATCTGTATTCTTTCCAATTAGTTTTACTTACATGGTTGTTAATTATACATAATTGTTTGTACATTCGTTCTTACTCTGTTGTTTGAGAAACTCCAATATATACAGGGCTAGATTATGACCTTTGGGGCCCCTAGGCTAATGAAAGTATAAGGCCATCCTGAGATGGAGCTACCCTCTAACTCGCCCTGTCTTGAATATTTCTTTACTCATTATATATTTTAGCAACATTTATATAGCTTGAAGTAAACTTATTGAAAATTCTTTAAATAAACTTTTGTTTATCAATAAAAATATTCAAGAAATACCACTATTTTACTATTTGTTGCAAACCAAATTAGAACATATTTCAACATAAATGTAGTAAAAAAACACATTTTTTATAACCAGCATTATGTATGTATATATGTATGTATAGCTGGCCACTTGTATTCAATGATACCCGTCTACTAGGATGGCTAGCCAATCCCTATTGCAGATGCTTCATCAAGCACATTTGTGTATATTCAACACTCACAGAGACCACCTGTTACAGTTTCTGGGCAAGAGCATGTTATCTAGCATGATCAACAATTTGAATAAGGCCAGCATGCTAAAACCCTCGACCATGATGACTTGTGACTTTGTGCTAGCACAGCTATCGATGCCCCCTAAGAGTTCAGTCTACCCAATTTCACTCACAAGGCTTGGTTTCCTTTCCAAAGGTGCCACATGCTGGGATTGACCCCTCCAGTCCAATAACATCAGGAACTCTTTTTCCTGACAAATCGACCATGGTAAGATTCAAACCCAAGTCTCATGATCAGAATGCAAACGTTCTAACCACTGTGCCCATAAACAGCATTATAACAATCAAGGTTTGTCATATTGATATCATTTCAGTTTATAAAACTATTTAGAAGTTATAATATTATGAAAATTAAAATCACTGCTTTATAACAATTTCTAAGATTTAAACATTTTGAACTAAACTCGAACATGTTATTTATTTGAAATATAATGACACAAACTAAAACATTCTTTTCCTTGCTTTGCTTCTTGCAAAGTCAAATAAATATGAGTTTGTCATGTTGATCACGTTTCAGTTTATGAAACCATTTAGAAACTATAACATGTAGAAAATTAAAATCATTGCTTTATAAAAGCTTGAGGAACCCTAGGCTATTCCATCCCTGAATACATCCAGTATCCAAGGTACCAATTTGTTTTAAACAAATATATTTACCCTTGTCTGGTTATTTAATGACAAATATGAATCTCATAGTATAAAAATCACCAATGAGTCACCAGTTTACATGAGAGTCAAAAAGATAGATATTAGTTGAGTCTTTACTTAAGTTTATCCTTTGGTACTGTCAGTTGGTACTTAATGTTTGACATCATCAGAATTTGAATCTTCTTTGTCAGATTCTACAATAAGGGTTTTTTTTACAATTTTTTTTCTGCTTATTTTATAGAAATCATTTGTCAGTTTAAAATTTAATCTGATGACACTAACACTTAATTGTTATTCTTCTATATCTGATAAACTAGCAAATTTAAATTGACTTTCTCTGTAGAGAAAGTCAATTTAAATTTACTAGTTTCTAGCTCCGTTTCTATTCTGTTCTATTTCATACCAAAGGGGACTTTTTCTTTTGTAGATTTAGAATCTCATCTTTTGTTTTTTTTAAGGAAAGTTTTGAATTCATTTTCCTTTCTGTGAAATTTTCTTTTGCTGTTCATCTTCTATCCTCTCTGTTTCTGGGTTGTTTTTTCTCAAAAACGATTCAAATTTCCAGAAAAAAAAACCCAAAAAACTTTAACTCTAGTTTCCTTTTCTTTTTTTGCGTAACTGTTTTTTTGCAGAAGATTACCAAACTCTGTTTAAATTCAGAAAAGTTCCTTTCTGCATCCCACAATGAAAAAAAAACAAAACATTCTAATGTTGGGCCCATGAAATATTGAAGATGAAATAACCATTTTTATCAAAATATTAACTTCCTGTAAGTAATAATATAAATATGAAGGAATGATCAACGGGCAAACACACACACATACACATGTAATAGTTTTCTCTTTGGAAGATCAATAATGAATCAATTATTTATAATTATGCTTTTATATGAGATTTTTTGGAGGTGTTTTCTTAGGAATGGTTAATTTCCTTTAAAATGAAATAACTTAATGAATGAGATTCAATATTAAAAGGTGCTTGAAATTAAAGGGAAAGGAGAGAAGAGAATGGGTCATTTCTTTTAAATTGATTACAATTTCTTGTTCTATTCTTCTTTCTTATTCATTATTGGCTATTTATATGATCAACACTGTCATTTAATTTGCAGAGCAATTTCAATAAAAAAAAAAAAGTTGTCAGAAAATCTTGTACATATACAAATTCTTTCACTCCCACATGAAACATACGCCAATCAACAACATGGGCACTACCAGACAGAAATAAAAATGTCCAATAGGTGCACAAATGCACGCATGCACACACATTATCAATCAAATCCTGCATAAACAAACTAGAATTATGAAAAACATATACACATGAAATATACAGTTGAATGCTGTTTGATAGGACATATATATATATGAGGACGAATGAAAAACAACACAAAAATAAAAATACAACAATTTTTTTTTCTATCCATATTTCATTTTCTGATGAAGCTTAAATAAAACTGAAACATGTTAAATTCATAAACGTTTTCTATTTATTCCTTATCTTATCATTCTGTCAAATTTTAATCTATATTTGATATATATAATTTTAAAAAAAATATATAATCATCGCAACACCAAAATTCTCATGTTGCAAAACTGAAACCTCAATTTAAAATCAATCATATAAATTAAATTTAAAATACAAAGTTCCATTCCATTTTTAAGCAATGCTAAGAAAATTATACTCTAATGTTGTATTGACCACTGTTTTTTAAAAATAAAAATAAATGCTAAGAACTCTGAATTATAAATCTCATTGTTCTTTCCTTTTATATATATATATATATATTAATACAAAAGGCTGAAACCCTAATATTCCATGGTTATAATTTATTACATTGGAATCGTAATCATGATCCAATTCATCAGACCTACAAATTCAAAAAGAAATCGGAAAATATAACTCCGGGTAATATTTTATATTATATTCTTGCTCTGTCCTGGACAATGAGCTCTACCTAGATTCTATCCTCTTGGAAATTTATGTGTGTGTGTGTATGTATGTGTGTGTGTATATATATATATATATATATATATATATATTGAAAATGTATATTTATTAGTAGTATAAATTTTAACTCTGTTATTATACATTGAGCACTGTTTTATTATCACCAGCACTTAATGTGTGATACTTTATTTATATATATATATATATATATATATATATATATAGCACAAAGTCATAAGTCATCATGACCGAGGGTTTGAGTATGCTGGCCTTGTTCAGATTGTTGATCATGCTAGATAACACACTCTCTCCCAGAAACTGTAACTAAGGTCTGCTCAGCATAGTTGCAGTATAAACCACAGGTGGGGGTCTGTGGGTATTGAACAAACACAAATGTGCCTGAGCAAGCGTCTGCAATAGGGATTGGCTAGCCACCCTAATAGACGGGTATCCTCGAATATGAGTGGCCATCTATTATTATTATATAGTTTTAATATGCTATATTTATGGGTAAAAGTACTCAATATAAGAGATAGAGCATACAAATGTGTACACTGATTTCACACGAAGTGGCAACAGTCTCTTTCATGCTTCAATGCAATCTTCAGGCCATATTTGCTTTGTTTTGGTTTATTATTCATAATCCATCATTGACCAGTATATATAGTCAAGCTAAACACAACACACCTGGCCTGAAGTCTGTTTTGAAGTATGAAACACTGTCGCTGCTGGTTGTTGACCTCAGATATATATTTAGGCAGTAGACCTTCATTCAAACATGTTTCATAGAATAATATAGACATATTGCATCTACTTATTTTTATACTGATCCCTTCCAGTTGTCTTATAAGTTTCTTGATGTTAAGATGAAATTCATCAAGGAGGGCGGCATAGTTTTTGTTTAATCATATACTTTCAATCTTTTTCGAGATGATCTTCAGGGGCAAATTACAAAGACAAACGTATTGTAACTGTGATAAAATTTGTATTCCATTGTGATGGCATTTTTAAAAAACATTTATTTTTTAATAAATTTTAAAATAGCTACAAAGCGCATTCACACTTTTTTTTTTTTTTTTAAATTAAATAAAAAACTCAGCAATCTCGCGTTATTTTGAATATAAAATAATAATCCCATTTTTAAATATTAATTTTTGTTTTAAGAATTTTAGGTCTATGTATTTTAATATAATTTTTTTGAATACTATTAATCCTCTATATTTTAAATATAATATTAAATATTTATCCACGTTTATTTTTTATATATATATATATATATATATATATATATATATATATATAAAAATAAAAATTCCGTCTATTTTAAATTATTATAATTTTTTAAAATGAAAAAAAAATGTAATCTCCATATAATATATGGACTGTCCCAACATTTTGTTAACCAGATATTAAAATTTAAATCATGTAAAGATCAGTCTCTACCCAGCACTTGAAGATTGATTGACTTGTGCATGAAACACTGAGCTACATTGTGCTATAAGTGAGGGATAAAATATATACACTACAAACATAGGTGTGTGTGTGTGTGTATATATATATATATATATATATATATATATATATGTAAATGCACTACAAACATAAGTACATGTGTATTTATTAATATCTACTTCATAGTTCTGTTTAACTACATTGAGCACTGTTTTGTTTGCACCATAAATTAAATTAAATATTTATTTGCTTATCTGCATATGCACATTATTGCACACATATACAGTTGCTAATATCTCATTATTTAGTTTACATTTATATATATATATATATATATATATATATATATATATGGTGTGTATGTGTGTATAAATATATAGAAAAATAGGAAAGAACTCGTTAGGTAAATAATCCGAAGTTCCTTAGTATTTTTGTTTTTATTTTTTAAAAATAGTGTTCGATACAAAAGTAGAGCCTAAATTATAATTATTTTTTAAAAATATGATCCCATTGCTACATAAAAGTTCTCATGTTTCAAAAGCAGGAGCCAAAAACTTCAAAATAATTATTAAAATTAAATTGAATTAAAGTATCAAGTTCTGTTTCATCTTCAAGCGAAATCTTTGGAATAACTAATCTTGAAATTTACATGTCATTATAAGCATTCCTTTTCAGCAAGTTTGCCTACTCTATTGCTTATTTTTAATTTTTCAGTAATAATTTTACTAGTTCTGTTAATACTATCTTCCATATTTATGTTGCTGATAAAGTCACGGAAATTTCAAGATTAGTTATTCCAAAAATTTTGCTTGAAGATGAAACAGAGCTTGATACTTTAATTCAATTTAATTTTAATAATTATTTTGATGTTTTTGGCTTTTATTTTTGAAACATGAGAACTCTTATGTAGCGATGGAATCATATTTTTTTAAAATAATTATATATATAACTTGTCTATTACAGAATAGTTTAGGATAAAAATAAATTTTCAATAACAAATTTGACTATAAAAAATGTTATAAAAATAAAAGATTAAGGCGAAGCATAAATTAGAATTGAATCTCTTATGTATGTTTGATAAACCTTTTTTAAATTAATTTTTCGGCATGATATTTCAGAATTAAAATAAGTATGAAATTTAATAAATCCATTTTGGATATTTTCAGAAGATATGGATTTAATTAAATTTTTGTGTATTTCTGAAACATCCTTGAACTGAATGAAGAACTTGACTTTGTCACAAAGCTTTCAGTAACACTTCATACTTTTGTATTTCCGTTGTTCATATCAATTGAAATATGAATTCCTCAATCTCTTATTCAATACTTTTCATTCATCCTACACACACACAAAAAAATCACTCCTGCATTTGTCACACAAGAAACCTCATTAATATACATTCTGATATTCATTTTTAATCACTTCTATATTGGACAATTCCTTATTTTACCTGACACCACTTTCCCACCTCCACAATGTAGCATCTCTATATCTTTTCTATAAATATTTTCATGACAATTGTGCTGATGAACTCTTTGCTATGATATCTAGACTTTATGAATTTAAGTGCAGTTCTAGATTGGTGGCAAGTTCTCATTAATTCACCATTGAATTGGCTCGACGTAACCATAAGATCCATGCTAACAGTTTCTTTTCTTGTGCTTTTCACATGTGGAACTTTGTTCCAGCTTCATGCTTTCCAGTCAACTTTGATCTCCAAAAATTTAAATGCAATGTTAATCGTTATCTACTGTCTTCTTGATTTCTCTTCTAGTGTTCTCACTCCTTAATAATATTTCTCTTTTCTCTTATTCTTTCACACTCAGAAACCCTTGTGTCTTACTGGCTTTGCTACCTTGCATGAGGTGAAAGTATAAAAAAAAAAGTAAGTGTAGACCACACAAACTCCAGTCTATTATTCTTTAAGATTCACTGCCTAATATATCTGCATAACTACTAATATCTTCTATGTGCCATGTACATTCAGGATGTAAGGGATCACGGCTCTCCACAATATCCTGTCCTTCATAGCTCTTAATAAATTTGTCTCTTTGTTATTTCTTCTAAACCCTGTTCTGCAATCCATTTACTGAAGCTCATTATGTGTTTTTCTTTTTGCTCTCTGTCTCTTGCCTTCAATCTCTCCTGTGAGTATCAAACTTACCAAGCCCTCTTTCCTCATTATGTTCTCCAGAAATTTCAACTATCTCTAATTAATGTTAAGTATAAGGTTCTCTTTTTGTTTCCATTTTCTCTAAAAATTTGTCATTGCTCACATATAGAAACTTGTTAAAGACAAATGCATGCATATTAATTTTATTAACATCCACTTTTAAGAATTTCAAATTTTAACATAAAAATAAACCTCACAACCTATCATTTTCTACCTTCATAACTGAGCTACTTTCAAGTGCTCCAAAGATGCCAGGCAAATGTATTTTCTGGCCTCTCTTTATTTGCTTCCATTGTATTATTTTATTGAATAAGCTCCTTTCAGCTTGTTGGGAAGTGATATTCAGTTGACATGTAAAGAGTTCTTGGGTAAGGAGTTAATACTTCTCAACAATTGTTAGAGCAATTTTTTTTAGCCATATTTCTGCCCTAAAAATGACAGAGAGAAAATAACCAAAATGTCTTTTTACTTCTTAAAGGGACATTTACCAGCTAACCACCTGTGAAAGGAATACTTTGCACTAAATTTCCTTGAGATTTTCTAAAATGTATTCCCACTGCAGTTTGTTAAATCCATTGGGAAGAAAACGTTGAGGTGACTGATTGGATTTTTATATGAAGCCTGGTAAAAATTGTCTTTTGTATTATGAGGAGGTGCTGAAAATAAATTTCTCACCTTGACCCACTTTCTAAAATAACCAAAGTAATTTTTAAATTACCAAATAACCAAAGAAAGTAATTTTTTTTAATCCTTTCATTATTGTCTAGACAAGAACTTTTCAGCAGTCAGTACGCCTACAATCCTCTCACAGCATACCACTGTGGCGTGGCACAATGGTTGAAAAAAAATTTGTTCAAATCTTTTCTTTTTTTTCTTTAGACTTCTTCTAAAAAATCTTACTTTTAAGCTTACTGCTAAGTCATATTGAATGTATCAAGCTTCAAACTCAGCCATATTGAAACTATTGAGCTTCAGGCTAAGTCATATTGAATGTATCAAGCTTCAGGCTAAGCTATATTGAAACTATTGAGCTTCAGGCTAAGTCATATTGAATGTATCAAGCTTCAGGCTAAGCCATATAGAAACTATTGAGCTTTGGGCTAAGTCATATTGAATGTATCAAGCTTCAGGCTAAGCCATATTGAAACTATTGAACCTCAGGCTAAGTCATATTGAATGTATCAAGCTTCAGGCTAAGCCATATAGAAACTATCGAGCTTTGAGCTAAGTCATGTTGAATGTATCAAGCTTCAGGCTAAGCCATATTGAAACTATTGAACCTCAGGCTAAGTCATATTGAATGTATCAAGCTTCAGGCTAAGCCATATCAAAGCTATTGAGCTAAGTCATGTTGAATGTATCAAGCTTCAGGCTAAGCCATATTGAAACTATTGAACCTCAGGCTAAGTCATATTGAATGTATCAAGCTTCAGGCTAAGCCATATCAAAGCTATTGAGCTAAGTCATGTTGAATGTATCAAGCTTCAGGCTAAGCCATATTGAAACTATTGAACCTCAGGCTAAGTCATATTGAATGTATCAAGCTTCAGGCTAAGCCATATCAAAGCTATTGAGCTAAGTCATGTTGAATGTATCAAGCTTCAGGCTATGCCATATTGAAACTACCGCGCTTCAGGCTAAGACATGTCATTACTTCCTCTCAGCACATACACAAGCTTGGCATGAAGTACTCCTTAAAGATTGATACATTATGAAAAAAAGTTTACCTCAGCTACACAAGAATGTTTAATGGCTGGAAAACCAAGCAAGTTTCTGTAATAACTTAATAGGGGAAAAAAGACTGGCTTGTATTTTTTAATACCTCAAAAATCAATCTTGTTTTATTTCATCATCTCCAATCAGACCTCGAGTTTTTTCTGGTCATAATGAATAGTTGTACTTTCAATGAAGTTCTATGCTTTAAGCGTCTGTTGAATCTCAAGTTCACTTCGTTCCTCAAATGGAACTTATGTCTACAATCCATTTCCAAAGATGCTGGAAAAATGGTTGACTCAATCTACCGCTCCTTGCTTTATCTCTAAAAGAGTCAGATTAGACCAAAAATTATTTTTATCTAATCTGCCATATCTGTGCTGAAACTTATCAATTCCAATTTTCTAGCCTTGTGAGAGTTGAGAATCATTTAAGTGGCCTTGTAAGGGAAAACGTTCTCCCCCTCTGCAGCTCCTTTCCCACAGTGTTACAACTCTATTACTATTCTCACTATATACATGGCCAATGTTCAAATGAGCTCCATCCTTTAATTCCACCAGTTCAGCATTTTACAGCTGCAACATGCTACTTACACAGAATTGAATCACCCTCATTTCACCATATTCCAAATTTAAGAAAATTCTTATCAGGGATCTTTTCTCCAAAGAACTGCTACTTTGTGGAATATACACCTGCAAGGTTTGTTTCCCTGAATACTACAATTTTAGCCTCTTCAAGCAAATGGTCAGTTGTTATCAGTTCTCCTTATCCTCATGATCTTCACTTTCCAGCACCTCCACCTTCATTTATATTACATAACTCATTCATCATAACTATTTCACCAGTAACGCTCTATCTTGAGTGGTCTTTGAGCCTTACATTGGATGAACTTTAGGACAATAATATCTTTGTTACAAAATTAATTTTTTTATCTGTGACAGGCAGTGCAGACTTTTTTGTCTTGGTTGGCAACCAGTCAAGAACAACAACTTTTTTCTCTTTCCTATTTTGTCCTTTAAGAACATAGTTAATCATGGCTCTTCACAACTTCTCTTTTGTCACTCTATCATCCCTGTTGTTCTGACATCCATTAACTTGAACTTTTTAAGTAAGTTATTGTTTCCCTGCTTCTCTTGTGTTCAACACTGAATTTAAAACAATGACGAAAGCAACAGGAAACCATTCTACTGTCTAAGAACAATCATAATATACAGTATACAAATATCAAAGAAAGGTTAGCTGTGAAGAGCGATGATCATCTATTCCCTGAAGGAAGAGGTGGTATCTCTGGCCTCAATTTGATCCCTAGTGTACGACATCACTTTATACTCCAAACTAAGATTGACTGATTTATTTTGTTTTTTATGTCATTATAAAAACATTTTATAGATTTATAAAACCATTTTTTGGTTATTTAAAGCAGAAACATATGTTTGATTATAAGAATAATTTTTTTTTTGGTCATGAATATTGCATTAAGAATTTTTTGAGAGTAAAAATGATTTTTCCATATGCCTACTATTTAACCCATAGTTTGGGGAGGAGATTGGTTCATACCTTTCCCAAAGATATCTGTGCACAAGGGAATATGACAAACCTGACTGGAAACTCTATTCTCTGATTCCTCATTCCAACCTGCTATCCATTACACCACCCACGTATCTCCAAACCAAGAGAAATCGTGGATTAAAACTGTCGTTAGAATATAAAGGTGGCTAAAAAAATAGTTTAAAATGATTGCCTGTGCAGAGAGAAGAAAAGGGTTCTATTTTTTTATGCAGGATTCATTGATTTGCAAGATCTTCATAGCAGTCAGTCAGCACTCCTCTCTCCTTCAGATTCTTATACATGTTACTGAGCATGTTAAAAACTAAATATCCAGTCAACATCATGGTGTTTGGAGTGGTCACTAGTGATCGCAACATTATACTTCCATTCATCTTCTCAGAGGGTCTCAGACCCAATATGGAGGCCAACATGAAGTACATTAAGAAGGTAGTGATGCCCTGGGTCAAGAGAGTGTTACATTTGGCTTATGGCCACAACACATTGAAACACCATACAATCATTGAAGTTAAGCAATGTCAAGCCAGGTCAGTACCTTGATGGGTGACCATTTGGGAATATGGAAATATGAATTTGGAAAGAGTTGGATATGTTTAATAATGAATACAAAGTTGTTTGAAGTGATGGCAACATTATGCCTGCATTGATCTTCCCACAGGGCCTGAGACTGCTTTGAGGAGATAGTGCTGCCCTGGGTCAAGAGGGTTGCTGCTGGAAGACCTCATTTCTGGCAATAAGACTCTGCACCATGCCACACAAGCAGGAGAACTTAAACATGGCTATCAGACAATTTCTTTACATCTGGCCACCTAACTCCCCAGACTACAACCCATTTGATTATTTCATCATTTTCAAATTGGAAATTTACCTTTTTTTTTTTTTTTAAAGCTTATCACCCCAAGCAAGGCTGGAGGCCACTAGCACGCAAGGGGTTACAGAAGGTTTGGAGGAAGAGCAGATAGGAGTGGTAAAGGAGAGGATGTGGAGAAAGATAGTGGTTCGATCAAAGCAAGGGGGTTACAGAAGATTTGGAGCGAGAGCAGATAGGAATGAAAGGTGAAAAGATGTGGAGAAGGGAAGTGGATAGATCAAGGCAACTGGAGATGTCGATTGATGTTACACTTAAATAGTTGGAGATTGTATTTGTCAGGGAAACAGGAATAAGGAAGGGAGTTCCACAGGCGAGATGTGCGAGACATGAAGCTATTGGAGTAGAAGAGACGTCTACATCTAACAGTTTCAACGGTGAAGGGTTGGGAACGGGATGCCAGCCTCCAAATAAAGTGAGAAATGTGGTATTTTTCTATATGCTGCATTTTTTGTTTTTTTTTTAGTGTGACAATACGCTGCAAAAATATAATTTCCAATATCAGTCATTTCCAAAAGCCCCCCCCCCACTCTTAAACTTTTACCCATTGCATTGTTCCTCCATCTCCAACAATGATCACAGCATGGCCCCCAAATTCTGGAATACTCATACATCATGACAGTACAACACTTTGACATTTTCTTCAAATCTGGTTGTCTAATTTCTTCCATGGAAATAGGAAGAAATCTATGACACATGACAAAGATCCTGTCACTAGACATTGCATGCTGATAAAGTGACATTTCCATACAAGCTAGCAGATTGCCAGCATTGACGATCATTGCCTTTATTATCTTGTCTCCCTTATTTTGTCAAGGACTTATCAAATATCGATACACCCAATATGAATCATGGTAAAAATGGGTTTATAATCTATGCAACTTCGTATCAAAGAACCTGGAGCAAGTTTTATGGTAAAGCTCAACATCGTAGAAAAAAAAATCTATGAAGATACATACACATGCATAGACTCAAACTTATACATAATTTTTTCTCCTTGTTTGTATTTTTTTGAAATTACCAAATTGCTTTTTCTGACTTGAAATATTGATTCATTTGAAAATCACAGAAGAAGAAAAATGGCAGATAGAAAAAAATTGAATAAATTTCTCAGAATAAGAGGAAGAAAAAGAAAAAAATGTGGAAGCGGGTGCTGGCTCCGATGAATCACTGAATTAATTTTTTGTTATAATTTGATTCATTGAAAATCTGCAAAAGGGGGTGAGAAGAATTGCATTTTGTGTTCTTTCATCAATTTTGCTATGAAGATGCAAAATTACAAATCAAAACTTTGGCATAAAAGTGTGGGTTGAAGTGATTCCAGAGGGAGGAGAGAAAATTGAAAGTTTTATCTTTGGATACATGGTACAAGGTGTGACAAATTAATTCTTGGAAGTTTGCTTACCTCATTGCTATCATCCCCAGCAGGTGACTGAGGGGAGAATAGATGGATTCCTACTTTTCCTAAGGATATATGCACATAAATGAATGGAATGAACTCAACTGAAATTGGACTCCATCATGCCTCATATATATATATATATATATATATATATATATATGGTGAACTCTCCTGTCGTATTTGATGTATGAGGGTCAAGCAGCTCAGTTTCTAGGAACCGACAGCCCAGACACCAGCACATATAATTTGATTATAGTGGTGAAGGCTTTGTGCAGAACCAACCACACTTTTTGAAGAGCTGAATACAGTCCTGGTGCACTAAACAACCCTCTGCAGGTTTTGAATTCAGAGAAGTCCTTCTCCTCGACCAGTTGCCATCCAAGGCTATAGAACCCAGTCTGTCCTGTTATTTACCTATAGCTGGAGGGAGAAGAGGATTAATAACTTTTCCAAGGGTATAAGCATGTAAGTGAATGTAATGGATTCAATTGGAATTCAAACTCGGCTCTCCGATTCCTCAATCTGAGCCGCTATCCACTACTCCACCATGCCTTCTAAATATATATATATATATATATATACATACACACACTGTGTGATGGATAAATTGTCACCATTTTATATTTTTAATTTTGTGCATATGTGTTGTTTGTTTTTGATTTTGTCAACTGCACAATATAGTAGGGTCAGTTGGGCACCATCTGTGAGGAAAAGAGCACCATGACGCAATTCACTCCATCAGAAATTTGGAAACAACATGCTGTACTTCCTGTACATTCATGCCAGGAGCTCCGATGCAAACACTTCAGACTGTTTAGTTGTCAATCTGAGCAAAGTGCAGAGGATTTGGAAAAAATTGGATGAGTCTAATGGTAATTACAAAGCTACAGCAGCTGAGAAAACTCACTTTGATTATTCTGATAAAAAAAGAACTCCCAAATTTGTTGGTGAGATCCAGGCCATGTTAACAACAATTCCTCCACGACAATCAGGTCCATAGCCAGGCACAGAGGAGTGTCTGAGTTTCTTATCAGACAGGTGGTGTATGAAGACATTTGGTGTTTCTCATACGAGATGAAAAAGGGCCAATTTTTATCCCAAGCCAGAAACAACAAGAGGAAAGATTGCACTACAAAGCTTTTGAACAAGCTCAAGCATCCTCTCCAACGGAATATCCTTTGATTATTCTCAGACAAGAAAAATTTCTCCCAGTATAAGATGGTGAACACACAGAACAACCATGGCTTGCTGTGTCCCCAAAAGATGTACTGAGCATGATGAAAACCAAATATCCAGTCAATATCATAGTGTTTGGAGTGATCACTAGTGATCCTAACATTATACCTCCATTCATCTTCCCATAGGGTCTCAGATTCAATATGGAGGCCTACATCAAGTGCCTTGAGAAGGTAGTGATACCCTGGGTCAAGAGGGTATTACATTTGGCTTACTATGGCCACATCACATTGAAACACCATACAATCACTGAAGTTAAGCAATGTCAAGCCTGGTTAGTACCTTGAAGAGTGACCACTTGGAAATATGGATTTGGAAAGAGTTGGATGTGTCTAATAATGATTACAAAGTTGGTTGGAGTGATGGCAATGTTATGCCTCCATTGCTCTTCCCACAGGGCCTTAAACTCAATACGTGTTTTAAGGAGATAGTGCTGCCCTGGGTCAAGAGGGTTGCTGCAGGAAGACTCTATGTATGGCAACAGGACTCTGCACCATGCCACACAAGCAAGAGAACCCAAACATGGCTATCAGAGAATTTCTTTACATCTGGTCACCTAACTCCCCAGACTGCAACCCTCCTTGATTATTATGTGTGGGAGTGCAGTTGAGCAAGAGACCAACAAAACTCCTTGTAACACCAAAGATGAACTGAAAGCAAGGATTATGGCAGCATTCACCAACTTAAACAAGGAGGCCATCCACAAGAGCTGCAGTAGATTCCAAAGTTGTCTGGAGGCCATGGTTGAAACCAATGGTGATTTTATTGAATAAATTTGCTCTTTAGTATTTCAAGATATTTTTGTGTAATTTTGGTAAATATATCTGTTAAAATGGGATGTCAGTGTTATTTTCATTTTTGCGTAAATTAGATGATATTTTAAAAAAGCTTAAAATCTATTTTTAAAAAGTGCTAAATTTAATATAGAGCTTTAATATGACAATAAAATAGTGACTTAAAATGTGTAAAGTGTTTTGAATAACCAGATTAGTGCTTTGCTGTACTGTAAGCTCTCCAGTCACACAGGTTAGAACAGTTGGTACATGCAGCAAGCTGGACTGTTCTATTCTGCCTCTTAGGCAATCCCATTCTCTGAGTCCTGGTTGGCTGCTGGTTCCAGTGTGGATATTGTGATAGATAAATATCCATCATTCACCATTATGTTTGCTTGAGTACAGAGCTGTGTTGAATTACAGCTCACTCACACCTGTCTGCCAAATGGACACTAGTTTGGAACCTTCCTGCAAAGGTGAATATTGCATTGATTCTACATCTCCCCTCTCTCTCCCCCACATGCAGGCAACACCCTATGAGGAGTGTGCAGTTCTTTAAAGCTTGGTCTCTTATGCAAGAATAACCTGAACAGAGCCCAAGAAATCTTTGATGACCTAGGGCATTTTTATGTATCTGTGCCGTCTGTGGGGTGTCCAATTGCTGCATGAGCATCATTATTGGGGAATCGGGATGCATGAGAGGAACATTAACGGTGGGGCTTGTTAGTTTGGACATTGCACTTGGTATGGGGGTGGTCATGGCCTTGACCTCCGTTTGTTCTTTTCAGAAATGGTAATTCCTAAGTGTGATCTTTCCCTATCTATAAACGCCAATTCGGTATTGATGATTTGGAAGAACAGTAATGATTTTGCCCATAGTGTTCCACTGGTGGCTGTGTAGATTTTGGATAGCTACTGTATTATCATTCTATAGCAGGCAGTGTTGTGCTGCAGCTATCCATTCAATGTGTGGGTTGTAAAGGATGGGTTGTGAAGGAATGGAATCACAAAACCGGCAGTGGAATAGTAGTTGTGCCAGGGATAAACCATTACTTTTGATGGAAGTGTTTCAATAGTGAAGGATGGTCCTGGCCACATTGTTGTTATCTTATGAATCCTGGGGACCTGTGTTACTATTTACTATCCTCTTTGCAATTTTTACCACAAGCTTTGCTTGGTCATTAGACTGGGGAAATGCCACTAAAGACAGACTGTGCTTCACACACCATGTATTGAGGAACTGCTAAAATAGGCTGGAAGTAAAAGATGGGCCACCATCACTACTGAGTTCGTCTGGGGTACCATATGTGTAGAACAGTTTCTGACAAATGGACATTAACTTGGAAGTGGTGGCATGACCTGATTCTAGATGGTAAAAATTAAGCCATCAGGTGAGTCTATCTGCACAGACGAGGTATGCAATGTGCTTGTCATAGAAGAAGTCCATTACTATTTGTTGGAAACGCCATTCTGGGGATGAGGTTATGGTGATTTGTTCCCAGAGTTGACTTGGGGCAATATTTTCACAAACTGTGCAATTCGCTCTGATGCATTCATACCAGGCCAATATACGGAATCATTAGCTCATGCTTTCATGCCATCCACACCTTTGTGGGCTGAGTGCAAACAGCATAGCACTTTTCCTCTGAGATATTTAGGCACAACAATTCTCCCATCCATCAATTCTAAGCCTTTATCATTACTGAGTTGGAGCCATACTGCCCAGAAGTCACCAATTTCAGGTTCTGTGAGAGAATGTTTGAAAGGAAATCCCTGTTTGCTTGCATTTATCAGAGTTATATAACTCTTATAATTTCTGCCTGATGCATGAATCTGATCTGGTGATGTGGCAGTCTTATCATCATTATAGCTCATTATTTCTTGATGGGTTGCTAATTCCAGTGCAGCATCTATACTGTCTGAGACCTGGATGTCCTTGGAGAAGGGGTGTGTGGAAAATATGCTAAGAAGGTCTTCTACTATAGCCACTGTTTTGCAGAAAATAACATCAGCACCCTTGTGCCACTTGGCTGGGCAGTGTTGAACAGTGAAGAAATATCTGAGTGATTTCTCTGTAAGCTGAAGGAAGTGTGGGTTGTATATTTTACTAATGTCCCTGTCCCCAAATATTCCCATTAGTGGCTGATGATCTGTCATTACTATTACATCGGAGCAACCCATGATAAATATGCGGCATTTTTCTAATGACCAGGTGATTGCAGCTGCTTCACCCTTGATGGGTGCATATTGGCACTCTGCATCAGTAAAAAATCTGCAGTTTGCAAATACGATGCACCAGCCCTCAGGGAAGCACACCGGGCCTTTTCAGTGGGGCATGTGCAATGTTTCTGTAATAGCTGAAAAACCATACTTTCTTTGCTCCAGTCTGAGGCAAGACTGCTGGTATCAAAAATAGTAATACCCTTTTTTACTAAGGCTACAATGATCTGCTTGGATTGGTTTAATGCTTTCTCAAGACTTTGGCTCCAAACAAATTGTGTATTTGGTTTGACAAGGTCTCAAAATGGTGACATTACAGGGCTTAAAGAATATGCTCATGCTACTTGATTGACTAGCCTGAAACAAGACCTTGCATCGGTGATATTCTTTAGCTCAGGGAAGTTGGAAATTGCATTTAGCAAGTTTTCAGAAGGGGTCACTCCTGATAATTTTATTTGAAGGCCTCCAAACTGAACTACATTCTGGCAGAATTGAAATTTATCTCTGTTGAGGATGATTCTATGTTTTTATCAGTGACAAGTAATCAAATGTATTGTAGAAGTCATCCACTATATTTTAGTCAAAGAGTAGATTATCATCAATAAGTACTTTATCATATCCATGTGTGTAGGTGTTGCCGGAGGCTAAGTATCCTTGGGGCATCCTGAAATGCATAAAACAACCCCACTCTGTGACAAAGGTCATAAGTGGTTGTGATTCCTCATCCATTAGGATCGAGTGGTAACCTTCTGTGGCATCCAATACAGTCTACTTTGTTTTTGGTTGTATCTGTAATGCAAGTTGGAAGTGGCAAACTATTATGGTGTGTCTCTCATTTGCATTGGGAGTTTAAATATTGATAGTCTACTTTTCTTCCAGGTTTCCCATTTTTCTTAGCGGTGATCACCATAGTGCTACACCAATCAGTAGGTGTACCAACAGGTACTGGAGTAATAATGCCTCTTTTGACATCTTCCCAAAGGGCTTGTCGCACTTGCTCCTTGAAAAGGGATGGTACTGGAATGGGGTTATGTCTAGCCTTGGGGTTTGAACCTTCCTTGAGGTGGATATGATCTGGAGGACCAGACATAGCAAGAATTTTTAACTATTGTTGAAAACCATTGTGGTAAATTGATCTAATAGCCACACTTTATGTACATTTTCACTGGTTGCTGGAAATGGAAGGGTTTTAGGATGTTCAGGTTGTGTGCTTTTAATCAACTCAGGTTTGAATTCATGGACTAGAGGGTTTAGTGTATGATGCTGAGGATCTGGGAGTAAATATCACTGAATCTTGCACATTTCTAAGTCTACTATTCATCTGTGCATTGAATATTGCTGCAATGTCAGGTCTTATACTTCTGCTTTATATCTAGAGATTCTTGTTGCAATCCAAAGAATAACTGCACCATTATTGGAACTGACCTTGCATCTCAGCTTAAGTCACTTTTGTACTGCCATATGTGTATGAGGTGTGACAATTTCCAGAATGGTCCTTTATAAGCAAACTTTGCTTATTTGGTTAATATAATCTTCAGCTTCACAAGGGGGGAAACCTTGAAGGTAATGCTGACAATAATGGCCAGGTAAATGAATTTTACTTTTACAGGACCATTCCAAGAATTAAATTAAGATTTGTGGTATCATCTTTGAGGAAATTTTTCTCATTTGAAAATCTACTACACTGTTTTTCCATTCATATTTACTTCTTCTGCATAATCTTTGATCTTAATATTTGTGATGTTTCTTGTGTGACTAGAGATCTGCAATAGAAGGATATGAAATCAGCTTTGAAAAGGGTATTTGCTGGATGGTGATGTACAGATAAAAACAAATTGGCAGTTGTGATTCAATTACTGTTATGAACAAGACAGCAATTGACATTGAACAAAATCAAGAAAAATCTAAATAGTTTCCTAAATCTGAAACAAAATGAAGAAAAATCTATCCACTGTATAAATTAGATAAATTCACTAAATTCACTAAATGTAGGATTTTTGAAAGTATAGTTCATTACTGGTAGAGAGACGATATACACATGGAATTGATTCAGTCAAAAGGACATAAAGCTGTCTTCTTCATGATGATGAAAACACTACTGAAGAGTGTCAAATTACCTGCCTATATTTCTGAGATGAGGTATTATGTACATTATTTACATTATTCGGACTATTGTCCTCATCTTTGTTGCCATATTTATTACAATGTTTCAGCCGTTGTACGCTCTGACCTTCTTCAGGTGGTTAGAATGTCGAACTGAACCCTGGGGTAGACTCTTCTAGTTCCACGTGCCATGTTTAATGGATGTCAGTTATCAGTTATCACCACCCTTTGTGGGATCAGGTTGAGATCATAGACAAGGAACACCATTGGAAAATTCAGAAATTTAAGGAATCAGCACATATGCTAGGCCACAAAAATCTTCTGAGCCGACCAAGCATAGAAATGAAATACAATATGGCAACCAGTAATAAGGAGTGACAGAGAAAAGCGATAATATCAACAAAAGTTGCAATATGAGCTCTGGTAAAAATATGAATGATAACAGCAAAAATTGCAATATGTGCACTGGTAAAAATGGTTGCTGAAGACATTAGGTTTATAATACCCAGAAATTCATACACAGATGTCCTCAAGGACACATGGCACAGTGGATAAAGGCGTTTGTTAGATCCAGTGACAGTCTACTCCAGTGAGCGAAATAAAGGGTTCAGTTCGACATTCCAACCACCTGAAGAAGGCCGGAGCGTACAACGGCTGAAACGTTGTAATAAATATGGCGACAAAGATGAGGCCAATAGTCCGAATAATGTAAATAGTGTCAAATTACATTTTTCACTCAAGGTAGATTTTCTGATAATTATTTCCTTATTATACCTTGCATTTTAGACCAGCATGTTTATTTGATTGTTCTACTCTCAAAATTTCAACCATTTTCAAGTGTCTGACTTTGTACTCAGTAACCTTCTTGAAGTTTTGAAAATAACACTGGAAAGTAAAATGGTAGAAACATTGTAAATATAACAACCAAGATGAGGATACTATTTGGAATGTAAAGGCAGGTAATCATGATAATTCCTCAACTCAAAAATTCCAATATGAATAAGTCCAGAAAGTAAAGCCACCAAAACATTGTGAATATAACAGCCAAAATGAGGAAACTCGTCTGAATATGATGGCATATAATAATGACAATTCCACACCTCAAAAAATTTAATTATATAAGAAATCAAATAAGTCCAGAGAGTAAAATGACCAAAATATTTTGAATATAACAACCAAGATGAGGATACTAGTCTGAATGTAAATGCATATAATAATGATAATTCCTTAATTCACAAACTTCAACATAAATAATCAAATTATGTCAGAGAGTAAAACCACAAAATCATTGTGAATATAACAACCAAGACGAGGATACTAGTCTGAAAGATATATAATAATGATAATTCCTCACCTCAAAATTTCCAATATAAATGATGAAAGAAGTCTAGTAAGTAAAGCAAACATAACTTTGGGATTACAACAACCAAAATCAGCATGCTTGTCTGAATAGTAATGCATATAACAATGCCAATTCTTCATCTAAAAAATTCCAGCATAAATGTGGTAAAAATGATCCATTCTATTATGCAGAATACAAAGAACAATGTTACAGCCACAAAATCTAACAAGCCATTTCAATTTAGTGATCTTAAAATCACAAACTCATTCAAAATAGTAAACTATACCAGCAACAATGGGAAATAGCAAATGCAGAAAAGAGGTCTTCTTCTATGTGCCATTTCCTTACATTATGTTCATAGCTCTCCACAATTTCCTGTCCTTTGTAGCTTTTAATAAATTTTATCTTTTTGTTATCTCTCTTAGACCTTTTTCCACCATCCATTTACTCAAGCCTACTTGGTAGGTTATGCATTGTTTCCCTCTGTCCCTTTTGCCTTCTATCCTGTGAGTATCAAATTTTCCAAACACTCTTTTCTCATTATGTGTTTTAAAAAAATTTCAACTATCTCTTTCTGATGGTACATATAAGTTTCCTTTTTGTTTCTATTTTCTCTAAAACTTTTTCATTGCTCACATGGTATTCTCAACATCCTTCTGTAGAACCATATTTCTATTGCATCAAGTCTCTTCTTCATCTGTAAGAAGATTGTCCAGCATTCATTCCCATTTAGGAGAACCAATGTTACTTAACAGTTCAGTATTCTTTTCTTTTTCTTCCCTTAAAATCTTTCAGGTCAGAGGTGGTTAATGCCAACATGTCACTTCTGTTAAGCAAGTCATCTCTTAAAAAAAAGAAAAAAAAGCAGTTGTCATTTTGAATTTGAAACCTGACAAAGATGTCATGTTCAGAAAGCTGATGTTATTACAGTTCATGTCAAGTGGCCATTACTGCATTAGTATAGTTGACAGTGAATATAATTTTGAATTGAAAGTGTTGTTTGCAAGACGAATGAAAAAGACCAAAACCATAACTATAAAATACACAGAAAATTTGAACATACTGCTGCAGATAGATTGGAACAATTCTTGAGATCTGCAGGTACTGACAATTTAGACATCTTCAACATGCAAGACAGTATTATAGCCGACTGTGATACATGTAAAGTATACAGAGAACCACTATTTACATTATTCGGATTATTGTCCTCAACTTTGTCGCCATATTTCTTACAATGTTTCGGCCGTTGGACACTCTGGCCTTCTTCAGGTCGTTGGACACATGGCACAGTGGATAAAGGTGTTAGTTAGATCCAGTGAACAGACTCAAAGAGTGTGAGTTCAATACCTGGTTAAGGCGGAGGAGAACTTGGAGAGGGGAATTAACAGGAGATAACTGATAACTGACATCCATTAGACATGGCATGTGGAACAGTCTACCACAGTGAGCGAAATAAAGGGTGCAGTTCAACATTTCAACCACCTGAAGAAGGCTGGAGCATACAACGGCTGAAATGTTGTAATAAATATGGCAACAAAGATGAGGACAATAGTCTGAATAATGTAAATAGTGTACATAATATCTCAGATATATAGACAGATACAGAGAACCAT
>OZ038498.1:41040378-41112878 GCA_964036315.1 Acanthosepion esculentum | reverse complement strand
GTAAACGAATATGGTGCCGTAAAGGAGTCTCACAGTCAATCTCTTATTTACGACATCCCTCCCCACTAGAAGGGAGTACTTATTTTAGTCCCAGCCATACATTTTGGGGTCACCAACACACGACCTGACCTGCGTAGTGTTTTCACAATCTCTCTGCATGATGAATCGTGGTCTTCTATATCTGCATCACTTCCTGGGCTCATTAAAGGCTCATTTTGCATGGTTGGCAGTTCAACAGTTGCTGGTTTGGAAGGGATCTCCTCAGAGGACTGCTGAAACATCTGCTGCGGTGAAAATGTCTTGGAGCCAGCAGGATCTGGGGCCAAGTCTTGAACCAACACAGTTGATTCTCTCCCGTCTGGATATCTGACGCATGCAAATGATTGATTATTATCGATCAGGTTAACCTGATCCACTAAGGGGTCATTCTTGGTAGTACGAATGAATCATCGCAACAACACCAGCCCTGGATTCATCAACCAAGATGGCAAAGAGTTTCCATGGGTTGTGCATCTCTGAAATTTAAAAAAACATTCATGTGGTGTACAATTTGTTGTAGTACATAACAGGGATCACATAGAATGAAGAACTTGTGGTAGGACCTGCTCCCAATGTTTATCTGATAGCTTGAGTGACTTAAGTACCAATTGGATTGTTTTCCAGACAACCCCTACATACCGTTCAGCTTGACCATTACCCTGTGAATGATAGGGCGTCGAATTACTGGTAGCAACCCCTTTACGAAGTAAATGTTCCTTTAGCTCCTGGGATATAAAAGAACGGCCTCTATCTGAATGTATGTAGTCTGGCATTCCAGTCATACTAAAAAGAAGTTCCAGGCACATTATGACTGTGGAAGTTTGCATGTCTGGACAGGAATATAAGAATGAAAATCGTGAATATTCATAAACGATGACTAACAAATATGGATTGCAAGAAGCCATTGTGAAGGGCCCCTTAAAATCAATACTGATCCTTTGCATCAGACCAGTGGCTTTTATCAATGTACCTTCAGTTGGTTGATAGAACCGGGGTTTGAGTTCTGCACAAATCCTGCAGGATGCACAGGTTTAATGACATCTTCAATTGAAAAGGGGAGTTTTCTTGACCGCACAAAATGTAAAAGTTTTGAGACACCTTGATGGCATAGTTTTTCATGTAATTCCACCAGAACCAAGATTTGGCAACTTAATGATGCACAATAAGTGCAACTGAAAGTGTCCGCAGCTACATTGTTTCTTCCTGGTCAATATTCAATGTTGAAGGATAATTCGCCGAGTTCCATTCTCTATTCATTGATTTTCGCATTCTTTACTTTAGTGCATTTCCTGTTATCATACATGAATGCTACAGACCTTGCATCTGTGTATAGTTTGAAGTGATGTGGAGACAGGAGATGCTTCCATTTTCATACGGCCTCTATTATGGCTAGAGCTTCCTTCTCAACGATGCTATATCCCTTTTCACTTGCATGGAGCGATCTTGACATGAATGCTATGGGCCTTCCATTTTGGATAAGTACAGCAGATACAGCATAGTCCGAAGCATCACAATCTAACTGAAGGGGTAGGTTCTCGTCAATAGCCCATAAGGTTGTTCTACACAGTTCTGATTTCAATGTATATTTAATACATTGAAATCAGAACTTAAGTGCCTTCTCTTCCAATGGGAACCAATCCACTTTCACTAAGGGTTGTATTTTTCTGAGAATTCAGGGATTCACTTAGCATAGTGAGCAAACATTCCACTGATTCTCTTCAGACTGTTCATGTTTTTAGGTGGTGGTAGTTCCTGCAATGGCTTCATTCATTCAGGGTCAGGCTTTATCTTTCCATTCCCTACACAATACCCTAAGGTATTTAATGTAGTTACTTTATTTATGGTTTTGAAATTGTTCAAAGTCAAGTGTCTTTTTCTCACTACCCTCATAAAAATTTTCCACATTGTTATCATATTCCTCTTCTGTTTCACCCCCAATTATCACATGATCAAGATAGGGAAATGTATCAGTCAAATTTTCTTTTACAATTTCATTCATAGCACGTTAGAAAGCAGGGACACCATTAGTTACCCCAAATGGGAGACAGGTAAACTGAAAAAGTTAGCCATTTGCTTCAAAAGCAGTATATTTCCTGTCAGATTGTTTGAGCTTGATTTGGTGGTGGGCACTTTTTAGGTTGAAAGTTGAAAAGTATTTATACCTGGCAAGATTTGCGACCAGACCAGAAATTCTTGGTAATGGAAAAGCGTCTAGTTCTGTGTAGATATTTATGGTTTGGGAATAGTCCACACATAATCGTTTTTTGTGTATTTTAGCTTCATCTTTAACCACTACTAATTGTGCATGCCATGGTGAAATACTGGGTTCAATAATCCCATCTTCCAGAAGTTTGCTAATTTCCACAGCAATAAAATCAGAGTCCTCTTTACTAAAACGTCTTGATTTAGTAGCAATTGGTTTGCATTTAGGTGAAATTCCTGGGAACAAAGTTGGTTCAGCTCTATCAGCAGCTTCCAGGGCAAGACAGGCACCCGTGCCTTTCACGAGTTCCAGTAAATAACCGCCATATTCAAATGTGACCTTAAGATGTCAGGATTGAAATTCCTGTCCAAGAACAACATCACAACAGAGGTCCTTCATGATAGTCAAAGGAACGGAAGTATATAATTTATCGTTAAGACCCAGTTTAAAATCGACTACTGCAAATCCATTAGACTGGCTATTAATACTTTTCTGGGCCATACTTACTTTTTTTGACAAGGGAAAAATCCTCAGAGACAATAAATCCACCACTTTTTTGCTGATAAAATTTTCAGAAGCACAAGAATCTATCAGAGTATTGAAGGTTCTATTTTTAACCATGATGAAAGTAGCAGCCTGGGAAAGTCCAACTGGTACGTTAGTAGTGTTTACAGAAGCTGAATAAATCATAGCATTAGTTGTCACATTTGATGACCTACACATTTTTTGGTTTTGTCCCTGCTTATCACAGCGATGGCAAATTCTGTCACATGCTGGACAAATGGATCGTTTATGGTAAGGTATAATACCCCCAAAAAATACTTTCTTACCGGTATTATTATTTGAAGCTGTAGTGGAAGTCTTCTTGCAAGAATTGTTATATCTTTGGTTGAATGTGGCAGCGACAATAGTTTGATTATTTTTTCTTCGCTACTACTGTCTGTCAAATCGCCATGTGGTCTCCTGTTGTTAATGACAGCAATGGCTGAATTGGAGGGAGAAACGCAAGCCGCATTATTTTTCTGGGCTAAATCTAGTGTTAGTGCTTGTTCATGAGCTGTCTGCAGATCCAAGTTTTTATTTTCCAGTAATCTCTGTTGAATTGCTGGTGATGTTATCCCGCAAATAAAAGCATCTCTAACAGCTTCATCGCCGAATTGCTTGGCCATTCTATCCTTAAAGTTGCAGTCTCACCTTAATTTTTCGAGACTTTGGAAAAAATCATCAATCGATTATTCTTGTCTTTGCTTCCGTGTGTCCAGTAGATGGTGGGCAAAGTCTTCATTTGGTTTTTTAATGTATTTGAGTCCAGTCGATTTAGTACCGATTCGATATCTTCACAGGATTCAATGAATTCAAAAGCTGTAGGACTTACACAGCTTATCAATGCCCATAGTTTGTTGGAGGTTCTGTCTTTGTAGTCGTCTAAATAGTTGGTGAATATAGTACGCCAGTGCCACCATTCTCTGGTGGCGTGTGTTGAATTCAGGTTGATATCCAATACTCGTTTTATAGCCAAAACTTGATACAGACGCCGACATGGTGGTTATAAGATATTTTGTCGAATAAATTGTCTAGAATGAAGACTGAGACTTGGAAGATGAGTTAATCCAAGCTTTATTCGGCAAAATACAAGCAGGGTTCACATCACGTACTCCTGGTATTCTCGAATATGGCTGATTGCCGTAATCCAGAGAAAGGGCCGTAAACGAATATTTACGACACCATTCCTGGCAGATCTTCTAATATCACAATGTGGAATACCTGCTTACAAAAGTGATGAAAAGAAAAAGACACTAAAGCTATAAATTTGGCACTAGCATTGTTGTCCTCATGCTGAGTAGGTTGGTGGTGAGTTGTCACAGAGATGAGTGGGCTGGTGTTGAGTTGACAGTGATGAAATGTCCCATCCCACAAATTGGCAGCTGATCTAAAAAATGTCCTACAATCTGCTGTTAACTGGGGCAAGGAATGGCTTGTTAATTTTAATACCTCCCAAATAAAACTTCTCTCTTTGAAATCCCATTCTGACTCATCAGCATGGCTGATGCTAATCTCCAGGTGAGTGACTTGTTGTGCCTTCTCAGGCTAACATTCTTAGGTGATATGATATAGAAAGATTATATTGAATCAATTACTAGGTTCATTGTATTGTGCTAGACAATTTTTCTCACCAGAATTTTTCTTAGATATTTATAACTTTACTATTCATTGAGGCTTTGAATATTGTTGCAACATATGGTCTGGTGCTTCTGCTATATATTTAAGAAATTTTGATAAAATCCAAAGAAAAATCAGCAATATTATTTGCCCTGACATGGTATCTCAGCTTTCGTGACTGCCATAATATAGCTCCCCTGTGCATTTCAATAAATACTTTCATGTTAATTATTCGCATGAACTCTAGACTGAATGTAATTGCCGACAAAGTCTCATCAATTGACAGTTGAAAGGCTAGATGCAACCATAAGTTCTATGCTAATAGTTTCTTTCTTTTCTCACACTTCTCACTTGTGGAACTCTCTTCTAGCTACATGCTTTGCAGCCAACTTTGATCTTCAAAAATTTAAATGCAATGTCAATTGTTATCTATTGTATTTTTGATTACTGTTCTTCTATTGTTCTCGCTACTTAATAATGTCTCTATTTTTTTTCTCAGATTCTTTCACACTCTTGTGTCTTAGTGGCTTTACTGCTTTGTTTGAGGTGAAATGATTAAAAAAAAATTTAACATGTTTCACTTTAAGCTTCGTCATTAATTTTTGGAAATAAATTATGGAAGAGGAAGTTCCAGTACTTTTAGTTCTGTGTGGTTTGTTTTTTATTGGTCAGATAGACCTCAGGTGTCTTCGTCTTGTATTAATTCATGTGTGTGTGCATGTGTGTGTGCACATGTGTATGTTTGGAATCTAGGGTATTTTTATGTCGGTCTGTGTATAATTCCTTAAGATGGTGGTGAAATATTGGTGTATTTTATGCTTGTGTATCATATTTCTAGTTGGTCTTACAGGATTTGAGTGATAATGTGTTGGTGTGTGTCGAGTGGACATTTTTGTTTTTGTCTGTTCATGTCTGTGTGTTAGTTGTGGGATATTTGGTATGGAAAGGAAAAACTTACATCTGCCGAAGGTAGGCAGATTTTAGATTCTCTAAGTATGGCCTCATAAAAGTTGCTGATATGAAAGTGTATTTGACATGTGTTTATCAATATTAGTATCCTTTCTAAATATTTTCTTTGTAATAAAGCATGTCCCTTTGTTATTTGGGTGGCATTTTTTGAATTGATGTTATGGCCTGTTTTATTTCTATGTGCTACAAGAGTGTGTCAGCAATGTCTTGGAACACAGTCACCACCTTCAAGACAATCAGAGATCTAGTTAGCAAGAAACATAAAATCAACACTACATCAAATGCTGGGATCTGTAATGTTAAATGCCTGCAATGCCAGAAGAGGAATATAGGTGAAACCTCCAGAAACTTAAAAACCTGTATCTATGAACATAAGAGAGACTTATATAGAGACAACCTACTGAACTGTCAACTTTCATAAACCCATACATTCAGAATCTAAGATCCACATACCTGTGGCCAATGTCACTCTATTCTTTCACTCCTATACCAAACACCTAACACATGGACACTGCCAGATGAAAGCAATACTACCCATGAAACACATGCCAACACTTTATCACAAATATCCCACAAGACCAACTAGAAATATGATACACAAACATGCCAATATCTCACCACCATCTTCAGGAAATATATACACAGATACTACCAGACTGACATAAAAATGTCAACTAGAATCCAAACAGACACATTAACACCACAAGACAAAGATAAGTGAGGTCTACTTGACCAATGAAAAACAACACAGAACTAAAAGTAGTGGAATTTTCTCCTCTTTAATTTATTTTAAAAAAATTCTGATAAATCATAAATAAAAGCGAAATATGTTTCAATTTATAAATGTTTCATATTTGTTTCTTATCCTGTTGTTCTGCCAGATTCTAACCCATATTTGATCTCAGTTCACACATATATTTTTAAATTTGACAAATGGAAGACATTTCATGAAAATAGATTTGATTTCACCATTCAAGGCCTCATCAGATCCAAAAACAAAAGAAATGTGTGTATGTGTGTTTGTTTAAATAATGAATCATAGAACCTTTTCTCTAAGCTGCCATTTCTCATGATTAAAGAAGAAAGAAAATGATTGACTTATAAAAAAAAACAAAATAATTTTCATGAAACAATTTCCATGTGCTGAATTTAAAACTTTGTCAGGATTTCTGTATCCTATTTTAAAAACAAATATATATATAAAGACAAGAGGAAAAATTATTCTTAGCTGATGCATTTTGCCCTCTGAGGGACTTTATCAAGGCAAATGTAAGGATTTATTTTGTTGCATGTGTTTATATACAGGAGCAAGGATTTGTTTATGAAGACTTTTAAATTTGAGGACATTCATGAATATTCATCAAGTGGTTGAAAGGTCAGTCAAAACGTGAAGTATACAAAGTGCCATAATTCAAAGTTGGGTAAAACAAAAGTAAGTGAGTAATTCTTCACAGTAAGTATTCGAGATACACTCTATCTGAAAATAATTTATATATATACATACATACATACATACATACATACATACATACATACATACATATATATATATATATATATATATATATATATATATATATATGAAGAGAATAAAAAAATTCTTGGGTTGATGAAGAAGCCATTCCAAAACATTCTGATATTCTGAGGCTTGGTAAAATTTATATTATGGAAAATAATTTTTTTATATATATATATATATATATATATATATATATATATATATATATGAAGAGAATTAAAAAATTCTTGGGTTGATGAAGAAGCCATTCCAAAACATTTTGATATTCTGAGGCTTGGTAATGTTTTGGGAATTGTGTCAGGCTGAGAAATTTTCAGCAACCCTGCATGCATATACAACTACATACACAAACACACACATTTAGAAATATCAGTATTTTTCTGATTATTTGAATATTTGAATAGAATGTAAATTAACAGCAAAGAAAAATTGAAAATGTCAATGCTTTGATGTAAATCTTGATACATTCATGATAGGTAAAAAGGAAAAATCTCCTAAAACTGTAAGATTTAACATTAAAAAGAAAAAAGAATTTTGGTTCACAGCTAAACTTATGATTTTTTTCCTCTTCTTCCTTGTATTTATTATGTTTGCACTTAACATGTTAAAGTTTTTATTTTAAAATATAATTTTTCCACTGCAGGAAACCTACACAGAAAAGAGTGTAGGTTTTCTGCAAATACACACACACACACATATATATATAAACATACTAGTGATGAAAAGTTTTGGGTATGACCTTGGAACCCTTCACCCCCAAAAAGAATAATCTAATATTTTGTTATTTAGCCAGATTTTGGGAAGTTGATTAGCCTGAGAACCTTCCAGCATCCCCTCCACAATATAGACATTTGATGTTTTTATTCACCTCAATGAAAAACCACTTAGAAGGTGATTTTACTAGAGGTCAATTTCAGTCACAAGTCAAAATAGTAGTCGAATGAATTACAATAATGTAGAAATCTTCAGCTTTTGGAGTTCCTAAAATGAAAAAGAAATATTCATTTGTATCAAAAACAAATTTACTCAGACAAGTGTCCTCATCTAAGGTTCTTATAGTTAACATAGCAACTCCCCTCTTGAAGAGCTTTTCATTGTTGGTAACCTTTATATTGAATCAATTGCTAGGTCTGCTTCTAGGAAAGTTGGTTTACTGTGTCTTGCTAGACACTTTTTCTCACCAGAATCTATCTTACATATTTATATATCTACTATTCATCCTTGCTTTGAATACTGCTGCTATATATTTACAGATTCTTGATAAAATTCAAAGAAGAATCTGCAATGTTATTGATCTTGACCTGGCATCTTGCCTTCAGTCAATTTCCCACTGCTGTAACATAGATTCCCTGCACCTTTTCTGTAAATACTCTCATGGTAATTGTTTTGATGAAATTTCCTCTATAGTACCTAGACATTATAAATGTAAGTGCAGTACTAGATTGGCAGCAAGGTCTCATCATTTTACAGTTTAAATGGCTAGATGTAACCATAAGTTCCTTCTATTGCACTTCTTGCTTGTGGAATTCTTTTCAGGTTTCTTGCCTTCCAGTTAACTTTGATCTTCAAAAGTTTAAATGTAATGTCAATCGTTATCATTTCAGTGGCTTTATTGTCTTGTTTGGAGTGAAATGATAAAAAAATAAATCCATGTGGATAGATAGTTTTCAATCGACTGTCCACGTCATGAGATATCTTTTATTAGTTAATTTGCTAGTTAATTCTTTTTTCTGTTGTCATTTGTCTCTTCCATTGAACCAGATTATGACATTGTATATACTCTGATGTATAATAATGATAATTCCTCATCTTGAGAATTCAGATAAAAATTTAAAATTTGTACTTTCTCAAAGTTGGACACAATGTCAACCTGTTCTAATTACATGTTCACTTTGAAGGGTCATCATCAAAGAAATAATAGAACTTAATCAAAGCTCATTGAAAGGACAGAGGTGAAATTCTGCAACAAAGGTAAGTAAAACCAAAATATTAAAAAAATCGAAGTATCAATCAGGAATTGTTAAGAAACTAGAGGAAAAATATCTCAAGAAGATATGTGAAAGATTGGCAAAACATTTTGTTATGACCTTTAAGTTTTCATATCAAGTTGGAAATTATTATTTTTGCATGTATATGTTTTCTATCTCATCGTTCAGGATTTGGCTGGTATCACAGATAATAACAGGAGATGCAAAAAAAGAAAAACTCATGTTCAAGCACTGAATAAAATGTAGCCATGTCCATAGTTAGAATCTTGTTCTGAACTCATGGCATTCTATACTATAGGTTACTCATGATGCAACTAAAGGCTAAAACTGGAGGCCTATTTCAAAAGTAATGCATTCTAGTTTTGATTTGGACTTGTGGTACTTTGTGCTGTAATCAGTTTAGGAAATCCAAAGATTTTTGTATAATATATATGAAAAGTTAATGTTTTGTTTTACAAAATTTCAACATTATATGAATTATGTCTTTTACTAGAAATATTGGCTTCCTTGTTTAAAATTTACCAGTGCCCATACCAAAAAATAACTGTTTTCAGTTAACTTTAAATCTATGTGATTATGCTCAAGTATGGGTCAGAATGTCATTACAAGCATTTTGAAAAAGAGTTAACTCGGCCGCCACTACTTGCTCTTAATTGCACTATGATTAGGCCTGTAGTATAGAACACCCTTTCAGAATTCAAGGAAATTTATAATTAGAAGAAACTTTTAATTCAAAGCAAGGTAGATTTTTTTTGATTGGTGAATACATTAACCCTTGACTTTTTCTTTCTTTCCTTTTTTTTTTTATAACTGAGCTTTGTCTTCTACAAGTCTGCATTGGTAGAACAACAAGAGATGAATGAACTCACCAACAGTGGCTTTTGAAGACCATCTTTCCATGAACTATGTAGATAATGCTTCATTCTAAAATCATTCTTCATTATTTTCCTTCTCAACTAAAATCTTCAATATATCATGGCTCATGAACAGACTTATAACCACAAGTACTTTCTGATTGTGTCTGAAGAAAACAAATCACTGTTTTTATGAACATGCACAAACATAGATGTTAAAAATAATTTATATTGGTTCTTCTTTCAGTTTGAATTAGACTTGTTAGTGATGAGGATATAGGAATAAAGTGTCACTGCCGACATTTGAGTTCGGACATAGATCACCAGTGAGCAAACACAGGCAATCCCATTATTGAATTAAGTAGACAATGTGGCCATAGAGGAAATGCATATATGTAGAAAGTAGCGGGACATCTAAATGATCACTATTTCTAGTCTATCCTCTATATTATACGGATCACTATTTCTATTCTATTCTCTATATTATACGGATCACTATTTCTATTCTATCCTCTATATTATACAGATCACTATTTCTATTCTATTCTTTGTATTATATGGATCACATGTCTATTCTATACTTTATTACTATTCAGATCACTATTTCTACTCTATCCTCCATTACTATACGGGCTGCTATTCTCCACTATAGTCACTATACTATTTCTCTATTCAGATTGCTATGTGGATTACTATTCCAGCGAGCAAGTGTTATTAGTTCAAGTGATATTTGAAAATGTCTGACACTAGTATTGCCTACTATAGTTGTATCTACATTTACAAAGTCTCTACTACAACAAGCATTACGAAAGTGACAATGAGTATTCATTGGCATCACCAAAGTGGCAACAAGTGTTCATTGACATCACAAAAGCTACAAACCCTTTGCCCACACTGATAAAATGTTGCAAGTCTCTCACTATATTGCAATTTCCATGGAAAGTATTCAAATTACATTCCTTAGTTCCACCTGTTCTAAGTTTCATGGTCTGGACCCACCATGCCACATTGTAGCAAACCATTCTCACTCCATTTGTATTCCATTAGTGAGAGTAAGTTCCGCTTAAACAGCTTCTTCCCATAATCTTGTACTTTGTGGAACCAACTCACAATAGGATGCTTCTTCAATCACTACAATCTTAACTTGTTCAAGTCTGGGGCTAATCATTATCTTCCCCATATGTTCCCATAAACTGTATCTCTTACTCTGTAAATGTCTGCCGAAGGTGGCTTATACAGGATAAACATTATTATAAAAAACAATTGGGCCTTATGAACATTATTATAAAAAAATAAGACTCAATATAAAAAAATAAAGTACATAGAAATATCAAATGATCAAATTTACATCTTCATCTTTTGCCATGAAAAAGATGTGACAGATGCAAATGTTATGTTTCGTGTCTTTGTTCTATATGAGTTATGAAACTCATATAAATCTTGCCACGCCAGAAAGTTATGATTCCTTTACTAACTTAAAAATTTGCGTGTATAAGAAAGAGAGAGAGAAATAAGGAGATTGCTAAAAGTCTACAGATGTGAGAGGTCAACAAACTACCAAATACCCCCCACCCCGGCACATCCATGTCTCTTTTCCTTCTACCCTTTCTTTAATTAAATCATCTCAAGTGCAAGTACTACAATGGAGGCTAATTGCTACATCCAAAACCTTCAGCTGCTTTGGTTGAGCAAAATCTACTGTTGGTGATGGGAGTTGAGAGATTGGGGAAGAGTAGGCCAAAATATATACATTGTCAAAATCACCCACTTTCTCCTCATAATGAGCAAAATGTTTTTCTTTTTCACCTTTTTGAGGTTTGTCAATTATTCTGCGGCTGTATGAAGTTATGGTAGTCTTGGTAGTGGAGGGACTCTTCATCTTTATGATGCAAGTAATATCTTTTTTTAGTATTTGAAGAGAAAAAATAAATTTTAGAAAAGTAAAACCTAATTGATCTCATTATATACAGGGTTAATTGTGTGTATAAATGCCTCTCTCTCTCTCGATATATATGTATGTATATATATATAAAAAAGAATTCATCAATAATATATATATATATATATATATATATATAAAAGAATTCATCAATAATATATATATATATATATATATATATATATATATATAATAGAAATTATTAGGAGGATTTGATAATTATATTTAAGTAATTCATCAAGTTTGAAACCTCAACAGAATGCAGAAAGCACTGGACGGCCGTTTCATCCTATATTTGGGTGTGCATCCACTACCGAGAATTGAAACCCTGACAGGTTGTCAAGCAAACATCATGGAGGAAAAGCACACCTTTGCGATTTACCAGAGCTGGCGCAATGCCTGTTGCACATGTTCAATTGCTGCGAGTATAGGTCTCCAGTGACCGTTTGGCTCATTGGTAGCAGTTCATAATGAACCACTTGACGACCTGTCCACCAGACACAAAGCATAATCTTGCGTGGGTGCATAGGCGGTCTTGCGGTGTGAGGGACGACATCCTGAGGAGACAACCAATGTCTGGAACACTTGGGAGTTTTGTACAGAACCCACTTTTCATCACTGGTAAGAACTCAATTGAATAAGGATGCAGTACAGTGGCGAGAAAGCAGCAATACACAGGCTGCCACTCGTTGTCCCTTGTGGACCTCCAACAGCATTTGCGGAACCCACTTGCTCAGTTTGTACATCTTACCTAGGCGGTGCAGGTGAAGTCTAACTGTTTCATCGGAAACATTGAACTGTCTTGCAAGTTCACCACATGTTAGACTACTGTCCTCTTCAATGGCAGCCTTCAGGACTCCGTCATTCAAGACCTGTGGTCATCCACTGTGAGGTTCATCATGGAGAGACAAATCTCCCAACTTGAATTTTCGAAACCAACGCCTTGCAGTATGTTCATCCACAGCACTATCCCCAAACGCTTGACATATGCGGCGACTTGATGCAGCTGCTGATAAGCCCACTTTGAAGTCTCAAAGCAAACAGCCCCGAATGAGATTTCTAGACACTTCCATCATTCTCACAGCTGTCCAGCTTATAACTGATGGCCGGGCATGGTGCGCATGTTTTTTATAATGTCTGATGTTCCTACTTCCAGCTGTCCGAATTTGAAAACAATTGCTACACGCATTTTGTATATATTTCAACTTCATTCAATGATTAATCAAAAAACGGACAGAACTTTTTTGGTTACCTTGTATATACATACACACACAAACACACGTTTCATTAAAAATAACTGAAATGGTACTGCAGTTAAGTTTTAAATTTAATTTTTGTTTGTGTCCTTATAATTTTCTTCTTTTCTGGGTATAAATTATGTAGAAATTGCTTAAATGTTTTGCATGTACAAGCACTTTCCACTATACTTTTAGCCATGAACAAGGAGGATTTTATTTTTACTTTTAACTGAATGTAATACATCGTCATCAACAATAACTCACCTGCAAGATCCAAATTGAAGAGAACCAATATTATTTACAAATTCACATGCCCCTTAAAGAACTGTGTTCCTGATCAATCCAAATTCACAAATAATTATATTGGATATATTTGTTTGTTTTAACCACAGATTTATTTCTACACTTTTATATTTCCATATGCTCTATCCTTGATACTGAGCACTTTTATTCATAAATATACCATATCTTAAAACTATATTTTTATCATATATATATATATATATATATATATATATATATATATATGAAGAAATATAGTCTTAAAGTGTGCTATATTTATGGGATAAAGTGCTCAATATCAGAGATAGTGCGTGTGTAAATATAAAAGTGAACACAGAAGTCAACACTTAGAGGTGACAGTCTGTTTCATGCTAGTGTAATCGTCAGGCAACTGATATTGATTCTCTTGCCTAACGATTGCACTAGCATGAAACAGACTGTCACCTCTAAGTACTGACTTTTATGTTCACTTTTATATTTATATATATATATAATATATATATATATATATATATATATATATATATATATATATATATATATATATATATATATATAAAAATTGTGTATTTGGACAGCAGTCCCTCTTTTATACAAGTTTCATTAAAAATGACTGACAAGTTACTGTGCTTAAGTTTTTTATTTCATTTTTCATTTGTTCTTATAATTTTCATCTTTTATGGATATAAATTATGTAGAAATTGTACAAACATTTTGTATGTGCAAGCATTTCAGCTATATTTTTAGCCATTATTATGGATGAATTTTATTTTTTACTTTTAACTAAATGTATGGATTGTTTTATGTGTGTATCTAGAGTTATAGGAATGTTTTATTTTCCAAACATGGTCAGCACATTGTGGCTGTGTTCATAGTTGATATTATTGTGTGTTGGCCTTTTCTTTTTTATTAATAATGCTTCCATTATTTTTAGCCTTTTTCTACAAGGGAATGAGGCTATTATATTTGTATTATCAACAAATATGTTGTGGATAGAGTTTAATAGGTCTCCATGTGTATTTAAATATAATTGAGCTACAGTCCGAGAGATGTAACATGTGTCTTTTGTTAGGCATGTTGTAGTATATTCAATATAATTATATACAAATTTGGATTGATCTTACAAACATTATAAAGAAATATACAACTCCAGTTAACAAAAACAAGAAAATTAAAATTAAATTAATTATCTACTATAAAAAAAACTTAAAACTGCTAACCTCATCATCAACAATAATCACTCACCTGCAAGATCCAAATTACAGAGAATCAATATCATTTATGAATTTACATGTCCCAAAAAGAACTGTGTCCCTGATCAATCCAAATTTGTAAATAATTATATTGGATATACTACAACATGCCTAGCAAGAAGTCTTACATTACATCTCTCTGACCATAGCTCAATTATGTCTCATTTAAATACACATGGAGACCTGCCAAACTCTATCTGCAATATACTCTGCAATATACTCACTGATAATACAAATAGCCTCATCCACATGTAAAAAAAAGGCTAAAAATAATGGAAGTTTGAATTACAGTCAGGTTTATTATATTCACTTATGTGCAAATACCCTTGGAAAAAGTATGAACATCTCTCCCTAGCTATGGGTTGAATAGCAGGATAGATGTTGGTCCTATAGTCTTGGTTGGCAACCAGTCTATCACAGAAAGAAATAGCCACCTACTGTGGGAAGATCTTCTGCCTAGTCAGTCAATAATCAGTCAAAAATCACATTTTTATCATCTTTTAAAACACTTCTTGTTTGATTTTGGTATCTCTAATTCATAACTTGCATCTTGGACATTTTCTCTTGCTGACAACCATCTGTTCTGTCCTTTTACAATTTATGGTCAGTCCTTCCGCCTTGCTTTTCTTTACTATCTTATCTGGGAGGTCCAGTAGTTTTCTTTCCATATCGGCCACCTGTATATTATACGTTGTTAAGATTATGCCCACCAATAATAGATCCTTGTAGGATCGTCAGCTCCCTGACGATAGCCACATTGTAAAAGTTCAATATGCCCTTTGTTTTCTGCACTATTGATTTCCTTTTCCTATATTTAGTTTTTGCATTTGGAGGAATTAAAGATTTCTATTTTGTCCATTTTGAGAAAATGGTTTAATTTGCGTCATTTTAATTATTTAAAAAGAAAAAAAATGGATAGAGATAAAACAAATAGCCGAACAGAAAAGCATAAGCATATACAGGGTGCATCAGGTATTTGAGAACAAACTTTAATTTATTTAGCACTTAGAATTTGGTACATATACTGACACAAAATATAAATCTACTCAATATAACCACCATCATCATCTTCGATTACAGCATCAATGCATGTTCTAAAATACTTACTTGCATTGTTCAGGTGTTCTTTATTTGTGCTGGCTATGATATCTCTGATAGCAGCTTTCAACAGGGCTGATATTACATAACAGTTCACTACTCTTTTCTTTGTTTCTAATGTAATTTAATTACTTGATTTTAAAGAAATTTTAAAAAATTAATATTTTTTAAACTGTGAAACTAAATTAAAAACCTTTTTTTGGTCCTTTATGCAACCATAAAATTTCCCACTAAAACATCCACTGGTTCTATTTTTGACACAATATCTTTTAACTCTTGATTTACAAAAAAAGCAGTTCAACATAACTTGAAAAAAAAAAAAAATTTCTACTTTGTATCTATCTACTGTTAAAGACAATAATATTCCATAAAGATTTGCCTTCGTTTTTCAGTTACTCTTTTTGTATTGATAAGCCCAAATCTCTTGAAAAGAAAGTATGAGAGCTAATGAGAAGTATGAAGGTAAATTATATTGAATATCTACATAATGTATTTTCTGTGCAATTGGATGAGAAATTGTGACCTGACATTCAATAATTTTTCTTTTTCCTTCAGAAACAAAATCTTAATAAAACTTCCAAGAATATATTTTTGTGTCACCTAAATGATTAATGATTTCAAATTGTTTTGTTTTTTTAATCAAAATAAAATTTTATTTATTAAAATGAATTTTCTCATGTGTATTTACTCATATTGATCTTTTTTTTTCTCTCCTGAATATTGTCTGAAAAGAAACCTGTTTACTATAATATAATTGACAGGGAGGAGAAGACTTGATTTAAAAAATAATCAGGCATCATGGTTGACATTCTACTCTTTCTTAGCCTCTCATTATTTAACAGAAAATAAAAGGTCAGATCAATTTGATAATTCTGTGTTCCAACTTGGGGTTTTGATCTGTAAAAATGAGGCTTTTACCAAGTCTATTTGTGCATATTTAAGAACACACACACACACACATATAAATCTATCAGATTGATAAATAAAGATCTATTACTTTAGAAAACACACACACACACATATATATATATATATGTATAATTTCCAAGAGGATAGAATCCAGGTAGGGCTCAATGTCAAAGACAGAGCAAGAATATAATATAAAAGGCTCAAACACTAATATTCCATGGTTATGATTTATTACATTGGAATTATAATTACAATTCCAATGTAATATTTTGTAAATGTTTTGGAACATTAGTGTTTGAGCCTTTTATATTATATATACATACATACATTATATATATATATATATATATATATATATATATATATATATATATATATATGTACACAACGGGGTGTTAGGGGGTTATATTCTTTATTCAACAACGAATAATAAAAAAATTAAAAAAAAAACTATTCCAATAACCAGTGTTTCTTACGTCTACATCTACTAAGAATTTCCGATTTTAGATTTAATAAATTATTGGGTTCTTTATAGCTAGCAATAGCTAACATTTTCTCTGTGCATAGGGAACAAAATCTATCACCTGCTTTATACCTGTGACATTTTTTAATATTTCGCATTTCAAAATGTGGTCTTTATTCTCCTATTGTTTGACCTTCCATACATAAGAGGACAAGGTGGTACTGTGCTTGTAAGTTTCGCTATTGAAACTACTAAGCTGTTTATAGTATCGTGTTTTGAAATTATTCTGGGTAGATCCTATGTAAACCTTAGGGTTTTTATCAGTATTGTTCGGTTCATCCTAATATATTTTTACTTGGTAAACCACGCACTCCTGCTGGCATTTGCCCTGGAGGGGGCAGGCTTCCTTATTCCTACAATCACACTTAGGGGGGACAGTGCGTGGTTTGTCTTTAATTTTTCTCCTATTATATCTATTAATTAAACTGGTCATATTAGGCATACAGCTATAGCTTAATTTGACGTAGTTTTTATTGGAGATTTTGTTACTTTTACTTGTTTTGAAGGTTTTTTTCTTTGGACTTTGAGCTTGAGTTCTGGACGATTGCTTTCACCTCAATTTCATGTTCTTAGTTCTTTCTTTTTTTATTCCTCATGCGAGTACCACTATTTATATAATTATATAATATATATATATATATATATATATATATATATATATATATATATAGGATTGGTGTATATGGAATAAAATCAAATAACCAAAAGTATTATTCTTAAAAGAGTGCTCAATACAGAAGAGCAAATATAATTTATTCAAAAATTATAAAATCACTACAAAAATCTACATTCAACACCATCGCTTGATAAGACACCAGAATTGTTGAAACAAAATGGCTATTTTTGTAGTGATTTTATAACATGTTTATGTTATAATTTTTTAATAAATTATATATATATATATATATATATATATATATATATATAAGTATTCACAATTTTCTGATGGTATTTCAGTTCTGTATCTGTCTATATTTCTGAGATGAGGTATTATGTACACTATTTACATTATTCAGACTATTGTCCTCATCTTTGTTGCCATATTTAACTGGTAGTTGGAATTGTCAAACTGAACTCATTTTTTTTCGCTCACTGGGGTAGACTGTTCTAGTTCTAATGGATGTCACTTATCAGTTAACTCCTGTTAAATCACCTCTCCAAGTTCTCCACTGCCTTGACCATGTATTGAACTCACACTGTCACTGGATCTAACCAACACCTTTATCTAGTGTGCTATGTGTCCTTAAGGACATCTGTGTATGAATTTCTGGGAATTATAAACTTAATGTCTTCAGCAACCATTTTTACCAGTCCTCATATTCCAATTTTTGCTGTTATCATTTTATATTTTTTTAAGGGAGCTCATATTGCAATTTTCGTTGTTATTATTGCTTTTCTCTGGCATTCCTTATTACTGGTTGCCATATTGTATTCATTTCTATGCTTGGTCAGCTCAGGAGATTTCTACCCCAGCAAGCAAAATAAATGGTTCAGTTTGATATTCCAACTACCTGAAGAAGGCTGGAGCATACAACGGCCGAAATATTGTGATAAATATGGCAACAACAATGAGGACAATAGTCTGAATAATGTAAATAGTGTAATTCAGTTCTGTACTGTACTTTCTACACACACTTCTAAGAAAGGAAGTCAAAAATATTTTTATGAGAGCCTGTAAGCATGAAATACACCAAATTTCTATTTGAAGAAAGAAAGATTTCTTTTGCTCCAAACTCAATAGATATTCATTGATAATCATACATTTGTCTTCTCTCTGGCCAGTTGATCCTTTTTGTTATTTTTGTTGTCTAAATAGATTTATGATTTAGAAAGGTTAAATAATCTTTTTTTTTCTTGACTTACAAAAAGAAAGCTGGAAATTTTCTCTGTCCTTGGATTTTTATAAATTAAGAGACCAGAACTTAGCAACTTCCAGTAGTTAATAAAAATAATAAATTCTATAACATCAATATTTTTTTCTTGGAGAAATCTATAAATCAACCATTCATCCTTGCATGGAATATTGCTGTCATATGTGGTCTGGTGCTCCTGCTGTATGTCTCAAGGTCCTTGACAAAATCCAGAGACAAATATGAAAGATGATAGGTCCTGATCTGGCATCTTGTCTACAGTCGCTATCCCACAGATGTGCTGCGGCCTCCCTCTGTCTCTTCTACAAATATTTTCATGGCAACTGTTCTGAAGAACTACTTTTGCTGGTTCCTGGACTACGTGAATTTAAACAAGCTATTAGATCCCACTGTTTCACTGTCAAAACAGTTAAATGTAACCATCTCTTCTTCTCAAACAGCTTCTTCTCCCACAATTCCTGTCTGTGGAACTCCCTTTGCCTTACTTGCTTCCCCGATGACTATAATCTTCAAATATTCAAGTGTAATATCAATATCTGACACTCTCAATCAATATCTGACAAACTGAGCTTGTTCCCCACCCTTCTCTGTACCCTTTCATCAAACATGCCTCTTTACTCTTGTTCTCAGTCCTCTGTAACCCCTTGCATGCTAGTGACACTCCTGCCTTGCTTGGGGTGAATTGCCTTATAAAAAAAATTAGTTAACAAGGTTAATTTTCACTATTTACATTATTCGGACTATTGTCCTCATCTTTGTCGCTATGTTTATCACAACATTTCAGCAGTTGTACACTCCAGCCTTCTTCAGATGGTTGGAATGTCAAACTGAACCCTTTATTTCACTCACTGGGGTAGACTGTTCTAGTTCAACGTGCCATGTCTAATGGATGTTAGTTATCTCCTGTTAATTCCCCTCTCTAAGTTCTCCACCACCATAACCAGGTATTGAACTCACACTCTTTGAGTCCTGTCACTGGATCTAACTAGCACCTTTATCCACTGTGCTATGTGTCCTTGAGGACATCTGTGTATGAATTTCTGGGTTGTGATAAACATGGCAACAAAGATGAGGATAATAGTCTGAATAATGTAAATAGTGTACATAATACCTCATCTCAGAAATATAGACAGATACTGAGGGTTAATTTTCAGAATATGAGAACCTTAATGCCCATTGCTGTCTTTGTCACTGTAGACATTACAGATTCTACTTTTGCTAATTATGAGATCAATAACATTTTTTTAAATATTTGTCTCACGTTGCCAAAATATTATTGAAAAATGAAAAACTGTTACAATCCCCACTTTTGCCTGTTCTGAATCTGAAAGCACAATCGGCTTACAGTCACATCACGTTGAAATGCTGGTTCCCATAAGTGAAGTGAAGCAGCATCTAATCTAGTCAGTACCTAGATGAGTGACCTCTTGGGAATACCAAGTGCTGTAAGCTTACAATCAAAACTGTTCTGATCTATGTGAGTTAATGGTTGATTGTTAAGAGATCAAATCTAAATACATAAAATTATTTCTTACTTTTATCTAATACTTGATTGGTATTAGTAGTAATATTATCTTTGATTTTTAAGAATTAGTTAATATGGTAAGATTAGTAGTTCTGCCACTGACAAAAATCTTATAAAACTTATGGTCATGTCACATTGAAACACTGGTTCCAATAAGATCAATGAAGTTAAGCACCGTCAAGTCTGGCCATTACCTAGATGAGTGACCATTTGGGAATACAAGGTGCTGTAAGCTTGGATGTGCAGGTGGTGTAATGGATAATGGCTTGGAATTGTTAATTAGATGGTCCAGTATAGTTCATTATATTCACTTACGTGCAAATAACTTTGTGAAAGGTATGAATCCACCTCTTCTCTCCAAGCTATGGGTTAATTAATAAGAATTGTATAACTAAAATAATTATTTTCTAAAAATAAAAAATTGCATCCAAAATATTTAGATTTCGGTATTAAGTAAGACATAGAGTTTGACATACCGCTAAACAAAAACAACCAACCAAATGAAACTTCAATGACTAACCATTCTTTCTGAGTCCCTTGCTCCTCCAAGTATCCCTTCTATATTGTTTATACAGTGTAACCCGGATATAAGAGATATTTTATCTGGTCCCAAATTAGAGCCTGTATTAATAAAACAAAATAGACCAAACCCAGATATAAGAGCCTTCTTCTCCGGTCCCGACAACTCTCTTATATCCGGGTTACACTGTATATTCCTTTGTTTCAATGTTATGTTTATCTATCTTTCAATATTAGTTCATTTCTTCTGTTTTCTTGCTTAAATATTTATATTTCTTCTTAATCCTCCCCTTTCACCTGTCTGCCATTTTCTGTTTATTTTTATTCAACTTAAAACTTTCTTTATTCATTTTCCACTCCACTGATATTTTTTATTTAATCTGATGAGCATTTCCATCATTAATCTAACACTAGTGGATGTTTATTAATTACTTAAAAGCTTTCAAACTAACCAGTATCTACTTTTCTTCATTTCTATTTTATTCACCTTGACCTTAAAAATTCATTTATTTTGCCCCCACCACCATGTTTCTTTTTTCTATCATTCTTTCTTCCTTTCCCATTCTTTTCTCTTTTCTGTTTACTCTTTCCCCTCTTCTCCAATTCACTTTGTTCTTTACTTTCACCTCTTTATCTTTTTTGTTTTTTTTAAAATAGTTTACTCTTCTCCTTACTTCTTTCCTTTCTTCTTTCCTTCTCATTTTAACAATGTCATAGATAGACTGCATATATTTTCAAACTTTCCAAAAGTAACTGGCTGTATTTCATCAAAGTCTAAAGATTACAATTTTGATTAGATTTTTGCAAAATTCTCGACTAAAGTAGATTTTGCAAATAATTAAGTCTTCCTAGTTTGAGAAAGTTTTTGTTGAAATAACATGCATAAAAAAATGGCTGTCTATATCTCTGAGATGAGGTAGTATGATTAAAGTATTCTGACTGTTATCCACATCTTCATTGCCATATCCACAACATTTCATTTGTTGTATGCACTGACCGTCTTCAGGTGATTAGAAGAGCCATGGCATGTGGAACTAGAACAATCTACCCTGGTGGATGAAATAAAGAGTTCAGTTCAAAATTCCCATCACCTGAAGAAGGCCGGCGTATACAACGGCCAAAACATTGTGACTATGGCAATGAAGATGAGGATAACATTTCAAATAATGTAAATTAAAAAAAAGACTTTCATTTTTTTTTCTTATTTTAATGATAACATTAAAGTTCTCATTTCTTAGGAAATTAGATATGTAGTATGTAATTTAAATCGTCAAATAGCAGATGAAAAGTTTTATGAATTTCTTATTGTAAAATTAACTCAAGATCACAAATCTATGAATTACTGGTACACAAACAAGCATGAAATATGTAAGATTAAATTTCTTGTTTGTAAAAAAAAAAAGAAGTACAACTTATATAATTCTTTTTTTAATGTTCATCTGTGTTAAAGAGACTGTTTTAGTAACTGCACCTGAAAAATTTGTTTCATCATTCTCTTCTCTGTTCTAATGAGCTCTCCTCCTTGGTACCTTGACCACATGAATTTAAGTATACTTCTAAATTGGCAACTAAATCTGATTGTTTTATTGTTGAAATAGCTTTATGTAACCATAAGTTCTATTCTAACAATTTCTTTTCTCACTTGTGAAATTCTTTTCTGGTTTCTTGCTTCCCTCCCACCTGCAATCTTCAAAAATTTAAATGCCATCTTCTGTCTTCTTGAAACCTGATCTTTTATTGTCGTTTCTCCTTATTAAAGTCTTCTCATTTTGTTTCACTCTCAGTACTCTGCATCTTAGTGGCATTATTGCCTTTCTTTAGGTGAAATGATTGAAACAAAGAAAAGTTGATTAATTGTCAGTTTCAGATGGTCTAATAGGCAAAGTACCTGATGGCTTCCCACTTCATGAATAAGTATGGCCACCAAACAGGTGGTTCCCTACCCCCTAGAAACCTCTGAAAACTGGATGGTACCAGCATGAGTGCTTATAGTTATTCATATCTTCTGTATCTCTCTCAGCATCTGACAGCCTGGATCCAATGACAAGAACTAGTCAAGATAATTGGAGACTGCCTGTGCTGCATGTAATTTGAGTTGCCTGATGGTAAGACAATCACAGGGTTGTTAATACCCAATTCATATAAGGATATAACCTTTGCTATTGCTTACAGTATCAGGTATTCCCAAATTGTCCCCCATCTAAATACTAACCAGGCTCAACACTGTTTAACCTCAGTGATCAAATGCCTTCCATATGATTTGACTGTAAGCATATATATATTTTTTTAATTATTTCAAGGCTATAAAGCCACTAATACACAAAGTGCTACTGGGAGTGAAAGAATCAGTTAGGAGAAGAAACTGGAAACCTTTACTCCTGTTCAAAAGATATGAAAGGTTGTGTTCATGCATGAAACACACTGTTGCTGCTCAGTGTTGACCTTAGAGTCCACTTTTTTATTTACATACACTCTCTCCCTGATACTGAGCCCTTTAATCCATAAATATAGCATACTTTAAAACTATATTTTTATCATATATATATATATATATATATATATATATATATATACACACACACACACACACAAGTATAGGATTGGTGAATACGGAATAAATTCCAATAACCAACAATTACTATTCTTAAGAGTGCTCAATACAGAATAGAGCAGATATAATTATTTATTGAAAAATTATAACATAAATATGTTATAAAATCAGTACAAAAATAGCCATTTTGTTTCAACACCTTCGGTGTCTTATCAAATGATGATGTTGAATGTAGAACAAAGGGTTTTAAAAGTTTCAAATTAATTAACGATCCTTCGCAAGAGGAAAACGCTGTTACATAAGCTGGAATGACCAATCCAAATAAAAGTATACGAGAATTCAAAAAACTTGACAATGAAGTAAGGTTATAATAGCTATTACAAGCTTTAAAGTTGGGGTTATACTAAAATCGAATTTGTTCTAACCAATAAGTATTAAATTATATGATAAAATTTTAAATTAAAATTAAAAGTAAAAAATTATCAATTTTAAAATCTAAATTTAATCTCTATTAAGATTAAAATTATAAAATCACTGAGGAGAAAAGAAAAAATACATATGTTATTCAATTTATTTTTTCATTGAAATTACGTTAGAATAGAGGTTAAGATTCGACTGGTCTTCCTGACAAAATGGATACATTTTAATTCCAAGTGTGTGAGTGGGGTGCTAACCTCTTGCGTAAGACATTACAAACACACTGAGATTATAATACATAAGCACGCAGATATGTTTATATATATATATACACACACAAAAGTTGATGAGACAGGAAACATCTCCACTGCCCTTTATAAAAAAAACAAAAAAAACAAACACACACATACATACAGAATTAAATGTGCATGCATTTTCTATACACATAGACACCGATAAATACATGTACACACATCCACATACATTGACCTAGACAGTCTGATACAACAACCAAGAAATATTCAAGACTGAAAGTGTTATTAAACGAATTCTAACCACTTATTAAAATATAACTTAAACGGGCAAATATACATAGATAAAAATGGTCAAATAGAACAAAGAAACAAAGAATAGGGAAAGAAAGGACATTAAAACAGATATATACATTTAAAAATAACATTATCTAATATATAAAAAACGAAAATTCCAAACGCACAAATATATATTTTTATCATATAAGTTGATATATGCCTTATTATACATTAGGTGAAAGAAAATAAGAACTACCTATAGATATAAGTGTACAGTCACACATATATACATATATACACATACACACATATACACAAATATATGTCTACACATACCCACATATATATATATATATATATATATATATATATATATATATATATATATATATATACACATATGTATATATACACATACAGAAGCAAGTATAAATATATCAACCCACACAGCGACATAAAAAAGTAAACAAACCAAATATAAATATATATACATGCATGCACATATATCCAAATACACATATACATACATATACACATACATATACATACATAAACATATGCAAGTATACATATACGTATATAAACTAAACACACAAACATATATATATATATACCAACACATATACAAACACATGCATATACATAAAAAAAAACATACAAACATAAATTAAACATGCACCTCTATAAACATATATACGCACATACACATCCATCCATACATATATATAAACAAGCAAATAAAACGCGCGCAACATCACGGCCTAACATGCGCAAGTGAAATATTTGCGTGGTCGTCTATAACGATTTTTACGAGCGTGTCAATAACGGCAAACGCGTTCAGGAACTTTCATTACGGATAGAAGCTGCAATGAGGAACAATCGTTTATTTATTTCATTACAAGAATTTACAAATAGGAACGATTAATTAGCTTATCTTCATACCCTGCCTGGTGGCAAACGCTGATGGTGGCGCTAGGGGTGGCAGTTCCACCATAGCCACCGAAACCGTGATATCACCCCTGGTCGGCGGCTGATGAAGACAGGGTATCGCACGTGTTAATACACGTTGTATGTTAAAAAAAAATATATATATATATATATATATATATATATATATATATACACACACATAAAAATAGGAATATATATACAGAAACCTACATATATTCTAACAATATTATCTTATTGACAATAAAATACAGTAAAAGTTCATAATTTTTTAAAAAAGTAACCACACATCATTGTTGATTAAGTCTATAAGCAATTAAAAAATGAGTTGCATTTTTAAAAAATTACTTAAAAGTAATTTCATACACTTCAATGTCAGATACAGCAACTGGAAACATGCTAACTTTGATATAAAAAAGTGCATTGATGTAACGTCTATCACAAGACCAAGAAAAGTAAACTTTTTTAAGTGAAATTAACACTAAAAAATGTCTGCTTTTAACTATTTCACTATAAAGCATAAACTTTTGGACTCAGCAATATTTTCATTTGCTTTGATTTAAAATAAAGCTATGTAAGAAAAATACAAAAAATGAGCATGTGTTAACAATACTCTTAACATAATTGTTTGTGAGAAACCATTCATTAATGCTATAAACATGTATATGGTAGCACAAAAGAACAAAACAAATCAACAAGTACCACTAATGAGGTGAAAGAAAAAGAAGACAAGAACTGTTAATATAAAATTTTTGTGTTGCTAATACCAAGGATGTGAGCAGAATTTTTGTAATGTGGGCAAAGGAGGTAGCTTTTGAAAGCAGGGTAGAGTTAGTAAGCCCTGAAGTTCATGCGTTTGTTGGGTCCAGTTGACTGTGATCACTGGTGGTGATGCTGAGAGTTTTCCAGGCATCAACAGCTGGTCTGTTCTTCTGCAATTCTGTCTGACTGGTCAGTTGATGAGATCACAGGTGGTGACACTAAGAGCATACCCCGGCACCTACTTGTCAGTCATTTATGAGTGGCTTTCTTAAAGCAAATGTGGTGGCTCCCAGACTCTTTTTTTTTCTTTATCAGCAACATTCATGATTGGCTTTTTTTATATAATTTTTTTTGAGCAGATTTGTTTTGTGAGCCAGATGTGACGCTCAGAGGAGAACTTTTTTATTTTTTGCTTTTGCTTTCTTAGTGTTCCCATCCAGCCAACATGTATAGTGAATCAGAAAGAAATTTAATTTAAAGTGGTGTATAACATTAACAACTGGTGAAGCACAGAAGCAACAATTATTCAAAATGTTGTATTTGCCCAATTTATGCTAAAAGGTATCAAGTTTAGATCAAATTCATTTTACTCATCAAGCACAGAATGATACTTGAAATGCTTAAGAAAAATTTAAACTAAGTTCACTCCACAACAAAAAAAAAAAAAAAAAAATTGTTGCTGGTTTATGGTGCCAGCAATAGAGCAATTTATGAACAAAACAAATATTTTTCTAACAGGATAACAGAAATTCTAATGATCTCATCTGTTTTACCTTCTTTGGAACTTAGTTAATTTAGATAGGGTAAATCAAATCTTGTAAGCTTCCATTCTTTATTTTATTCTATACAGTAATTTTTAACTGTTGGGTTGGATAATTTAAATAATAAGATATTTCTATTAAGCAACAACTTTTAAACCATTTTTTTGTCTAACTTTTTTATAATGTCCTTTTCATAAGAATTCAACATTGGAATAATGTCCATTTTCTGAAGATAATCTAAGTTGATTGAAAGGGAGATAGAGCCAACACCCTATTACAATAAAAATCTTTTGTCTTTTTCTTGATTCTTTTTTTTCCTTCCTTTCTTTTTATTTTCCTTCTATGATTCCATCACACAATCAACAGACCTGCTATTGGTTTCCGTTGTCCTCATAAACAAAGCCAACATCAAACAGTTTGCAATGAATAATGTTTTTTTTTTCACACTGATTTCTTGCAATCACCTTTCTAAAGCATGTTTGTCAATACTTACCTCTTTTTACTTTGGCCTGTAATTTCAACTGCTTTCTTTTCCCCCCCAAAAAAAATTGCAGCAGGGTGCAAGATTCATTTGTAAAAAAAAAAATGCTACTTATTATTTGAATCAGAATTCAAAAGACATATGACAGAGATTCATCAACCAGGCACAAAAAACTGTCAATGTTTCTCTACAATGTCAGAGAAATAGGAAAAGACATTTTATTTGAGGAAGAGTGTGAGGAAGCAGAAAAAATAGAGGTATTTATCAGAAAGTAAGTCTCTAAAGAGAGAGGGTATGAAATAGAGATGGTAGATTCTGGGAAATAACGGAACCTGGATTGAACAGAGGTGACTTAATGGGCAGTGGAGTAATGTATAGTGGCTTGGATTGAGGAATCGGAGAACCAAGTTCAAATCTCAGTTGAATTCATTATATTCACTTATGTGCTAATGCCCTTGAAAAGGTATGAATCCTCTTCTTCTCCCCCAGCTATGACTAAATAGCAAGACAGACTGGGTCCTGTAGCCTTGGATAGCAACTGGTCTATCGCAGAAATAAATGGCAACCTACTGCAGGAAAAAATCTGTCTTGTCAGTCATGTATCGAAAGATACATGATCACCTAAGCATGCATCACTCATGGCACATAACTGATATAAATAGAATTTAAGGTAGTTTAAATATGAAAGACTTAGAAATGGGAAACAACTGTGGTGATGAAGTGTCAGCTTGAAAAAGAATTTCTCTGTGCTGTCAGAAAAGAAAATCAGAATCAAGATCAGGTTGACTTTAGTAGGCCTTGAAATATTGTAATTGTTTGTTTTTCCCTGCGCCTTAGTGGCATTATTGCCTTTCTTTGGGCGAAATGATTGAAACAAAGAAAAGTTGATTGTCAGTTTCAGATGGTCTAATAGGCAAAGTACCTGATGGCTTCCCACTTGCTGAATAAGTATGGCCACCAATCACAACTTTTCTTGCCCCAATAAAAGAATGCTATATTCGATGACAGGATGCCTTGGCTCTTCATGGGGGAAGAAGGTAGCTGTGCATTATTAGTTGTGATGTGGATTTTTACCCTTTTGATTTCATGCCAGAACAAAAAGGCATTTTATGAGATTTGACTTGCAAGACTGATTAATGACCGTTGGAATGTACAACCTGAGATTTATGATTTTGGATTCTGAACTTCCCTATTGCTCAGAAACAATGGTATGTGAATACAAAAGTAGGTATATAGTAATGAAAAACAAACTGTGCACACAAAACATATTGCATTGATTATACAAACATATCAATAATAAACATGTCAATCCCCCAAAATGTTCAAATTGTTTGACCCCCGTCATTTACACACTCTTTACCGGCAAAATATTTATTATTATTTATTAAAAAATAAAAATTATAATAAATGTAATATAATAAAAATTATGAATATAAAAATATTAAAAATGATTTTAATGAATTAAATGAATTTTAGAACCACTATTATAATATTAGTAACTCTGGTATAATTCTTACTATATACCTGCTTTTACATTAGCAAAGTATAGTAAATCTGCAATAAAGGAAATAAGATGGTGGGTGGAGGAGGAGGAGGAGGAGGAGGAGGAGAAATATGAGGGAATCTGAGAATACAAGGATGTATATTGAAGGGGAGATAATCTGTGAAATGATTGAATGAAAGAAGAGCAGATGATTTAGAAATATATAGATTCTCAAGCTTTTTTTGCCCATGTACCTTTTCAACCATATTTTTGAATGTCATTGCCTCTCCTCTCAAGCTTGTCCGACTCAAAAGGCCCATTGGAGAATTGTCATTTGTAGAAAGATCAATATTCCAGCAGTTCATATCTGCCAATCTATGGTTCTTCTTCCACCCCCCCCCCCACCAAAAACCCTAATATTTGCCTGTTTGGGGAGGATTCCTACCTGGTTGAAAACCCACTGATATTAACAGAAGGAGCGCTAACATGTGAGTTGATATTTTGGCAGAGAAGAAAGAAGAGATGATAAATGAGTGTAATATAAAAAAAGAAGTAGAGAAAGAAATAGATGAAGACAGAAGAATGTAAAAAAGAGGAAGTAAAGAAATGCAAGGAGAGGAAGGTGGATTTGGATGTGGATAGTGTAAGAAAAAAAACTGAGGTAAAGAAAGAGCTTGAAATGTTGAATATAACAAAACAAAGAAATCTGCTCCAGGAAATGTGGCCAAGTAAGGGAGAACAAAACAGTGTTTAATCCTCTGTTAGTATAAATAATATAAAATAAAGATTGTTTAATAACTGTGATAGAAACTTAAGCAAAGATCACAGTAACTGTCTATATTTCTGAGATGAGGTATTATGTACAGTATTTACATTAGTCGGACTATTGTCCTCATCTTTGTCGCCATATTTGTCACAACATTTCGGCCGTTGTACGTTCCTGCCTTCTTCAGGTGGTTGGAATTTCGAACCGAACCCTTTATTTCGATCACTGGGGTAGACTGTTCTAGTTCCACAAGCCATGTTTGATGGATGTCAGTTATCAGTTATCTCCTGCTAATTTTCCTCTGAAAGTTCTCCACTGCCTGAACCAGGTATCACATGGCACAGTGGATAAAGGCGTTGGTTAGATCCAGTGACAGACCCAAAAAGTGTGAGTTCAGTACCCAGTTCAGGCAGTGGAGAACTTTCAGAGGAAAATTAGCAGGAGATAACTGATAACTGACATCCATCAAACATGGCTCGTGGAACTAGAACAGTCTACCCCAGTGATCGAAATAAAGGGTTCGGTTCGAAATTCCAACCACCTGAAGAAGGCAGGAGCGTACAACGGCCGAAACGTTGTGACAAATATGGCGACAAAGATGAGGACAATAGTCCAACTAATGTAAATACTATATCACAGTAACTGTTTTGTTCATTGCTTGGATTGTAAAATAGGAAAACAAATGAAGAGGAGTCAGATTTATTGTAAATTGTTTAGCAGAGCATACTGAGAAATGGAGCTTTTTTCAATTTTTCAAAATAAAACCTTTATTTATTTATTTATTTATTTATTTGTTTGTTTGTTTATTTTTATCCTACAAAAAACAGAAAGAACACTAAAGACAATATTTAACAATAAAAAGAACTAAATGGTATAATCTATAATATCTCAAATAGGGTGTTTGAAACTCCCGCAGTATTAATACTGTAACAATGCCTTGCAGTACTAATGGTAGGTGAAGGGAAAAAAGCAAAAACATAGAGGCAGTTCTGAGGAAGGAAAGAAGAATAAGAGAGAGAGAGAGAGGGACAGAGAGAAGGATGTAGGACATTTGTTAAACAAAAGCTAAACAAGACGCAACATGCTGCAAAGGATACAAGCATAAAAAAAATTTAAAAAATTAAGGAAACATCTGTTAAACAAAAGTGTTGCAGTTGGCAACTCAAAATTAATACACAAAACCCTAATCCTTAAAACGACTGGCTATGACAGGGTTGCACTTGAGACAGGAGACACTTGAAACCAATGGAAACACATGTTCATTTTTAATGCCTTTTTTAACAAGCAAATAATTGTTCTAATACTCAACTAAGGTAATGGCAGGCATAATGTGTTAACAAAGGAATGAAGGCATGAGCAGAATTATAATATGATTATCATCGATCAGTTCCTTTGAAAAAAAAAAAACACATTAAAAGAATCAATATAGATCATCCATCTTAGGCCTCCATCAGTCAGGATTGACCATGGGTAGCATCCTAGTTGTCTGCTTGGCTGGAGCATCAATATCTGTGACTGTAGAGGCCAATGTGGGAGTGACAATCTCTGTTGCAGAGGTCGCATGTGTGTTCTGTCTCTGGCCTGTTGGAGCTGTCACTTTGTTTTCTGCAGGCCCGCCTTTCCGTGGCAACTTGTGTCAGCTTCTCCTCTCCTGACTTGAGGTGTTTGGTTAGGGTTCCTCTCCATTTGGATCATATGGCTGCTAGGCTCTTCCAGGACTCTGTGTTGATGTCCACAGCTTTCATATTGTGCCTCATGACATCGCAGTACCACAGCTGTGACCACCCAGTGGGTCTACTTCCAGAGGCCAGCTCTCCATACAGGAGGTCTTTGGGGATGCAGCAGTCTGGCATGCAGTGGATATGGCCTAACCAATGGAGTCTTCACTGTCTGAGCAGTGTGAAGATGCTGGGCAGACCTACTCGCGACAGGATCTCAGACTTGGGCATTCTAAAACGTTGTAGATATTGATTCCCTTATTTCTGTAATTTTATTTTAATTTTTTGTCTGTTCTTATTAGATACAACATCAGGAACTTTCCTTCATGTTCTTGATATCCCCAAGACTGCTAAAATCGCAATAGTTTCAACCCTTCCCCAAACCTACAATATTCCTACTTTCACTTCTTGTGTTCAAACGGCTGATTTCAGTGCTCTACTTATTGACACTACTCTTCATGACATTTCCCATGGGTGTGACTTAAGTCCTGTTACTTTCTCCACACACATTTTGTTTTACTGTCCAATTGTTGTTGTTGTTGATTGTTTTTTGTTTTTTTGAGCACTTTCATCTATACATTTAGTCATTTTCAGGGTTGAAATATATTTACTGTTAAAGCACTCGGGGTGGGGGGGGGAAAGAACATTCGGACAGTTTTTATAATTTATCTACCGAAAAGAAAATAATTATTAGATCACATGAGAAATTGTATAGAAAACTAAATCAAAGCACCTTGTCTGTTGTATTCAATGAAACATGCATGAGAGAATGATTGTTGCCTAAATATATATATATATTATATATATACACACACACACACAAGGGTGATTTAAAAATTATCGTCGCTTTTGGCAGGTTTTTAGGTTTGTTATACTGCCTTCTGCTCATGCCTGCCTATAGTTGGTACTATTGTGATTGCTGTTTGAGCTTGATTGCACCAGTTTTCTTGCTACTGTTACAGTATAAACATGCCTTCCCTGCTAGCAGTGTGCACCAAGTATATATATATATATATATATAAATAAATAGAGAGAGGAAGAGGAGGTATAAATGTAGATGTTGGCTATAAATATGAATGAAGGGGAAATACTGAAGATGTAAAGATGTTAAATTTTAATATTTATGGCATCTGATGCATCTAGACACACATCAGCCAATCTCATTCGGTTTCCCAATGTTTTATAAATGCTATAAAAACAAAAGCAATAAAAAACCTCGAATGAGATCAGCTGAGCTGTCGGATGCCAGAAATTTAAAATTTTTAAATTTAGCATCACTTCATCTTTAATATATTGAATATATAATCATAACCAAGACTTACATTTATATTCCCACCCCCTTCTCCCAACATACATATAATTCCATCAATAAGAATATTACTTTAGTCTGATGAAGTCATTTTAGAAAACAAAACATAGAATTTTTTCCATTTCATCATTCAATTTTCCCAACATTGTTCTGATATATAAAAATTTAAATAGCACATTCTCACATATATATATATACAGGTTGTGATAGATAAATGTCATCTAAATTATGCAAAAATTAAAATAATACTGACATCTCATTTTAACTGTTTAAATGTTTACCAGAATTACATAAAAATATATGGAAATACATTAAAGTAAATTTATTCAATAAAATTGCCATTGTCATTAACCACAGCCTCCAGACAACTTGGAAATCTCTTTCATCTCTTCTGAACAGTCTCCTTGCTTAATTTGATGAATACTGCCATAACCTATGCCTTCAGTTCATCTTTGGTGTGACAAGGAGTTTTGTTGCTCAACTCTGCCCACACACAGTAATCAAGCGGGTTGCAGTCTGGGGAGTTACGTGGCCAGATGTAAGAGGTGAAGTGGTTGCAGAAATTGTCTGACAACCATGACTGGGTTCTCCTGCTTTTGTGCCATGGTGCAGAGTCTTGTTGACAGACATAGGGTCTTCCAGCTGCCACCCTCTTGACCCAGAGCAGCACTACCTCCTCACGATACTTCACGTAGGCCTCTGTGTTTAATCTCAGGGACTGCGGGATGATGAATGGAGGCATAATGTCGTAATCACCATTGAACTCTTCCAACTCTTTCTGAATCCTCTGCACTGTCCTCAGATTGACAACCACTCTGAAATGTTTGTATTGGACCTTCTGGCACAAATGCCAAGCAGTACAGCATGCTGTTTACAAATTTCTGGTGGAGTGAATTGTGTCATGGTGCTCTTTTGCTCACAGATGGTGCCCAACTGACCCTACTATACTGTGCAGTTAACAAAATAAAAAATAAACAACATGCATGCATTAAATTAAAAATATAAAATGGTGACAATTTACCTGTCACACCTGTATATTGTTGAATACATCAGAATAAACATGAAGTTAATTTGACTTTATGATACATTAAAGAGAAAATGAATTGTACATCTAAAACCTTTCACCAATATTTCTTGTTAATTACAAAAGATGATTTGTATCAGGCTCTGTAAATTTACAACAACAACAACAACTGAAACTATTCCAAAGATTTCTTTATTTTTCCACAATTACATTGATGTGATTGTTTACACATGACCTATTGTCAGGGTACCATGTCACTTAATTCCCCTTCATGGCACCTTTCAGATCAATGAGGCTTACTTGGCAGCACCCGTTTCCTCTTCAAGTAAAATGTAACAGCTTGTACTGGGTTACATGATATCAGCAGCAAGGAACAATTTCTGACTCAGATTAACAAATATCCAAGATAACTTTACAATGATAATGTTAATATTAGCTGTTTCCTTATAAGGAATCATTTGGCATTCATTGCTGGAGCAGCCAGTGTTACTCAACTTAGACTTTACTCACTCCCTGGCCACCATGCTGGGATCAGAATGTAGCATCTATTCTCCTAATCTCTAATGGTAATATTAGCTGTTTCCTTATAAAGCTTTCATTGATCAAGCAGCCTGGCTGGGATAATAGTGTAGTATCTGTTCTTCTTATTTCCAATGGTAATATTAGTCACTCCCTTAAAAGAAAAAAACTAGGCATTCATTGACCAAACAGTCAGTGCTATTCCAGGTTGAAATATATAAACTATTTCTTTTGAAACAATTTTCAGTAAAATAGGTTTCCTAAGTCGAATAACTGTTATTATTCATTCTAGTATTGATGAGGATTTCTTTACTAACCTTTTGTTGGAAGTAGTGTGGAAAGTCAATATCTTGAATATATCATTATTTTCTGTTTGAGTTATATGTGCTATCCATTTTAGCTCTTGCTGAAAGTCCTTAAATGATTTAGTTTCTGTTATTTGGTACAGTTCTTTGTGATTCTGTAACGCCAGTCCACAAGGTTTGAAAAAGGATTGTTCTCACTGAGACCTACAAGCTTCACTTGCTCAAAGCTATTTTTAACCATCAATTAAAGAAAGCAGTTGTATACAGCTAACAGTTTCCAGTTACCTTACTATTTTACCCATGGATTAAGATAAATTTTGAACTTGGTTCACTTTTCTCTCTGCTGTAAGATGAAACACCCACTCCCTGAAATTAACAAGCAGCCAAAGCATGGAAGATTTTTATAATAATTTGTGCGTGTTTTGTCTTTTTTAAATTTTTTCTTTGCCTATTCAAGTTCAATTAATTAATAAAAGTAATTTAGTTACAATGCAAAAAGAATTCCAGCAAATAAAAATAAATGACTGGTTTATTTATGACAAAATAAAGCATTACACCAGATCAATAAGAGGGAAAAACAGCCAACAAATGGCACAGACCCAAAAATTGACCAAGCAGGATCCTTTGGAAAAGGTAACTGTTACTAAATTATTATCACACAGTAATATTTTTTCTCCTTTTTTAAATTGCTGTCTACTAGTAAGTTACAAATGTAGTATAAAGTCATAGTAGTTTCATAATATCAGTTGTACAATTTTATCCTGACTTTAACTTAGCATGCCACAAACTAAACACATTTATTCTATTTTAGTTAAACCCCTACAAACTTCAAAAATCACAACACAGCAAATGTTGTCTGTAAAGTCTCTTTTGATCTTAAACTTTCATATAAACTTGATAATGTTGAAAAAAAATGTATGATTTTTCTACAATATCTATGACAATATAAACATCATTACAATAAAGGTTACAATATTTATGACAATATAAACATCGTTACGATAAAGGTTACAATATTTATGACAATATAAACATCATTACAAAAAAGGTTACAATATTTATGACAATATAAACATCATTACAATAAAGGTTACAATATTTATGACAATATAAACATCGTTGCAATAAAGGTTACAATATTTATGACAATATAAACATCATTACGATAAAGGTTACAATATTTATGACAATATAAACATCATTACAATAAAGGTTACAATATTTATGACTATATAAACGTCATTATGATAAAGGTTACAATATTTATGACAATATAAACATCATTACAATAAAGGTTACAATATTTATGACAATATAAACATCATTACAATAAAGGTTAGTATCTGCACAATTAAAATCTAATTGAACTGGAAAGACAAATTGTGTAAAATAATAACAGCTTTGATACGTTGCAAAAATCGTATGGAAAAAGAACATTATGTTTGTAAGATAATAGTTGATACATTTGCATAGTTTAATTTTGGTTATTGGCAATACTTAGGAGATATGATGGCGTAAAGGATAACAGCACAGATTAAGGAATCAGAGAGAGCTGAGTTCAAATTAGTCAAGTTCATTACATTCACTTGTGTGCTAATATTGTTGGAAAATGTATGAAATCTATCTCTTCTCCACTCAGCTATAAGTAAATAGGAAGAAAAATCTTTGACTTCAAAACAAGCCTGGAGAGAGTTGGCATTTGTCAGGCTATCATACCCAAGAAACACCACTGCTACTTCTGCTGCAGTTCCTGTGGTGCCCCTAAATCCTAATGGATTACGGGTCTCATGATTGATCATGATTAAATTTATGTACCCTAGTTACAATTTTGTGTTGTTATTCTTAATTTTTTTTAAAATAATGTGAGATCTCTTAAAGTGACCTGTTCAAAGCTATGTAAAATAGAAATTTTCAAAATTGCACCTGCTTTGATTAAATATTTCAACAGATAATTTCAACTGTGAATGGTAATTTAAGAGCACAAAAGGCAAAAAAACAAAATGACAAATGATACTCAAAATGTTGTATTACAGTAATTTTTATGACATTTTTATGACATTCTAAATATGGAAACAGTTCATCAAACAAGAGAAGTGAAAATGTGAGTATTGGATGTTTATCAGTGGATAGTTTACAATATCTTGCAGTTCTTGTTGTTGTAAATATCCATATTTCATTACCTGTCAAAATTTGTTTCAAATATTGTGCATGAAAATACAGTCTGGGTATATATATATATTTTTTGTTCACTTGTGTGAAGCTGGTGCAAATATTCAGCACTTGATTTTGATACTTTCAGTCTGTTATTTATCTCTTATATTGTATAACATTGTTTATTCTCAAATAATAACTTCATTTGCTTATTATCCTCAAGTGGTTTGAGCATCATTCAATGGGAAATCACAGCACAAAACTTCATAAACCACTTTTGACATGTTCAATCCACCACAGTACCTTCTCCATAATCTGCAGATTTGATTGTTTTATGCATTTGATTTGCATATTTATCTATCTTAAAATAAAAGTAGCTTAATATGCTTTAGTATCAGATGCAGTAAACGGCAATTTTGACATAAAAAAGTGCAATGATGTGATGTCTATCATGAGAACAACAAAAGCAACCTTTTTTAAGTGAATTTAGCATTAAAAGTGTCTACTTTCAACTGTCTCCCTATGAAACAAACTTTTTGACTCTGCAATATTTTCATCCAGAAGTGTTGAAATTATTATAGTTTTAGCAAGAACACAAGAACCTGCTTGAGGTTGCATATCTAATATGAACAAACAAAGGCATTAAAAAATGAAACAGGATATTGTCTTTAAATGGAAATAATTCCTGTAAAATTAGGCAGAGAAATAAAGGAAAACTTTAATATGGAAATTGGTTACCGAACAGCATTAAATCTAACTCTGATTTCAATTTAAATGCCAAAAATGATTAAATATAAATTATTTAAATGTTTTTTTCTATAATTAAGTCCCAAGCAGTGAATTAATAAACTATTTCAGTTTCAGTGAGTTTATTTTTTTATTTATTCCTCTTTATGTGTCATGTCCCTTCAATAAGTAAGCAATCATGGTTCTCCACAACTTCCTGTCCTTTGTAGCTCTTAATAATTTTTTTTTTTTGTTATTTCTCCTAAACCCTGTTCTGCCATCCATTTACTCATGCTCACTAAGTATGTTAAGCATTGTTTTCCTATGTTCATCTTACCTTCAATCTGTCTTGTGAGTATCAGATTTTCCCAGTCCTTTTTCCTAATTATTTGCCCTAGAAATTTCTACTGTATCTTCTTGGTGTTACGTATAAGTTTCCTTGTTTCCATTTTCTATAAAACTTCATTGTTACTCATAATTGGTCCATGGTATCCTCAGCATCCTTCTGTAGATCCATAATTCTGCTGCTTCAAATTTCTTCTTCATCTTTGAGAAGATTGTCCAGCACTCACTGCCATACAGGAGGACAGATATCATGTAACAGTTCAGTAGTTTTTTCTTTGTTTCTAGCAAAGTTTTTAGATTTCTTAATATTCTGTTTAGCTTTTGGAAGGCATCTTTGGTTATCCCATTGCACATTTCAATTTCAGTGCTGCATTTTCTATCCTCTGTTAAAATACTTTCCAGATATTTAAATTTTTTACTTGTTTGATTTTGGTATCTCCAATCTGTAACTTGCATGTTTGATTGTTCCTTTTGCTAACAACCTTGCATTCTGTTTTCTTGCATTTGATGTTTAGTCCTTTCTTCTTGCTTTCTTTCACTACCTTCTGTAGAAGTTCTTGTAGTATCCTTTGTGCATCTGCTATTAACACTTTGTCATCTGTATATCTGATGTTGTTAAGATTGTTGCTGGCAATAATGAATGCTGGTCAAACTTCTAATTCTCTCAGAATTGCCTCACTTTTCTATCTGTATGCAAGTGATTTGCTGCCAGTATAGGTTCTTGATTATTCTAATATCCTTCCCAAATATGTCAAGTTTGCTGAGCAGTTCCAGCAGATCTTTGTTGTGCACTTTATTGAATGCCTTTGTGTAATCTATAAAACACAGGTACACATCTGTCTGCATCTGTATTGCTCTTTCTGATAATATTCTGATCCTAAATATTGGATTCTTTGTTCCAGTCTTTTTAACGAACCCACACTGTTCCTGTCCTATTTCCAGTCTGATTCTGCTGCCCCACTTTATTCATCAGAATTCAGATGATAAGTTTTCTTATATTGCTCATTAGGCTGATTGTCCAATAGTGTTCACATTTGTTTGCACCTGGCTTCTTAGGCAGTGCTATTAAAGTAGATCTACATCACTGTTGTAGATTTCATTTATTATTTCTGTAAGCTTGTCTGTGCTGAAATCGTCTGCCAACATCTCTATTACAATTCTCTCTGGCCCTGCCACTTTGTTTCTTTCAATATGGCCAATGCAGATTTCACTTCAGATATTAATATTTCCGATCCATTGGTATTTCTGCATATTGCCAGTTGTTCTCTTTCGTTGTGGAAGAGTTCTCCAATATACTCGTTCCATCTCTAAAGTATTTTTTTCTCTCTTATATCAGTGCTCTGTCCTTGGATTGTATGCATCCTTTTAATGAACATGACTTTTTTCCTGTTAGTTCTCTTATTTTTTATGCATATTTGCTTTATTTGTGAGATCCATTTTTTTTCTATTTCTGTGCATTTTTCATTGAACCACTCCTCTTTAGCCTGCCTGCATTTGTTCTTTATTTCTTTATGTAGTGTCCTATATTCTGTTCCATGTCTTAGCATGTTTTTGTCTCCTTTTCATCATGTCAAGAATTACATCTGTTATCCATTCACTTTTTTTTTTCTTTGTCTAATTTCTTCTGGGATGATCTCGATTGCTGATATTACTAATACTCCTCTTAATGCCCCACTTCAAGTTTCTGTTTTCCTTTTGTCCGTCATATCTGCTTTTCACTGTCCATATATTTCTCCTTCTGTGATATTGCAATTTGGGTGATACTTTCAATTAGGTTATTTGGTACAGTTCTTTGTTTGGGATTCTGTAGTGACAGTCCACAAGGTTCAAAAAATGAGGGTCCTTGCTAAGAGCTACAGGTTTCATTCACCAGAAGCCTTTTTAATCATTGATCTAAGAAAGCAATACTATACAGCTGGCAGTTTAGATATTTCTGAATGAATTTGGCACCATGCACACCAGACATATGAAAGTCTAGATCTATTTAAGAAATTGACTCAAGTTCTTCAGCAGAAATGAGGATACAAGTTTGAACTCCTCAGAGAAAAGTGATAATGATTCATCAGAAATCTGAAGAAACATGTAAAAGACAATGTACAAAAGGCTCATAAAAAGTTATTCATTTAAGTCTCTTCTCAAAATTTAACCAAATGGCCAATCATCAGATTTTTAAGGGATATTTGGATTTTGTGTCATATCAATCCTTGTTTGGTAATTCAATGTCATAATCAATATTTTTTATTATATTTGAGTAAATAGTGATGGTTTGTAATTGAGTTTGAAAACATTTACTTGATAGTTATATGGTGTTCATTTATATTTGAGTCTGTAAGCATTTAATTGGTGAGAGTTTACTCTTCTGTAGAGGATACAGAATATATTCTAGGCCCTACAGGAGCTTTTTGGTAAGGCTAAGAACTTTTCAGTAGCCACTTCATATTTAGGATATTTTCATCAAAATAATGAAAAAATTCTATCACTAAATTCCCCTCTACAATATTATTTTCTTTGATAATAATTTTTTTTTTTTTTTATCGATTGTGGTTTTTGCATCTGTCAACCTGAAACAGTTTTTTTTTCCTGATTATTTCAGAGAACCAAACACGTCATTTCTTAAAGTTGTGAGAAGAAATTGAGATTTGATTTTTAATTTGGAAGGAACTTTTACTATTTTTCTCAGTGCTAAAACTCAAATATTAAAGAAGATGAAGAAAAAATATAGGCATTGCAATTCATTTCATGACTTGAAGTAGGAAATCAATTTTGCTTTGTGAATAACAAAACCAAACACAATAGATGAACTGTGTTGATGCAAAATGACCAAATTTCTGTCTGCAAAAATGGAACACATTTAAGAAACAGTGCCTTTCAAATATACTTTGCTTCTACTCCTGCTACACCAATTAACATCTTCATTCTTGCCCATATCCACCTCTCAAGGCTTTCATGTGTGTTAAATCGACTTTTCCTGTCTCAAATATAATTTCCTGTTGAATGGTGAAAGACTTAGCTCTGAGCGGACAATTAGTTGATGTATTTCTGCCTTCTGTCTTGGGAACAGCCAACACGTATTGTAGTTGGTATCTTTCAGTTTTCCATCTCTCCCTCCCACAATTCTAAACTGTTTCCTTGGGACCAGCAAAAAACAAGAGAAGGCCTCAGTGCAAGAGTGAATAAGAAAGTGATTTTTAGACATATCAACAACTACATGGCTCTAGGAGTGTTGAGTATTGCTTCTTTTTTGTATTGGCAAGTATACAATAAAAATTGTAAAGAAAACAGAATAATATTCTTACCCACAAGTAAAAGTGGCAAATCGATTCTAGTAACAGAAATCAGTTTTTGGCTTGGAAGTGTAATTAATATTTTGAGACTGAAATATTTACTACCCAAAAAGCACAGAATTCTTCTCTTCTTTTTTTTAATCAATTCCTCCTGAGCAAGGTAATGATGCCACTAAGATGCAAGGGGCTACTGGGAGTGAAAGAGAATGAGAAGACTATAGAAAGAACTGGAAACCTGAACCCAAACCTGAACAAGAAACAAGGAATAAATCTCTACTCCTCTTCAAAAGATAGAGGAATTTCTAAGTGGAAATATATGAAGACATTACTATAAATTCACCTGCAAATTTTCACAAGTGAAATTGTTTCTCTCTTTAAAGTCTAATATTTATTTTGTTTAACTCTCTGGGTGTTAATTTTTAAAAAAACTTAAATATTTCTAACAATTCACACAGTAACCTTTTTTTTTTTTTCATATAAATAAACTTTTATAACATATGATCTTCATATTTGAAAAAATTTAAAAATTCCCAAATTTGCATGCAGGTTATCAGCCATTTTGACATTCAGGCAGAAATTAGATTGGAAGCCATTTTAAATATTAATCAGATTGTATTTATTTTTAGTAAATACATTATTGCAAAAACATTGATATAATTCATAGCTTCAAAGAATATATAACTGTCAAATGCAAAGGGATAAACATCAACTTAATTCATTGACTTTTTTGAAATGCTCTTTTGAAAGCAATTAAAAGATATTCCAAGATATTTTGGTACATTTTATCAATCTCCTGAGTAGAAGCATCAAAGATAAAATGTTCAGTTTGTATTTAAAAAGAAGAAAAAAGACAGAATTTAAATATTTACAGACTTGGGCTTATGATTTTCTACTGCTTTGGGTATAACCCTCAAAAAACTAAAATAATCAGTGACTTTATGTATTTTTTTTTTTTAAACTTTGTCTACCAAATTATAGAAAAAATGTATTTCTTAATTGCTCAAGAATAAAAAGAGAAAAATATTTGTCGGAATTTCTAGGGTGAGTTATCATTATTTACATTCAAACTAATGTCTTCTCCTTTGTTGTCATTATCACAATATTTTGGCTGTTATGCCCTCCTGACTTCTTCAAGTGCCTGTCGATCTGTGTCACCTTCAGAAAAAGAAAATGAATATTGGAATGATGAATGCAAATTGTTTTCTTTAAGCTTTTAACCAAGCCTCATTTAATTGAGTTGTTTTTATCTCTTTCCGATCTTGTGTCCAATGTGGAGCTCTGTCAAGGGACTGTCCAGCCAAGCATCCTCCACATCATTGCCATTGCTCAGTGCTGTGTTCATTGGCTCAATCACATCCTGCAATAAACTGATGACTACCTCACCAGTGTCATCTACCAGTTCCACCTGCTATCTATGCACTGGAGACAATCTTGTGGCAGAGGCAGATGTTGAAAGGATATCATCTATCAGAACCACCAGCAGATTAATTTGGCACTGAAGGTTGTTCTACCATTCTGCTAAGACTCTAAGAGCTGGAGGGTCAAAGTGACTCTCATGGGCTCAACACCTTCCTGGCATGAGATTTAACAATAGCAGTATCTCCACTCTCAGTCAAAGAGAAATATTAATTTATTTCAACATGAGAAAATTAATTTGGTTATTTAAAAATATAGAGAAAAAAATGGAAGGTAAACAGACATGTTTTTTGTAAAAATGACTTGGTAAGCCAACATAGAAAAAGTGTTGAAAAGTGGCTTTATGCTTTTAATTGGCTCTAAAATAACCCCAAAAATTTTTATGGTTTGAGTCAGAATGTAAAAAGGAGCAACTGATAAAATAACTTGGTCAAGTTCATTCAGTACTTTTCCATTTCAGAAAAATTCACATGCAGATAAACATTTAACTTGGTTCTACCAAATGCAACTAAAATTTCCTTCCCACACATGCACAAGGCTGCTATTATATGTTTGTCTTTGGATATATATATATATATATATATATATATTTTTGTCATCCACAGACTGTTTCGCTGTTTCACAGCTGATCAGTGTGGCTAGACGTCCGGTTGCCTCTAGCTAGGATCAAAACCCGACTGAATTTGCGTCAGTCCGAACTTCTCCCACTAAGCCATCAGCGTACGGTACGGGATGAAGGTGAATTTTAGCGTGTTTATTTTTAGATTCGGATAAACACACAGTGACTCAATTCTGTTGAAGAGTCGTGCAGTATTAGCTTAAATAGTCACTGTTTACAAATTCACACCTCAAACCAGAGGGCTCAACCGAAATTAATTTTTCAGGAGCTAATATCTCTCTCTCTCTCTCTATATATATATATATATATATATATATATAGAGAGAGAGAGAGAGAGAGAGAGAGAGAGAGAGAGAGATAAGGAAAAACATAACCATAAATTTTTAAAAAATTAATATAAAATTAACTCAAGACTTTTATATATATATAAAATAAATAAATTAATGCATAAATAATTAAATAAAATAATAAATAATAATCACATTAAAAATAATAAATAAATACAAATTCTGCTCCACTATTTATTCACTTTTGTTTATTAGTCAATAAATTGCATCATTTAACATCCTTCATAGTTTACCTTTCCTTTTTATTTTAAAATCCTTACAATTTCTTGATGAAGTTCATCAGAGCATGAAGTATGTCACTAGAGAATAGTTTTTCTGCTTTGTCTATTCATATTGTCTTTTTACCAATATATTTTTATTTACACTGTTTATATTCAGACTATTGTCCTCACCTATGTTGTTTTTATCATGTTTCAGCTGTTGTGCTCTTGAGTCTTCCTCAGGTGTATACCGATCTGGGTAATCTAGAGGGTTTGTGAATTTGGTGACATAGTGTTGTGAGTTCAATCCTTTGGTTGGGCAGTGTGTACTCATACTCATTGGGAACGGGTGAGCAAAATTGAACAGTACTAAATGACATAAGAAATAGGTGATATCCCTAGACATGACCAGTATAATGAGAACAGTCTATGCGATAGATTGAATAAAGGGTTCAGTTTGGAATTCCCTGTAGACTACCCAGATCGATATACACCTGAGGAAGGTCGGAAGGTACAACAACCAAAACTTTGTGATAAAAACAACAAAGATGAGGACAATAGTTTGAATATAAACAGTGTAAGTAATGCTAACTCATTCCAGAAATTCAAACAAACATATATTTTTATTTATATCTGAATTTTTACACACACAGACTAAGAATATATACCTTTAGATCTAAAAATTCATGTATATGTAAAGGGGCAATGGAATAATTCTTTGCCTAAGACACTCTTCCAAAAAAAAAAAAAAATCTAATGATTCTATATCTTCGACCATTTTCCTGGTTCCCAGTACATATTTAAATATAAATTGTCCAATCTCTGTGTACTTTTGGCTTTCATAAGGCACAATCAATGAATTTTTGTTTTCTTGTATTATTTCAGTTTCATTGTTTTTTCATATACTGCATCAGATTTTCCCCTTTTTTATATGTACTAGTTGATTCCCATAATGAACTCACTATGGTACCCAGACCTCATGAAATTAAGCACACTACTAGATTGGCAATGCGGTCCCATCAATTCACAGTTGACTTTGATAGATGTAACCATAAGTTTTAGGCTAATAGTTTCTTTTCTCACACTTCTCACTTGTGGAACTCTCTTCTGGCTCCATGCTTTTCAGTCAACTTTAATCTTCAAAAACTTAAATGCACTGTCAATCACTATCTACTGTCTTCCTGATTACTCTTCTATTGTTCTTGCTCCTTAGTAATGTTTCTGTTTTCTTATTCTCCCATACCCAGTAACACCTTGTGTCTTTGTGGTGTAACTACCTTGCTTGGGGGAATTTGATTAAAAAAAAAAAAAAAAAAAGTTATTTTATCAAATGCTGCAATTCCATTATCCTGAGGATCATAGTGAAGATAAAAAAAACATCCTATGAACAAGGACCATGAGAAAGTATATGAATGAAAAATCAGGGTCCTCATTTTTTTGTGGGTCTCTGCTATAGAGAAACCTATTCCTGATATATGCCCCAAAACCATGGAACAATAGAATATCTAATTACTAAAAAAGGAAGACCAGGTTGCATCACCAATAAATATAAAAACAGTGTTTTATGCTGTTGAATATACCAGAGTTAATAAAATGATGAGACCCAGTAGTTAACAAATATTCACATTTAATATCCACTTCAGGCACAATATTTTTCAATGAACTTAAAAACATAAAGCAAACACTAATTAACAATAATTCCCCTAAACACATAATTGATAAAATATGAAACTGACTTTAGAAAAAATAGAAACAAACAATAAGTGAAATAATAAAATATAAAAAAAAAAACACCATTAAACAATTCTACACAGCAGAAACAAGATGGAAATAATTATAAAACCCCAACACATAAATACATAGCACCTAACAACATAAAAGAAGAAAGCTTATACATAAATTATTAGAAAATCTTTTAGCATCCTGCTACCACTTTTCTATCAATGTCAATTTTTGTGCAAATCTGTGCAAAAAGTGGAACAGAGCCTTGATATTTTTCTCACTTCTCATTGGTCAGTTAATATTAAAATCATGTTCTCGCCTACGTCCGTAAAATGCCTACACATTATTCAAAATCATTTTTTCACCAAAAATCAGAAATGCTCTCTGGAGTCTAACACGCAAGTACATTTATTATAAATACCAGACACAAGTTCGTTCTTCCTGTCTTTTTGATTTCTCTCACACACTAAAATGTAGCCATTTAAGAAATCACGTTTCGACCCCTTATGGGCAGACACTATGAAAACATATTTACACATGCACACATATACATACATTCAGAAACTTAATTACAAACATTACAGAACATTACAAGTATCAACATATTACGAATATTCAACTGCAACAGAAACTAATCAAACATTACGAACATTCACTCTTTCATCTTCAAGTTACAGGATTCTTTCAACTCTCTCTCAGTGAAGATTTTGAGTAGCAAGTTCATTTAACTTTCTATGAGCTCAGATAAAAAATATTTCCTTTGTAAAGACTTTAATTCCAGTCGAAAGGAAGTAACTCCTCCTATTAGTTATGCTTGTATATTATTACATAAATAAATATGAATATTGCTTGTTATAAAAACTGTTTAGTGTACCCTCTTATTGTTTCATATTTTGTGGTATTTTGTGTTAAAAATAAATTGGAGAGGTCACACCAGCTAACAGGCCTCTACAATCTAGAAACCTACAATACCTTAAGTGGTCATCAAAGCGACTGATGACAACTTAAGGTATAAAACTGAGTCATCATTATTCTTGATTCCTGATTTCTTTGTCCACACTGTTTATATCTACAAATGCTCTATTCATGATAATGAATACCCTTCCTCCATAAGTATAGCAATTGTTATCACAAAGAACTGTTTGGACTGCTAGGTAAGCTCAATTTATTTTGGAAGGATATTAGAATAATCCAGAACTTTATACAGGGAGCAAACCACCTGCTTACGAATAGAAAATGAATTCAGTAAATGCGCAAAAATAGAAATTGGTGTCAGAGAAGGATGTGCCTTCTCACTAGACATATTCAACCTTTTACCAGGATACATTACTGGCAGCCACAGTCTTATCAACATAAGATATGCAGATGACACAGTGTTGATAGCAGACATAAAAAGAAAATTACAGTTCTGTGCTAACAGTTTCTTCTTTCATTCTTTTCTCTGATGGAACTCTCTTCCAGCTTGCATTCTAGTCGACTTTAATCTTCAAAAATATAAATTCAGTGTGAATCATTATCTTATGTCTTCTTAATTCCTGTTCTTGTTCGCTCTCCTTAATAATGTTTTCTTTTTCTCATTCTTTCCCTCTCAATAAACCTTTACATCTTAGTGGCTTTATTGCTTTGCTTGAGGTGAAATGAGTTTTTTAAAAAAAAGGAAACAAAAAGAACACTTATATTTAGCATCAGAAAGAAATAGTTGAAATTTCTAGAGTACTCAATAAGGAAAGAGGACTTGAAGAATTTGACACTCAAAGGATATATTGAAGAGAAAGAGTGAAGCAGTGCATAACCTACCTAATGAGGTTGTGTAAATGGTTGGCAGAACAGGGATTAGGAGAGATAGCAAAAAGACAAAATTTACTAAGAGCTACAAAGAACAGGAACTTGTGGAGAGCCATGATCACCCAAGTACTGAAGGGATACGCCACATAGAAGAAATTGTACTTGTTGTGGCATTCACCTGTGATTGGTTGAGCTGGCTCCATCAAACAAATTTGCTGATGTGCAAAATCATAGAGGTTTCAGTTGGAATTTGAATTCACAAGTATTTCCCAGCCACATGTATACAGACTTTAGGATAGTATGGTCCAAGTGTTTCCTGGACAAGATAACTTGACATAGCCCAACCCTCTCAACCTGGTTTGAATTCAGAGTTTTCTTCTTCTAAACTGATTGCACCCAAGGCTATAGGAACAAATCTGTCCTGCTATTTACCCATAGCTGGTGAAAGAATAGATGGATTCATATCTTTCCCAAGGGTATTAGCATGTAAATGAATATAATGACTTGACTGGAATTCGAACTCAGCTCTCCGATTCTTCAATCTGAGCCGCTAACCATTACTCCACCATGCCATCACGTGTTTTTTTCACTATTGGGAAATTTACAAGAAATCGCTTGTTTTCTATTGGAATAAAATAAAGGAGATAATCAATGTAGAAACTCTGATTATCTCTCTTATCTTATAATTTAGAAGTTAAGCAGTCTCTGTAATGTCCTAATTAGTAGAAAAGTGGATTAACTTCTGATATTTTTCTTTAATCTTAGGTCACCAAGAGATCCCCAGACAAAACTAGTCAAGAGAATTGTTGCTTTAGAAGGTGAAAAGCTGAGGTAAGTAACTTTTCATGTCTGCCTGTCAATAAATAATAATATATATTTTTATATATTTGACATTTTTTAGGCATGTAGAAAAAAAAAGAAGTTGTTACTTGATTTGCAAGAAGATTTTTCCCAAATTCTTTTGTTTTGATTTTTAATTGAATAAGATACCTTGTCTAACAAAATCAAGACAATATAGGGGTGTAGACGGTGATTTACTCCCTTTGGTTGTGATGAAATGCATAACATGATGGTTACATTACTTCATAGATTGATGAAATTGGCCAGTCTGTCAATCATCTGCCTGGAGTCAAGACACACAAGTTGTTTGTTCTGTTCAGGCCAGACAGCTGCCAAGTGGTGTAACTCACAAGCCCATGGTGAAATTTTCCTATAGAAATATATCTTCACTAGATATAGAAACTATATTTGGCTCACAGTCTACAATTTGGGAAAAACCCATGACTCGCCATTTTCCTGTTTGTGGATATGTCCTCACTAGTGATATAACAGATAAATCTATCCTGCTAAAATCTGGAATCATAAATATGACTTCTTCAGAAACACAGAAAAATCTCTGGCAGCTCCAGTTCATGTTGGGAATTATTACACGCAAGACTCTCTTTTTCATTCACTTTTCACACTGCTTATTGTTGCATATATGTGTTACAGTTTTTTTCTTGTAAATATGTATATATAATTTTGTGTATGATTTAGCAGCATAAAACTCTCTCTGAAAATAAAGCATGTTTGTCATTCCTTTTCTTTCGGCTATTTTGTTCCATCTGGGGGATAATAATAACATAATAATCAGGGTAACCTCAACATCCCTGGTGCAAACAGAACTGGCAAGCCATTGCACTATTCTGCTTTGAATGTCACCATGAACGACAATTGTGAGATGGAGGTGAGTGCTTTGGTGCTAACTGATTAAATGATGAATAATACCTATAATGGGGAAAACTCAAACAGGGAGAATATTCCATAACTCACCGATTAACAAGAACCCTTACATTTTCTTGTGCAACCTTCATATTTTTTTACTTTAATTGAATATATTTCTTTTGCCAATTACAAGAAATTTCATTATCTCCATTCATGATTCTTTTTTGGACCCACAGTGAATTTTTGATATAAAGATGAATTTTTGTGTTTTATCAACATTTATATGATTTATAACTGCCACTTTTGCTCTGATTGATAATCTAAAAATGTTTACCTAGGTTCTTTTTTTTGCAGCTAATATAAACAGAAATTGACAAAGCTTTTATTATCTGTAAATCTGACAACTGCATACAAAAAGCAATTTTGTAACTTGTATTGAGTTGGAGCAATTAATAATTAACACCCACAGATGATGTCTTTAAGTAGAGGGTAAGATTCGTATTCACCAAAATCTTTGCTCCTCATCCACTCTGTTAATACGTAAATGATCATCTCTTTAATGTCCACAATACAACCAATCATCATGTGGATTAAGTATTCCCCCATCATTTCCATCTGAAAACTGATTTAATCATATCTGGCATCAAGGCCTCTGATCCAAAGATTGGAGTTTTTGTGGAGTGAAAAACCACCTCTTAATTGCTGTTGTTCTCAGGTCCACCCCATTGATGTGCAGAGGTTTGGTGATACCTGGGGCTAACTCCTTGATTTGTGTGCCCCTAAGACTCAAGTAGGGGGACCTACTCTGGTCTCACTTATCAAAACATGGATCCACATTCATACCAGCTTGTCGGACTGTAGAGCAATTGCACAACAAAGTTAGAAGACAATTTCAAATTTCAAAAACTAAATTTATTTCACTAATTGGATGCCCTCCCAATATGGATGCCTGAGGTCATTACACACTCTACCTCCCTATCCCTTCTAGTCCACCATGATCCAGGGTGGTAGCACCTGTTAGGGTCCCAGCTATGGGCAAATAATGAACCCCCACAAACAAAAATCAAAACATCAGGAAAATATAAAAGTACATTTTTATAAAAAAAATTTCCAACAAATTATGTACAAAATATCTGTAGTTGAAGGCATAAAACTGCATTCGAAATATCTAGAGGTCAGCCTCAAATAACCTATTGAGGTTGATATGCTGCTAAACGAAAACAACCAAACCAGACCATCTTATAATGCAAATGTGTCGTCATGTCTAAACCAGTCATCTACAAAATGTTTAACAAAAGAGCCACATCATATATTTTACACATTTTCATAAACCAAAGAAAAAGATTAGTTTCATATATGAATGAATAGATTTCATTTGAATCTTTTTTGTTGTTAACGTATGATTCTGAAGAAATGAGGTATGTGACAGTTACAAAGAAGCAATGTTGTATTTACAAGGAGAATGATATACAATGCAGGGGAAAATCCACTTTGAGCAGAGTGGAGTTCAAAATCAAAAAAATTGATCTATAGTTTTCTATCTCTAGAAATGAAAAGTATAAAATAAAGAAAATCCATCAAAGAAATTTACCACAGAATAAATAAATAATTATAAAGAAAAAGATGGAAGAAATTACAAGGTTTGAACAAAAAGTGTTGAGACTGGTACTTTAAAAAGAAAACTACAAAACATATCAATTTAGTATTTAATCTCCTTTGAAGTAGTCTCCTTATGAAGCCACACACATTTTAACCAGCATCATTTCCATTGATGGAAGTATTCCTGCAACTCCTGTTTTGGGTTAGCGAGCAACTGCCTCATTGTATTCTCTTGGATTTCCTTGTCTTGAACTCTTGTTTCTTTCAAGTAGGATTTGATTTTTGAAGAGGAAAAAGTTTCAAGGGGTAAGATCTGGGGAATGTATGCTTTGGAAACTATTTTCTTTTGCTGGAAACTTTTATTCTTGCTTAATATATTAGGAAAAAAATAATTTTGTTGTCTTTTAAGATTGATATATAAATATTTAATATCTTTCATTTTTTATTTAAAAATTTTTTGTTTAAATATTTAAAAAAAAACTGTATTTGTGCTTTGCCCAAGAAAAGTGTGGAATCCTGGTGACCTCCTCTTTGATGTACACTTGTAATAAGTCAAAACGTTGAACATGAGAAAATAATCTGACAAAATAATGTCAGAACTGCAGATGAGAAAAACAAGTTGCTATGGCTGGCTTTGAATAAAGTCTTTTATCAGGTTGGATGTGGCCCATTGTCCATAATTTGAAAATACTTGGTTTACTTGGTTAAGAAGCATGGTGGCCATAAATTGCAGGGCATAAGTCAGATATTTTTGTTTGAAATACCTGGTGCGTCATTAATGATGAGTAAGATAAAAATCAATAACAGTATTCCTCTTGGTCAGTTACTATTGTCTTAAAATAATCATATTGCATTTTGGTGACAGTCAGTATGGAAATTCTGGGAAAAGATTATTCAAATGATTTTGACTAAAATCAAATCTTTGGAGGTTTACATTTCCCAAAAATATGTACTTTACTGTTTCAATTTAACAATCTACAGGATATTGGAATTTAAAAGACAAGAAACATTTTCAATTTTGGAGGATGAAAAGTGGCATTGACATAATATTAGGAAGTCATTTATACCTCAAATTTAAATCTTTTAGGTTATTTTCAGATATTTTTCCTTTGTCCTCATTAAGACAGACCTGAAAAAGCTGCGTATGGTATCTTGTTCATGCACATAATTCTTTAAAGGGGTTTAGTTTCTGTGTCCCTTCTGTGAAGACAAATTCATTTACTCTAGATTTTAACACTGACATTTAAGACACATATTGTATAATCAGCCATTTTTAACAGGCCATAAATTTTCAGATGCTAAAGATTTCATATAATTTTTTTCTTGATTCAAATTTATCTTGAGCATTTTTTTTCTCCAGGTTTTGAGAGAAAAAGTTCAATAAAAATTAGAATCAACCAATTGAAGGAAAACACTTTCAGCATTTCTTCATAGTTGCTGTAATGATCTATAAAAGGCTTAGTATATATGCTAACAAGCTTAGAGACCTTGCTACTTAGTAATAGTATGGTAGCAGCAGTAATAGTAATAAAATAACGAAGATAATTTTTAATACTATGTAAAAATAAAAAAAATAGATATTTATCACTAGTGTTTAATTAATTTTTATGAGCTGGATACCATGTGACTCCTTAGAGATAAGGAAACTACAATATGTACTTTAACTACTGCTGATCAAAGTGTTGTATACCCCCATCTTCTGAGATTCTCTTGGAAGATGGGTTCAATTTACTCACATTGATGGATCTTCTCTCTCTTGTCTTGTCTTGTCAAATGTTTTTGGAGTCCGGATATGAAAGAGACATCAATAAAAGGAATTTTAACTTACTACTTTATTAAACATCAATGTGTACATTTTTAACTAGCCAGTGGGGTTGCTTTTTCACCTCACTGGGAGCAAGTTCCGAGACATGAAAAAACCATGTCTGCATTGTATGACATGTAAAACTTAACTGCCTGAAATCCCCTTCTATCTCTAACATTCCCACACTAGTTTTAGCCAATCAAAAATGACTTCCTTTGTTTTCCTGTATCTGACCTCAAAGGTCAAAATGAAGAAGTCAGAGGAGAAATACATTTTTCTAAAAAATAATAGTCTGCTAGACTATTATTTAACCTTCCTTACCCAATCATTAAAAAAAATTAATTTACAAATTTTATTTCAACTATATTACTCTATAATCCCCTCTAAATTTTCATGTCTGCAAGGTCTGCTCCATACAGTTGTTCTTCATTGGGCCTCAGTCACATGACTTCTCTGTAATTGCATTTTTTTTTTTACAAAAACAGTAATGCCGGACAATCCTTTGTCCGTTCTTGGTCACTAGCTTCCATGACCTAAGGTTAATACCTCAGACGCCAGTCTGGATACAAGTCACTCCAACAGTGAAATTTGACCTCTCTAATGTGTCCCCCACCCAGGTCAGCAGTAACCACCTCTGCAATCCAATATTCCAGAGGAGAACAACATTCCTTGCCTCTTCACTTGAGACTACACAAAATTTACATACAATTCACAGAAAAAATACTGGTCCAAAAATTGCATAATACATGCCAAAAGGCCCCACACCATAGCATCAACTAATTCCATAACTTGCTACCTAAATTTTACACTTTAAATATCCCACGATCCACACTTATTTACTACTCACAGTGACACAGCACATACAGTCCATTATTACCCTATTTATTTAACCATAACCAATTACTTTTGTATTTGCATATTACCAGATTTACTTGAACAAATCTTGACAAATTTACCACCATTAATTTTCTATAATCACTCTTATTGACCATCTTCCTCTCTGTGCCAAAACTCAACTTGCACTATCTCCAATTCCTTCTGCCCCTGGAAAACAACCACACCTGCTCAGCATCTCCTAACTAATCCATTGCTGGCTCTACCATGGTTACAAGGGTTCCTTTATCTCTTAGTCACTACCGCAACCTGGCATCCCACCAGCCACTTGACCAATTCCATAACTGGTCATCAAGGCCCTTCCTTAACCCCAGGGGTATCTCAGGGTTTATATTCACTCACTACTGAATACTTCATAGTGTAAAGCTCCCTCTCTACTGCCCCTTATTCTCTTATCTATTTAGCCAGATGTGACAATCTTCCCACCAAGGACACAGACCAAAACACGTTTGGAAATCCAAAACTATGCAGCCAAATTTACTTATTCCCACAACAATTAATTAAATTAATTCTTTCACAAAATTTAACTCACAAAATTCACCAAATTACAACTTAATTCTTCAAACAATGAAGGCAAAAGGATATACAAATGCCTTTTAAAATTAAAAAATTCTGCACTGTTACAAAAATGAAAAAAACAATCATTTGTCAGTTAATTACAATTAACAAAATAATTCTAAACTTAAAACATTTGACTGCATGCAAAACCATAGTCACAAAAATTTTCAACTCATTAACAGTCCACAGAAATCATGGTGGAAATGCCCTTTCACAAAATGCTGTCAGTCTTCCTTTTACAAAACCATTGTGTTACATATGCAAATTCAGGCCTCCACATGACCAAAAGGCTGCCAGACATACAGAATTTGGATACACCCAAAAACATTAAATATGCACATGGTCTAAACTTTCATAAAAAGACAAAACAAAATCACTTTCTTACTAAAATGTTTAATCAAAATCAACATTGCCACATCAGTGTGTATGCGTGAGTGTGGCTGTTCATTATCCTTTCCTTCTTTTTTCTGTCCATCAAACCCTACTTGTTTACTGTTTTTTTTTTTCATTACTTCCTATTTTGCTTTGTTGAAGATGTGTGCATGTGTGTGGCAGTCGAACAAAGTAATGTCATCATACTTACAGCTTGTCCAGTATATCTAGACTACTTTTTCTTTTTTCATATTTCCTTTTTTTGAGTCCTCAGTCTGAAAAAATCCTTTCCATTGTGTTGAAAGATCCTGGTCATGGCACCAAATTGAGTCTATATTGTATACCCCCTTTGTCTGGGGTTCTCTTGGAGGACGGGGTCAGTTCACTTACATTATAGGATCTCTCTCTCGTTTTCTCACAGCCGGGTGTCAAAATGTTTTTAGAGACCAGAGATGAAAGAGACATCAATAAAGGAATTTTAACTTATTACTTTATTAAATATGTCAACATGTACATTTTTAACTATCCAGTGGGCTTGTTCTCTCACCCCATTGGAAACAAGTTCCAAGACACAAAAAAAATATGTCTACATTGTATGACATGTAAAACTTAACTCCCTGAAATCCCCTTCTATCGCTAACATTTACACACTAGTTTTATCCAATCAAAAGCGACTTCCTTTGTTTTACTGTATCTGACCTCAAAGATCAAAATAAGGAAGTCAGAGGAAAAATACAATTCTCTAAAAATAATAGTGTACTAGACTATTATTTAACAAAGGAGGCCACATAGTAATTATATATTCCCTACTACTGAGTTTGAAATTCTCCTCTAAAACATCATGTGTCCCTTTATCATTTCCTTGAGTTTGTTTCAAATTGTTTGTTTTATTGTTTCTGTTTGGAAAGTGTTTTCCTTGTCTGTGTATTTCTTTGAAATGTATTTTGCTTATCCATTTCTTCTTTTAAGAGATATATTTATTTCTAATTTTCACTGTGTATTTCCTAAGAGATAACATTAGTATGAAGCTTGGACCTTTTTCATTGACTGTCAGTCAGTTACAGTTGCCTAATATGAGAACCATACCTGATTAGTAATTATCAATGAAAATTTCTGCCCTGAAATATAAGGACTGAATGTGAAATATTGACCTTGTATCACAAACAACTGCTGAATAAATCAGTGTCTTAGCTAAATGAGAAATAATCTACTTGATTTTTATGTACAAAAGATTCTTCTTTAATGTACTATGTCCCTTCAGGATATGGGCTGTAATAGCTCTTCACAACTTCCTTTAAACCCTTTTTGCATTTTTTTTACTTTTTCCCACTTCCTAATCTAGCATCCATTTACACAAGCTTGTTAGGTAGGTTACTTGCTGTTTTGCTCTGTCCATCTTGCTTTCAGTATATCCTATCAGTGTCAGATTCTCCAAGCCTTCTTTCCTCATTATGTGTCCTCAAAATTTCAATTATCTCTTTCTGATTATAAGAATGTGTCCTTTTTGTTTGCATTTTCCTTAACACTTTCTCATTGTTCACATGCTCTGTCCATGGTATTCGCAGCGTTCTTCATTAGGACCACATCTCTTTTGCCTTAAGTCTTCTCTTCATCTGTGAGGAAAATGTCCAGCATTCATTTTTCACTGCTTATAACTTTTCTTTGTTACTAACAAAATTTTCAATTTTCTTAATATTTTTTTTTTAGCATTTGGAAGGCTTCTTTCTCTATTTATACTATTTAAATTGTTTGGACTATTGTCCTCATCTTTATTGTCATATTCACAATATTTTGGCCATTGTAGGCTCCAGCCTTCGTCAGGTGATATACAGTGAAATTTCAAACTGAATCTCTTATTTTGTTCACCGGGGTAGATTGTTCTAGTTCCATGTGCCATGCCTTTTCTGGATATCTTGGTTTCAGTTATGTTTCTTTAGTAACTCAACTCTCCAAGTTTTTATTCCCTCTGCCGTGGCCAGGTATTGAACTCACAACTCTTCGAGTCAAGTCACTGGATTACTTTAACCAATGCTTTTATCCACTGGGCCATATATCTTTGGGGATAAAAGCATTGGTTGAAGTAATCCAGTGGATGAAATAAAGGGTTTGGTTCAAAATTCCAACATATACAATCTGAAGAAGGTACAACAAACATTGGGAATATGACAGTAAAGATGAAGACAACAGTCTGAACAATGTAAATATTGTAAATAGTTACAATACTTCATCTCATAGATATAGACAGGCATCTTTCTCTATATTCAGAGTTTTAGAGTCACATTTTGTCAGCCATTAAAACACTTCCCTGATAGTTAAATTTCTGTACTTGCTTAATTCTGTTGTTTCCAATTTGTAACTTGCATCTTGGACTGTTCCAAGATAAGATTATATATGTATTTAATCTATAAGCTTCCAGGATTCCGCTGAATTTCTTACCAGCTTAGTATGTCGCATTTAGTTGATTGCATACTTCATTCTGTCTGCAGAGATTTTGTTTGATAATTCCTTTTGTTTTTCTAATCTTTGGGAATTGCTTACACTTGGATTGCTATTTGCTGTCATGGAATAAAGAAATAATTGACATTGTTGGCTGACGTTTGGGATAATCCCATATATTTGCAAGAGGTAATCAGATCCAATCCCGTGCTATTTAACAGCTTATAGAAAGTGCTGATCTCTCTTCCTCCCTCATTTTCTCTCATTGCAGTAAAGAAAGACAGCAATTCAGTCTAGACTTTGAGACTGTTATCAAGCTTTGACCCATGTTAGTCGTCTTGCTGCTTAGCATCTAAACCATGTAGGGCAATTTCCTATATCAATCTCATAATCACTCAACAGTTTCAAAGCTGGGCTATGGCGCTAAGTTTTCCAGTAGACTTACATTCATATAACACAAGAAATATATATGTATCTTTATAAGAGAAATGTCATTCTGATGGATTGATAACATCTAGACAGTGGTATAGTTGTCTGTTTAGATTTCTTGGTTCATTGGTAACTAATTTATCATCTTTAAGTTTCTACTATCACATTTAATGAGCTTGATAGAGTTTTGTTTACCTTTGCATCATTGGATAGGTTTTATTTTCACGGACAAATCAAGAGAAAAATTCTGAGTCAAAGAGAAGGAATGAATGAACAAATTTATCAATTCCATCAACTGACAGCTCGGAAAAATGACTAAAATCAGTGGATATTATGATTCAAAATCATTTCAGTTCTATTAGGAATTTTATTTAGTTTTCACTTTGAATCTATCACAAAGAATCTTAAAATGGTTCTCTTGTGATTAGTGGATTGGCTTGTTGCATTTTATGAGTAACTTTTGTTGGGTTTCAAAATCTGTGCTTTATTGTATAATGTATTTTAGTGTCAAAATCTGTTTTTTCATTATACTTGGTTCTGTAGATAAATAGTTTGGGAGTTTATACTGCATGTAAATAGTCTCGGGCTTATACAGGAATCCATAGCTAAACATTGGTTTGGTTTATACTTGAATCTATAGTTAAATAGTCTAGGGTTTATACCTGATTCTATAGGTAATCATTGGTTGGTTTTATACTTGAATCAGTAAGTAATTATTGATCAGGTTTATACTTGATTCTAGAGATAAATATTGGTTTTGTTTATGCTTTTGTCTATAGTGAATAAACTATGGGCAAATAGTGAACCCCTCAAACAAAAACACTATGAAAGTTATAAAAATACATGTTAATACTAAAAATACCAGCAATACATTTTTATATAAAAAGACTAACAATACATATAGTAAAATGGCCAGCAATACATTTTATCTGTAGTTGAAGGCATACAATTGTGTTCAAAATATATTTAATTGAAGCCATAAAATTGTGTTCAAATTATTTAGATTTCGGCATTAAATAACCCATAGAGGTGTTGATTTGCCGCTAAACAAAATCAATCAATATGAATGAACTTTCATTATATTAATCCATATAATGTCCAACAATTTCTTAAATTAAACTGTATTTCAAAATATAACTTCAACATAAAACACACATATCACCAGCTCTAGTAATTATGTCCACACAAACATGTATATGCACAAAAGCTAAGTATTATCTACCATGTATTCAATCGTGAAAGCAGAATAACATGTTATTATTACTTCAAAGCTCTCAAGGTAATTAAATTTTGGCATAAGGAGTTGAGATGCCATTAATCAAATGAACCAACCAAACTTAATTTTGGTTTTCTTTCTGGTAAGAGTTGTAATGATGGCATACATGACACCAAACAACTCTGGAAAATTGCATATCTCGCCAATGGAAAGTTGTATACCTGTTATGTTGACCTCACAGCAACATATGACCACATCAAAAGAGACCTCCTCTTTTCATCCATTAGAAACTGCCTTACAAGCTCTGACTGAACTAAATGTCTAGATCTGATAAAGAAACTATATTGGTACAACAAATTGTAAATATCTGGTAAGGACTCCAATACTGAAACATTTCAAACCTCATCAGGAATACAACAAGGAAAAAATGAAAGCCCCATTTTATTTAATCTTTTCCTAAACTATGCCCTGGACATATACAAGTATAGATGTGAAGCAATGGGCACTGATTGTTTAAGAATTCCACATCACATCCAAAACCAATCTACTAATATAAAACAGTGTTTTTGCTTTCCTTCCCAAAGCTGATGATTTGCTATGCTGATGACATAGATATTCTTAGCTGGGATAAGTATGAATTTGAACAAATGAATCCACATTCTCTACCAAGTTTTCCAAGAAATAGGTCTCAAAAATAAATCTTTCCAAAACAGAATCAATGATCTTGAATTGAAATAAAAGTAGTGATGGCACATGCCCTTAATCCATCAAAAATATTCAGGATCTGGATTTAGTAAATACCAAGCACTTGAAATTTTTTAGTGGATGAATCAGTTATAACAAATTGACCATAGGAGGCAAGGGAATTAAGCATTGAATTGCACATGAGGTAGTTTTACCTAATACCACAAATTCCTACAAAACGAAAACATTAACCTGAAAACTCGAGTCATCATCTGATAAGGCCATTTTAAGAACATGGCCATTTTAAGAACATGGCCTTATCAGATCATGGCTTTCATATGGATGTCCTGAACGGTGCCAAAGCCATTCAGAAATAATTAAATTGTAAGCTGTATACACCCACTTTAAAAATGGCTTTGAGTGAGTGAAGCCTGTGGCTCTTGGTGAAGACCATACCACTTTGAAAATTGTGGACTGGCATTACAGAATCACAAAGAAAGAACTGAACCAAATAACAGGAACCATATCACTTGATGACTCTTATCAACAGCAACAACATCAATACTGGAAAGAGCAATGACAGCAAATTTGAGAAATCTATTTTGCTGAAAAATTGTTTAAATAGAAGGATTTTATAAATTTCACCTGAAAGTAGCACTGGTTGCTTGACCAATGAATGCCAAATGTTTCTTTATAAGGAAACAGTTAATACTACCATTACCATTAATGAGTGTTTTTTCATAGGAGAAACAGTGACAAAGATTTTCTAATGTTACAATTCCAGGCGCAGCGTGTTCGTTGCTGTCAGATCTCAGATTAATGGCTACTCATAAAAACAGCAATTAGAGCAAATAATATGTTCTCTGTTTTTTCTTTTCTTTTTCTTGTGCACCATAAGAAAAAGAGTAAATAGAAGCCATATTTGAAAAACTGGTTTTTAACAATTTATTCATTGTGAAGTCCAAAGATGCTAATCACATTGCTCTGTGTTGCTAGCCTAGAAAACCATGCATATTATTTTAAGATATTTTCTTTTTTGCTTTGTTATGATTCTTGGACCAATGTTTTAAAATTGGGTTTCTTTCCATCATATTATTTATATTATTATTCAATATTAGAGATTATCTAAAATCTTTCAGACTGTGTTTTGGATAGGCCAACTGAAATTCATTGCAAATCATTTTATTTTCCAAAACTAAACTTTAACAATTTGGCAATTTTCATAGTATTTTAATATGACAATATGAACTATAGTATTAATCCCCCATGGGAGATGAAAGGTTTCATTCGAAATATCTAAGACAGACACCAGTTGTGTTAACTGAAGGAAAATTGGCATGAATTATGAATATGGATATAGTGAAGGATAAGATTAAAACAGTTGTGAAAGGCATTTAATTACAATAAAATTAATTAGTACATACAATTGTCTGGGTTAGAACTTTCAAAATAAGACAATTTTAACCCATATTATTGAGCAAAATGAGTGTCCACCATTCACCACTGGAATGATGAAAAGTGAAATAAACCAACAAGCCCCAAACTGAGTCACTTTTGACCAAAATTCAAATCTGAAATTGAGGTTGGTTTGGCTGAACACAGCTACGTGAGTCAAAAGGATGAAAACGTCAAAACCCTCCCAAGTTGTTATGCATGTATGCAATTCAACTAGTAACATCACACTTAAAAGGAAATACTGTCATAATCCTTGCCATCAATTCATTTTTAATGTTACAAGACATTGTGTTGGTCTCTCCCTCAACTGTGATCCAAACATAATAAATCAAGGGTGGTTGCAGTCTGGGGAGTTAGGTGGCCAGATGTAAAAAGTGATGTGGTCACAGAAATTGTCTGACAGCTATGAGTTGGTTCTCCTGCTTATGTGGTATGGTGCAGAGTCTTGTTGCCAGGCATAGGGTCTTCTTGATCTCAAGGCAAAAAGTAAATTAGTAAAGTTAATGATATAAAATGGCAAAATCCCTTCGCTAACAACATTTTATTAGCAAAGGGATTTCGCCATTTTATATCATTAACTTTACTTATTTACCTTTTGTATGAATGATTCATTGTAATATATATATATATATATATATAATATAAAACTGTAATTTCTGCTCTAACAGTTTCTTTTCTCACACTTCTTGCTTGTGGAACTCTTCCAGCTTCTTGCTTTCCCACCACCTACAATGTTCAAAACTTTATTTGCAACATCCATCACCATCATTTGTCTTCTTGAATCCTGCTCTTTCCTTATCCTTTCTCTCCTCACTAATGTCTTCTAATTTTTTCCACTTTCAGTAATGCCTTTTGTCTTATTAGCGTCAAATCTCGCATTACCTACTGTCTTCTTGAGTTCTCTTCTTTTATTGTTCTCACTCCTGAATAATGTTTTTCTTTTCCTTATATTCTTTCACACTCAGTAACCTCCTGCTTCTTAGTAGCCTTATTGCCTTGCTTGGGGTGAGATAAAAAAAAAATTACTGAAAGTATATTTTAAGACATCAAGTATTCTTTATTCTATCATATCAAGTATAGAATTATTTGTTACAGCTTTAATTACCTTTTCTATTCAATAATCCATTGTTTCCTTTCTTAAAAAGAAATTGAATACTTATTAAGTTAAAAACCTTCTCTTGCTTTTTTGTTGAGATATGTAGTTTAATACTTAATGATCGTATAGTGATCTGAATAGAGAAATAGTATAGTGAATAGAGTTGAGAATAACGGGCTCTATAGTAATAGAAGATAGACTAGAAATAGCGATCCGAATAGTAATAGAGGATAGACTAGAATTGGAGCTCAATCTAGACGTCACATGACTTCCTATATATGCATTTCCTCTATGGTCACATGATCCACTTTATTCAATAATTAGATCGCCTGTGCTTGCTCTCTGGTGATCTATGTTTAGACTTAAGTGTCGGCAGCGACGCTTTATTCCTATATAACAGTTTCCTTTTTGTTTCCATTTTTTTAAAACTTCTTTGTAACTCACATGTTCAGTTCATGGTATTCTAAGCATCCTTCTGGAGAACCATTTTTCTGTTGCCTCAGATTTCTTCTTCATCTGTCAGGAGATTCTCCAGCATTCACTGCCATATACAAGGACTGATATTAAATAGTAGTTGAGTGCTCTTTTTTTCTAATAAAATAGCTTTTTTTTCTTTTTTTTTTTTTTTTTTTAAGCTTTTCACCCCAAGCAAGGCAGGAAGCCACTAACACGCAAGGGGTTACAGAAGGTTTGGAGGAAGATCAAGTAGGAGTGGTAAAGGAGAGGATGTGGAGAAAGATAGTGGATCGATCAAGGCAAGGGGGTTACAGAAGATTTGGAGCGAGAGCAGATAGGAATGAAAGGATGTGGAGAAGGGAAGTGGATAGATCAAGGCAACTGGAGATGTCGATTGACGTTACACTTAAATAGTTGGAGATTATATTTGTCAGGGAAACAGGAATAAGGAAGGGAGTTCCACAGGCGAGATGTGTAAGACATGAAGCTATTGGAGTAGAAGAGACGTCTACATCTAACAGTTTCAACGGTGAAAGTAAGTTATTTTATGCTGTTCCAGTTTGCCTTCATATTTCAGTGTAGTATTTTCTGTCAGCTGTTGAAACATTTCTCAGAACACCAAACGTTGCAAAAAACACAGAGGAAAAGACTTTGGTTCTGTATATAGAATTCCTCATTTTTGTCTTTGAAAACCCTACCAACAGAACCAAAATCTTTTCCTCTGTGTCTTTTGCAACATTTGCTCTTGCAAGAGTAGCTCATATTTCTGATAAATCAGTAGCATTTGCTCTTTCAACAAAGACTGGTAAAGTGCTTCAAATTAATGACATTATATGTAAGAAGTAACAGTTTCATTACGTTTCAATACTTCATTAAAGATGACACCTTTCATATCCCACCAAATGCAAACCATTATTTTCTTACCGCATCATCCTAGTTTTTCCTGGGCTTTTCCCTACTTCATAAGCATTGTTTCTTTCCCAGAAGATAACAGTAAAGAATCCACTTTTCATCATTGATAATAATCCTTTTCTAAAGTGGCTCATTAGTATGTTTTATCCTTAATGGCAAATATATATTGACTCTCTGATTAAGTTGAGGACATGTATGAACACCTGGAAATCATTACACTTTACTGAGTTCATGGAGACGGCTTATATTGATTCATTTTCTATGGCTTATCAACCCTTTTAAAGCCAGAAAATATTTTTAGATTCTAAGAATTTTATTTGGGGGGGATTTTTTTTAGTACTGCACTTAAATTCATAAAGTCTAGGTAACATAGAAGAATGTGCATCAGAAAAATTACCATGAAAGTATTTATAGAAAAGCCACTAGGAAGCTATGTTATGGCAATGGGAAAATGACTGAAGCCTAGATGCCAGGGCAGGACTGGTAACACTGCAGATGCTTCTTTGTATTTTATCAAGAATCTCTCAATACAGAACAGAAGCACCAGACCAGATGTGGCAACAATATTTAAAGCATGGATGAATGGTAGATATATGAATATGTAAGCTAGATTCTGGGAAATAAAATCCTTGGCAAACTGATGGGATAACTCTGGGTTGTTATCAAATCTCTTTTTGTTTCAGTTTTTCTTCGCATCATTGCTGCTTTATATATATTTTTAATGTGCCTTCAGACAAAGGAAATCATGGTTCTCTATATATTCCTTTTTCTTTCTTATCTGAATTGCCATGACTTCTTGGAAAAGATAGCAGAGTAGTTTCCTGTTGCCTTCTCCACAGATTTGACTTTGGGATATTCTTTTTCTCAGATACTGTCATTCAAAGCTAGAGATCCCAGCCTACTCTGTTATTTAAACCATAGTTGAAGGGAGAAGAGTTGTATTCATACTTTTCCCAAGAGCATTACTGCAAATCTTTCTTTCGTTTTTGTTTTTGTCCCTTTCTTTACATCCTCATTTACAATGTCAGTCAGTTTTATTGTTGACTGCTGTTGTACTGATATTTTTGGGTTTATTTTGTTTTACGGTATATCGACCTCAATGGGTTATTAATGCTGACAAGATTTTTAGGATAGGTTCATATGAATAGAATATGTATCTTTGTAAGAAATCAGTTTGTTGATCAGGTTTCATTGATGTATTTTTGTAGAGAGGTTTTTATCAAGATTCAAATTTATTACTGGCAATAATTTTTTTCCAGAAATGTATTGCTGGCAATAATTTTTTTCCAGAAATGTATTGCTGGCAATAATTTTTTTCCAGAAATGTATTGCTGGCAATATTCTTTTCAAAATAAAAATCTATTTTTATACTTTCATAGTGTTTTGAACCCAGTTTGGGGTTAAATATTTGCCCAAAGCTGGGACTCTAACAGTGCTAACACTCTGGGTCAGGGTGGACCAGGAAACAACAGCAATTAAGAGGTAGTTTCACACTCCTCAAAACCTCCTGATCAGATGCCTTCCTGCCAGATGTAGTTATCATCATACCCAGGATGCTAATATTTTGTGCTTGACAGATACCGAATGACAGAATATTTTCTGAAATTGGGCTATGAAAATCAATAATCAGAATTTCATATTTTTGAAAGTTACTCTCAAACAGTAAATGCATTCTGTTTGAATCCTTGATGTTATTTGATCAAAAAGTCTTTCATGTGATTTTACATTTCAATATTTTCCTGTCTACCTTTACATGGAAGACGATTCTGAAAATCAAACATTGCAAGTCACTGAAATAAAAAAATAAGGTATAAAATTATACAAAAACAAATGCTTCTTTTTTTTACATGAAGAGATTTCTGTAAAAACCAGAATAAATAGATCAAAGGTGAAATATCTGGGAAATACAGGTGATGAATGAAAACTTCCCAGCTAAGGTGTTAAAATTTTTGCCTCATTATAACATTCTAGCATCATCCTGATAGAATATTATGCCTTTTCATACATTGCTATCTTCAGCGGTTTAATTAGCAGCAGCAGCATCTTCAGTCCCATGATGGGGCAGACCTGGGTATCATGATAAACTACATCTGGCAGCAAGATTGAGAGATAGGAGGTTTTGAACTACCTCTTAATTACTGTTGTTCCCAGCTCTACCCTGACCCGAGGTGGTATCTCCTGTTAGGGTTCCAGCTATGGGCAAATAGTGAACCCCCAAACAAAAACAAAAACTATGAAAGTATAAAAATATATTTTTATAGTAAAAATTCCAGCGATACATTTTTATATTAAAAAAAATTACCAACAATACCTATTTATAGTAAAAATTACCAACAGTACATTTTTAAAGCAAAATGAACAGCAATACATTTTATAATAGAATTACCAACAATACATTTTATAGCAAAATGACTAACAATGCATATTATCTTTAGTGTTAAAAATATTTTAATTTTGGCATTAAATGACCCATGGAGCTTGATGTGCCACTAGAAAAAATCAACCAACCAACCCATAACCAGATGTGGTCATGGGTTGCTATGCAGCTGAGTACCTGAGCAGTTGCCTCCCCATGTTAGAGCTGAAAGTCAAAGTGGCATTCATTCATACATAGTCTCTCTTGAGCAATTTGACTTGATGGAGTTCATCCCTCTCCAGGTCAAACCACAGCTGATGTCCACCAACTTGAAAGCTCAGACTGTGGATACATGGCTGTTGATTCCATTGAGGAAACACTCCGATCTTGCTGATGACTTAATTCCAGGAACCCCTCCACTTGTTGATGCTATGTCATCACTACACTGCTGTATAGATAGCTATGGAGCAGTCTACCCCATTGTGCTTGATAGCTATTGGCCCTACAAAAAGTTTCATCTGCACTTTGACCTGTTTTTAATCTTGCTAGGTGTTTAGTCACTGACCTCACCAGAAGAGCCTGGTGGGGAAACTGATGTAGTTGCCAGGCCTAACAATGCAGCAGGTAGTATTGGATTACTGGGAGCAGTACTTGTTAAAATTGATCATTTGGTTCTCTAGAAAAAGCTCATCATAGAAGACCCCCTTCTAATCCCACATGGAACATTTTCAGTAAGTAGCAAATAGCACACAGATATATAATCCAGTAGTTTTTTTGTTCTTTCTTTTAAGTGAAAGCCACACATCAAAGTAACTAACAATACCATGGTGATACAAATAATTTTCAGTGCTTTAATGGGATATATATTCATACCCTTCCAAACAGCATTTACATGCAAATACCATTGGGAAAGATATGAATCCATCTCTTCTCTTCCCCTGCTAGAGGTTGAATAGCAGGACAGACTGGATCTTATAGTTTTGGTTGCCAACCAGTCTGCCACAGAAAGAAATGGCAACCTACTGTGGGAAATCTTCTGTCTAGTCCATCATGAATTGAAAGAAACATGATCACTCCAGTGCATATCACATACATTGATGAATGATGGGAGAGTCCAGCACACACACACACACACACACACATATATATATGGTGGAGTAGTGGATAGCAGCTCGGATTGAGGAATCGGAGAGCCAAGTTGGAGTTCCAGTCGAATCCATTACATTCACTTACATACTAATACTTTTAGGAAAGGTATGAATCCTTTTCTCCCTCCAGCTGTAGGTAAATAGCAGGACAGACTGGGTTCTATAGCCTTGGTTGGCAACTCGTCTGGGAGAAGGACAACTCTTAATTTAAAACCTGTGGAAGGTAGTTTGGGGACCTTGTGGTACATAGTGCATCAGATCTCTGTATTGGTCGTTCAAAGTGTGGTTGGTTCTGCACAAAGCCTTCACCTCTATAATCAAATCATATGTGCTGGTGTCTAGGCTGTTGGTTTCTAGGAACTGAGTTGCTTGACCCACAAACAGACTGTTTTGCTGTATCACAGCTCATCAGTGTGGCTAGATGTCTGGTTGCCTCTAGCTAGGATTAAAAACCCAAATGAATTGGCGTCAGTTGGAGATTCTACCACTAAGCCGTTAGCACATGGCAGGGATGAAGGTGAATCTAAGCGTATTTATTTTTAGATAATCACACAGTGACTGAGAGAGCTCAATTCGATTTCCCAAAGAGTCTTGCATTATTAGCCATAATAGTCACTGTTTACAAACCCACACTTCCTCCTCAGAGAGCTCAACCGAAATAAATTTATCAGGAGCATATATATTGTCATCCACAGACAGACTGTTTCGCTGTATCACAGCTCATCAGTGTGGCTAGACATCCGGTTGCCTCTAGCTAGGATCGAAACCTGACTGAATTGGCATCAATCGGGGATTCTACCACTAAGCTGTTGGCGCACGACAGGGATGAAGGTGAATTTAAGCGTATTTATTTTTAGATAAACACACAGTGACTGAGAGAACTCAATTCGATTTACTGAAGAGTCTTGCATTATCAGCTGTAATAGTCACTGTTTACAAACCCACACTTCCTCCCCAGAGAGCTCAACCAAAATATTATTGATTCTCAGATAGTGTTTTGATTTCAACAGGTCTATCCAAGTTTTTAGCAAAACCTTGCAAAACATTTTTGACACATTTGATCACTGACAGTACCTTCTCCATAAACTGCACAAATGAGTTGTTTTTTGGTGCATAGTTAAATTTTTACCTTTTTCTTAAAATAAAAGACATAACATGACAAAAATCACTTTTTCAATCATTACACAAAAAATGCCAATTTTGACAAATTTTTGTAAACAAAACAGCTACCACAATATACAAAAACATTTTTTAAGTTAATCACTATATTTACTTTTGCATAATACAAAAAATTTTGAATGAAAATTAAAGGCAAAAAAGCAAGGTCGTGTTATATATGAATACATGTTTTCAGTAAATTTTCTCTGCTTAAAACCTCTTCAGTACAGTATTTACATTAGTCGGACTATTGTCCCCATCTTTGTCGCCATATTTGTCACAACATTTCGGCCGTTGTACGCTCCGGCCTTCTTCAGGTGGTTGGAATTTCGAACCGAACCCTTTATTTCGATCACTGGGGTAGACTGTTCTAGTTCCACGAGCCATGTTTTGATGGATATCAGTTATCAGTTATCTCCTGGTAATTTTCCCTCTGAAAGTTCTCCACTGCCTGAACCGGGTATTGAACTCACACTCTTTGGGTCTGTCACTGGATCTAACCAACGCCTTTATCCACTGAGTGGAGAACCTGAAGAAGGCCGGAGCATACAACGGCCGAAACGTTGTGACAAATATGGCGACAAAGATGAGGACAATAGTCCGACTAATGTAAATACTGTACATAATACCTCATCTCAGAAATATAGACAGACTTTAAAACCTCTTATTTGAAACAGTTAGACTGCAAATACACTCAGCACAATAGATAATAAGACACAAAGTAAGCAGGTGTTGATAATAATTGTTTACAAAAAGTATTTGATATGTTGGCATTGTTCGGTATTTGAGAATTGGTGTACTTGAACATATTTTGTCTCCAAGACAGGAAATTCACAAAATTTGATTAAACAAAATTAATAAAGGAAAGACATCAGAGCTGCCATGTTCTGATAAGATTAATGCTACAACAAAGCACCTTTCCCTGAAAATTCAAAGATAAGTTTTTGAAATGGAAATTATGAGAAGAATCATGCAATGGCTAAACATCCGATTCATTTATATTCTTTAATATGAAAAATTAAATATTTTAGTGAAAAATATATATACAACATTGATATTTTAACAGATTATATTGTACAACTTTAAAAAAAAAATGATGTAGGGATTGCTGTATTATGGGAGTCAGGTTGTATTACACTTAAGTATGTAACTTATTCCCTATCTTTAGCTTCAGAAACGCAGGATGATATTACACACAAAAAATATGGTTATACTATCTAATGAAAATCATAGAACAAACTTTTGTCCAATACATTACTGACTATGGGTTAAAAACAGTGTTATATACCGTACCTATGAACACTAATGCATATATCCCAATCCTCATAAATACGTTGGACACTATTGTAAGTAGGGATAATATGCCGTCTATGTAGTCAACTATTAGAAGTGGTTTACCTACTTCATGCCACTGGTGAGTATTGAATTTTGTTGATGTTATAAAGATTACCATTTCATTTCCAACCTCTGTTTTGGTTATACCTCATTCAAAAACCTTATCTAGGTTACAACAATTTAAAAAAATTCATTTTAAACCTTAGGTATTGCATTTTTTTTTGTTTTTATGCCGGTCCCTATATGGTTTACCGGTTCTCTTCCTCATTTTTTTTTTCTTTCTATCTTTCTTTCTATTATATACCATACCTATGAACACTAATGAGTATGTCCCAATCCTCATAAATATGTTGGACACTATTGTAAGTGGGGGTAATATGCTGTCTAAGTAGTTCATCACTAGCAGTGGTTTATCTACTTCATGCCACTGGCAAGTATTGTATTTTGTTGATGTTATAAAGATTACCATTTCATTTCCACCTCCATTTTGGTTATTCCTCATTCAGTAACCTTTTCTAGGTTACAACAAACAGAGAAGACTCTGATTCTATTTTGTAAACTGTTGAGAAAAAGCAAGAGACATTCAACCAACTGGTCATTTTTTTTTTTTTTTTTTTTTTTTTGCTAAAAATTTATTTTAATTCTGCACCAAACATTCTGTTTTACTTATATTTTATTTACTTTTTTTGTCAACTTTGCTGGTTGAAAATCAAAGAACAATTGATTATTAAATTAACTTTGCAGAGTTTTGCATCTACATATGGCATTGCTAAATGGCAACTATTTGGGCTTAAATATCAGAAGCTAAGAAGAGGCTCATTATTGATGGCTGCAATCTTAACAAGGCAACAAAAAACAATTTTGATTTATGGTTGCTTTGGATCAAAATGCCTTTTTTTTTCCCTTTTCAATGAGAAAAAAAATTTGTCTTGTGAATCTCTTTTAAAATGAATCCATTTAGTTCATAAGCTGAAAACTTTCAAATCCTTTCATAATGTGCTCCAATGTCAAAAAAAAGAAGAAAACTGTCCATTTTCCAAGAAAATTGCTTTGCTCTGAAATTTGTGGGGATAGAGAAACAAATAAAAATAAATAGCAAGAAGACTAAATTTTCACCACCTCTCAAAAGAGCCAGATAATAAAAATTGTCAGGCAAGGGTTAGTTCAATCAACCAATCAAAAAGTTTTTAAAAACAAGAATGAAAAAAAATAAATAAATAAATAATAACAAGGAGACTTTGTGACCATCATGAATAATGAAATCTCAAATGACAAAATAATTCTCCTCTATTTTGCTTTGGTTAATGAGGATATTAGTCATGTTTTAATATAGACTAGATCTCCAAAGTGTCTGCTAGAGTTTTCTTTCTCTCTGCCATTATAATAGAGAGCTCTGATAACATCCTATGAAAAAATATAACAATATAAATTGATGATATATGCTGATATTTGATACCTTGACATGGAGCAATGGTTACCATTGCTCCAGTGATGAATTTAAGCCTCACTGCACTTGGAGTCTTGTGTCAAACTAAACTAAGCTTGGTAAGTATTGATATAAGGTGATTTTTGATATATCTTCATATCTGTCTGCCTGTGAATGTTGAATGAGAGTTGCCACTGCTTTATAATAGTCTGTTTATTAAGTCATAGAAATTGAACTTAAAATAGATTTTTATCTTTTTTATTTTCTCTATCTCCAAGGCTGTGCAAAAACTGATCAATAGCCAATGTTTAATTAGTATAAAGTTGACTTTTTACAAATAAAAATAAACAGAAAAATAAAATCAGTTTGATTTTTAGAATTATATATTTTCAAATGTTTGTCCTCTCATGACTCTATCACTATTACTATGGCCAATATTTAAACAAGCTACATTCCTTAGTTCCGCAAGTTCAAACCTACACAGCTAAGATCTGCTAAGTTCAAAGTGTCAAATCATCCTCATTCTATTCATATTCCTTTGGTAAGGACTAATTTCCACTCTGGCAGTTTCTACCCTAGAAATGTTACTTTGTGGAACAAACTCATGAGAAGATGCTTCTCTGATCACTGCAAAACTTCTTCAAGTTTAGAGTCAACTAATATCCCTTTCTTCCCTTTCCTTTACGCCCTTACAACAATCTCACTCAATAAGCCTCTACCTTGATTGGCTCTTAAGCCTTGTATTGGGTAAACCAAAGTAAAAAAAATTTTTTTTTCACAGACAAACTATTTGAATGATGACCTTAAGAGAGGGTAACAGAATTTGAAATAATTTTTCAGTTAATCCATTTCTTACCAAGCAAATTGTCATTGAAAAAAGTTGATGCTTTACAATTATATATATATATATATATATATATATATATATATATATATATATATATATATATATATATGTGTGTGTGTATGTATGGGTGTCTGTGTGTATGTATGGGTGTGTGTATAAAAGCAATTAAAAGCTTTTCTAATTAAATAATGTTTTAGTTTTATTGCACTTATTATTTTACAATTCAGAGCATATTTACAAAAAAAATTGATGACTGAAATTCTAAATGAAGTTTTGGGTATAACTATTATAAATATTACTAAATTGATTTCTTAAAATTAAATAAGTGGGTGGGATAGGAGGTAAAAGATGTGAATAAAATGTTTTTAACAAGATTTTCAAAAAAAAAAAGAAGAAACATTCTAAAATAATTTCATACATTTGTGAATAAGTCTTGAAAGTTTCATTAAAATCTGACAGTTATTTGATTTTTGTAAGAATTTCCAAATCAGTGTGTTTTTTTACTGCAGAAAAGATGCTAAAACTTCTTCTACTAATCTTTGATGCTTTCTGACAAAAGAAAAACAAAAAAGGATTTTCACTCTTAATAATAATTTTGATCATAAAATTTTATTTTTAATTTAGGGAATTTCTTCATCCGGGTATGCTCATTATTTATCAAATCTGTGGAGGTACCTATATATATATATATATATATATATATATATAAAACGAGCATTAGAGCAAAATGAATTTGTTCTGAATTTGAAATCAGACTGATACAATTACACTACCAGCACAGTCATTCCCTTTGTAATGTTGTTGGAATCAGCATGTATCTGCTGACTCATCTTCCTCCAACTGTAGTTAAATAGTAAAAGGTTCTCTGTCTCAATTCTTGATTCAAACAACCTTCCAGAAAATCATGGGCCAGCATGGCAGAATGAAACTCATTACAAGGCCTGAATACTGTAGTGGACTGAGAAAAAAAGCTTTACATACATAAATATACACATTACAAAGAGTCAATCATACCTTGAATCAATCAGCAATATGAATGCGATTATTGGCGAAATCACTTTGCTAGTAGACATAAACATAAGCATTACACTACTGATAATCCTCCGAATGATGAGGTCCTCATAAATAAATAAAATGGATATGGTGTTTTTTTTTTTAGCGTTGCGATTTGCACGCTCCAACACCATATAACAGTTAACAAATAGCTCATACTTAAAAACATCTTTCGGTTGGATAAACACATATAAATCGTCTCCCAGTTTTGATTCTGATGGATAATAAAGCCTGATGATGAATTGTGTGAAGCATTTGAAAGTACTAGCAGAAATAAAAAATTAAAAAAAACACCATATCCATATTATTTATTTATGAGGATCTCATCATTCGGAGGATTATCAGTAGTGTAATGCTTATGTTTATGTCTACTAGCGAAGTGATTTCGCCAATAATCGCATTCATATTGCCGATTGATTCAAGGTATGATTGACTCTTTGTAATGTAAAAATATGCTGTCTATTTTATTATGTTCATAAAAAATATACACACACACACATATAT
>OZ038498.1:40977878-41035378 GCA_964036315.1 Acanthosepion esculentum | reverse complement strand
GAACCAGCTTCTAATGCTCTGGAGGGAGCGGCTTGGGGAAAGAAGTTGTTGCTTTTGGGTGGGGAACACAATCTTATGGGAAAAGTATACTTGGATGAGTTACACCATGAAAAGTGAGAGCAGAGCTATATGAAATCTAGAAAGTTAACAATTCATCACCGAGGCCCATTGGTACAGTTGGTATAACGTTTACATCATATTGTCATGGTCCGGGTTCTATTCTTGGTAGTGGATGCGCACTGCTGATGAGTCCCAAAATAAGAGAAAATGGCCATCTAGTGCTTTCTGCATTCTGTTGAGGATTCTTCTAGACTCAATGAATTACTTTGATTTGATTACTTAAATCCCCTCAATAATTTCTATCATTTATATATATATATATATATATATATATATAGCATAATGAGAAGCCACATATACTTTCTTAATATGTATATAATATAGAAAAAAAGAACTGAAAAGTTGCAAATTAAAAAAAATTTGAATTTTTTTTTTGTGAAAGTATTTATTTATATTTTTTATATATATATATTTGATATTTCAGATCAGCCCCGATCTTTTGTCTGAAATATCAAATATATATATATAAAAAATATAAATAAATACTTTCACAAAAAAAACTTAAAATTTTTTTTAATTTGCAACTTTTCAGTTGATTTTTCTATATTATATATATATATATATATATATACACACACACACATGTGTACTGAAAAGATTTTGGCTTGCTAATTCCCCTATAAATTCTGATATTTGATTAGTTTTTATCAAATGAGCTATTCTGAAATATTTTTAGAATTCACCCTCATATCTGTGGTGGTAAAGAAGAGTGTTTATGTTTAGTGTGTATATATGTTTTTTTTTTTTTTTTTTACAAAATCTTCCACCTCTAATTTTGTCTCTGCTTGAATATTTTCCCTTGGATCAGATTCAGTGTGAATTTGCAATCATTAAATGTCAGTCCCTGTCTTTAATGATTGTATCCAAGAAAAAAACGAATTCAGAGTCTCTGCAAATGAAAATCCAAATCCATTTTCAAGTGCAGTGAGTATTTGCCTGGTTTTGTAGCCATTTTAAGATTTCTTTGGTGATTCTCTATTGCCTCAGAAATCGAAGCAATAAATTCAAAGTAAACCTGCTCAACAAATATATTGAACTGAAGATCCTGATTTGGGTATATATGTTAAGTTATACTTTTACAAACATACAACTACATATGTATATATTCATTAATATATATATATATATATATAATATATATATATATATGTGATGGACTCTCCCATCGAGTTCGATGTATGAGGTTCCAACAACCACAAAGTAATTATCTGCATGCCTATGATGGGCATGACTTTTGAGACCGGCTCAAGAATTGCACAAATGACCACAAACAGTACAGGAGAATGTATTGTATCCAAGTGCAGCAGGAACACTGTTCGATGTCTTATTTTGCTTTCTTGTTTCATGTAGTTAACTGATGCTTACTTCTCAGTGCAGCTATATCAATGTTGTACTTCTTTAGCTCTAATGCCACCATAGCTGTTTTTCTTTCTGATGCTGAGTTGTTATCCTGGAGAGTTCATACATTCCAAGTGCCAAGATGAAGTTGATGTTGTTTCGTAGAGTTTTTTTGCAGTAGCCAGATATGTGTGGAACTAATTAGATATAGTTGTCAGAAAACCAACACAATGATTTGTTTCAAGTGGTGAAGGCTTGTGTCAGACCATCCACACTTTTTGGATCTGTCGATAAAAAGTAACGGTGCAAAAGTCTTGCCACAGAAACTCCGAACGACAGTCCTCATGTGTTATTATCATGGAGTTTAACCTCTCCGGATCATTCATATATATATATATATATACATATATATATATATACAGGGTGTATCAAAAATACTTTTATAAACATTGGGAGCAGGTCCCTTGCACCAAAATGACAAAAGTCAATATATGGATCAATGAAGATCCACTCATATGCTTGACCACAAAGAACACATTCTACTGGCTGTCAGTGACTCTAGCACATCATACATCTCATAGTACCATGTGGAGGGTACTTCAAGAGCAGACCCTGCATTCATATCATTTGAAACATGTGCTGCGTCTTTTGCTCTCTAACCACTCATCATGGGAGAACTTTTGCTGATAATTTATTGCACAAATTGCTGATCTGTTGTTTGTCTCTTCAGTCTTGCTTACAGATGAGACAACATTTGGAAGAGATGGAATAACAAATTTACACAACCAACATTTGTGGGTGGATTGGAATCCCCATGGTACAATACAGGCTAGACACCAGCATCACTTTATAATTAATATATGGGCTGGATTTGTAGGTGACTGTCTGGTAGGTCCATATGTTCTCCCAGCATGTCTTGCAGGAGCTGTCTACAGGGACTTTATTTCGAACACACTTCCAGACTTGCTAGAAGATGTAAACTTGCTAATACGAAGATGCATGCGGTTCATGCATGATTGGGCTCCAGCACATTTTAATCACATTTTCATGATGCACTGGCTGACATCTACCATGAAAGATGGATATGTAGGGGAGCACCAGTTCCATGGCCTCCACCTTCCACCAACCTCAACCCTTTGAATTTTTAACTGTGGGGCCACCTAAAACAGTTGGTTTATGCAGCAGAAAACTATTCAACACCGTGTGAAAGTATTTGCAAGAGTCTGCCAGTTAATGATCGAACAGGTGCTTGTGTGTGGAGAAGCAAGTGGAGGATATTTCAAACATTTATTATGAGTTGCTGTGTTGAGGTACAATAATGGCCTTTTGGACATAGGCTATATCAACATTTGTCCTTTTTTTGGTGCCAGGTATCTGCCCCCAAAGTTTGTAAAAGTATTTTTGATACATCATGTTTGTTTGTGTGTGTTTATATATATATATATATATATATAGATAGATAGATATATAATGATCACAAGTCCTATAACTCATTAGAGTCATAGGGGCACCACATGTACTGCAGCTGCAGTAGATATGATATGTCTCAGGCAAAGTAGCCTGACAAAACCAAACCCTCCCCAAGCTGGTTTGAATTCTACCCAAGGCTATAGAACTGTCTGTCCAACTACTTACCCATAGATAGTGGGAGAAGAGACAAATTCATACCTTTACCAAGGTTATTAGCATGTAAGTAAATGTAATGAATTCAACTGGAATTCAAACTCAGCTCTCTGATTCCTGGATTCAAGCTGCAATCCATTATTCCACCATGCCTACATACATACATACATATATATATATATATATAATAATTATTTAAAAAAAATATGTTTCCTTTGCTACATAAGAGTTCTCATGTTTCAAAAACAAGAGTCAAAAAGCTCAATATAATTATTGGAATTAAATTGAATTAAAGTATCAAGCCCTGTTTCATCCTCAAGTGAAAATTTAGGAATAACCAATCTTGAAATTTACGCATCTTTATAAGCATGTTCATTTGCAAAATTATTACTATGGAAATGACCATTTTGATAAGGAGCATACGAGTTAGTTTGTATCAAGATATCAGTCACCTTTGGGAACAGGTTAAAAGAAAGAAAGAGGGCCGGGGTGTCAAACTCAAAGCAAATGATGTCATTCATGTATGCACATCGTCTGGTCAGTCACAGCGACAGATAGCTGTGGCCCCATAATACATTGTTAAGTGTCTAGAGAATTTTATTTATTTATTTATTTTTTATTCATTTTTTTCTCTCTAAAGGGCTGTTTTGTACAAAAACGCGTCGCACTGAACTACAATTTGTTTTTTGACGACTTCATAAAGGGTTTTTCTATCTTATGATTGGGTTAAGCTTTTAGACTATGAAATTTTTTTTTTATGCTAATTATTTAATGCGAAAATTTGTTGATGTCGGCAAAAAACCATTAACTCATGTTTATTGTTTAATAAATTTTCATTATTTAGAAACTTAATAATGTATAGTTTTTCATGTAGACATAAAGGGCATGGGTCATCCCAGGTTTTACAAGTTCTTGTTCTATTTATTATTTTCCATTTTACTTTTTTTGTTTTATTCATTTCTTTTAAATGCCAAAAATATTTGGATAGAGATGTCTGATTTCTATTTCTAATATTATTGAAGGAGCTTTTGTGTTGTCTCCATCTAATTTTAAATTCATTCTTCGTTGACCCAATGTATATCCTTTCAGTGTTAGGACTCTCAATGGATGAGATAGAGCATTGGTATACCCCAGATTTTGTGCGGCATTTATTTTCCAGTAAGCAGTCTTCAGGTTTTCTACAATCACATAATTTTTCATTATTTTTGTCTAACATACTATTTTGGCATGTGTGTTTTTCAAGGATCTTATTATGTTTCTTTATAATTCTTTCTAGATTTTTAGTACAACTGTAACTTAATTTTAAGGTGTTTTTATTAAAGATCTTGCTAAGTATACTGCTCTTAGTAGGAAAGTGTTTTTCAATTAAAATTAGGATCTTATGTCCTAGCTTGATATTAACCATTTGGTTGAATGGAGGTGTATACCAAATGATTTTTCTTTTCCTGTTTTTCTTCTGGTTAGTGCTATTGTTTCTATAATTTATGTTAGCATTTTTGTATCCGCTATTTTTTAGGACTGTGTAATAAAAATTACTGTGTTGTTGGAATATTTCCTTATTAGCGGAGTTCACGCTGATTCTTTTCTCTATTGATATGGGTATATGCTTAATTATAGATGGAAGGTGGTTTGACTTAGGGTGTACATACAAGGGGTTAGCGTTAGGTTTTCTGTAAGGTAGGTATATGTTGTTCATTAAGCCTAGAGTTATGTCGAGGAAGTTTACCCTTTTTAATTTAGTATTGACTGTAGTTTTTAAATTTAGTTCCTGAATTCACTATATATTATCTTTCTAATTTTATCTATTTTAAAATTTGTGGAGCTCCTCATTACCATGAGCCCATCATCCCTGTATAGCTTGATGTCCTTAATGTCTAATTCACGATGCACAGTTAGATTGTATAGTATAAATAGACCAACAAGTTCAGAAGACTCTGCGGAGTACCTATCAATCTTTTTGAACAAAGCCAATTTATATATATATATATATCCATTACTATTCATTAATCCACTGTGCCTCCTCATATATATATATATATATATATATATATATATATATATAAAGATGAGGAAAAACTATTCTTAGCTGACATATTTCATCCTCTGAGGTACTTTGTCAACACACTTATTAATATCTGCTCATTTTCACAGAAATAGACAAAACTTTCTCAAAAACTGCATTGAAGAAAAAGTTATTCCCCAGTCTTCACACAAACTTATCAAAATTTCACCCCATGTTTTTGCTCTTTATACCCACAAATACTTAAAATCCTCAGCACAGGAATTAGAAGAAAAAGAAGCTACACTTTTTCACAAGGCATACAATGCAGGAAGTGATCTCCACAAACACAAACAAAAAGCCTTGATAAACCACTGACATCCTTGCTCTTGTATATAAATACATGAAACAAAATTAATCCTTGATAAAGTCCCTCAGAAGACAAAACGTATTGGCTTAGAATAGTTTTTCCTCTTGTCATTTTATTCATTTTGTTCTATTACAGATACACTCCATCAGGAAATAATTTACATATATTTATATATATTCCCACCTTTGAATAACCATAAATATTTTGTATTAAAGCCTGTCCTGTTACAGCCTCAAGATCACAGTTTTTTCTTCATGGCATAACTTCTATGCATTTCTGATTTTTTCTCCCATCTGACTCCAGTCATTTACAAACTTTGTTTGAATTTTTTTAAATATTTTCACTTTTCAATTTTTTATTATCATTATTCTATTGTTCTCCTTTTTGTTTTCTTTATTCATTTTTCTTTCATTATTTTTTTCTCTCAACTTAAACCACCCTATTTGTCTCTCATTCCTAAACAAGATTCATATTTTTTCCTTCTTTCTCTCCTACTCCACCCTCATCATTTTTCTTATTTTTTCTTTCTTTCCATTTCTCTGTCTTCACTTTACTTTTTTCTTTATTTTTTCCCCCCTTCTTTTTCCTCTTTCTTTTGGATTTCTTCATTCTGATTTTTTTTAACATTTCTTTCCTTTTTTTCTCACTCTCCTCATTACATTATTTCTTCCTTTTCTCGCTTATAATTAAGTATTCTCTCTCTCTCTCTCTCTACTTTGTCTGCCTCCATTTTGATTTCAGTCAATTTATTCTGGATGCAAATGCTAGAAAAAGGATATTCTGGTCTCATGGAGATAACTGGGTTAATGAAGCTGCCCTTAATAACAATCTCTTCCAAGATGGGTGAATTTATTTAGGGGCTTCCAGTAACAAAACTGCAGGTGGATACATATAGAATATTTTCCTTCAGGGTCATGGGCTGTTGCAGATATCAGCAATTTGCTTTACATTTGCTTTTACAGATTTTGGGAAGCAACTGAATGAATTCCAAGATGTCTACAAAATGAAAGAGGGTCTGAAAGGAAGGGAGCAAGTGTCCAACCCAGAATTCTGCAGTTCTTCAATTCTGACCATTTTTGTTGCAGCTGCTATAAGGTGGAGGTGAACAGAAGAGATTGGGTTGGTGAGGGTTAGAGTAAGTAGAAATATGATGTAGGTTCACAAATTATTCTCCTCCTGGATAAGCAAATTCCCTAGATTTTCTGTAGATTGTTGTTTTTAAATCTCCCCCGATCACTACAATTCTAACCTCTTCAAGTCAAGGGTCAACTGTTATCTATCCTACATATCCTCATAATAAGCAACACCCACGTCCTCTCTGTATGCCCTTACAGTATCCTCATGTAACAACTCTCTATCTTGAGTGCTGCTTTGGGATTGTATTGAGTGAACAGTAGAAAATAAATGTCCCTTGATTTAGTGTTCAGGATTTAGGCAATCATTATGATTGCCCAAATCATTCCCACAGATTAATTTTTTTTATTATCTGTGAATTATGTATTCTTGGAGTAGTTTTCTCTTGTCTTCTCAGTTTTGTCATGGGCTTGTGCTACCACTTGTTATGACTGCGGTTAGAAATATTCAGAATAATTAAATTATCTTTCAAAAGAAATTAATTCAGTACATAGAGGATTTTTCATATATAGTTATATAAAGAACAACATAGCTCCCTAAAGAAAAGAAAGAGAAAATTATAAAAAGAAATAAAATATATTTTTATGTTTGGCTGTTATGTGTGATTTTGATGTGGGATATCCACATGATTTGTTTGAAAATAAGTAGTTAGTTTGCCTGAGGAGTGTTGTGGAGAAGGCAGACTTAGTCCGAAGATTAGTTCCTACCAAGAATAAATGACAGTAGAATAGTCCTGGGTATGACGATAAACTACATCTAACAGCAAGGTGTCTGATCAGAAGATTGGAGATTTTGGGAAGTATGGAAACACCTCTTTATTGCTGTTGTTCTCAGGTCCATCCTGACCTGTGGTGGAAGCAACTGTTAGTGTCCCAGCTATGAGCAAGCAGTGAACCCTCCAAGCAAAGACAAAGCATTATGAAAGTATAAAGATACACTTTTATAGTAAAATGACCAACAATACATTTTTAAAACAAAATGACCAGTAATACATTTTATAGTAGAAATACTAACAGTACATTTTATTTTAAGACATTTTTATGTTTATACATTCTTTTTATAGTTACAAATATTTAAGTAAATTCTCTGTTTATAATAAACAGTATTAATAACATTTACTGGCCTGAATGTCTGAGAAATTTTCATAGAAAATATTCGTCCTCCAACAGGAATCAAACCTGTATCATATACGGAACCATTATATAGCCTGACGTGCCTTAACCGATGAGGATCATTTGGTTAGGAAGATCGATTTTACTGCTTTTAAACTACAATCTTCCATGATTCTCTCATATACATTCATATCTGCTCAATGCGTATCCAAATGTAAACAAATGACGTCACACATTATGAAATAGACAAAGTCCGAAAATTATTTTAAGACATTTTTATATTTATACATTCTTTTTATAGATACAAATATTTAAGTAAATGCTCTGTTTATAATAAACAGTATTAATAACACACACACACACACACGCACTGTCAGTTCCAAAGATGTTTTATAAATGTAAATGTTTAGAATCTGTTCACCCCAAACATCATTTGGACTAAATTGACCTCATGCACAAAATAAAGTTGATCAACATCATATTATAGAAAGATAAAAAAAAATATTGGGAATATATGCAGAGTGATTTGGGGTTGTCTTAGGTTAACACACCATAACACACCATAGTTATCAGTGAGGCGTTGTGTAAAGGTTGAAGGAAAATCAAAAATTGTTAATAATAAATTTTAAACCAGCATAATATATTTACAGAAGGATAAAGTGATAAGTTAGGAGTTTCAAGAATTCAAAGATAAAAGTCCTTATACATATAAAAACAGTCTGAGTTAATATATAAAAATGAGTATATATAAAGGCATTGTTGTCATCCATGTAAATAGAATGAAGTGTATATATATATATATATATATATATATATATATATTAAAATAAGAAAGAAAGAACAGTAAGATTTATAATCCGGTATTCTTAGCAATTATTTCTATTTTTAAAAAACAATTCTCGATACAAACAGTAGAGCATAATATTATAATTATTTTCTTTTTTAGAAATATGATTTCATTCCATTGTCAAGCGATCTTAGGAATGAGACTATGGATTTTAAGTTTAATTTTTATAATTAAATTTATAAATTTAGTTTCAGTTTTGAAACATGGAAATTTTCTGTGCCGCAATGGAATCATATTTTTAAAAAGAAAATAATTATAATATATATATATATATATATATATATATATATATATATATATATATAATTAATGTAAGATATGTATATTGCTTAATATATATATGATGCTGACTGACATGTGTCAATAAGAACGGTCGAAGTCCAGCCTTACTAGTTTAATTTCTGTATTTTGCAATGTCGCGGTGCGTAGCACAACGCTTTCAAGGAGGCGGCCTGTTTCACCTAGAATCAGGTCGGGGTTGCTGTTGGAGCCGATATGATGCGAAACCCGAAATCGGCGATGAGAACAGTGCATCACTGAAGACCACCCTTGATGCATCTAAAATGTATGACTTAACTATATATATATATATATATATATATATATATATATATATATATAATTAATGTAAGATATGTATATTGCTTAATATATATATAATATATATATATATATAAAATAGCTCTGTTACTTTACATTAAGCATTGATTTTTCTTACACTATAGAGTATATGTATTTGTATACAATCACTTGCTCGTATTCCTATGTATATTTACCTATTTGGTTATATACATGTGTGTGTGTGTGTTACACATATGTGCTTACAGCCACATCACATTGAAACACTAATTCCTGTACAATCACCAAAGTTAAACAACATCGAGCCTAGTTAGTACTTAAATGAGTGATCACTTGGGAATACAAGGTGCTGTAAGCTTTGATGTGCAGGTGATGCAATGTATAATGGAACTGTTAATTGGAGAGGTAAGTTCCAATTCTTGTTGGTTTTGTTATCTTCACTTGCGCACAAATACTCTTTGGAAAGATATGAATCCATCTCTTCTCCCGAAGGCTATGGGTTAATTAGTAAGGCTTGTATCACTAAATTATTATCTACCAAAAAATTCTTAGAATCTAAAAATATTTTCTGGCTTTAAATAACCAGCAAATGGTTGATAAACCATAAAAAATCAAATCAATCAATGAATATGCATATGTTCAGTAATGTGACCTTTTTAAGATAACAGTGGCATCAGCGACTGATGAAATGAATTTATCCACTCCAGCTAAATTTGGGTTGTCTCTTTACTTATGTATGCTGACAAACAAGAAGATCCATTAAAAAAACTGCTTAGTTTCTGATTGGTTCATTCGGCTGACACACCACATCCTTTTTGGAAACATTTCTGATTGGCTTGCCAGACTGTGATGACATACCCCTCTTGGAAGTTGATCTGATTGCTTCAGTGAAATATGACTTCAGTGTCTAGTAATTCCAATTTTTTATCTATTTTTATCAATGATGGAACTTGCTTGGATCAACTTATTTCAGACATCATGACAAATAATAATGAATGAAATTTGATACCAACCTATTTTCTTTGTCTCTCCTTGAGCATAGACTCAGGGAATTAAATTTCGATTGAGTCATTTATTCTTGGTAGTAACTAATCATTGGACTAAGGCTATTTGAGAAAATATGATCCAACCTGAGGTTGTGGAATTCATAAGAGATTTGATTTTCATTCATGAGAATTGTAACTGAAACTGAATTCTTGAAAATCAACTTCCATTGTTACTTCTAAGCTTTCTTTCTTTTTTATCTGTCTACATAGATATCTGTCTGTTATATAGGAATAAAGTTTCACTGCTGACACTTGAGTTTGAACATAGATCGCTAGTGAGCAAACGCAGGTGATCCCATTATTGAATAAAATAGGTCATATGACCATAGAGGAAATGCATATATGGAAAGTAGAGTGTGTCTAATGGATTGTTATTTCTACTCTATCCTCTATTACTATACAGACTTCTATTCTATACTCTATTCACTATACTATTTCTCTTTACTGATCACCATATGGATTACTATTCGGGTGAGTATTATCGAGCAAGTACTATTAGTGCAAGATTATTCGAAGGTATCTGTCACCAGTATTGTTCAATGGCGTAAACTTTCTACTACAATGAGTATTACGAAAGTGACAACAAGTATTCAGTGACATTACAAAAGTGTCAGATGAGTGTTTGTTGACATCACAAAACTATCTCATATATAAATAGATAATTTCTAAGCTTCCTTAACACTGGCACAAGTGTTTGGGAATCCGTCTACCCAGGTTTTTGTTATCTGAGTGTTGGGATTCCAAACATTTAACAACAACAACAACAACAACATCACCACCACATATTTTAAATGAAACATATAAAGGTTATTTTCTGAAAGAAAAGTAGAAGCAGAACATCAGTTGAAATAACATTTGTATATTCTTTTCAAAAACATATAATCCAATAAAAGGTTCAATGTTCCTTACAGTGAAGTTTGTTTTATAAAGTAATCAAGTATTCTAAGTGCAATGTGAAATGTGTGAACAGACTTACTTTATGATGGTCAGCCTAATGTGTTTGTGAGTTCGTAGACAAAGGCTTAGTAGGCAATTGCTGGTTAATCCTTTCTATTGTGTGTGTGGATAAGGCCTTAGTCGGTGGCTGCTGACTGTCACTCTTCCATTGTGTGTGTGAGTACATGTGTGTGGATGCATGCATAGATCAAACTGGCCTCTGAAATTGTTGAGAACCTTGAAAACTAGTATGCTTTTATTTTTATATCTGTAAGGGGATTCAAAATCTAATTTTGTATAAAGATGTGAGCTTTTTGAATACAAGGTTTTCATTGATTAGAAAATAATTTCATACTGGCTCATGAAAACCTTTTCTTGAACATGCAGTAGTGGTGAAAGGAGTTATTATTTTTATTTTCTAAATGATCCAAAAATAACATGTGGTAGGTCTACAACTACATCCACTAGTATTTTGGTGGTATTTGCCCTTGTAATGATTGTTTATCAAACAAACCTTCTGATGGAATTTTTGTTAATTGAAAAATATATATAGGATTTAATCCTGATACAAGGTCAAATAGAGTTTGGAGAAATTTATTCAATCCATCATCTTGGTTTACCAGTAAAATGCTCCAGTATATAATTACCATTTCTTTTTTAAATGCTATGTCCTTTCAGGCTGTAGGTCATCATGACTTTTTTTTAATATTTGTGAATTACAATAACTTCTCAGAAAATATAGTGAACATTTCTTCATGTCTCATTTTAAAAGCCTTATTTAAACCACAACAAATATAAAGAGTGCAGCTATTAAATTTACCCTGTTCTTATGACACTAAAATTGATGTACATGTTCTAATTGGTTTATCCTTGTAGTATGGTAAAATAATTGTTCTCCCCCAGCAATGGGTTAATGGTAGCCAGTCGAGGACAAAAAATCTCTGAATTCAAAACTGTAGAGAAACCACCATCTTGAAAATGACCAATAATAGATTGAAAATACTTGGAACATAACATAATTTTGGCAAGTTCCTTTTCTGGGGAAACTCACCAAAAGCCTTAACAGATATTCTACATGGTGCGATGGATAAATTGTCATCTAAATTATGCAAAAATGAAAATAACACTGACATCTCATTTTAACAGATATATTTACCAAAATTATACAAATATATCTTGAAATACTATAGAGTAAATTTATTCAATAAAATTACCATTGGTTTCAACCACTTCCTCCAGATGACTTTGGAATCTCCTGCAACTCTTCCAGACAGTCTCCTTGTTTAAGTTGGTGAATGTGGCCATAATCCTTGCCTTGAATTCATCTTTGGTATTACAAGGAGTTCTGTTTGTCTCTCACTCAACTGTGCCCCGCACATAATAATCAGAGGGTTGCAGTCTGGGGAGTTAGCTGGCTACATGTAAGGGGTGATGTGATTGCAGAAATTGTCTGACAAGCCATGACTGGGTTCTCTTGTGTGTGTGTGGCATGGTGCAGAGTCCTGTTGCCAGACATAGGGTTTTCTAGCAGCCACACTCTTGACCCAGAGCAGCAATGTACTTGATGTAGGCCTTGGTGTTGAATCTGAGTCACTGTTGGAAGATGAATGTAATGTCACCATCACTAGTGATCACACCAAACACCTTCATAATCAATATTAGAATCATCAAACTCTTTCCAAATACTCTACACTGTTCTCAGATTGACACCCAAACACTCTGAAATGTAAGTATTGAATTTTACGGTGTGAATGCCAAGCAGTACAGTATGCTGTTTTCAAATTTCTGCCGAATGAATTGCATCATGGTGCTCTTTTTCTTACAGATGGTGCCCAACTGATCCTACTATACTGTGCAGTTGACAAAATCAAAAACAAACAAGATGCATGTGTGAAATTAAAAATATAAATTGGTGACAGTTTACCCATCACACCCTGTATTTTAATTTTATTTCTATTAATCATTATACGCTAAGCAAGGCAATAAAAGCCAGTAAGATGCAAGGGATTACTGAGCATGAAGGAAACAGAGAGGACAATAAAAGAGCAGATTTCAAAGAGACAGAAACTGATGATTGACACTGCATTTAAATTTTTGAAGATCATAGTTGACAGGAAAACAGGAAGCCAGAGGAGAGTTCTACAAGTGAAAAGTGCAGAAGAAGAAACTATTAGCATAGAGCTTGCAGTTACATCTAGCAATTTTACAAGTGATAATATGAGACCTAACACCCCCAATATAGTGCTGTGCTGAAATTCATAAAGTCAAGGTACCAAAGAGGAAAGCTTATCAGAGCAATTACCATAAAAAATATTTGTAGAAAAGGCAAAAAGAAGTTACCTTATGGCAATGAGAAATTGACTGAAGCCAAGATGCCAGGTCAAGATCAATAATGTTGCAGATTATTGAATTTTGTCACAAATCTCTAGATATAAAACAAAAGCAGCAGACCAGATGTGGAAGTTACTTAACACATATACCCCTGGCCTCAGTTTAAACTGACACCTTCCTTTTTTCCATATATTGTGACCATTTTGTTTAATGTTCATATTTTCTTAATTTCAAATGAAAATCTGGAAATTTTTAAAGACATTTCAAGGAATTTTTCACTTTCCAAAATTATAGCTTATGATTATAGTAAAAAAAAAAAGAAGAAAACATCAGTTTAAGCTTAGACTTGTAAACAAATATAACATCTTCCAGAAGTCGATAAAATTCAAACCCCAAAAAATGACAAGCGTTATTCAGATTTTGAGGTACTGAAATGAAGACATATATAAGGTATTGAGAAACTGCTCTATGGTACTCTGTGACCCATATAAATATTGATTAACCTAAAACATTCATGCCCCACTTAAGAACATGAAAATCAGCAAGTGGTCTTTAATCTCTGGGTCATCAACATTCCTCAATGTGATATTTCCTCTCCTCAATTTGACCTTCTCTAAATATTTTCTCCAAATGAGATTTTCTCGCTCCTGGCTCTCCCCTTGACACTTGTTGGGGATGGAATGGTGATTGACCAATCAATGATATTTTCTCTCTTCTCAACAACCATCTGTTTTGCCTATCACTTATACCTATGCCATGCTTAGCTTATTTATTCTTGTTTCTTTATTTTTTGCCCAATGCTTTCCTTGATTAGAAAAGGCAGAAGTTGGTGCCAGTTTGTCTGTAATCCAAATTTCAGTAACAGGCAAGTGAAGCTAGTTATCCATTTCTCTTCGCTATAAGAAATACTCATTTAGTGCGGCTGAGTTCCATTTTGAATTCATGGTTCTCACACATCTGCATTCATTTTATTTTGATCAGTCCACTCTCCAGTCTTCACCAGGTGTCTTATTTCTTTGCTTTTATTTGATAAGCAAATTAATCACCCACCAGTGTTGAAGCCGTTACTATTTAACTTTCCGGCAAGAACTTTTTCAAATTTAATTTAGATCAAAAGAAAGCAGGATAAAAGTCTTAGATTTGCTTTCTTTTGAAACATGTTTTGGTAATTCTAACTATGTGCAGCCATTGCTCAACATATTGTTCAGTCTTTTGCGGGTATAGACTGAGCAAAACTGATTAGATTACAGCAGCACAGTGAATGCTTTTATTATGCACATTTATTTTTATTTTCTCTCCAGAATCTGAGATGGTATAAATTTGGAGTATTAGCCCAAAAATGGGGAGATGGAAATGTGGTTGACGTAATGGTTAACTGTATGGAAAATGGAATCAATAAACTGAATTCAAATTCCAGCTGAGTTTAAAGTTTCAATCATTCGGTCAAGGAGAACAACTTTGAAGTCAAGACCAGGAATGGAATCTATTATTGGTAGAAATAAAACAAACAGAAGGCTAACAAGTACCTTCCCCTGAAAAAAATTTGCTTTAGGTGATTGATGTTCAAACTGAAGAACCAACCAGACCCAGAAGAAAGTTAGATTGGTTTTCAATTTCAGCACACCTCTTCAACTTAACTCAAGTCTCTTTTTTATGAAACAACCTTACTTGATTCCAAGAATTATTCTGTCTACTATCCTCATCATTGTTGTTTTCATAATCTTTCAGCTGGTGATTAGTTTCTGCCATATGTATGAATCCTATCCAGAAATAACCCAGCCATTTAATATTAACAAAAACATAACCTCTCTAGGTTAGTAAAACCCTAATCTCTTTTATAGTAATTTCTTTACAACCTCAAATACTTTTCTCAGTATCCTATCTTATACTTAGGGATTACCATTAGCTTCCTTATCACATTTATGGTTTGAAACTTTCTCACTTTAAATAGCAATTTTAGCTTTGGGAGAAGTCAGAATTTACAAGGTCCCCAAATTTGGACTGTAGTCAAACTGACAGATTTGGGTAAGACAATGTTTTGTCAAAAATCATTACACAAAAATTCATTAATGTACTTACTTCATCATTGTGAATGTGATGGTCACACAAACTCACTCAGTGATGTCTAACTATTGATTGAGTAACTCCACAAGAGAGTTTCTGTTTATGTATGTAAGGTCCCCAAGGTGCCAAGATGGGTTCTTGAAAGATTCTAAAATTTTATTTGGTAAAGTAAATTTCCTTTTTATTAAGAAACTGTAAGTATTTGATAATTTGGCTTCAGGAGTAGTACCTGTGTACATTCATGTAATAGACGTAACAGTGACTTACCAGGAACAAAATGAATTTGCTGCCTCGCGTGTTGAACCATTTTCTGAGAGTCAGTCGCGCGTGCGTATGCCTACTGCCATTTTTATGCTGCAGGCTTATTTGCATAAGAGAACAACGTTACCTGTTAAAAAACAAGGCGAGTGTTCATGGGGACTATTGTTCTTCTAGGCTTCGGTGAGACTAGATGTATTGCTGAAAGAAAGCGACATCAATTTCTGGACAAGCAACAATTCAAGACTGTACAGCAAGTTGTTGTATTCATGTGCATACTGTATGAGGAGAGACCTGAATGTACCATGATACTTTGTGACAATTTGATCCTCTCTTCCAAACTGACTTTTCCCATTTTGAAACTTAATCAACAAGACAAAAAAGACAAGTTAAAGGCTTTATGAAACTTTGTTTGAACATTTAACACAAGAAATGTATATTCATATCTTAATCTGGGATGATGTTAATCATGATGGGTGTCACTGTTGCTGGCCTTATTTTCAGTATCACAATACATTCAGGTTTGTGTCTTCCCTTGTATTATGTTCATATGAATATAATAACTTGTTTTACAGTACTGAATGACCACAGATACTACCCTGAAAGTACATTGTCAAATACTTAGCTTCTTAATAAAAATCAAGCAAATGGATTCTTTTTACCAGGAGGGCTCATTTCTTTTGCTCACCAAAAAAGTATAAACTTAAATGCAACCATATATCTGAGTAAATAATGTCATGGAACTGACAAGTTAAAAAATTGAGAGATTTCATTACTTCTGCTCATACATTTATGGTAAGTGTATAAAATTGTTAAATGCTTCAAAACATTCTCCATCCTGGGTATGACAATAAACTACATCTGCGTCCTGGGTATGATGATAAACTACATCTGCGTCCTGGGTATGACGATAAACTACGTCCAACAGCAAGGGCTCTGATCAGGAGGCTTTGAGGAGCATGGAACCACCTCTTAATTGCTGGTGTTCCCAGGTCAACCCTGACCCAGGGTGGTAGCACCTGTTAGGGTCCCAGCTATGGGCAAATAGTTAACCCCGAAACTGAGGTAAAAAGCCTTATAAAAGTGTAAAAAATAGGTTTTAATACCAGAAATACTTTGTAAAAAATTATTACCAGAAATAAAAATTTTGAAGAAAAAAAATATTACCAGCAATACATTTTTGAAAAAAAAACAATTACCAGCAATACGTTTTTGAAAAAATAATATTACCAGCTATACGTTTTTGAGGAAAAAAAATTAGAAGAAATAGATTTTTGACAAAACAAAAATATTACCTGGAAAAAAAAAAGTTGTCGGCATTAAATGACCCATTGAGTAAAACAAAACAAAACAAACCAAACCAAAACATTCTCTTTGCAAGAAGTCATCATGAACTGGACATCATCAGTCCTGTGAACAGGTATTGTCATAGGATCACTGCACAGGTGAGCACCTGACCAGTTCCCTCCACATAACTGGGTTGAAAGCCAGATAGGTATTCATTTATGCATAGCGTGTCTTGGGCAAGGAGACCTGTGGGGAGCCTATCCCACTCCAGGTCAAACCACGGATGACATCCTCCAACTTGAAACTTGTCTTGGCAATAGACATGATAATTTTCATCTTCTCCTCCAAACTCACTCTTCCTATTTTGAAACTTGATTCAACTACACTAAAAAAAAGTTGAAAGCTCAAGTTTTTATACAATCTGTATTTTGGTCATTTAACATGAGAAATTTGCATTCATAACTTATTCTGGACTGACGTTAATCTTGAAGGGTGTCAAATGGCTCCTCATCCTTATTTTCAGTATCATAATACATTCAGGTTTGCATCTCCCCTTGTATGGTGTTCATGTGAAGATGACAACTTACATTACTGTCCTGAATTACCACAGATATTACTCCTGAAACTATATTGTTGAATACATAGAGCTTCTTTGGAACAATTAAGGAAATCAATCTAAATGCAACTATTGGATCATTGCAAAAGTTTGTGCCTGATTTTCATTGATTTTAATTTTCTAATCAGGCCCAAACTTTTGCAATCATCTAATATATATCTGAGTAAAAAATATCATGGAACTGCCAAGTTAAAAATTTGAAAGAATTCACTACTTCTGCCTATACATTTATAGTCTGTGCATAAATTTGTTAAATTCTTCAAAACATTTTCTTTGTAAGAAGTCATCATGAACTGGACATTATCATCATCATCAGTTCAATAACTAGCTGTAGTTGTAGGGTCACTTCAAAGTTGAGATCCTGACCCTATTCTCTCTATATAACTGGGTTAAAAACTGGATATGTATTCATTCCTGTGTGGTGAGTCTTGGGCAAGCAGTTCTGGTGGAGCCCATTCCTCTCCACATGAAACCACAGCCAATGTCCTCCATTTTGAAGGCTTGCCTTGGTTATGGACAAGTGACCATTGATTCCATCAGAAGAACCCTCTGCCTTTGGCTGTTGACTTCAGTCTAGGAAGTCCTCTGTCCAGTAACACCTTGTCATAACTGCACTGACTGCAACTATAACAATGGAGCCCAGTAATTGCTTTTTGTTAAAGCTGAACATTAAGGACGAGGCAACAGCAACCCACATATGGTAGCAATGCTTTATTGTTGATCTGATTTGACTTTTGTAAAGAGCAGGAATGTAGTATTTCCTGGAGTGATACAAGGAACCAACCATTCTTCCACCAATTTTAACAATGGTAAAAATATACTTAAGTTTCTTGAGTGAGCTTTAGACTCAATAGACATTTGAGATAAGGAGCCTCATTGGGAGAATGACCATGACAATGGAGTCCAGTTCCAAAACATTTCTACATTCCTTCTTGTTTTTGTTTTTTTAATAAATCTACACATTTGTTAATGATAAACTTACACATTACTCTAGAATAAAACTCTGAAAGGCTCATGACCTCTTGACCTGAGCTGTAAACTGTTCATTTCTGTTCCTTTCTTCTTCTGTGTGCCATGAAGTTGTGAAACTACATCAAATCAACAGCTGCATCAACTGTAAGGAAAGTTGGGTCACTGTGTCATGCCAAAAAATTTTTCTCGTCAGAATCCATCTTGCACATTTACAAATCTACCATTCGCTTTTGCATTGAATACTGTTGCTATATCTGGTCTGGTGTCCCTGTTGTACGTATCAAAATTCTTTACAAAATCCAAAGAAGGATTTGTAATGTAATTAATCTTGACTTGGCATCTCAACTTCAGTCACTTTCTCACCAATGTGATGTGGCATCCCACAATCTTTTCTACAAATATTTTCATGACAACAGCTCTGAGAAGCTTTTATCCTTGGTGCCCTAGAATAAATGAATTTAAGTGTACTACTAGATCTCATCCTTTTACTGTTCAAATAACTGAATACAACCACCACTTCAACACTAACAGTTTTTTTTTCTTGCACTTCTCACCTGTGGAACTCACTTCTGTTTACTTGCTTCCCTAATAACTACAATTTTCAAAAATTTAAATGTAACATCAATTGCCATCTTCTGCATTCTTGAATTCTGTTCATCTTTTGTCCTTTCCTCAACCCTCCCTATTCTCAGTCTTCTCTTTCACTTCTTGTGATCTCCTGTGCACTAGTGACATTTCCACCTTGATTGGAGTGAAATGATTAAAAAAAAATATCAATCCAGAACATGGACAATCATGGCTCTCTATAACTTTCCATTCTTTGTAGCTCTAAGCACTGTTTGAATTTTTACTATCCTTTCCTTCCTTGTTTTGCTCTCCATATGCTAGTTCACTAATTAGGTTACTTGCCTTCTATATGTCCCGTGAGTGTCAAATTTTCCTTGTCTTCTTTCCTCCTTATCCCAGAAATTTCAACAGTCTCTTTCTAATTTTATGTATAATTGTTTTTTTCTGTTTTCTTTTTTCTTAAATTTGTTATCATTGCTTACATGTTCCATCCATAATAATGATTTCCCTCATTGCTTCTCATTATTTAGAGAGAGAACTTTTTTCATAAAAGAAATCACAGCTCAAGGTTTAGAGGTGCATTCATTTCTTATAAGTTTGCAAAGTTGTAGCTTAAATGCTGATAAGTTCTTGGCTCAAACCACTGAATTTAAAATGAGTATTTCAATGACCAAACATTCGAATACTGATTTTATGAAGTGGGGTCTGCAAACCCCTCTTAAATTTTGTCTCTTTCTGGATTTGTTACTAGAAACAAGTAGAAAAAAAATAAAGTTCTTTCTCTCTTTCTCACAGACACACACACATTTTCAATGTCCTTTACCTTCACTGATTGCAATTATCATCAGCAGCAGCATCAAAGATGAATCATTCAATTGGTAAACTAATCATTTCTTATCTGACGTATTCATCTGACAGTCTTTTTAATTAACGGACATAAATATTTCCCATTTGTGTAGAAATAAACATAATATGTACAAGCATATATATATATATATATATATATATATATACACACTTCTAAGGTATACTATATATATATATATATATATACACACTTCTAAGGTATACTATATATATATATATATATATACTTCTAAGGTATAATATATATATATATATATATCTATATATATATATATATATATATATATACACACTTCTAAGGTATACTATATATATATATATATATATATATATATATATATATATATACTTCTAAGGTATACTATATATATATATATATACTTCTAAGGTATACTATATATATATATATATATACACTTCTAAGGTATACTATATATATATATATATATATATATATATATACTTCGAAGGTATACTATATATATATATATACACTTCTAAGGTATACTATATATATATATACACTTCTAAGGTATACTATATATATATACACACACTTCTAAGGTATACTATATATATATATACACTTCTAAGGTATACTATATATATATATATATATATATATATATATATGCATACACTTCTAACGTATACTATATATATATATATATATATATATGTTAAAGTGATCAATGTCTGTAGATACAAAAGTGATCATTGAGGCCAACACCCAGCAGTGACAGTCTGTTTCTTGCTTAAACATAATCATCAGACCATGACAATTGCATTAAAGTATCAAACTTACTGTCACCACTAGGTATTGGCCTCAATGTCCACTTAGATAGATAGATAGATAGATAGATAAGTTTATCTATTTAGTTATATAGATGTGAACATTTCTTCTTATCTATTAGATCATCAGGATGCCATGCCAAGTATTGCTCTTCATGATGGCTCTCAGACTAATGAGGGTTACTTAGCAGTGTCCATCTCCTTTCCAACACAATATGAAGTGTCACGTACAATGCAAACATAAAAAATAAATGAGATTGTTTGATCCTCATACATCAAAATCGATAAGAGAGTTTATGAAATAACTTGAAATTTTTTTTGTTTTAAACTTTTTACCCCAAGCAAAAGGCAGTGAAGTGATTTCTGTATCAATTACATTTTCACAAAGTGGAGTTGCTATTCCATGTCCAACTGGTTTTGAATTCAAAGTTTTCCTTTGTCTGGACTGGTTGTCAACCAAAGCAAACAGCTCAGTCTTCCTAGCTGCGGAAAGAAGAGATAGATTCATACCTTTCTAAGGGTATTTGTGTGAAAGTAAATGCAATAGCCACAGCTGAAATTTGAACTTGGCTTCCCAGTCCCACTCTCTGTGCTGGTAACCACTATGCTATACACGTGTTCATCATGGAACTAGTTACTCAAGGTGATTTTTCACAAATTTCCCTGAGACTGATCCATATTCTCAGTTGGATTTTATCAAAAGGAGGACTGAGAGGATGTCTCATTATTCTAGATTTCTATAATACTTTTTTCTCTTTTTCTCATATAAAGACATTTGGAAGGATTCTGTCATCCAGCAATGTCAAATTCTTGGCCTGCTGTGATGAGCACATGCAGAGAGCTAACAAGTGAAACAACACTATTAATTAATATCTCAGCACTTTACCTAATTAAGCAAAGTTGCCATTTGCAAAGAGAGAGAGAGAGATACAATTGGCTCAAGGATTAATGCATGTATTAGCATGGGAAGAAATGAAAGCTGATATTTTGGGCAGAAGGAAAGGATGAAATCAGGCAGACTAACGTTTTCAACTGGTATGAAGTAGAAAGAGTATATTGAATCAATTGCTAAGTCTGTAACTAAGAAAGTTGATCCACTATTTCATGCAAGACACATTTTCTCACCAGAATCTATCCTACTAGTCATTCTTACTTTGAATATTGCTGCTATATCTAGTCTGGTGTGCATGCTATAAATTTGGGGAGTCTTGATAAAATTCAAATTAGAATCTGTAGTGTTTTTAGTCCTCGTCTGGCATCTTGGCTTTAGTCTCTTTCTAACTCCAATAATATAGCTTCCATGAGCTTTTTCTCTAAATTCTTTCATGGTAATTGTTCTGATGAAAATTCCTCTTTGGTACCATAAGCACAAGTACATTCTAGAAGAATTAAAAATAGAACAAAGGTTCTTTTTTTTAATTCTTCTTAGCTTTTTTTTTCTCCTTTCCTTTCTTTGATTTTGTTTTTCATCTCACCTCGACACTTCTCAACCTTTGTTTGTCCACATCTTTCTCTGTCTCTAATTGACTCTTTATTCTGTTCTACTTGGTTTTTCTATCTTTTTTTCCACTTGATTCATTTTCATTCTTTGCAACTTTATTCCGCTTCTTCTTCTACACTTGATTCTGCTTTCTTCTACTTTTCCACTTGATCCATCCTCCTTTTTCTTCTCTGCTTGATCCTTCTTTCTTTTTCTTCTCTGCTTGATCCTTCTTTCTTTTTCTTCTCTGCTTGATCTTTCTTTCTTTCTTCTTCTCTGCTTGATCCTTCTTTCTTTTTCTTCTCTGCTTGATCCTTCTTTCTTTTTCTTCTCTGCTTGATCTTTCTTTCTTTCTTCTTCTCCACTTGATTCTTCTTGCTTATTCTTCTCCATTTCTTTCTCCCTTCTTCTTGGTTTGATTCTACTTTCTTCTTCTTGTTCACTTGATTTTCTTTCTTCTTCTTTTCCACTTAATTCTACTTTCTTCTTGTCTTCCATTTGATTCTGCTTTTTCCTTCTACTCCACTTAATTTTTCTTTCTTCTTCTTCTCCACTTGATTTTTCTTTCTTCTTTTTCTCTACTACTTGATTTATCTTTCTTCTTCTCCAGTTGAATCTTCTTTCTTCTTCATCACCATATGATTCTTGCTTTTTTTTCTCTATTTGATTCATGTTTCTTCTTCTCTATTTTATACTTCTTTTTCTTATCTATTTGTTACATCTTTCTCTTCCTCATTTGCTTCTTTCTTCTTCTTCACATCTACTTGATTCTTCATTCTTTTTCTTCCCCACTTGTTTCTTCTCTCCTTCTTTTTCTCCACTTGATTCTTCTTTCTTCTTGATTCTGCTTTCTTTTTCTTCTACACATGATTCTGCTTTCTTCTTCAATTATTTGTCTTTCTTTCAACTTGATTCTACTTTCTTCTTCACTTGATTTTTTCTTCTTAGTTACTTGATTCTGCTTTCATCTTCTTCTTCTCCACTTCATTCTTCTTTCTTCTTCTCTGCTTGATTCTGCTTTCTTTCACCTCTCCACATGATTCTTCTTTCTTCTTCTTCTACGCTTCATTCTTCTTTCTTCTTCCCTTGATCTTCTTTCTTCTTCTTCTCCACTTCATTCTTCTTTCACTGTCTCCCCTCTATCATTCTTTTTCGCTACATGATCCTTCTTCATCTCACTGGATTATTCTTTCTTTCTTTCTTACTTCTTCTACACTTTATTCTTCTTCACCACTTGATTTTGCTTTCTTCTTCTTCACTTTATTCTTCTTTCTTCTTCACCTTCTCCACTTGATTCTTCTTTCTTCTTCATTTGATTCTTCTTCTTCTCCACATTTCTTCTCTGTTTCTTCTTCTTCACTACTTGATTCTGCTTTCTTCTTCTTCACTTCATTCTTATTTCTTTTTCTTTTCCACTTGATTTGTCTTTCTTTTTCTTTTTTTCACTTAATTCTCTTTTTTTCTGCTTCTTTTTCAATTGATCCTTCTTTCTTCTCCATTCTGCTTTCTTTTTCTCTTCCTCCTCCATTTGATCCTTCTTCTCCACTTGATTCATCTTTCTTCTAGTTCTCAGCTTGATTCTTCTTCTCCATGTGATACTTCTTTCTTCTTTTCCTCCACTTGATTCTTTTTTCTTACCACTTGATTCTGCTTTCTTCTACTTCTCTAATTGATTCTTTTTTTTCCTCTCTACTTGACTTTTCTTTCTTCTTCTTCTCCACTTGATTCTGCTTTCTTCTCCTACACTTGATTTTCTTCTTCTTCTCTTGATTCTTTTTTCTTCTTCTTCTCTTAATTTTTCTTTCTTCTTCTTCTCTTAATTTTTCTTTCTTCTTCTCCTCTTAATTTTTCTTTCTTCTTCTCCTCTTAATTTTTCTTTCTTCTTCTCCTCTTAATTTTTCTTTCTTCTTCTCCTCTTAATTTTTCTTTCTTCTTCTCCTCTTAATTTTTCTTTCTTCTTCTCTTAATTTTTCTTTCTTCTTCTCCTCTTAATTTTTCTTTCTTCTTCTCCTCTTAATTTTTCTTTCTTCTTCTCCTCTTAATTTTTCTTTCTTCTTCTCCTCTTAATTTTTCTTTCTTCTTCTCCTCTTAATTTTTCTTTCTTCTTCTCCTCTTAATTTTTCTTTCTTCTTCTCCTCTTAATTTTTCTTTCTTCTTCTCCTCTTAATTTTTCTTTCTTCTTCTCCTCTTAATTTTTCTTTCTTCTTCTCCTCTTAATTTTTCTTTCTTCTTCTCCTCTTAATTTTTCTTTCTTCTTCTCCTCTTAATTTTTCTTTCTTCTTCTCCTCTTAATTTTTCTTTCTTCTTCTCCTCTTGATTCTGTTTTCTTCTAATTCTCCACATGATGCTTTCTTCTTCTCTACTTCATTCTTCTTTTTTCTGACTTGATCCTTCTTCTTCCCCCCTGGATACTTCTTTCTTTGACAATTTCTTCTTCTTTTTCTTTACCACTTCGTTCTGCTTTCTTCTCCTTCTCCAATTGATTCTTCTTTCTTCTTCTTCTTCTCTAGTTGGATCTCCATTCTTCTTCATCACCACATGATTCTTCTTTTTTCTTTTTTAAACATTTGCTGATGGCAACCTTTTACCTACTGATTCAACCAACTGTCTTCATATAGTTACTCATATATATATATATATATATATATATATATATATATTATTTGGTAGTAACTATAAATCTTATCAAGAATAACCATGTTACCATAGTGACTTGAATAATTAGAAAGAAAAAAATAAAGAAAAAAGGATGAACATTCCCCAACTCTAGTCAGCTATTTTTATGGCTGTCTTATTTTATTCTTGTAAAATTATAGTTCATATTTTTCAATTGTTACACACAAAGTAAATAATATTTAATGGCTAATTCAGTGGCATTCAAAATAAAATCTTTATTTTTGGTTAAAAGTTTCTATCATTTTCATTTGGAATGGTCTATTTTTTAAGATAACTGTCATTGGTGGCCACATTCTTAACAAAATAAGATATGCAGATGATACATTGACGATAGCAGACATGGAAAGAAAACTACAAATGTAGTAAAGGAAAGAGAGAAGAAAGGAATAAACGTCAACTGCAAACAGACAGAATGCATGGTTTTTAGCAAAAGGAATAGCCCAAAATACAAATTACAAATTGGAGATACCAAAATTAAGCATGTACAAAATTTTAAATATCTAGGAAGTGTTTTAACAAAGAACGCAAAGTGCAACACTGAAATCTGAAGGCACATTGGGATAGCCAAAAGTGTATTCCAAAAGCTAAACAGAGCATTAAGAAGCAGGAAAAGGGTACTGACCTCTAATGGGATATATGTCCTCTTATATGGCAGTGAATGCTGGGAAATTTTCGCACAGATGAAGAGACTTGTATCAGCAGAAATGTGGTTCTACAGAATGATGCTGAGCATGTCATGAACTGAATAAATGAGAAAAGACAATGTTTTAGAGAAAATGGAAATGAAAAAGCAACTTATAGTTAACATCAGGAAGAGATAGTTTAAATTTCTAGGGCACATAATGTGAAAAGACGGACTGAAAAATCCGATACACACCGGAGAGATTGAAGGCATGAGGAAAACAATGCATAACATAATGAGTGAGCTTGATTAAATGGATGGTGTAACAAGGTTTAGAAGAAATAACAAAAGCTATGAAAGATAGGAAATTGTGGAGAGCCATAATCACCTTACACACTGAAGAGACATGAAACATAAAGATGATACATTTTTAGAACGCATTAAATCCTGCTTAGAGTTTTGGACATAACTCAGTTCAAGTCAGTTAAATATGAAATTTAACAAAAAACAAATCATTTTCATTTTGATATTTTTTTTTTTTTTTAAGCATATCACCCCAAGCAAGGCTGGAGGCCACTATCACGCAAGGGGTTATAGAAGGGTTGGAGGAAGAGCAGATAGGAGTGGTAAAGGAGAGGATGTGGAGAAAGAGAAAGACAGTGGGTCGATCAAGGCAAGGGGGTTACAGAAGATTTGGAGCGAGAGCAGATAGGAATGAAAGGTGAAAGGATGTGGAGAAGGGAAGTGGATAGATCAAGGCAACTGGAGATGTCGATTGACGTTACACTTAAATAGTTGGAGATTGTATTTGTCAGGGAAACAGGAATAGGGAAGGGAGTTCCACAGGCGAGATGTGCGAGACATGAAGCTATTGGAGTAGAAGAGACGTCTACATCTAATAGTTTCAATGGTGAAGGGGTGGGAACGGGATGCCAACCTTGTAGGATGTTTAAATTCATGAGGCCTAGGGACCAGTGAAAGCAGCTCCTCGGAGCAATTACCGTGAAAGTATTTGTAAAAAAGACAGAGCGAGGCAACGTCGCGTCTGTGAGAGAGCAACTGCAGACGAGATGACAGATCAGGGCCAATTACATTGCATATCCGTCTCTGGATCTTATCAAGAACCCTGAGTCAAACGGCAGGGGCTCCAGACCATATATGGCAGCAATATTCCATGCAAGGGCGAATGGTTGATTTAAGGATTTGGAGGATCAATTCCGGGGCGAAAAATTTCCTGGCTTGGCACAGGGAACCAACTTTCTTTGCGGTGGACGATGCAACTGACTCGATGTATTTGTTCCATCTCAGATCAGCGGACAGCGTGAGACCGAGCAGCCGCTGAGAGGAGCTCTCGAGAAGTTGGTCTTCAGACATTCTAACGGGATGCAGGGATGGATCCTTGTGGTGGTTAATAGAGAGCAGTTTTGTTTTAGAGGCGTTAAAGTTAACCATCCATTTCTTGCCCCAGTTCACAACCTATTGGAGGTCCTTTCCTATTTGAACTGCCAGGTTAACTTTGTCAGCATCACTAGATTTGTGTTTGAGGCAGGAGTAAATTGTGGTGTCGTCAGCATAGATGCTGACTTTGAGAAAAGACAATGTTTTAGAGAAAATGGAAATGAAAAAGAAACTTATAGTTAACATCAGGAAGAGATAGTTTAAATTTCTAGGGCACATAATGAGAAAAGACAGATTGAAAAATCCGATACACACAGGAGAGATTGAAGGCATGAGGAAAACAATGCATAACATAATTAGTGAGCTTGATTAAATGGATGGTGTAACAAGGTTTAGAAGAAATAACAAAAGCTATGAAAGATAGGAAATTGTGGAGAGCCATAATCACCTTACACACTGAAGAGACATGAAACATAAAGATGATACATTTTTAGAACGCATTAAATCCTGATTAGAGTTTTGGACATAACTCATTTCAAGTCAGTTAAATATGAAATTTAACAAAAAACAAATCATTTTCATTTTGTTTTGATATAAAGCATTTATCCAATTGTAATGAGACTTATTTGAAATCAGGCTTGTAGTCATTTCTAACTGCTCTTAAGAGATACAAATGTTACTACACCTGGAAATCTATCTTCATATTCTTCAAATCAGGTAACTTTTTTTCAAAATACAGTTCTGATATTCAAAGCATTTGTATTTATTAGACAATTTTATAAACTGACCAATCAGTACTGACTGAATTTGTCTCCACCTCTTTTATGTACCATCTTGCTAGCTGGCTATGACTCTCCACAACTTCCTATGCTTCATAGTTCTAAATAATGTTTATCTCCTTGGTATCCCTCCTTGTTCTATCATTGATTTACATAAGCTTGTTATGTTGGTTTCTTCCTGTTACCCTCTGACCTTTTTGCATTCAATATGCCCTGTGAGTGTCAAATTCTTTAATCACTTTTTCTTCATTAGGTATCCCAGAAATTTCAATTACTTTTTTCTGATTCTAAGCATGTGTCCTTTTTGTTTCCATTTTCTTTAAAAATTCTTTATTACTCACATGCTCTGCCCATGGTATTTTCAGCATCTGTCTATAGAACGAAATCTCTGATACTTCAAGTTTCCTCTTCATCTGTGAGAAAATTGTTCTGCATTAACTGCAATATAGGATAGCTGATATTACATACCAGTTGAGCACTCTTCATTTTTAATTAAATTTTCCTGTTTCTTAATACTTTGTTTTGCTTTTGGAAGTAATCTTTCACTATTTCAATGTGACTTTTGATTTCTGTGTCACATTTTCTGTTGTCTGTTAAAACATTTTCCAGATGATTACATTTCTGTATTTGACTGATTTTGTAATCTCCCATTTGTAGTTTGTATCTTGGGTTATTGCTCTTCTCAACAACTATAGATTCTGGCTTCCCGCTCCCACCCCTACACCGTGGAAACTGTTAGATGTAGACATCTTTTCTACTCCAATAGCTTCATGTCTCGCACATCTCACCTATGGAACTCCCTTCCCTATTACTGTTTCCCTGACAAATACAATCTCCAATGGTTTAAGTGTAGCGTCAATCGACATCTCCAGTTGCCTTGATCTATTCACTTCCCTTCTCCACATCCTTTCATTTTTCATTCCTATCTGCTCTCGCTCCCGATCTTTTGTGGCCCCCTTGCCTTGATCGACCCACTGTCTTTCTCTTTCTCCACATCCCCTCCCTTGCCACTCCTATCTGCTCGTCCTCCAACCCTTCTTTAACTCCTTGCGTGATAGTGGCCTCCGGCCTTGCTTGGGGTGATATGATTAAAAAAAAAAAAAATTGATTTTAGACCTTTCTTACTTATTACTTTAATATTTCATGTCCTTCCATATTTTTGTGCATTGTAGATTTCCCTGTCTCATTGTGGGAGAGTTCTCCAATATATTTGTTCCATGTTTATGAGGCTCATTCTTTCTATTTCTGCACACTTTTCATTGAGACATTCCTCTTTTGCCTGCTTGAATTTGTTTCTAATGTTTGTGCTTACTGTTCTTTATTCTGTACACTTCTTTGGTATTTTTTTTGCAGTCTCTTTTCCATCATCTTGAGAATTTTATCCAACCTCCACTTATTTTTTTCTTGCCTGTCTTTCTTGGGATTATATCATTTGCTGATGTCATTTCTCTTAGTGTGTTTCACTTTGGAGTTCCAACCCTATTAAAACTATTATATTTGGTTTTAACTTTGTCAGCGTACATCTTTTTGTAAGTTGCATCATCCTGGAGTTTGTCATATTGCAGTTTGCCTCAGTCCAATCAAAACATTTAGATTTAACTTCTGACCCAGTCATATTTTATTTTTTTCTCTTATTAAAGTTCCTTTCTTATTTTTGTTTTTTTTATATTCATAAGCATAAAATTGATTTTTAATTTTTTGCTTCAAGGATTGGAAATAAACAGTATAAATTTCATTTGAAACTCTGGTTCAAACTGACAAAACAGGATTTTGCTCAATAAACTGAATGACAGCACTTCACCGGACAATAGAAAAATATTCACTGAGGAGAAATTTCAGTAAATTTAAATAATGCCGAATGGTTAAATCCACTTTGGTAAAAAGGGAGATAAGCAAGCTACTGCTTCATACTTATCCATTAAGCTGAAATTTGTTTTTTTTTTGTTTTTTTTTTTTAAGCGTATCACCCCAAGCAAGGCTGGTGGCCACTATCACGCATGGGTTTACAGAAGGGTTTGTGGAGAAAGAGAAGGACGGAGGGTCGATCAAGGCAAGGGGGTTACAGAAGATTTAGAGCGAGAGCAGATAGGAATGAAAGATGAAAGGAAGTGGAGAAGGGAAGTGAATAGATCAAGGCAACTGGAGATGACGATTGATGCTACACTTAAACCATTGGAGATTGTATTTGTCAGGGAAACAGTAATAGGGAAGGGAGTTCCACAGGTGAGATGTGTAAGACATGAAGCTATTGGAGTAGAAGAGACGTCTACATCTAACAGTTTCAATGGTAAAGGGGTGGGAACGGGATGCCAGCCTCGTAGGACACTTAAATTCACGAGGCTTAGGGACAAGCGAAAGCAACTCCTCGGAGCAATTACCATGGAAGTACTTGTAGAAAAGGCAGAGCGACGCAACATTGCGTCTGTGAGAGACCGATTGCAGATGAGATGACAAATCAGGGCCAATCACATTGCATATCCGTCTCTGGATCTTATCAAGAACCCTGAGGCAACACGCAGGGGCCCCAGACCATAAATGTTAGGTAAGGATGGTAAGTTCAATCCTTTGTAGGACCACAAGAGTCAGCATAGTTGGCACAAACATTACTGTTTGTCCTTGCTTCTTGAAAACCATGACTAAATTAGTTTGCCTATAGCTGTAAAAAGGATTTGTTTCTCTGTTAGAACAAACTGATTCATCTGTCTGAATTATAAAAAGGTTTTTGAGATTAATGTACATTTGAAACTCTAATAACTACATCATGCCTATGATTAACCAAATGCTTCAATTGAAACAACCATCAAACCATTAACCCCTTGGAAATAAAAATATGTCTCACTTTGGAAATGAGACTTAATAATACCAATTTACCATCACTCATCTGATACTGTTGGGACCTTTTGCAATTTTGCTGCATTATTGATGGTTACATTCTTTTTCTTTTTATCATAAACTGTAGATAATAATGTGGACACTGTGATAAAAAAGCTGCCACTATTATTTATATGAAAAGAGAAAAAGGATAAAGCTATTAACTACACTCAGCTACCAGAAATCCTCAAAATGTGGAAATTTCCCAGTATAGATTCCAGAGGTAAATGAATTTTCTTACCTCTTTGAAAAAATTATTTTTTATGAAAAAGGATGGGCTCATTTTAAAATTAGCAGGTAAGACAGGGTAAATCAACAATATTTGTTAGCCAAAGATGAAGAGTTCAATCCTTGGTAGGATTAGCATTAACAATCTTCACAACAGTCATCTGAAAGGCAGAAGAGCATTGGGTGGGCTCATTAGCAGGTGGTGCAAAGTAAATCAGCAATATTTGTTAGCCAAGGATGAAGAGTTCAATCCTTGGTAGGATTAGCATTAACAATCTTCATAATAGTCATCTGAAAAGTAGGTGAGCATAGTTAATACATCCAATACTGTATATGAAGTTCTACTTTATCTGTTAAAATAACAGTTTTTTAGCTTCACACCACTAGAAGTACTTCATGTATTCATTGGAAGCATGACTTGGTCTAGACATCAGTGGGTTATAATAAAAATATAAAAAAGGCAAAAACAACTGATACAACAGCTTGTACCACCAAATAGAAATAGCAGATCCATGTGGCAAACCGGGAAATCTGAATTTGCTCTCGTGTAAATTAGTGTCATTTGTAATGACCAACCTGTTTTTAAAAAAAGTGAAAATCTCTTTTTGCTTGACTTTACAAATCATTTGTTTATCTTTTTTGTTTATCTCTTGCTTCCTTGGACACCATAGATTGGCTCATCCCAGAATCTATAAGGTTTTATATATTTATTTCTGGTGTGACTATCTTTCATTTTCAATGGACTGCAGTTATTTTAGTTTAATTAAATCACACATTTCAATAATCCTAATTTGATATTTGTACAAGTAGTTTGTCCGTATCAAACAAAGAGAAGAATTCATCAAATTATCAGATTTGAAACAAAATCAAGTAAGGGTTAGGGATCAGCATTAAAGATTAGTCCTCATGATCATGATCAGAGGTCCTGTAACCCCTGAGGGTTGTAGGGGCACCACATGTAAGGCAGCCATAGTAGCAGTGGTGTGTCTTGAGCAAGACAGCCTGACGGAGCCCAACCCTCACCAGGCTGATTTGAATTTAGTCTTCCTTCTAAAGTGGTTGCCAAACAAAGCTATAGGGCCCTAATCTGTTTTACTATTTAACCCATAGCTGGGAGAGAAGAGATGGATTAATACCTTTCACAACAAGGTAAAATCTCAACTTGAATTCAATCTAGGCTCTGATTTCTCATTCTGAGCTGTAATCCATTTCACCACCCAGTCATCAGTCGATTTGAAATAAGTCCAGTTATTTCAATTTAATGGGTTTTTAAGGTAAAAGTATCTGTGGAAAAAAGTGTTTAGTTCATGCCAAACAAAATGGAGAAGTTTATTGAACGCACTCTTTAATTGAAATGCAAAATGACCGTAACAAATCAAAATAAAAGAAATTGATTTGGCTGTTGATTATTTCCAGTTTTCTGTTGTTTTTCCCTAATTGACTTGATTTCCGAAATATTACACAAAGTTAATATTTAAATAAATAACAATTTCCAAAGATGCTCATCCTCATTCTTTTCATATTCCATTGGTAAGGAGGAAGTTCGACTCAGACATCTTTTTTCATAGAACTGTTGCATTATGGAATGAACTATCAAAAGGATGATTCCCTGATCACTTGACCTCTTTGTAGGTCAACCATTATCCGTCCTACATATCCTCATAATATTGACTTCCCTGTACATCTTTATAGCATTTAGTAACTCCTCACTTTGAGTGGCTCTTGGGTCTTGTATTGGATGAACAAGAGTAAAAGAGAAAAAACAAGAAATACAAAATCTTTAGAAAAAAAATCTTTGTCTATTTTGGGAAACACATCTTATTGTAAAAGTTATCATCCAATTATTAAAGTTAAGCAATGCTAAGCATGGATATTATCTTGATGAGGAACCATCTGAGAATGTCTGGAGTGTAATTTCATCACAAGTAGAAACAATAATTTGTATTTGTATTGAGAAATATTGTTTAGTGATAAAGAATTTATAACTTGGTACCCAGTTCCCAGTGTTTGGTTTTTACAAAATCTTTCAGTGATTATTATTCTTTTACATTCTTACAAAAGGTTAACAAGTATTCTAATTTCCCTATTAGAAAAATATTTAATTTCAAGTAGAGAAAAACTCAATTCTCAGACCGGATTCTTTAGATTCTCCACAAATTTCATGCAGATCTTCTTTGCAGTATCAGAAAAATAATTCATTTTGATGCATTCTGACCATTTTGAGAAAGAAAGGATTTTTCTGTTTTTAGATTTACCTGAAGATATTTCTCAAAGGGCTAGACAAAGTATTATTAGGTTGGTGCAAAAATAATGTCGTTATTTACATAAGTAACATATGTGAGAAAACGACATTATTTTTGCAGCAACCTAATATAATTCAAACCGTAACCCCTGAGATTTTATTCATAGAATTTACCAGTTAGCTTGCTAGAGCCTAATTTTTAAAGGAAAACTCAATTGCTTTCTTCCTTTTCTGTTTTCTCATAGATTTTCTCGGTAGCAAGATTATACATTCCATTTCATCAGAGCCCAACTTGAGCAGTTATTTGAATTCCAATTAATAATGATTTTGGGCTTTCTCCAATAGTGTAACCACATTAGCTGCTTGAGTTCCTCCAGAGAACAAATTATCTTCACTGGCTATTTCCTGTTCATTTTAGAGAAGAAAATTGGTTTTATACCTTACTAGTTTACCGGACAGAAAAAAGAAAAGGAGAATAGTGTTATGACTCAATCTTGTGAAGCTAATTGTCCTTGTCCTCTTGGTACTCACTTAAAACCTTCACTGCTGCATTGATGTAGCATCATTGCCAGGCTGTTCTGGCCCATTTTGGGAAAAATTAGAAAATTTCCATGTACTGGAAAGGATTAAACATTTGTAAATATTGATCAATTGATTTAGTTTTTTATGGCTAATCAACTCTTTGTAGGTTATTTAAAGCCAAAAATATATTTCAGATTGTAGGAAGTCCTTAAGAGTACCTGGTTCTCCCAAGCAGTCTCCCATCTAAATACTGACTCGTATTGGTACTGCTTAGCTGCAATGTAATTTTACTGTAAGCTCAATTGTAAGAAGACAATGCATGGTTGTCAGCAAAAGGAACATGTGAATTACAAATTAGAGACACCAAGAATAAGCAAGTACAAAAATTTAAATATATAGGAAGTGTTTTAACTGAGGACAGAAAATACAATACCAAAATCCAGAGATGCAGTGGAATCGTAAAAGTTGCCTTCTGAAAGTTAAACAAAGTATTAAGAAACAGGAAAATTTAATTACAAAGAAAATAGTGAACTGTTATGTAATATCAGTCATTCTATATAGCAGTGAATGCTGGATAATATCCTCACAGATTAAGAAGAGGCAACAAAAATGTGGTTCTACAGAAGGATGCTGAGAATACCATGGATTGAACATGTTAGTAACAAGGAAGTTTTAGAGAAAATAGAAAGAAAAAGGATGCTTATATTTAGAATCAGAAGGAGACAATTGAAAGTTTTAGGGCACATAATGAAGAAAGAAGGCTTGGAGAATTTGACACACACAGGATATACTGAAAGCAAGAGGGACAGAGAGAAACAGCAAATAACTGACTTAATGAACTTATGTAAATGGTTGGCAGAACAGGGATTAGGAGATATAGCAAAAAAGACAAACCTTACTAAGAGTTACATAAAGTATGAAGTTGTGGAGGGCCATCATGAAGTGACTATGAAGACATTGACAGCGATTTCTCATGGGTATGACCATTTTGCTTTCAATTGGACACTCTGCAATCCAGACTAAGCTAAACAATTTCAACCAACACACAATATAATAAGGACACATGACACAGTGGATAAAGGCGTTGGTTAGATCCAGTGACAGACCCAAAGAGTGTGAGTTCAATACCTGGTTCAGGCAGTGGAGAACTTTCAGAGGGAAAATTACCAGGAGATAACTGATAACTGACATCCATCAAACATGGCTCATGGAACTAGAACAGTCTACCCCAGTGATCGAAATAAAGGGTTCGGTTCGAAATTCCAACCACCTGAAGAAGGCCGGAGCATACAACGGCCGAAACGTTATGACAAATATGGCGACAAAGATGAGGACAATAGTCCAACTAATGTAAATACTGTACATAATACCTCATCTCAGAAATATAGACAGACTCTAATAAAATTATATCACAAAACAGATTGTCTTGCATGTTATTAACTGTCTACACTGACTTGGAAATAACATTAAGTACTAGTTAGTTTATGTACTAGTTAAGTACTAGTTAGTTTATTACTGCTAGGGACTAAAATTTCATGGTGTCTTGAAAAAAAAATATATATGATAAAATATAGTTTTAATGTGTGCTATATTTATGGGTTAAAATGGTCAATATCAAAGATAGAGTGTATGTAAATATAAAAGTGGTCAACACCCAGAGGTGGTAGACTGTTTTATGATTAAATGCAATCTAAACTTCTCTCCATAAATCATCTGAAAGACTCCTCTCTGCCTTCCATTAGTATGACTGATGCTAACCTCCAGGAAAGTGACTCATTGCGCCTTCTCTTGCTAACGTTCTCAGCTGACATGAAGTGGAAAGACTTGGATCTATTCCTAGGTCAGCTTCTAAGAAAGTTGGTTCACTATGCTGTGCAAGACAATTTTTCTCTCCAGAATCTATCTGACATATCTATAAGTTTACCATTCTGCCATGCTTAGAATATTGTTGCCACATATGGTCCGGTACATTATTTACCTCAACCTCAAAGAATCACCAATATTATTGGTCCTGATCTGGTGGCTTGTCTTCAGTCACTTTTCCACCACTGTAAGGTTGCCTCTCTGGGCCTTTTCTATAAATATTTTCATGGCAATTGTTCGGATGAGCTCTTTGCTATGGTACCTAAACTCTTTGAATTTAAGCACAGTACAAGACTGGTGTTGAGATCTCATCAATTTACAGTTAAGCTGGCTAGATGTAACCATAAATTCCATGCTAAGAGATTTCTTGCACTTCTCGCTTGTGGAACTCCTTTTTCCCTCCGTGTTATTACATTTTAGCCATTGTTCTCTCCAGCCTTCATCAGGTATATGTTGATCCAGGTAACCTACAGGGAATTTCCAACTGAACCCTTTATTTAATCTACATAGGTATATTGTATATTCCACTGCTTATATATCTTGTTCTTATTTTAGTACTGTTCAATTATTGCTCAACCTGTTTCCGTTGAGTCCAATTACTATGTTACCAAATTCAGAAACCACCACTTTAATCCACTAGGCCCCTGGGACAATTCTGTGTGAAGAACTTTGAGCATTAAACCCATCCTGTCTGCTGATTGTTATGCTTGACTGCACTTACTGTGCTGGGTAGTAAATATAAATTTCAGCTATTTAACAACTTAACAGTAATTCTTATGCAAAAGTTAAGCAAAGTACTAGTTGAAATCCCAAGTTGCTTATAAAAAAAATATTGTCATAAACTGATCACCATTTGTTGAATTGAGATACTAACAATAAATTGTGAAAGTAAATAAAGTTTCAGTCTCCACTATCTAAGAAATTATCTTTCACGCAAATACTAATGTTGGTAGTAAAACTAGTAATTGAATTGATCACTGTAATCTAATAACTTTAATGCTCTCAAAACTGAGCTGTTTCAGATTTTGAATGGCAGTCTTTCATTCTTTCTTTCTGCATGAGGCCATTTTGTTAGGGTAGTTATCTATAGCTTCATTTGAAGAAATCATTGTCATTCTAGAAAGGTGCTTTCAGATTATATCCACTATACCTGCTCAGAATTCATTCATCCATTTTCCCTGGGACCGATGCCTATTAGCGTCCATAACATGCTGGATAATCCCTCCCCAGCTGGATCATCCCTAGTTGTTGAAATTTATTATTTTTTGTTTTACAGACATAGTATTTGCACCTTATGTCTTACAATCTTGTTACAGCTTGAGGTGGCTGAGTTTTGAATTCTGAATTGTCCTTCTCCCAGACTGTTTGCTAATCATAGCTCGAAAACACTGTCTATTCTGCTATTTAACCCATAGCTTGTAGAAAAGAAGAGCTGAATTCCTACCTTCTTATATTTGTGTGAAGGTGAACACAACAACCTTGGCTGGAGTTTGAACTCAGCATGCCAATCCAACTTTCCACACGCTTAGCCACTACACTATAGTAATGGTAATATTAGCTGTTGCCTTTATAAGTAAACATTCAGTATTCAATGACCACGTAACCATTATTACTGTCGGTTGAAATTTATAAAATTTCTCTTAAAATAATTTTTCAGGAAAATCGATTTCTCAAGTCCAGTAACTGTTATTCCTTTTTCCAGTGTTGATAGGGATTATGTGTGTGAAAGTAAGTGTAATGAACCAGACTGGAATTCAAACTCAGTTAATCAATTTCTCATTTCAAATCACTAACTACTACAATACCTGCCTATCAAAAAGACTCAGAATTACATGAGGAAAATATTTTGCAGTGTCATGGATTTAGCTATATTTTTTATGTGCACAAAAGTATCTAAAAATGATTAGGTTTCCTCTGCAGAGAATTGAACCCTTGTCTTTTGCATAACAAGGGAAAGTTCTTACAACTTCAACGACTTAGTTATATAATCTACTATTAGTATAAAACTAAAATATACTGTTTCAACATGTGCTACAGAATGATAATGAACAAACTCCTTATCACTCTTGCCACTTCTTGTTATCTCATTAAAAGGTTTTAATGACCATTTATAAAATGTTCTAAAGAACACTTTCCTGTCACTTTTGACTTGTGACATTCTTGACTTTAAATGCTGACCAGCTGATTGAAAGAGTTGATTTTATTTTATTATCATTCAAAGCTCAAGCAGAATAGACAGAATTCTTGGAAAGAAATTGAGAAACAATAAAGAAGTACATTTGTCTAAAGTGGCCATTTAGATGTGAGAGAAAAGTGGAAGTAGACGATTTTCATGAACGGATAACAAGCACAGACGTCTTTTTCACTCTTTCAATAGAAGACTGGTCAGGTTAATGCCGATGGCAAAAATCATATTGAATGATCAGACTGGCAATGCCAAGAAATAGATTGTTGGTTTCAAATAATAGATTTGATGATGATGATAGCTTTATTTGTGGGGAATAGTTTGCAGGGATGTCACTCGATTGTTTAGAATTCAAATGCTCAGAGCCAAAGCTACTTCTGTTCTCCATGCAATATTTAGCCCATGGAGAGCACAAAAAGGAGGTTAAAACAGCTGTTAGTTTTTTAATAAGCATCTTTATTTCTTTGGAATAAAATTCATACGAAAGAAGAAAATAAGTTTGATTTGTTCTTAAACATTTTCAGGGGGCATTCATAGAAAGAAAAGAAAAGAAAAGCATTTAGAAAATAAAACCTGTCCTTCAAGGAAAAATATGTCCTTCAAGGATGAATATGAAGGGAAATTCCTCATCTCCAAACAGAATTTTAATTTTTGTGTCTTATAATTAACTATGAGAATATATCTGTGTTTTGGTAAGAAAGAAGTATTAAAAACCTGTCGAGCACCCAAGCTGTTTACATTAATGTCTGACCACTTGTATTTGAGGATGCCCATCTACTAAGGAGGTTAGCTAATCCCTATTGTGAACATTTGCTCAGTTGCATTTTGTGTTTGTTTAACACCTACAAGGCCCACCTGTGGTTTATACTGCAACTATGCAGTTTCTGAGAAAGAAGCTATTCTCTAGTATGATCCACAATTTGAACAAGGCTAGCATGTTTAAACCCTCAGTCACGATCACTTGTGACTTTGTGCTAGCACAGCCATCGATGGTCTTGAAGGGTTCCATCTACCCAGTTTCACTCACAAGGCTTGGGTCAACCCGTGGTATGGTTTTCAGGCACTTTTCAAAGGTGCCGCACGCTGGGATCGACCCCTCCAGTCAGATAACATCATGAAGTTTCCTTCCTGACAAATCAACCATGGTGAGATTTGAACCTGAGTCTAATGGTCAGAAAGTGAATGTTGTAACCACTTGGCCACGTGCCAATGTACTCAAACTAGTAACTGTAGCAAATTTAACCCTTTAACTGCAGCAAGGGTAGCCTAGTTAGCATTTTCTGAATGTAGTAATGTATTTAATTTTCATGGCAGTTATAGAAAAAATTTGTCCTTTCAGTGGAATGGTTTCTCATTAGTTTTGGAATTCATAATTATCTTTCTCTTAGACTGGTTATCATCCAAGGCTAAAGAGCTCAGTCTGCACTGTTATTTAAAATATTAAAGGATGTAGATGATCAAGGTTCTCTGCATATTTCTTTTCTTTTTTTATCAGGGGATTGCCACACCTTCTGCAAATGATCGTGGAGTTGTTTCTCATTGCTTTTCCACAATTTGAAATTCAGAATTTTCTTTCTCTTAGACTGGTTGTCACCTAAGGTTAGAGAGAAATGGTTTTCAGGGAAACCAAAAAAAAAGTAGAGAGATATTTATTCCATCAACTTTCATATGCAAGATAATTTATTTCAACATTTTGATTGGATTCAAAAATCTCTAAAACATTAACAGGATTGCTTGTTACTTTATTTTGAATCTCAAGGTTCTAATAAAAGCAAAACAAAATTATTTTGCTTTCAATGAGTGACAACTTTGGTTTTGAAGTGTTTTTATTCAATAAATCTTCAGATGTGACATTATTCTTAAATTCTTTTAAATTCTATCATATGATGGTTCTTCACTTTCAGAAAGATATTTGCATAGTTTTTCCTCAAGAATAACCTGAATTGCCATTTTGAAGGTTTCAACATGTAAATGTCCACATGAAAAGCAGTAACATATGATTAGTTTTACAGGGTGCGATGGATAAATTGTCATCTAAATTAAACAAAAAAAAAAAAAAAAAAAGAAAATAACACTGATGTCTCATTTTAACAGATATATCTACTGAAATTACACAAAAATAACTTGAAACACTAAAGAGTAAATTTATTCAATAAAATCACCATTGGCTTAAACTACAGCCTCCGGATGACTTCAGAATCTTCTGCAAATTTTCTGGACTGTATCTTTGTTAATGAATGCTACCATAATCCTTGCTCATCATTGGTGTTACAAGAAGTTTTGTTGGTCTCTTGCTCAACTGCACCCCACACATAATAATCAAGGGGTTTGCAGTCTGGGGAGTTATATGACCAGATGTAAGGAGTGATGTGGTCACAGAAATTGTCTGACAACCATGACTGGGCTCTTCTGCTTGTGTGGCATGGTGCAGAGTCCTGTTGCCAGATATAGGGTCTTCCAGCAGGCACACTCTTAACTTAGGGCAGCACTACCACCTCAAGGCACTTGATGTAGGCCTCCATGTTGAGTTTGAGGTTCTGTGGGACAATGAATAGAGGCACATAGCTTTGCCATCACTAGTGATCACTCCAAACACCATGATGCTGACTGGATACACAATCAAACTCATTCTGAATTCTCTGCACTGTCCTCTGATTGACACCCAAACACTCTGAAATGTTCATATTGGGGCTTCCAGCGTGAATGCCAAACAGTACAGCATGGCATTTTCAAATTTATGGTGGAGTGAATTGTGTCATAGTGCTCTTTTTCTCACAGATGGTGCCCAACTGACTCTACTATATTAAGCAGTGGACAAAATCAAAAACAAACAATGCGCATGCACAAAATCAAAAATATAAAATGACAACAATTTAGCCATTGCACCCTGTACTTATATTTTATATTGGCTCTGTCTTGTATATTTTTCATGTTTTACATTGAATATTGTCTTTATAGTGTCCCTGTTTGTTTTTTATTATACCATATATATATATATATATATATATATATATATATATATATAAGGTTGTTACATATATATATATAAGGTTGTTACATACATATATATATATATATATATATATATATATAAGGTTGTTACACATGAAATGATGCACTTTATAGGAAATGAATAAAACACTTCTGAAATGTTAATTTATTTAGTTGAAATAGGCGCCATGTTGATAAATGACTGTTCTCCAATATACCTCTAAATTCTTGATCCCATCTTTAAAAAATTCTCATTCTTTGATGTGATAAATAGTTCAAATGCTTCAATTACCACTTCCTTAATGGAGATGGTTTTATTGCGTATGAAATGCTCAAAATGCGTTAAATAAGTGATGATCAGTATGAGAGATATCAGGTGAATATGGAGGGTGAGGCGAAATTTCATAATTCTGGCTATGCAGCTTTTGGACAGTTCAATGAGCAAGCATCTGGCCATGCGTTGTCATGCAGCAAAATTGGGCCATCCCTATTCACAAGTCTAAACTGTTTCTTTATCAATTCTTTTGTGAATACACTCAATTTCTCCACAATACAAGCTTGCCGTTATTGTTTTCCCTTGAGGCAAGTAATCCCTTTGAAAAACCATCATACAGTGACCATTAACTCTTTAGGGTGCAGTGGTGATTTTGGGTATTGTTTTGGTGATCCACTTGCATTCAACCACTTGCCTACTCTTTTAATGTTGTCAAAGAAAATCCATTTCTCATTACATATAGTGATTTGATGCAAAAATGGTTCTTTTCCCCAGTTTGTTATCCTACAATAAGATTGCTTGGCATTGTTTCATTGTAATCATTTTCATTCAGCTTATGACTAACAATATATCGAAAGAAAAATTATTTGTAAAAAATAAGAGTCAGGAATGTCAAGATTTTTTTATATACTAAGGAGGTTGCTTCATTAAATCAACAACCAACCCAAAAATGTGCCAAATGTGACAACGTAATATATTTTGTGTATTTAGGCAGCAAATGTTCTTTAAGGCAAATTTTATTAAAAACAACAGGCATTTATGTTATTAATGTGTTATGTGTTGTCTGATGTCACTATGGTCCAATAGGTAGCAGGTGAGTCTCTGTGAGAGTGTCGCTATAGTATACTTTTCTTCCAAAATGAACTTCAGATGGAATTTCCTCCTTGTCTGAGAACTATTGGTAATTTGTAAAAGTTGATCATTAAAATTAAACAACACAAAATGTCTCCTGTTTTTAATTTTATATATATATATATATATATATATATATATTTTTGAATTGGACATAGTCCGACAATTTATTTAAAGACATTTATATATATTATGTTTAACATTCTTTTTATAGATGCAAGTATTTAAGCAAATGCTCTGTTTTATAATAAACAGTATTAAATAACATTTACCGGCCTGAATGTCCGAGAAATTTTCATAGAAAATTTTCGCTCTCCGACAGGAATTGAACCTGTATCCTATACGGAACCATCATTTCGCGTGATTGGACATTCAGGCCGGTAAATGTTATTTAATACTGTTTATTATAAAACAGAGCATTTTGCTTAAATACTTGTATCTATAAAAAGAACGTTAAACATAATATATATAAATGTCTTTAAATATATATATATATATATTTATATATACACACACACACACACAATCACACACACACACATATATATATATGTTTAAACAGTTGTTACTCACAGTTGAATCAGATCAGGGATGGTTATATTAAAAAGTACTCAATGCACAATCCCAAAAAATCGAACGCGCAGAGTTTTTAAGTATAAAAAAATGGGAGTATCAACCACTTTCACTACCATAGTTTCAACCATTGCGGCCTCTTCTGGTGGTAGAGGCCAATTAATTTCCTAACACTTAATTTTCTTATTTTATGTGCATGCATATATATATATATATATATATATATATATATATATATATATATAACTTTAGGTGTATAGGACACAAGCAAATTTGACATCAAATTTTGTGGCAGGAAGTTGCATCTTGTAAATTGAAGAATATGTTATGTACCTCAACGTAGTTTTGTTTTTTTGGGTCCTTGAATCTGGTAAAATATGCTAACTCTCTTTTCTGGATGACTTTTTTGATATGGTGACTTCCAGCAGCTTGATGTTTTGGGACATGACCTCTGACTCACTGTCTAACAACTAAACTAGCCCCTCCCCCCACCAATCCTGCCCCAAATGCTTTTCTAATTTGATACCTGCATTTTCACTCGATGTTTCTTTTTTAATTTTGCTCTTCTGAACACTGAACAGAAGATTTTATTTTTCCCATATTGCTTTTGTCTTTTGCCATTGACAACAATCTTGATTGCATTTTCATTTACTTTTTGTTATTCTGTTAAGTAAAAGTTAATCAGCAGTTTCTTTGCAATAGTCACATGTTTTTATCAATGCTAAAATCACATTATACATGAATGCATTTTTGCAAATGTCATCAATTGGAAGTGTTGCATGCCTCTTCTTTTTATGAAACTGAAAAACTAAATTCAGAATGAATTTGATTTAAACCTGATTTACTAGAATGTATTTTAAATTCTTTTTGCAAAGAGTTGCCATGTAAAGAGCATACTGCTTGTCTTTGATCTTTCCAGTGTTTGATGTTTGAAAGAAAAAGACGCTCACAATATCTAGAATCAAATCGTATTTCATTTGAATTTCGTTAATGAATTTTCATTTAATCATAACAATTTCTGTAAATGAAGATTTAATAATAAGCTATTGGTTGGCAGAATGGTTATCAACAGTGAAAATGGAAATTCCAATTGAGACTGCTTTCACTTTGTACTAATGTCCTTGGGAAAGGCATAGATGCTTCTCTTCTTTATTCAGCTTTAAATAAAATAGTAGTGAAGACTGTACTATTTATAAACAAATAAATAACTTCCGGTAAAATAACTGCCAAAATAAACTACCCACAATGTACCACTGACCCGTATATATAAATAACCGAGAAAAATAACAACACTCATGGCTTGACGACTGCATCTAGCATAAAACAGACTGTCGCCTCTAAGTGTTGACTTCTATGTTCACTTTTATATTTACACACGCTCTATCTCTGATATTGAGCACTTTATCCCATAAATATAGCACATTTTAAGACTATATTTCTTCATATATATATATATATATATATATATATATATATAAGAGAGAAAAGGAGAGAATGAGAGGAGCAATGTTTGACTGACAACATCATACACACAGCTAGCTGAAAGCCTCACCATGATGAATTATATTGGTTCAACTGAGAGGCATATTTAAAAAGAGATACAACAACCATGCAACATCATAATGCCACTGCTCTGACTAGATATATCTGGAAAATAAAAGAACATCCAACCAAAGAGGGAGCATAGTAAGGAAAACTAAAAGTTATAGAGGGAGAGAGAAACTTTGCAAATTGTACCAGGTGGAAAAGTTGGCAATTTTGATGTTTTGGAATACAGTCTCACTATTGGATAAGAGAATGGAAATAATGGTGGCAAAAAACATTCAGTAGCTAATATGGATTCAGATAACACTCACGTCCGAGCCAACAAAAATAAAATTCTCCATTTATAAGGCATAAGCTCTAAGCAATACTCACTAAAATGGGTTCTCCATATTTAGGGCATAAGATGTGAGTGATACTTGATAAAAATTGACCCTGGCCTGACAATCCTTCATTGTTAGGGTGAAACTTGAGTTGCCTCAGTTTTATTCTTCATTTATTTTAAGTTTTATATGCTCTACCTTTTATTGAGCACTTTTATAGTTGCCATTTACCATTGTCAACTACAATTGTGTTTCATTTTACATATATATAGGCAGCATATCTTCATTGAAACATGTTTCATTGAATAATCTAAACATATTATTTCTATTTATTTTTATATAATGTTTTGCAGTATAAGTGTCCCAATATAAGGGAGTTGACCGGAAAATTGTTAGCATGTAAAATGGCATTAAATGTTTGTTATACGCACTTCAACACGTTGTTGCTACACTTGTAATAAATTTTGTTGAGTGTTTGTTGCTTATATATATATATATATATATATATATATATATATATATATATATATATATATATGGATGCACAATAGAGTAATGGATAGCATCTTGGGTTGAGGAATCGGAGAGCAGAGTTCAAATTCCAGGTGAGTTCATTACATTCACTTACATGCTAATACCCTTGGGAAAATTATGAATCCATCTCTTCTCCCCAAAGCTATGGGTAAATAGCAGGACAGACTGGGTCCTATAGCAAACACTCTAGAAGGACAACTTTGAATTCAAAACCTGAAAATGGTTCTTTGGGCACCAGTTCTCGTTATTCAACTCTTCCAAAAAGTGTGGTTGGTTCTGTGCAAGCCTTCACCACTATAATCAAATTATATGTGGTGGTATTCTGGCTGTTGATTGCAAGAGATGAGCTACTTGATACTCATATGTTGAAAATGACGGAAGTGTCCAGTACACACACACACTAGTTAAAACGCAGCTGAATCCAGTTTTGCAAACATGGTAATGTGTTCAATGACATGGATAGATATATAAACAACCACCATAGAGGAGAGTTAGGCAGAAACTACCAGACATCACAGATGAAAATGTAAGGTATGCAGAGTGAATAAAATGTAAGGTTAGATATGAAAGATTCAAGTCTTATGTTCTTCATTAATCCAGATGTTTTCATTTACTGGCATAACTTTATTACAAACTCAGTCAATGATAGATAATTTTGTTCTGGTTTCATTTTCGTAAATACCTAAAATACAATTAGATATTTAAGTAAGAACAAAAAAAGAAAGAAAACTTATCTAAGAATTCAGTATTATTGGCTGAGTTATTATAAACACTGCTACATGACATAGCAAACTACTGCAGGTAGGGGATGCTTATGATCATATCACATGTTCAAACACCAATTCTTGTATTACCATACAGTTAAGCAGCATCAAGCCCATTCAGTACCTAGATAGGTGACCACCTGGGAATACCAAGTGCTGTAAGCTTGGATGTGCAGTGGTGTAATGGATAACAGCTCAGAATTGGAAATCAGAGAACTGAGTTCCAATTCCAGTCAGGTTCTTTATATTCCCTTATGTGCAACTACCCTTGGGAAAGGTAGGAATCCACATCTTCTCCTCCCAACTATGGGTTAATTAAACATATATATTTGTACAAATGAAGTAATGGATAATGGCATGGATTTAGAAACTGAAGATCCGAGTTCCAATTCCATTCAAGTTCATTATATTCACTTACATGCAAATATCCTTGGGAAAGTTATGAATCCACCTGTTCACCTGTAACTATGGGTTAATTAGTAGGACTTATATCAGTAAATCATCATTATCTCTAAGAAATTCTTACAATCCAAAAATATTTCTTTGTTTTTAATAACCTTCAAAAGGTTGATAAGCTATAAAAAACAAATGAGTCACTGAAGCAATACTGGAGTATGTGTGTGAGTTCAACCTTCCAAAATTTATTTGGAAGTTCAATCAATATATCAGTCTCAATAATCATAATGATTGGCTGCTTCTGACTTGGGGTCATTTGTTTGCTTTCATTTTTTTTATTGATGATTTCTTTGTTTTATACTGTGACAAACCAATTACAGTATTGGAACAAGAATCCACTGATAAAATAGTGCAAGGTGATACTCACACCATTTAACATCCCATAATAAAGCTTTATTTATTGGAAACGGAAATAAAACTGATAAAAAATGCTGGTTCACTGTGCCATGCACAACAGTTTTTCTCATCAGTATCCATTTTGCAAATTTATAAATCTATCATTCATCCATTAAATACCGTTGCCATATCTGGTCTGATATCCCTGCTATACATCTCAATATTGTTGACAAACTTCAAAGAAGAGTGTGTAATATAATAAATCCTGATCAGTCATCTCAACTTCAGTCATTTCCTTACTAATGCTATGTGGCTTCCCTCTCACTTTTCTACAAATATTTTAATGGCAATTGTTCCTGATGAGCGCTCCTCCTTAATGCCCTGATTTCATAAATTTAAGAGTGCTACTAGATTGACAACTAGTTCTCATTGTTTTACTATTGAACTAGCTAGATGCAACCGTCTGTTCTACTCTAATAGTTTCTTTTCTTGCACTTCTCACCTGTGGAACTCATCCTGATTTCTTACTTCCCTGCCTGCTACAATCTACAAAAATTTAAATGCAACTCCAATCTGTCTTCCTGAATCTTCTTCTTTTATTCTCCTTTCTTCTCACTAAAGAATTCTCATTCTCCTTTATTCCCAGTATTGCTGCTTAATGGAACTACCTCTGCAAGGATACTTCTCTGATAATTACAATCTTAACCTGTTCAAGTGTAGGGTCAGTTGTTATCTTACTTACATATCCCCCTAAACTATGCCTCTTACTCTGTAACCATCTACCTCGAGTGGCTCTTGGGACTTGTACAGGGTGAACATCATGGTAAAAATAAAAAGTAACCCCTGTGTCCTAGTGTCATTATCATTTTGTTTGGGATGAAATGATAAAAAAAAGCATTCAGTTTGCTACTAGTCACACTTGTGATCTGTCACTTTAAACAAGGCTTTTTGAAATAATTACTAAGTTGTTATAGTTAAGGGCCACCAGCAAGTTATAAAAGAGGACAGTCTGTGAAGAAAGAAAAGTAAGAGAATAATTATTGAATGACAAAAGGCTTTTTTGGTTTTAGGTTTTTCTAAATGTTTATATCTTCACTTCAAGGATGTCTGCAAAAGGGACATGATAGCAATGGACATGGACATCAGTAAGTGGAAAGATGTCACCAACGATCACTCACACTGGAGACGTGATTTACACTGAGGATTAGAGTGAAGAGAGGAGAAACAGAGGCCTGCCACCAGGGAGATGTGTACTCAATGGAATAAAACAACAACAGGGGTGGGGGATCACCTTCACATGATTCATTGCAACCAAGACTATCACTCTTGTGAGGGCCTGTACAGCCATAACAAATTCTCTGCAGCCATCAACAGCTGAGGCATAACTCTTTGGGCACAGGTCCATGGTCTCTCAAGACCAACAGATATCACATATTCTTAAATGCATCTCAATAAGTCTTGTTATTCTTATATTTTTGTATTTATAGATCCATGTATATCTGACTACATGTGAGGTTATTTTTCATTGTCGGGATTAAAATAGCTTTTGTAAAGAACATTAAAATGTATTGGATAAGTTGATTTTTTGTGTTATCAGCATTTACAATGGCGATAACTGAACATAGATCAGAAATCAGCAAATATCTTCTTCTATGTGCGATGTTCCTTCAGGACATGGGTGATCACAACTTCCTATCTCATGTGGCTCTTAACATTATTTCTTCCTTTGCTAAATCTCCCACCCCTGTTCTGCCATCCATTCTCACAAATTTGTCAGGTAAGTGGCTTGATGCCTTCCCCTATTTCTCTTGCCCTGAATATACCCAATGAGGGTTAAGTTTTCCAAGCCCTCCAAGTTCTTTCTCATGCTATTTTCTTTAAAACTTCCTTGTTGCTTTCTCACTCAGTCCATGGAATTTTCAGTATCTTTCTGTAGAACCACATTTCTACTCCGGCCTTATGCCACATCTAAGCTATACTTAGTAAATCATTTAGCAATCTTTTTTTTCCTAACAAAACTTTTCCATTTCTCAGAACCTTGCTTAGCTTTGGGAATGCCTCTTTTGCTAGTCCAATGCACATTTGGATCTCGGTGTCACATTTTTTGTCGGCTTTTTTATTGATTGATTTGTTTTTTATGTTTTTATCAACCTTTGGCAGGTAATTTAAAACCAGAAATATTTTTATACTGTAAGAATTTTTTCGAGATAATAATAATAATTTTCTGATGCAAGTCCTACTTATTAACCCATAGATGGAAGGTGAATTCATACTTTTTCCAAGGGTATATGTACATAAGTGAATATAGCAAACCCAACTCCAATTTCTAATTCTGAGCCATTATCCATTACACCATTTGCACATCCAAACTTACAGAACTTAGTATTCCCAAGCAGTCACCCATCTGGGTACTTACCAGGTTTGATGTTGCTTAACTTCAGTGGTTGTAAATTTCAATGTGATATGACCGTAGCTTCTGATTCTTTGTTAAAATGCTTCTCTGATCTTTGAACTTCCACACCTGCTTGATGTTTATAACTTGTAAGTTACATCTCAGACTTTTTCACTTGTTGATGACCATACTTTCTGTTCTTGCAGTTGATGGTCAGTCCATTTTTTGCTTTCTTCTTCCACCCTGTGTTCTGTAGTTCCCTTTCCAAGTCAGCCATCAATTATGGTGAATGTGCACCAGTACAGATGCAAAAGAGGCCTCAGATCACATGTGGACATGTTTGTCAACACCAATTACATCTGGGTTTTCTGCATTAACAGCAGAACAGCTTGGCACGTCTAGATATGAACCTCTCTGCTACTGGTCAAGATCCGGCACTTTGTAAGATGCCTCATAACAATAAAAGCAATGGAAAAACCAGCAATTAGTAGTTGGCAAGACAAACTGTCTTGTGAAGTCAGTCCCATGAGCATTTTGTTCCTAAAGTTGCTGTGATTTCTGAGGTAGTGTTATTCTTGTTACTTCTTGTCTCTTTCCCCTCTTTGCTAATTAAACTTGTAGTCTTCCCAGCAACTACAAGTTTAATTGGCAAAGGGGTTTTCCTCTTTGTTTACATAACAACATCAACACAATGTCATCTGCATATAAATTAATTGGCAAAGCTTCATTAAATGAAAAATAAAATCAATATATTTGTCCTACTAATATTATTTGTGCACATGAAAAATAAGAAATACTGAGCAATTAGGGAAAAAAGTAAAGAATGGGTTTATAGGCTAGATTTGATCTTCTGCTAACCCTAAAAGCTATGGTAAATCAATTTGTAGAGCAGCTGTTATACATAGGCAGGTTTTCCTGTGTAAAAAGAATGTAAGCTTGAGTCTCACTTGAAGCTTAGTCTCTATGTCTAATCCTTGCTGTTTGCTGATGGTCATAGACTGATAATTGGATAAGTTGGGATGAAAGAAATATGAGTCAAAAATTAACAATGGTCAACTTGATTCTATTCATAATTGTTGAGTCTTGACTCAATGTTGAATCTCGCCTATTGCATGGAATAATAATGCAACACAAAATGTACTTAGAACAAGAATGTATTATAACAAGAAAGTGTACACAATAAGTACATATAGTATTTCTGTATATTTCTGGGAAGACGTTCCTAGAGAATGTGTTGACTAGTCGCAGTCGATCAGAGTCTCTAGTTGGATCTCGTGATTCTTCTTCTCTTCTCTTCCGGTATCAACCATTATTTATATAGTTGATAGTCACCTATGCAGATTAGGTAGATCCTACACAACAATAATTTAGGATTCAATATAGATATTTCAGCTTCTACTTGGTCAACATCAGTGTAGTATCTGTGTTTATTCTTATTGAAACAGAGGGAAAACATGTCCTTGTAAACAATAACAGTTTTATTTCATCTGAAGTAACAATAATGAATAAGATATAAACACTGAAAATAACTGTACCATACACATACCAATCTGTCCTGGGTATGAAGATAAACTACATCCGTGTCCTGGGTAAGACGATAAACTACGTCCAACAGCAAGGCCTCTGATCAGGAGGTTTTGAGGAGCATGGAATGACCTCTTAATTGCTGGTGTTCCCAGGTCCACCCTGACCCAGGGTGGTAGCACCTGTTAGGGTCCCAGCTATGGGCAAATAGTTAACACTTAAACTTGTGTAAAAATAGATTTTAATAGCAGAAATACTTTGTAATAAAAAAATTATTACCAGCAATAATTTTTGAAGGAAAAATTATTATCAGCAATACTTTAAAAAAAAAAATACCAGCAATACAAACAGTTATACATTCTTTGAAAAAAATGTGACCAGCTATAGATTTCTTCAAGGAAAAATATTCCCAGAAATAGATTTTTGAAGAAAAACATATTACCAGCAATAAAAATGTTGTCACCATTAAATAACCCATTGAAGTTGATATGCCATAAAATAAAACAAAACAAACCAAACCGAACACATACCAACATTCTCCATTTTGTTTCAATAATACAAGATATTTCCTTGTGTTGACTACTTGGGAACTAAATTGAGAAAAGTCTTGGACAATTAAAGAAAAATTATATATTTCCTGTCAAATCCAATAATTTTATTTGACTTTGCAATCATTTCACTCACATTATAGCAAACCACTCTCATTCCCTCCGTATTCCATTGGTGAGAAGTAAGTTTCACTTGAACAATTTCTTCTCATGAAACACTGCTCTGTAGAACCGACTCCCAAGTGGATGTTTCCTCAATCACTACAATCTTAACCTGTTCATGTTTAGGGTTAACCATTATCTTCCCCTCCTATCCACATAAACTGCTTCTTACTCTGTAACCCTCTACCTTGAGTGATCCCTAGGCCTTGTACAGGGTAAACCTCACTAGAAAAAAAATTTTAAAAATTCATATTAACATTATTGGTTTACCTTTCATTATAAATTTTTTTAATTGATTTCCTCAGTCTCCAGAAGTGGTCTTCCTTCCTTTACACTTGGATAAATTTTGGTAACCTTTTTATTTATTTATGTAAGTTTGGCTGACATCTAATGAATATTCTTAGTTTGAGACTTTGGTCTTTCTTTGATAGCATTTGATTTTTGCATTGTTATGTGTCATTGTGTCAGTGGATGTCATTTGTTTTGTTTTTTTCAAGTATTGCATCTTCACATGTCAGTGGGTGTCATACTGTCTTTCTTTTCTTTTTTTCAAGTATCACATCTTCATGTGTCAGTTTGTGATTTTTCTCCTATTGTTAAAAAAAAAACACATCACCACAAACTGATGTGTGATGACGTAATACTTAAAAAAACATCAGTTACACTTCACTGACACATGAAGGCATGATACTTTAAAAAACAACGCAGTATCCACCAATGTTTAAAGATGCAATACTCAAAAACAACCAAATAAAACACAATACATACACAAATACAGTGCAGTCAACACAAAAATAAAATACCTCAGTTGTTCATCATAATGAATCTAACCATAATTTCAATTTTAAAAAAACTGCTTTAATTAAAAGAGAAAGTAATTTACTAGGGCAAAATTGTATAGAAAGTGCACTGATTTCTGAATTTTCTATGGTAAATTTACTTCCAGGTTTTTTACATTTCACTTTTCTTAACAAATATTCTGTTTTCATAGTGTGGGATATTTAAAATTGACAGCAACTAAAAACAAAAGTGTTGGCAAACCAAATGAGATTGACTGAGCTGTTCATCTCAACATCTTGGACTCCAGAAATTTTAAAAATTAAAATTTAGCATCCCTATAACTTCATTGTTCCCCTCAGTGCATAATTTTAACTGGCATTTATGTTTATATATCCCCCTTCCATATATAATTCTATCTATAAAAACATTACTTTGGTCCAGTGTTTCTCAATCAGTATGCCAGACACACTAATGTGCTCAGAAAGTTAGCTAGTGCACCCCAAGTTAGCAAAAAAGTAATTTATGTATTATTTTTATATTTAAAAAATCTTTATTTTTAAAATGCTAGAAACACCAAGCACATGGCTTCCATGTCTAAGTCAAGTTTTCATCATTTGTTATTTTAAACTGGATGCTAAATTCCTTAATCTTTAAGTCCCTCCAAGTAAGGGATTTAAATCCATTATTATCAGTCTCTCTAAAAAAAATAGCAGATTCTCCACAAATCCCTTTGAATGAAAACTTTACCACTTTAATATACTATGTAATGTCTTCAAAATAAATGCTGACTCCAGGAGACATCTTTATTATTTTGCTATTTTCAAATTTCATGACTAATTTTTCCTTGTTAAAACTTAAAGTTTGACCCAGAGTTTTAGTCATTCTACAAGTGAACCATAAATTTAAAAAAAAGGTTGAGAAACACTGTCTTCTTCTAATTAATTCCTTTTAGAGGATTAAATGCATTACATAGATTTTTTTCCATTTTATCATTCAGTTACCAAATAAAAATAAAATTCTTTAATAATGACTTATAAAAGTTGGAAGTGCTTGAACAAGTTATGGTAAAATTCTTCCCAGAAACAAAAAATATATTATGACCATAGGAGAATTAAATAAAAAAATCTTAAGCAATAAAAAATTATTGGCCCCCAAATCTGCATAAATGAATGTATGTGAATATGACCCCAGAACTCTAAAATAAGTGCAACAAAACATCTTTAAATGGTTTGTAAAACTGTTAACATCATTTGTTTTTATTTTGCATCTATATATACTTTTAAATAATCCTAGTAAAATATTTTACAACTCTTTATGAAAATAATTAAAAAAAGTTGTTTAAAAAAAATAAGATTAAATTGGTTAAATGACCCCATAGATTGTTGGTTTACTATACATAACTTTTGTTCTTTATAACATCTTGGAGAGAAAAGGACTTACTTGGCAGAGTCCATTTTGTTTCCAAGTAGCATAAAATAAGACTTGCTTACATTGTATCAGCAGCAGGGAAGAATTCCTGACACTACTAAATACTCTTCTCTATTAAACATGTTATTATGTCAGTGTCAAGACATTTTCTTAAGGTGTCTTTGAATGAAACAGAATGCAGAGAAAGGTAGAATCATCTCTTTCCCAATCCAGAATTTGAACTGAATTCACTAATTCCATTAATATGAAAATAATCTGCATGTGATGTGTTCATGGCCAAGTGGTTAGAACCTTAGTATTCTGACCATGAGAACGGGGTTCAAATCTCACTATGGTTGACTTCTTGAAAATATCAACCTGAGAAGACAATTCCAGCATGTAGGAAGTTCCTGAAAATCATGCCACAGGTCAACCCAAGTCTTCTATCTAAAAAACTGATCAGAAGCCATCAATAGGTATGCTAATGTTAAGTCACAAGTCAACATGACTAAAGGTTTAAACATACTGGCTTTGTTCAACTACTTATTATGCTCTCTACCAGAAACTGTAATAAAGGTCCACTCAGTATAGTTGCAGGATAAACCACAGTTGGGCTGAGCAGGAATTAGCTAACTATACTATCAGACCTGTATACTTGGGAAGTGAGTATAGAGCCAAAATCTGCACAAAATGAATCTCTGCAGAAATTTGACCAGGGAATATTTGGGATTTAGAAGGGCAATAGTCTAGAGTAGGATTTCCCAACCTATGGCAATATGGAAAATTTCAGGAGGTTGACAGAAATTTAATAATTTTTACTGGGCCACCATAGTTGTATCTTTTTTGGATATATTTTATATAAAATGGAAGTAATTTTTACACTATAATAATAATAATAATAATAATTTCATGGGCCACAGAAAAATTCTAGGTTCAAAGTGGGCCATCAGCTAAAAAAAGGATTGGTGGCAGAGTAATTGTGAGTTCAATCCCTGGGTAGGGTAGTACAGACTCATTGGAAACAGGAAATGCAGTAACTGAGCTACTTTAAAAAAAAAATAAGACAAGAAAAACCTAACAAGGGACAGTGGTACGAGAAAATATGTATTCATAAATTAAATAAACAGTTCGGTTCAAAACTTCTTGTAGTTTATCCAGATTGCTATACCCCTAGAGAGCACACTAACTGATACATTTTGATAATAACAACAATGATGAATGCCAACTGTAAGTAATGAAAATGAATGATATTTTGTTTCAATTTAACAGAAATGAATCCTTGCAAACATACACTCTATAACATCTGCCTATATTTCTGAGATGAGGTACTGTAACTATTTACACTATTTACATTGTTCAGACTGTTGTCCTCATCTTTATTGTCACATTCACAATGTTTCGGCTATTGTACATTCCAGCCTTCTTCGTGTAATATTTTTTGAAGTTCAAACCGAACACAGAATATTCAATCTGTGTGTTACCATTTCTGAAGATTGGTTCAGCGACATCTGTGTAGATGTTCTTATATTTATTTCCTGGGATGAGCTGACATATAAAATTTACATTCCTGGGTTGCTCTTAAAGCTGTTGAGAATCTGTTCCATTTCCTCCACACATCGAACCAATCTTCAGAAGCACCAACATACAGATTGATCATTCTGTGTACAGTTTGAAATTCAAAAATATATCACCTGGAGAAGGACGGAGTGTACAATGTTGTAGATATGACAAAGATGAGGACAACAGTCCAAACAATGTAAATAGTGTAAATACATGCAACTTTTAAATCTACATCATTAAGCATATTTGTTTAGACACTAAACAGTTAACTCAAAATTGATGTGAAATAAATTTTTAAAAATAGCCTGAATTTTATTGTTGGTCCATAATAACTGATCTTTTGATTACATCATCCAATAACTGCTACGAATTCACAAGAAAGGATTGTCTTGTTTAAAATGTTTCTTCTGTGGAAGAGGGAATTTGTGTCGAGAGAAAGCATTTGGTTTTATTAACAAATTATGAAATGTGAAAACTGAACAATTTACAACTTGGCATTTTCTTTTCATTATCATCTCCCTTTCAACTTGAAAGTTTTTGTTATTTTTTTTCTTTCTTTTTTCCACCAACTGCCTCAAAACTGAATCTGTTGTTGAATACTTGACTTAGCCTCTTTACAGTCTCATTCAAAAGATAAATTTAGATGACTGGTTAGAAATTGATCAGGTATCCAGTCTCAAGTGGCTTTAACAGACTTTTTTTTAAAAATCCAAGTACAAAAAAATGTTCTGAATCTTTCTCTTTAAAGAAGTTATATATATATATATATATATATATATATATATATATATATATATATATATATATATATATATATATATATATATATAATTTAAATAAAAATAAAAACAGACCACTTTAAGGTTCCATGAAATAAATTATTTCACCACAGCCCTTTCAAAGGACCGCAGATCATCAGACTTTACTTCCAAAAGCTTTTTTATTAGCTCTGATTTACATTGAGCTCTCTGTATTTTATCCTCCTTGGGTCTACCCTTACGGATTACCTAGTTTTTCGTAAACTAAATATATATATACATACATACATACATACATACATACATATATATATATATATATATATATATATATATATATATATACTGGAACCCCGGTTCACAAATTTAATTTGTTCCTGAAAGCCATTCATAACCTGAAATGTTTGTAAACCAAAACTATTTTTCCAATAGGAATCAATGTAGAGAAAAAAGTCACAGTACAACACACGAATGTATACAACATGGCGGTTGACTCAGAAATTATTCCATTCTTGTTAACTCAGTTCAGCTATGTTTGGGAACCAAGGCATTTTCATCTCAAATTTTGTGTTTGAAAAATGATTTGTTTGACATGTGAGACATTCGAGAACCGAGGTTCCTCTGTATATGTCTTTAAAGAATATATATATATATATATATATATATATATATATATACTTAATCTTTCTCTTAAAAGAAGATATATACAGGCCTCTTTAAGAAGCTTCCTGAATATAAAAAAAAATTTTTTTTAATTTTTTCTGTTAACTTTACATCTGATTAACCCACGTCTCCCTACAACAAATAGAACATGTTATATTTGTCTACGATCACGATACATTTCTCGCTGCCATATTCTCCGCAACCACCAATGATGCCATGTCTATGTGCCGGTTTATCATGACATGAAAAAAATAACTCACCTACCTCCACCCTCTAAGCTTACTTTTCTATTTAGCATAAATCTGAAATTTAATTGGTTAATCAAGACAACCACATGTCTATTTTTAGTTCTGACCCTATGCCCCCCCACCTTTAACTGTTGGAAAAGAGGTAACAATTTATTTTTAAATTTCCTTAATCACCAGTTACTTAAGGAGTACAATCATAGTACTGAAACATGAAAGCTTTTGTGTAGTGATTTCAAAATGTTTTTATTATAATTTCTTATAATAAAAATATAATAATATATATATATATATATATATATATATATATATATATATATATATGTTGAAATGGAATGTCCCACACTCCCTATCATCTATGTGGACAGACTATATCAGTAGCTATATATAGTGAGCACAGGATATATCTCGGAGCTTGCTTCGGAATTACTATCCTGCCACCCGATTCCCTGTCTTTCAATAGTGTATTCTCTTTTACAATTAACCTCTCTTTCATCTACACATGTGTTGCTGTTCCTTAATTTTAGAGGTTAATGCCAAGTTATTGAAGCTTCTTAAGTGTAATAAATGGCAGAAAAGGAAAACATTAATTTTAAAACAAAACAACTGGAGTTATCTAGCTTTGGATATGTTATTTTCACAACACTCAAATTACAAATTATAGCTTTAAGTTGTCTCAGTAATTAGAAAGATTGAGAAGAAAAAAAAGACAAATTTTGCTTTTGTCCATATCATAAACAATTAACAAGAGAAACAACTTGTAACTGGAGATTAATTTTATTAAAATTGCTTTTGAAATGAAACAATGATTGCTTATCACTTTTGCATACTTTGAACCGTGACTGCATTTTAGGTCTTGTGGAATATTTTATGAATTTCTGAATGAAAAAGAAATGCAAGCAAAAAGTGGTTAGATTAGATTGGTAAATTCAATGAAATATCAACCCTTGTTGAACTATTTAATGTCAAAACCTAGAGTCACAAACTAAATGTTGGCTTGGTTTATATTTAAGTCAAAAGATAAACATTTCTCTGGTTTATACTTGAATCAAAAGGTAAAAACTAGTACATTTTATAATTATTTTTTTAATC